>VDFB02270651.1:113031245-113266184 GCA_007258455.2 Sequoia sempervirens
CCTTAACCCTAATGCTAATCCCAACCCTAAGTCTATCTATAATTATAATCCTAACCCTTCTCATTCTAACCCTATCCATAATTCTAATGCTATTCATAATCCTTAGTTTAACACTAACCATAGTTCTCATGACAACCTTAACTCTAATTATAACCCTAATCAAACCCCAACCTTAACCTTAACCCTAACCTTGAGCTTAATTAAACCCTAACCTTAACCTTAAGCCTGAGCTTAATTAAATCAAGATCCTAGCTCTAACCCCAAACTCATATATGTGAGATAATTATAATTTACCAAAACCCTAACCATAATTGAATCATAACCCTAATTGAAATATAATCCTAACTTTAATTGAACCCTAACCCTAATTGAATCATAATTTTAACCCTAAGCCTAATTGAAACCTATTTTTAACTCTAAGACTAATTAAACACTATTTCTAACCCTAACCCTAAGCCCATCTAAATCCTAGTCCATTTTTGATTAATGGTAAGTGGGGTGAAGATTTGTACTTCCTCCAAGATATGACAAGAGATCTTTTCTAGAACTTTCAGTTCATGGACAGTTCTTGAAGTTATACTTCACTTGAAGTATTCTTTTCCATGAACAATAGTTTAGGTTTGTATATTTTGTATATTTTGTACATAGTTGGGGTTGTTTTGTCTGAACAATCCCTTTTTGGTCATCTTTGCAACTTGGTTTGCTCTACCTGAGATTCTGGATTCTCGCTTCATTCCAGTGGAATGAACGTCCCCAACTAGAGCCACTGATGGAACTTTAGTATTTTTCTCCTTGTTTTTCACTCATGCCTTGCCTTATGTCTCTGGTCTTTCATGGTGTTCAAGTTTTCTAAGGGTTGGGGTTTTAGCTTTATCTTCATGTAAAACCCTAATGTTTATTTCACGCTTTGGCTGGGTTCTATTTCGTTGTTACTTTTGATGGGGTTTTAAAACAAATTATGTCATATCGGTTTGTCTAGGTCGAGTCCCTTTGATTTTAATACTTTATTTCCTCTGCAGGGTTATATTTCCTAAGTCTCAGTTGGCCCCGTGTTTCATCTTTTAAAAAACAACTTATGTCGTTGTTTATCATTGGCCTAGTGATGTCCCCTCATCCTTTTTAATGAATGTTTTATTTTGTAGAAGGGATCAAATTCATGCTACCATTGATCAAATTTCCTTTGGATATCAATGGTTGCCTACCCTCGCGTGATCGAAAGCTGTAGGATTTTTACCGATTACAATATCGCGGGCGGGCGCCACATGTCCTTCTGGGGGATGAAATTGCATGAGCGTTGATCAACTACTGTTTGATCTCAGCCGTTCCTCGCCATCCCGCGATGGCCCCACCATAGTGCTTTGGTCGATCCCAATATCATGGGCAGTCGCCATGTGTCTCATCTGATGAAGCCGAAAGAATAAAGGAAATACCGTGGAACATTAATCTGGCCTTAAATACATTAAAAGGCAGGTTACTAAAGTGCTCTTAAGATGCACATGATTCAAATCGATGGATGTGTTATAATCTTGATGGAAAAGCTACTCGAGGTTTAATGATAGGGCCGATGACTATGTTGAAGGAACGAGATCATTGATGCTCAAGATCTATGGTTTCCCGCCATTGCGTGATCCGAATTTGTAGGATTTTTACCGATTGCGATATCGCAGGCAACCACCACATGGACTTCCTTTGTAGCGTATGGTATGGTGGACCCCTTATGGCCATGTTGGCGTTTGTGTCAGCCTATTTTGAAGGTAGCCATCGATGATTTGATCAAAATGAAGGATCGACGGCTCGAATTTAAATCTGCATCAAATATGGTTGGAGCCATTCGTGCAACGCGCGAGTGAGCTTTAATGGCGGATGAGACATTTATTGGCACAATTTGATCAAAATAAAATAAATTCTCCTGCTTTATGTGTGTCACAAAGCATTCAGGTATTTTGTGAAGCAATTTCAGAGCCGAGAGCAAGGTTGTGAACCCTGACAGCCGAAATTTTGGATTTCTGCAAAAAGAGCCGTGAGTTAATTTATGTGTTTCCTGGTCACTCTGTGCTTGAATTAAGGAAAATATTTGTTGTACTTATCATAGGGCTTGTTGATAAACGTTTTAGGGCTATAGTTTATTTAAATTGTGAGAAATTGCAATATTTTGTTCTATAATTTCATATCTTTGGTTAGTCCTAGCTATTTGAAGTGTGAAGTTATAAGAAGCCCTAGTTTGTCCGAGATGGCACCACCCAAGCAATATTCTAGCCAGATTGACTATTTAAAAAGAAACCTGTATGATGATTTCCTAAATCAATTTCCCTTGTCAACAAATGATAGAAAGAAGGGATTGGTTCTAATGCGAGGGAAAATCCTGGGGGAGGGGTTAGTATACAATTGTTCTAACATAGCCAATGCTAGGGTTCCTCTCACGGGTTTGGAAATGTTCAGATTGTGGTATGGATAGAGGAATTTTCCTCACCCTTTTTCAAATGGATGGATGTATGATATGGGGAAGGTGGTGGTACCGAATGTTTTCCCTGATGTAGACCTGCTTAAGGCAGTAGTTGCAAGATATGACCCTGTTACATGGGTAATTAGGGATAATGATGGAAAGGTTTTGTTAAGCATTAACCAAGATGATATTCAACAGATTTTTGACTTAAGTGAACCGAGTGAGGACTTGGTGCCTATCAACCTTGAGGAAATGAAGCAGGAATATGCAAAGTTGAAGTCTCTTTTCAGAGCTAAATTTCTTCCACCTCATCTGGCTAGGGTAGGAGGTTCAAGATTTCATATCAGCCCCAGTGATCAAGAACCTTTCAGATTAAATTATTTTGCAAATCATTTCCTGGCCACTTTTTATTCATTGTGTCAGATTTTGGGTTTCAGTCCTTGTGCGGTGATTCCCATTACATACATGTTCATGGGGGTGCAAATACAACACCCTAACTTCTTTTTCACATATGACTTTGCTTCTTTCTCGGCTGAGACAATACATGAGGGGCTGCCAAAGCTGTAGAAAAATGATACCGACACTCAATTCTTTTGGTATTCTATGCTGATGCATATGTTTTTATTCAAGAATGTTGACTTCTTCTTTGAGAAGATGAAATTAAGGCAATCGATTGATGGAGAAAGATTGCCAATACAGATATGGGCTACAAATTTATCTTGTAATAAGGAAAGCACTAGTTATGTGCAATTTGATAATTTTTTTGCTTTTAGATTGAGGGCTAGATTGATGGTGAATGTACCTAGGATTCCTGAGGAATTACATGATTTCCTTAGGCCAAAGGGGAGGAAGCTAGAATTAAAATTCAGCCATAACTAGGGTGACATTATCCCATACCCAGTCAACACTGTTTTGAGGGTATATGGTTTTCAAGGAGCCCCTCATATACTACCATACAATGTGCCACCAAGAGTGGGGTTTGCAGAAGTTATGTGGAAAATAGGTTGCATCCATGAGGACAACCTCACAGGGAGGGGTAAGGGAACATTTTTCCCTGATTATATAGTGGTATCTGATTTTTCCTTTTGAAAAGGAGGCTAGGTGCACGTTGAGAAATTCTTTGAGGATTATCATTTGAGATGTGGTCCAAAGCGGCAACATGATCCTGAGGGTTTCTTTACCCTTTTTAGACACAGAATAAAGGCTGGAAATTTTGTGCATGAGTTCAACTTTCCTGAGGACCTGATTAGAAATGAGTTCGACCTAAATAAGCAGGAGTTGAACAAGGAGAATTGGATAGCTAATGATAAGCTATTAGATATTATGCACAAAATGGATCCAAAATATGATCGACTGTTGCAGTTCAGTCCCCACCATAAGAAAATTGATTTTTTGATGGAGAACTTCAAAGAGATTATGGGCACTTTGGGAACCAAAAAATTAAAATTAGAGCTAAGTCTGGGTGTACAAGAAAAGGGTGCTAGACCATTTGAAACAAGGACATCATACCAGCCTACAGAAAAGTGGCCCATTTACAAGAGAAAAAAGGATAGCAGTAGTGATGAGGAAGAAGTGGACAGAAAGGGGAAGCAAATTATGAAGTTGCCTTGACAACCAGGTCCAAAATTCAAAGTGCTTGGGGAAATTAAGATCATTGATTTGGAGTCATCACCAGAAGATAGTCCCCCATCACCACCATCTGAGCCAAGCCCTAAAAGGCAAAGAACTGATCAACCACAGGAGAGTTTGATGGATGAAATTATTGTTACTGATCAGGACATGTAGGTTGGTATGCCTTCCCCTTCCTAGGCCAACTAAATTGGTTTTATCTAATTTAGATATGAAAGACAAAAGTGTACAAGATGCAAGAATGGAAGCATGTAAGGAGTTTCTAGACGACAATACATTTGTAAGGACTCCTATATTCTTGCAATTGGTATGGAGGATGAAGTTTGAAGAATATCAAAATAAATGTAAGGAGAGAAGAGAACTAAGGCCTGACAGGTCAAATCAGGAGAATGATGAGGAAGTGAAAGCTGAATTAATGAAAGAATTTAAGAAAATCACTCATGAGGAAGGCATAAAATTGGTGAGTCAGGCTGGTGTATTGATTCTACCTAAATGGGACATTGCAGATGCATTGGCCTTTAATGCTATTATGAAGTCCAAGCATCCCTTGCAAGAATTTGAAGAAGAAGTCAAAGCAACACTTCAAGATTTTGCTTTCAGTGAAGAGTATGAAACCTTGGCAATTTGGGCATTGGCCCCATAAGGGAGAAAGCCAAATATTATAGACATTAATCCAAATTTTAGAGGGGGATTAATAATAAAGAGAACTTCAGAGACCTCAACCACTGAGGCAACTAGTTTAACTGTGAATGTGTCCAAATTGGCCCAAAAGACTGCTAAAAGGGAGGAGGCTGAAAAGAAAAGCCTAATGGAGAAGTATAACCTTTTGATTGAAGAATACAACAAGATGCAACATAGGAATGTTGAGTTGCAAATTGAGGTGGAAAGGTTCAGGTATAGAAAGATTGTGGAGACATCAAGTGCTCCAGGGACCAGTACATTACCTTCCACAACAGGGTCAATTCCTGTTGCTTCTCGAATTGTTTCCACACCAGGGTCTCCCAGTCAAAATCCTGCCTTCACCCCTTCTTTAGAGGAAATTGATGAAGAAACAGAGTGCTTTGTTGATCCTACAAAGAAGCAACTCTTGCAAAGAATTGATGAGTTACATGCATCTTTGAGGGTAAGTGAGGAGGGATATCTTTCAAAGCAAAAAAAGATTGTTACTACTGTTTTAAGGCATTTGAATGAAAAAGGTTGATAATAAATTGCTATCTATACATTCTTTATAATCTTTTCTATTAGATGCAATAAAGAATATTGATAGGGATCACGAGGTAGTGATACCATTGATTGAAAATTGGATCCCTAGGGCCAGTGATATGGATGTCATGTATAAGGCCTCAAGGTTTGATACAAACAATAGGCCCCAATAATTAAAGCCTACTCATGTGTTAGTAAAATCATTGCAAGTTTTTCAGACCTTACCAGATGACTTGAGTAGGAAGATTAGGGAGTTGGTGAAGAATTTCAATGATTGGAGTAACACATTGTTACCTGATATAATTGATGAGTAGAGGAAAATCAGGGCATTCCAGTAGTGGCAGGGTCAGGCAGGTGAGGTCATCAATGATCAAATTAAATCAATTTGTGATGACTCAGATTATGACTTGTTGGTGAGCTGTATGGATAAAATCATTAGTACCAGCTCATTTTTGGAATCTTTTGAAAGAGATGCAAATCAGGTAGTAGTAAAATACACACCTTATAATGCCAAGGTGAATGAGGTAATTAATTTTGACTGGCCGACTGATGAAGAATATCAGAGGTGGGTAAATAAATATTTGACTGAGGAGGAATAAAATAATGAATTACTAACGGGTGGTAAATCAGATGCTGCGGTTACAACGGCCTCCGGTTTTGCTTTGATGGTGGTTTCGGCGTGGGTTTCTTGTGGTTTTTTGTTGTTGCCTCAATTTTCCTCAGCTAACATGATGAACGAGAATATTCTCCAGGGTGATGGTTGTTGTAATGATTTTTGGAATATCACCAGATGCTTCATTTGGCTGGTGACATGTGTACTTTCTGGCCCGATGCTTGTTTGCTCCTTCATTTTCTATAAGAAGGATTTCAAGGCTAGAAGTACGGGTTAGCAAGTTAGATAATTTTTGGTCAAGTCTAGGTGAAGTTGCAGAGAAAATTGTAAAGTCCGATGGTTTTAGAGAGAAATACAATTTAGGTTCTGAGTTATTCTGTAATCAGTTTTGAATTCATGGGGATTTAATGTTGTATAACAGTACTAGCATTTGAGTTGAAATGATAAATTCAAACTCATTTCTCTCCACTGTACATGCATATCCGAATTTTGAATAAGATGACTAAGGGTTGTTTCATTCATCTCACTATTGTGGTGTGTATAATCCTTATTTTAGCTTTAATTCAAGGAATTAATTAAAATGCTTGAATGGGATTATAGGTGGATATGTTTTGTATAAGGATTTGATAAGTAGTATTGGGTGAGAATGCATCTTGATGAAATTGTAATGCAATATTTTCAGGGGATCTTATAAGTTATATGTTATGTATTAAATCATAAACCTTTAGATGCTTATGAATTTGACTCTGCAATGGATATATGGCACTGATCTAAGTTGTACTTATTTGTGTAGTTCAATAATTGTTTGTCTTTGCCTAGAGCTTGCTACAAATTGAAAATTAATGACTATATTTTACTATGGATTGTGTTGTAGTTATCTCATGCTCCACATAGTTGATATTATCGGTGAACAACCAATTTTATTTGATATTATCCTATTGTGTTGAGCTATTCAATGGGATTATCTGTTATGTGTTAATGTTGTTTATGATATTGGTGCAGAGGTTGTAAACACATTAAGGGATCACCCTCCCGGGTCTTGCAGAGCCCAAAGTGTAGGAGGCATTTTAAAGTCCTGTCAGTTGGTCCAGGTCCTTCGAGCTTCCCTTGATTAGAATTGGCAATCCCATAGGTAGATTAGAAGACCAACCTAGTTACAGTGTAAAAAAAAAACCAACACCCTCTACCTTTAACCCTAAACCCTAAACCATTAACCCTTAAACTCTAAACCCTTAAACCCTCTACCCTCTATCTCTCTCCCACTCTAAACTCTAAACCTTTCCTTGTATTCTTTTATAATTTTCATTATTCTTATTTATTTTACACTTACATTTACAAATACACATACATATGCATTTATTGTTTTCATTTATTTCTCATGTAGTTTAATAGTTTGATCGATTTCATATTATATGTTTTGAAGACTTTATAATTTTAATTACATTAATTTATGGATATTTTGTATCTATCACACTACAAAACCATATGCTCTTTGCATTTACACTTGCATTTAGAAATACGCATTTATATACATAGATATAGATTTTTCTTTAATGATATGTTGCAATTATTATTCTAGGAGAGAATCTAGTAATTGCATTTACATTTACATTAAAAAATACACATACATACATACATACATACATACATACATATATATATCTGTGTGTGTGTGTGTGTTTATATCATTTATATTCAGTATTCAGAAACAACCCATTACGTCTGTACATG
Source organism: Sequoia sempervirens (assembly GCA_007258455.2). Taxonomy (NCBI): domain Eukaryota; kingdom Viridiplantae; phylum Streptophyta; class Pinopsida; order Cupressales; family Cupressaceae; genus Sequoia; species Sequoia sempervirens. The sequence continues at coordinate 113,038,865 of VDFB02270651.1, forward strand.
GATAAAAATTCATAAAATCAAATCTCCCATACATGTTTTGTTGAAACCAAGGCTTGAACCTCTCATTTCACATGCTTTTCTTCACAAAACTCTTGAGGACATCTATACCTTCTTTATTTATCATCCTACGCCCTATTCATGCATCCTACAATTACAACAGTATCCATGGGGCCTCTTACACAAGATACAGTAATCACAAAAAGTGTAAGAGCCCCTTTATATGATGTTTGGACTACAAAACCCTCAAAAATAGGGTAACCGGGTTGTATGCAAAGAAATGAAGCTTTCTAACTCAAATCAACGCCTTAAGCCCTCGAATCAGATTCAAATCAAAGCTAACACATATCTTCACGACCTGGAATTGATTTCACATCAAAATATGGCTGTATGTGACTGTACAGTGCTACATAACAAGAAAAATACAAAATTTTTGAAGAAAAACACAGATTTTCGAATGTCAGGAGCTTGTATTTTAAATCCTCAACCATCAATGACCATTACAATGATCACTTTATGCCTTTTAAAGGCATTTACACATCAACCACTGAACAACCACCTCTACATATGACTTTTTAATCTTTTATGATCACATGAAACATAAAACACACTAATTTCATGGTTGTTAACATCACTACTGAAATGTTTTAATTTTTGACCTTTCAAACATTAAAAAGTACATCATTAAATTAATTATGTAATGGCATAAAAATTAAAAACATCATGAATTAATTATGTAGCCACATAAGTCAAATATAATTATATCAAGAAATTAATATCAAATAGATAATATAATCGCATAACTCATACATTTCAATGTCATTGATCTTCTTCTTCATCCAACTCTGTCTGTATCATTCGATCTAGATTCGACATTGTAAGGATTGGTCATATCATCATCATCATCATCGATATCAGTTTTGATAGTGTCATCATCCACATGGATATCATCTTCATGAACATTAACTCCTACATCATCATGATCTAGTTCCTCCTCTTCGACATCTTTGTCAGGGACATCATCAACTAACTGTTGATCCTGATCATCATCTACATCATCTTCTAGTTCTTCTATCTTCTTCTTCCACCACATTATACTTTACCTGGCCTTCCTCTTGGATCATGTCTAACAACAAATGACCAACCCGGTTTACCTAGAACCTCTAAGTAAAATACCACATTGGCTTGGAAGAACATAGGGCTCATTTCCAGCTCGCTCGATCAACCTTGTATTAACCATGGTAAATCCATTATCATGTTCAATAATAGTTCTCTCAGGATCATTTTCATTCAATCGTAGCTTGTACCATAGGAAGACAAACAAAATTAATTTGAAGGACTTAAAGTCACACTCAAGTATATCATCCAAAATCTCATAGTATCGATTTTCTGAGACTTCTAGATGTATGTCGCTTCTAGATGAAACATTAGTCACCTAAAAGATTGCAGTTATACCAGAATTACAAGTTTTCTTCCTATCATCCAACATTTTGATTCAAAATTTATGACCATTGCACCACATAGCCTTGTGATGTTTCACCTGCAATATGTCAAACATGTAAAAATTATTGCAATATCGTCAGTTGATAAACATATTTATTCTTGGCCGAATGTATGCAAAGAAAACAATCTCAACATATATATACATCAATATAATTGAAAATAATTAAATAATATGGGTGATTAATATATTTATACATACCTGTTTATCTCTTAAACCATATGCTAAATCAATTTCCCTTTGTGTAACATTGGAATCTCCATTATGATGAGCTTTTTTAACCAATGAAGCCACACCTTCCCATGTTAATGCACGACCAGATTGTTGAAATCGTTTAATCCATACCGTCATCCAATCAAGATTGTTGGTGATGTACAAATGTAGTGCATCCCACTCTCGAACAACTGTATAAAAAAAATGAAATTCACAAATGACGTATAATTAGTTAAATACCACAGTATACGACCTTAATTTATAATTGATGTATATTGAAGATTAAAAATTAAATAAGTACAATATACATAAAAACCATATGTAAAATGTATTTCAATTATTCTCCACGACCATATTATAATTACCTCTCACTTTCCTCAATCTACCTTTCCGCATCAGGTACTCCCTTTCGAATTTGTTAATGGAGTTGGGATCCCAAATGAGATCTACATGGATCTTTGCTACAAACTTAGGAAGATATTCACTAATGTATACCATGGTCTGGTATACCATATATCCCTCCATGATAGAACCCTCAGGATGTGCTCTTTGTCTTACCAAAGCCTTCAAAAATTTTAAGTTCCTCTCAACCATCTACATTGACCTTGTGTGTATCCTGCAGTCTAAAAAAAAAAACAAAAAACATTGACCTTGTGTGTATAGGTCCACACAATTCAATCTCCTCAACTTGGTGTATGAGGTAGTGTTCTTGTGCATTGAAAAATGTTGAAGGTAGACAGTTTTGCATTTCACACATTAGACGAGGAATTTTTCTCTTCAAATAATTTATATCTTCTTTATGTATCTCTTTAGATGACAACCATCTACAAGTGATTCAAGGCGCAAATTTAATTAACGAGATTTAACAAAAATATATAGTATATTACATAACAAGTAAAACAAATGGCAATTATAAGATGTATACAATGAATTGAACAAATATCGCTACTTACCTCATGTATTTTCCAAGATCATATATAACTTCTTTGACATTGTTATCAAAGTTGTCTGGGAGAGATAGAGGTAGAACGTACTGCAACAATTATAAAATGATCTTTTCATTATTTTTCCAAAAGTAGTAAACACAATACACTGAAAAGTACATGCATTATACAAGTGTATATAATATACGAGAATAATTACCTTAATGAAGGTATGCCAATCATGCGTTTTCATCCATTAAATTCACCTTTCTTTGTTATTATATGTGTTTATGTTAAACAAATCCTGTGGGAAATCAAATTTTCATATGACTCATAGCATTGCTTTCCTGCTCTGTTAATAACCAAGGAAGGGCACTTATATTAATTTGGTCTCCATCGCTATTTAATTGAATGAAATTTTACATTGCATGATTGGCTTCCTGGATGTCACTACAAATTTTGACAATTTTTTCTTTGTCATGCCTTCCATCCAATATTTTCCATAATGTTTCTGTTATATTCTTTCTGATATGCATTGTATCAAAAAAATGTACAATTTGTAGCTGCTCATAGTAGGGCAACCTACTAAGAATTATGCAGGATAACTTTTCAGTCCCCACAGTAGGAAGCTGACCATTAATGCCTTGATGACCTTCATGAAGCATATAAGTTAAACAAATTAACAACGACAATCATTGTCAATTACAACATGAGTAAACACAACACAATATAAAAATATAAATTCAAAACATATCATATATGATAGATAAACAATTTTATCCGATGTATAACCTTGACGATTGATTCTATTATATTCCAACTTCCATAGGTGAGGTGACATTCTTCGTGGTTTTGATGTAGTATCCTCTTTCCCATTGAAAAGATGTTTTTTCAGTAGTTCGATACTTATGATTTCTATGGAGGAAGTGCCTATACTCATCAAACACCTGCTTTCCTAAACTTGTTGAATGACGAGATTTCATCTTGGGACCACAAATTGGACATGCAAATTTTCCCTTTGTTTGAAGACCTCCAAGATCATATATAATTGGATTAAATATGTCAATTTTTATAATTATATATAATAAATAGATTATTTTAAAAACATGCATGATATCTACTACATCAAATTAAATATTGTTAAAGTGCAGTTGAACGTTATAACATACCACAAAAATGTGTTAGCCCTGGGGCATCATGAATTGTCCATACAAGCATTGCATGGAATTGAAATTGTCTTTGTCCTATTGGTCTAGAGATGTCATAGATAGTGATGCCATTCCATGAATTTAGTAACTCGTCGATAAGAGGCTCGATATATACATTCATATCTTTAACTTGGTACTTACCTAGTTGAATGAACATAAACATTACATAATTATTATAACCATTTTACTGCAATATATATAAATTAATGTACATGACTATTGAATGAAAAAAATATGTCATTATGCAACAAATAAGACAAATGAGATGTTACTACGTTAAAGAAAATTGATGTAAACAAATACCTGAAACAATAATTGACAACATTATGTGCTCCCTCTTTATTGACATCCATGGAGGAATGTTATTGTTGATAACAAAAACATGCCACATCAAGTAAATAGATCTTAGTTCTCCAAATGGATTGACACCGTCCGCTCCCAATGAAAGCCTGAGATTACGAGGTTCTTCTTTAAAGTGTGGCCATTTTTCCTCCATGTCCCTAAATGTAGAACCATCCACACACATTCGAAGAATGTCATCTCCACTTCTATTCCGTGCATGGTAATCCATAAATTGCGCTAAGCTTTCGCACTTAGATAATCGTTGCATACATGGAATAATGGGAATATAATGAAGAACCTTGCGAGACACCTTTTTTGTTAGTTGATCTGTTCGATATCTACTGATATGACATTCTAAGCATTCTGTTGCAAGTTCCTATTGTTTATGATATATAATATGATCATTGGGGCATGCATCTATTGCTTGATACTCCATTCCGATATCTTTCATAAAGACAGATAAATCTCGGTATGAGCAAGGTAAAATATTTGATGGTGGTAACAAAAATTCACCAATCAATTTACAACAAAAAATAATTTGTTAATATAAAGAATATTAATGGTACATATTTCATCCTTTATTTACTAGTGATGAACTAACAATAATTAAAATAGATGAAAAAAGATGACATATATGGCATACCTTAACATCCGTGAGATTGCTATGTCTGATAAACCATTCATAACCTTCAAAATCAACAACAACAATACAAGAAAGAGAAGAGTTGTTTGGGAGCCTTCATAAAGGGGCTCGTATGCCTTCTCAAGTACAGGTAAATCATGAACATCATCAAAGTCATCTTGAGCATCATGATCAGCTCTGCCACTAAATATGTCATGGATCAATGTATTCGTACCATCATCTTCAACTGTGTTTTCTGGTGCATGATCATCTTCTTCCATAGGATCATTAACTTTATCTTCGATATTCACAGCTCCATGTTCGTTTGCTTGGAAAACCACATTCTCCAGGCTGTGATAATCCATATCATCTACCCTAGGGTGCCCCACCTTTATAATAATGATAGACACAAATAAACCATGATTATGATCAAGTGATTATATATATATATATATAAAATGTTAAAACGATATAAACATTTACAAATTCAATCAATATAAACACATATAATGAACAACTTACCAATGGACGATAATCATGCCCCCCTTCAACGTGACCATGCTGCCTACAATTTTTTTCAGCCGTTGTGATTAAAAGTCGTCTCGTCTTTAATCTCTTGCAATTATTGCAAGGACAATAAAATTTCCCATCACCCTTTCTTTTCAATCTAGCCCACAATCTATCAAGTGTCCCTTCATTTTGTTCTGGACTAATATTATCTGACGTGATTTTTCTTTACCAAGCTTGACTATTTAGATCTTCAAAAAATATCAAACTCACACTGGAATAATTTTTATTCATAGATAGGTAACAAAATCTAATAATTCTGATATTTTACACCAAAAAAATTTGACATGCAACCACCCTTGCAAAAGAGAAGATAGTCTGAAGTTAATGACTCCAAAAAACACTTTAAAATGCTAATTCCAAAACTTATTAAATTTTGATTTTACTATGATTTCCAACCGTTAAGACTCCTAAAATCAGAATATTGAACTTGATCGCAAACTTCCTAGAATAATGGAGGTAGCAAGTTAGTAAGAGCAAGTGACCCATTCCTAAAGAGCAACAAGTTAGAATCATCATTGCTAATGTCAATACAGATTTATTCTTTTAGTTAAAGATGCAATGTGTCACTTCTTATGACGAGCTTATCCCTAGGGACCTCAACATTGAGAGAGCCCTAATCGCACAAGGAAGCACACACTAGTAGAATTTGGAAAAATAAATGACTAGGTGACTAAAATTTTAGTCACAACAACTAAAAATGACTAAATTCTGCTCATTTTTTGCAACTCAGCTATAAATGAGTAAATAAATTACTAGTTTGGTCGTTGATTAAAAATTATTTAGTCACACAAATAAAAATGACTAAATAGTTAGTCATTTATTTAGTCATAATCCATTTGAATAAATCATTTAAGGAATCAAGAATATAGCCTGATATAAAACTTTTTTCAAAATCTTATTTTCAGGTGTAGCCCACCAGAATGGAGTTTTCATTTTAATAAACATACTCTAAAACTTTCGTAAAAACATTATTTTCAAGCATAGACCGCCAAAATGGAGAAGTGTTTCCAGAAAGAATGAAATAGAATGGTGAGGAGATGTGCATGAAAGGAGGCATATGATTCATTGTGCTTATCTCATTCCTGCTCTACTCAACAAATCTTACATTGTTCCCACTACTATTTGTAATCTAGGTATTTACTTGACATATATTTGCATAATCTCAAATTCCTTCAGAGGCTTTTGAAGTATCAATGTATCCTATACAGGGTTTAGAATGATTTCTTTTAATTAAAAAAATAAATAAATGATGTATTTCCCTGTAATTAGATAATGTGGAGATCTCCTAAATCTGCCCCAGCACACTATCCTCTTTGGCACTGTATTCATTACTCTAGCTACTAGGGTTTTGCATGTGACATGTTTAATATCTTCATGACCGTGGCTTTTAAATAGATATCAGTCTTTGCTTTAATCCTTTTCATGGTAACCCTTGAGTTCCATAATCCATCTTCAATCTCTTCTAAGAATGGTGTCTTAAGCTAGACTACATAGTATGCATATAAACCAAGTCCTTCATACCTGCCATTGTTCCAAACCACCACTCACTGCTTTGCTTAAAATGTTGCCTCCATAAGCACAATAGCATGTTTTAAAATCATGGTTGCCAACGATTGACCATTAAGTTCACCACTTTCATCATGAAGATACAATGATATTTTTGTCTTCAAACTCAAGGCATTATGCAAGATAACATTGTGATTTTTTTGTTGTGTACGATTTGATTTTCTTGCACATTTACTACTTTGCTAACTTCCTTTAAGACTGGGTATTGCACCCTCAACTACAATCTCAAATAGCTCACTCACTATTACTTGAAGATTCCTTTCATGAGCATCCTTCTATAAAATAAAACTATGCCCTATAGACTGCCTACTTACTACAGGGGACTCATTGTTTCATGGTATTGTAGTTCTTAAGATCCTTCAACCTTATTAACACTACTTCACAGTCCACAAGGTATTATTCACTATTCTCCCATCTTTGATGAGTCTCAAAACACTGCTCAAACATGCAATCCACTACCTCCATTATACATTAATGGCTAAGAAGAAACATTGAACCTATGATTACCACTGTTACTTCATTTGGACAATCATTCCCTGATTGCATTTGCCTTGTCTAACACTACCAAAAGAATTTGAAAAACACTTAAGGTCAGCAAGGGAGTAAGGAAACTCACTGTTAAAATCTCTACTTTACTATGCAAGGTTTGAGCTTTATTATCTTGTCATTGCTCAGCCTCTTTTTGACTGTCACATCTCAAGTGACTGTCATTCTTCTTACCATAGATTACATTTACAAATGTCACTAAGCTACATAGTGTGCTTGTTATTGGCTACAATCTTTAGATTGCAAGATTTTGTTATTAACTAAAATGTCTCAATCTTTCTGGTATTGCAACCTCACTAATCTACTATAGTTATTGTTTATGTTTCTATGGAGGCCTATGGTTTGTACCCTAATCATGCTCTTACCAATGCTTCTATTGGTATTAAAAAACAACCTTAAATCTTGGGTCAGAAAATTAGTTGTCTTGAAAAAGTTGTGGTATGATCTTGGATTGTATCCTAGAGTGTGTGGGAAGCTTGTGTTTGATCATTAAGGTATGTAAACCTGATTAGGGAAATGCATCCTATATATCATGGGTCTTGCTTTAATACTTTCCATAATGGTTATTAGCAGATCACATTATTATAGTTTACGGTAACCCAAGATTGCATTCAAGTATGTAACAAACTTGGTTTGTAGTTTAAGCTATACACTTTTAAGTAACATTCATAAGGTTTAGAAAATATTGATTACTCTTTAGAATAGCCCGTTAAACATGGGTTGTGATTGAATGCACTACATAATTGATATAACACAACCACTCTACATATCAATCAGAGTTATAAGCTCTTTATTGCAGCAAGAGGTAATCACTCTTCGATCATGCTATAATTGCATCCTAACCTGTTAAACTTGAGACAACCTGAATGCACCCAATGATATTTGCACCTACATTATATAACCTGAATTAACTACATTATATGAGTGCCTCCATTTCTATCACAACATAGCCACATTAAACTTGGGTCACACATGAATGCATCTTGTATTTGTTATAGCACAACTATGCCACATGACCAATAGAGTTATGGATCACATAATTATAGTCACAAGATTCTGTTCCTTGGTTGTGATCTTATGGTGATTCCACACAAAAAAATTTGGATATAAAATTCTCAAAACCCTAAACCTCTAAAAATGAAATTTGATGAGATGTTACTTTAAAATATGATTTTCAAACCTGGAACTACAAATCTGACTTCACAACTGAATTCTGCAAAAAGATAATGACTACCCTCAACCTGGCGATATCTTCTTGAATTTTTTCTGATATTTTCCAAGAAAATCATCCTTAGTTCTCCACAAACTGTCTCAAGTAGAGCAAAACACTATCGCAATAAATCAACGAACTCACTTTTCTTTATGTCGGCCACAATTTTATTTTTTCTATTTTTCATGTTTGTCAAAATTTTGATGAAACTGATAGTCAACATTTCGATGAACCCCAGGTTTGTCAAAATTTTGACGAACATCAGGGATAAACTTTCAAAAAATTGAAAATTACACATCAAATTTTATAAGCACCCGACGATACATCAAATTATACATATTTTGTCAAAGGTTTTCGTCAGATTTTGCAGTCAAATGAGTTAGTGTGCATAGATTTAAATGTTTTAAACTTATCTAAAGCTTTTGATTTTTCTTTGAGAAATGTCACCCAAGCCATTCTAGAGTAATCATCAATCAACATAAAATACCTATCACCTTGATAGCTTCTTATTCTATTGGGTTCACATAGGTCTATGTGCACCAACTCCAGAGGTCCCAAGATTGAATATTCTTTAGTTCTGAACCTCTTCTTTGTCTACTTTCTAAACTGACACTCCTTAAAGATTACATTGGTAGGCTTTGTAATTCTTGGTAGATCTCTCACAACATCAGTAGAACTAAGCTTCACTAGGCTATCAAAATTGATGTGACCTATTCTTCTATTCCATAAAAATATTTCATTGATTTGAGATATAAAGCACTTAGTACCACCACCTTTGTGCTGATAAAAAAATCCTTTGGTCCTTGTTCCTGCTACAAATAAATATCTAGAGATTTATTTTTTGAACTCACAACCATCATCTTGAAACACCAAGTTGTATCCTTTTTTGCATATTTATCCTACATTGAGAAGATTATGCTAAAGACCCTTGACATAAAGAACATAATTGATAGGGTAGGGTTGGATGGAACACTCACTGTCCCATGCTCTGGGTCACGCCTTGGAAAACCCCTTTGGTGTCACTCTCCACCTTCTTAACCTATAGGCCCTATTGCTTGTTAGGCACCCTGGTTATCTTGGCCAACCCTACTATCATCTACATTTCCCTAACCAATCCAATCTTGGTGCTTTCTCCTCCATTCTCTCCTTAGCCCTTAATCTTCCTAAAGGCTAGCTAACCCTCCAAGCCTCACTAACTTGTTGCAGGGGTGTGTGATTCCTCCCATGGCCTCAAGTCCATCCCTCTAGGGTTCTTGATCAATCACAAGACTCCAATTCTCCATTGCTTCCACCAAACCCTCTCCTAGGGTTAGAAAAGGCTACAAGCCCTAAAGCCCCAATTAGGCCTCCTAACCCGAGAAAATAGAGATTGTGCCCAAATTCTCCAAATTACCCCAAATATTTTCTTGGGATTCGTGAAACCCTTACCCACACCTTGAATATTTTTTGGGTTTGGAGCCTCCATCGTCCGTACACTGCCCTAACCAAGATTTTAGCACTTTTAGGCTTGTTTTAAGCCAAATTCTGACCTTTTGCTTGAACAGTCAGTTTATTCTTCCTCCATGAAATTTGTTAGGGCTCCATCCTTCTTCCTAATCCTCTGCAAGGCTTCCTACATCCACCACACACTTGGGTTTGTCAGGGAATTGACACCCCTGCAACCTTAGTGCTTTGCACTCTTTGACTGTCCTAACCGAGCACTGCCAAGCTCACCTAGGAACATTCTTTTTCCATAGCTATCTAACTCCTAAGGACTCCTATCTCTACCTTATGTACAAGCATGGAGCCTAGCCTCTGTTTCCAAGAACCCATACACTAGGTATAGGAGAAACACGGTCTAGAGCTCCATCTCTGCCGGTTTGACAGTCATAACAAAAATTTCAAGAAAATGAATTAACCTAACAAAAAAAATGCTAGAACCGATGCAATAAGCTAACTACTGAACTAAGCAATGTTAGAAAAGAAATTTCACTACCTCCTAATCTATATCAGATGCCATGTTCAGTCCATTTACTTACTAATTCAAAATAGGAACAAAAACAGGAAATGCTCACTCAACTATCACTATTTACTTGATTTCAAACTAATTACAACTCAAAAAATGATTCCAACCTTGCTCTCAGCTCGCGCAACATCTTTTAACTCCTCTCCAAGGTAGTTACAAATCCCTTGGTTCGGACATAACCACCATATTAGGCCCAAAATTGCACAAATGCAACATTTTGGGTTTTCTTTCTATTTCCTAGTGAAAACCAGTTGTGCAACTCATTTATTTTACCATAAGTTACTGTTCCACCTTCCTCCTAACAAATTCTAACACCTCTAACTAAAATTTAAATGGTCAACATGACCTTAAAGCATTAAAATACAAAACTTTGATCCTAGGCTCACAAACTTTCCTAGTGCTACCTCGTGCTCTCTAGGTGCTCCTGCACGATTCTCCCCCTCTCAGCCCAAACACTAAGGAATGGAAGGAGAGACCAATGACAGGTCAATGCAAAAATTCTTGAACTGATCTTCTTGTACCCATGTGGCTTCTGATTCATGCTTGTTCTTCCACTTGATAAGGTGCTCCATGTACACCTTATGTCTTGTAGCCTTCTTCACTCTTGACTCCAAGATCTCCTCTGCCCGAGGCTTGTATTGATTGGGTAAGGATACATTGCTGATGTCCTTGAAGATCTCCTTATTGTTCAGATCCACATCATTGACTGTCCCCTTATACTTGATCAAATCAGCTATATTGAAAATTGGTGAGATGCTTAGATCGGTAGGTAACTCCACCTTGTATGCATTCTTACCGTACTTGGACAATACCTTGCATGGTCCTACTCTCTTCATTTTCAACTTGGTTGAAATTCCCTTCTGCAACCTTGACTTGTTAAGGTGGACCATGACATAGTCTCCTACTGCAAACTGCACATCCTTCCTTGTCAAATCTACCTTTTCCTTCAACTTTTGTGTAGCCTCTGTGACTGTCTTCTTCACCTACTCCTGAATCTCTTTCATGGTCTAACTGAAATCCTCTTCATGTCCACTTCTTTGTTCCATAGCTCCAAGATCTCTGAGCTCACATATGCCTCTTGGGTGCATCCCATAGACAACTTCAAAAGGACTCTTCCCTGTGGTCCGGTTCACACTATCATTGTATGCATACTCAACTTGTGAGATAACCATATCCCATGTTTGTCCATACTCCTTAGTTAGGCACCTTAGAAGGTTACCTAGCACCCTGTTAACCACCTTTGTTTGACCATCGGTTTGAGGATGGTAAGCTGATCCAAATGATAAATTGGTACCCAATCTACTCCATAGAGTCTTCCAAAAGTGACTCATGAACTTCACATCTCTGTCAGAAACAATACTTAAAGGTAGTCCATGGATCCTTACAACTTCCTTGAAGAAGAGATGAGCTATGTAACTTGCATCATGAGTAGTTTTGCATTGAATAAAATTACTCATTTTGCTAAATCTGTCCACTACTACATAAACACTATCAAAACCAGTCTTGGTCTTAGGAAGGCCTACCACAAAATCCATGCTCACACACTCCCATGGTCTGTTAGGAATGGGTAGGGGTTGATATAGACCAGCATTACTAGATCCTCCCTTAGCTTTCATACACACAACACATTGTTCCACATACTTGCTAACATCTCTTGCCAACTTAGGCCAGTAATAGAATCTTTGCACTAGTTCTAAAGTCTTATTGATGCCAAAATGTCTACTAAGACTTCCATTATGCTTTTCCTGAATCAAAATTTCCCTCATTGACCCTCTTGGAACACATAACTAATTTCCCTTAAACAATAACCCACTTTGCAATGTATACTCTGAGTATTGGCTATGGAAATGGTTCTCAAAGTTAGAACATACCTTATAGACCTCTGAAAAGTCTTCATCTTCCCCATAGAGATCCTTGAAACTCTCTATGCCAATGCTCTTGATTTGTATCTCTTGCACTATCAACAATCTTCTACTTAGTGCATCTGCTACTTTGTTTAGCTATCCCTTCTTGTGCTTGATGGTAAATGTAAAAGCTTGGATGTATTCCATCCATTTAAAATGCCTATTACTCAACTTCTCTTGAGTGTTGATAAAACTAAGTGCCTGATTGTCAGTAAAGACTACAAACTCCTTGGGTAGAAGGTAATGCCTCCATTTCCTAAGTGACTTAACCAAAGCATAAAGTTCTAAGTCATAGGTTGAATACTTCTTCTTAGCTTCATTGAGCTTCTCACTAAAGAAGGATATAGGTCTGCCCTCTTGACATAGCACTCCTCCTACTGCCACTCCACTTGCATCACATTCAACAGTGAACAATTTGTCAAAACTAGGTAATAAGAGAATAGGTTGAGTTGCCACCTCCTGTTTTAGTTTCTCAAACCATTTCTCAGCTTCTTTAGTCGATCTAAACTTTGTTTTTAAACCTCCTTTGATTGTATCTAGGACTAGTGCACATATGCCACTAAAGTTCCTTATGAACTTCCTATAAAATTGAGCCAATCCATGAAAAATTCTTACCTTTGTCCTTGTGGTTGGAGTAGGCCAGTTTAGGATGGCTTCTACCTTACTTGGATCCATCTTCAATGATCCTTTGGACACTACAAAACCCAAATATACAAACTCCTGCTTAAATAACTCACACTTCTCTAGATTGATTGCCAACTTCTCCTCTTGCAACCTTCTAAGAACCATCTCCACATGTTTTAAATGCTCTTCTGCTGTCTTGCTGTATATGAGGATGTCATCAAGATACACTACCACAAATATCCTTGTAAATTCTTTAAGCACTTCATTCATGAGCCTCATGAATGTGCTAGGGGCATTGGAGAGGCCAAATGGCATAACTCTCCACTCATACAACCCATCATTTGTCTTAAAGGTTGTTTTCCACTCATCTCCATCCTTGATTCTGATTTGATGGTATCCGCTCTTAAGATCCAACTTGGTGAAGTACTGGGCTCCTCCAAGACAATCCATCAAGTCCTCAATTCTAGGAATAGGAAACCTATACCTGATTGTGATTCTATTTATTGCTCTAGAATCAGTGCATAATCTCCACTTACCTCCTTTCTTGGTTGCTAAAACCACTGGTACTGCACATGGGCTGATGCTCTTTTGAATCAATCCTTGATCCAACAACTCCTACACTTGTCTAGCTACCTCTAGGTTATGATCTGGTGTAAGCTTGTATGCTGCTTTGTTTGGTAATGAAGCTCTAGGTATGAAGTCAATTTGATGACTAATGGCTCTCTTTGGAGGTAAATTTGTAGGTGTCCCATCACTAACTATGCTCTTGTACATCTCAAGTAACTTTTGGACTGCTTCCGGTAAGACTGTCTTTTCAACCTTGTCTTCTTCTTTAGGTTGTAACATAACTACATATCCTTCACTCCCTTGATGTAGGTTGTTAAGGAACTCCTTCCCACTACTCAACATGATGTTTGTTGTCTTTGACTGTCCTTCTTCTTCTTCTGACAGTGACTGTAGCTTGAAAGTCTTCCCATCCTTCTTGAATGAGATGGTGTTCTCTTTCCCATCATGTATGGGACCTCTGTCATATTGTCATGGTCTGCCTAATAGTAGATGGCATGCATCCATGGGTAAAACATCACAAACCAACTTGTCTTTGTATCCTCCAATGGAAAACTCCACCGTTACTTGCTCATTCACTAAAACACTTTGCCCTTTGTTTAGCCATGTGACCTTGTAGGGGTTAGTGTGGGGTACCTTCTCCAATTTTAGTTTCATTATTGCATCCTCTGAGATTATATTATCTGTTGAACCTGAATCTACTATGACCTTGCATACTTTACCAAGTATCTTGCACCTTACTCTAAATAGAGCTCTCCTTTGTTTTGGTTCTTCCTTGACCGGTTGTCTGATCAAAACTCTACTAAACATCAGATTCTCTCCTACCTCAGATTTAATATGACTGATCTCAGATGGCTTAGGACTCATGGTGTCCTCTTGTGCATAAGCCATTCTCTTCTCATTGCTTTATGAAGATGCTTTATCTGGGCACCTATAAGTAGGATGACCTACTTGACTACAATGGTAGCATTTCATGTTTGCAAAATATGAATTGCTCCTGCCTACTCCTCTTCCTCTATTTGAGCCTCCTTGAGGTCCTCTACCTCTGTTATACCCCCTCTTGAAGGTGTTTCATTGCCATGATTTGTGGATTTAAACTCTCCTTGGTTCCTTTGGTCATTGCCTCTACCTTGGTAGCCACCTCGTTGTCCTCTTTGATCTCTTTGATCTCTGCGTTTGCCTCTACCTTTAGAAGCCTGGTCTTGCTTCCTCTTGTTCCTTTCCTCAATCTTGATAGCTAGCTAATACCATTGGTGTACTGTCTTGGGACTTAGAGGAGTCATCTCTTCCTGGATGTTCCATTTCAAACCGTTAAGGTATCTAGCCACCTTGAGACTCTCATCTTGTGTCACATTAGACCTCATGCAAAGTTTTTGAAACTCCTCAGTGTAAGTGTTCACATCTTGGTCTTTCTACCTTAGGCTTTGTCTCTTCTTGTGTAACTGAATCTCATAGTCATCTGGCATGTATGCTTCTCTTACCTTGGCAACCATTCCCTTCCAAGTAGAGATAGGCTGCTTACCTTCTTTTTCCCTCTCTGTCTGAATGAACTTCCACCATGTCAAGGCAGAACCTCTTAGTCTTGATTTGGCCACCTTTACTTTCTGTGCCTCAGTGGCTCCATCACATTCAAAATGGTTTTCCATTCCCTCTATCCAATCCATGACTAGATCAACTTCCATTTTTCCACTAAATAATGGTGTGCCTTCAAGTGCTTTTCCACTCAAGGCCTTCAATGCCTTCAAGAAAGGCTCTTCTTTCAAAACAAGGTTAGGTTCAAGGGTCTAGTCTTCCTCTACAACCTCTTCCTCCTTTGGTATCCTTCCCTCAAATTGCACACTGCTCACTACTTGTTCAAGTTGGGCTATTCTTTCCCTCAATAGCCTATTGTCTTCCTCCTGCTCTTCAACCATCTTGGCCAGTTGTGCATTTGTCACCATGATGGTAGTATCACTTGACTCAACCTATGACATATATTATGCTATTCAAAAATCTTTTACTCGCTTTGATACCAATATCATAGGGTAGGGTTGGATGGAACACTCACTGTCCCATGCTTTGGGTCACACCTTGGAAAACCCCTTTGGTGTCACTCTCCACCTTCTTAACCTATAGGCCCTATTGCTTGTTAGGCACCCCTGGTTCTCTTGGCCAACCCTACTATCATCTACATTTCCCTAACCAAGCCAATCTTGGTGCTTTCTCCTCCATTCTCTCCTTAGCCCTTAATCTTCCTAAAGGATAACTAACCCTCCAAGCCTCACTAACTTGTTGTAGGGGTGTGTGATTCCTCCCATGGCCTCAAGTCCATCCCTCTAGGGTTCTTGATCAATCACAAGACTCCAATTCTCCATCACTTCCACCAAACCCTCTCCTAGGGTTAGAAAAGGCTATAAGCCCTAGAGCCCCAATTAGGCCTCCTAACCCGAGAAAATAGAGATTGTGCCCAAATTCTCCAAATGACCCCAAATCTTTTCTTAGGATTCGTGAAAGCCTTACTCACACCTTGAATATTTTTGGGGTTTGGAGCCTCCACCATCCGTACACAACCCTAACCAAGATTTTAGCACTTTTAGGCTTGTTTTAAGCCAAATTCTGACCTTTTGCTTGAACAGTCAGTTTATTCTTCCTCCACGCGGTCTATTAGGGCTCCATCCTTCTTCCTAAGCCTCTGTAAGGCTTCCTGCATCCACCACACACTTGGGTTTGTCAGGGAATTGACACCCTTGCAACCTTAGTGCTTTGCACTCTTTGACTGTCCTAACCAAGCACTACCAAGCTCGCCTAGGAACATTCTTTTTCCATAGCTATTTGACTCCTAAGGAATCCTATCTCTACCTTATGTACAAGCATGGAGCCTAGCCTCTATTTCCAAGAACCCATACACTAGGTATAGGAGAAACACGGTCTAGAGCTCCATCTTTGCCGGTTTGACAGTCAGAACAAAAATTTCAAGAAAATGAATTAACCTAACAAAAACAATGCTAGAACCGATGCAATAAGCTAACTACTGAACTAAGAAATGTCAGAAAAGAAATTTCACTACCTCCTAATCTGTATGAGATGCCATGTTCAGTCCATTTACTTACTAATTCAAAACAGGAACAAAAACAGGAAATGCTCACTCAACTATCACTGTTTACTTGATTTGAAAGTAATTACAACTCAAAAAATGATTCCAACCTTGCTCTCAACTTGAGAAACACCTTTTAACTCCTCTCCAAGGTAGTTACCAATCCCTTGGGTCGGACATAACCACCATATTAGGCCCAAAATTGCACAAATGCAACATTTTGGGTTTTCTTTCTATTTCCTAGTGAAAACCAGTTGTGCAACTCATTCATTCTACCATAAGTTACTGTTCCACCTTCCTCCTAACAAGTTCTAATACCTCTAACTCAAATTTAAATGGTCAACATGACCTTAAAGCATTAAAACACAAAAATTTCATCCTAGGCTCACAAACTTGCCTAGTGCTACCTCATGCTCTCTAGGTGCTCCTGCACCAATAATCTATTTTATGCTTTCCATGAAAGCTAATTGAACCTTTTCCATAGATCATAGAAGATGCATCATCACCAGACTTAACAAGATCATCATCATACTTTTCAAGATTAAAAAACTTACTTTTGTCACCTGCCATATGATTTGAGAATCCACTATCAATTATCCAGTAGTTTCTCTCCTCTCTTGCATGAAAAACAGTCAACATAGTTCCTTGAATACTATGACCTATTTTTGGAGAAATTTCCTTCATACATCTTTTAGGATTATTAGAATTAGTTCCAAAATTTAAAGCCATGACCAAGCATTCATCACTTTCATCATTTGGATATTTTGATTCCTCATCATCAGACACACCACTATCTTCTTTAACATAATAACTCTTCTTGATAGATTTACCGTTATGATCTTTATGTTTTTCATTTGAAACTTTAATTAGACATTTAAAAGAATAATGACACATATTTCCACAATTGAAACATTTGAAAGGAAAATTACCTTTTTATTTTCCAGTGGAATTTTTTAGTCTTCCTACAAAGTTTGCTTCCAACTCATCAAGATCATCTGAATTAAATTCATCATTCTTCTCTTTTTGTTGAATTTAAATGCAGTTTCTTTTTGTGGAGCATCTTTGTCAAATTCTCTTAATTCAAAAGTAGTTAAAGCACCAAACATTTGATCTCTGTAATATTGATCCAAATTATGAGCTTCCTCAATAGCAAAAACTTTAGCACTATATGATTTAGGAAGAGTTCTCAATACTTTTTTACAACTTCACTTTCCTCGAGTTTCCCACCAAGACCATTGATGGCATTGAAAATTTCATCCACTTGGAGCATGTAGCCTGCAATATCTTCATCTACAGACATCCTTAAGGTTTCAAATTTGGCTTTGAAATTTTGTATCTTCACTTGCTTGACTTTATCATCTCTGTCATAAATGCTCTACAATTTTTTCCAAATCTCATTAGTAGTTTTGAGACTTGTCACATAGTCCACTCAAGATAGCATTCCTTGCTTTGCCATTATTCTCATAATACTTGATCTCATCATTACTTGTAAAATCACTAGCAGGTATAGCATATTTGTTTTCAACTGACTTCCACACACCAAACCCTAATGAGACAAGAAAGGCTTCCGTCTTGGCTTTTCATAAAGCACAATTTGTTCTATCAAACATAGGGACCTTGACACCATTCATGTATGCCATTTGAATCTACCTCAATCGATTAAATTTTTTCCAAGGAGCCACAACTCTGATACCAATTGTTAGATGCACAAGACAATTAGGAGGGGGTGAATCAATTGTACATTAAAATCATCAAGAACTCATTAATCCTTAAACCCTTATTATCCTTCAGATCCTTATTAAGAATTAGCAAAAAGTAAACATATGAATCATCAACCCAACAACAACCGTACACAAGAGAACACCAAATTTATGTGGAAAAATAGGGAAAAACCATAAACAGAGAAAAACCATAGTGAGGATTAACTCACATATATATGAATAACAACACTGAATACAATAGGCTCACTGCTAGAAGGGTTCACTACCCAAAAGAGAGGAAAGGATCACTACCCAAAGGAATCATTGTTTGGAAGAAATAAGAATAGAATAAGAACATTTTAAGGAGGGTCACTACCTCAGAGCAATAGGAAGATCCTCCACAACAACTCTATACCATCTGCAACCTTCGGCTCACTACCTCTAGCAACTTCAGGTACACTAAAAATGTAGACATCTACTCACTACATTTGGTAGCCTTAGGCATTTAAGTTCCCACTCAAATCACCACACTGATCACATTCACATCATTACATGCATCTCTAACAATTAACCTTTCTTATATCCTCCATGACCTCAAAAAATCCCATTAAAGTAGGCCTCAATGAAGTGTATGCACCTCAAATGTGCAACCAAAAATAAGGTCAGCACCAAACACTTCTATGTTGGAAAGACGTGAATGCAGACCACACAAAGGGTTAACTAGGACCCAAAGCTACATCGACACACTACACCATATATCCACAAATAATAAATAACCTCTGTAATTAGTGCTAGCACGCCAGGTTAGCCAAACTTGCACTAACACTAGTAAGCAAATACATACATGCCTCTCCAAGTATAGAAACACCATGTGAACCACATAGAAAAACTCCACAATATCCTAAAATATTCCAACACCATCAAAATATTCAACAATACTGCCACAACCATCTATAGTTGAGAATACTCAACATCTTGTGTAACCGGCCACACTACCACAAACTTGCAACTCACTAACAAACCTTACATAACACTTAAACACACACCACTCCAATGGAAGGTAGGTACAACAAATATTAGCATGTTCCAAAATCTGTAATGCCACGAAACCTCAATGTAGAGAAATGGGGAGCAATTCCATTTCTCCTAGACAACCTTCTTTACAATCCAACACACTATCAGACACATCTTCCACTGTGGTACGATTCAAAACCTAAAACTCTGGATATAGAACCTCTGAACACCTCTAATCATCATATCCAAACTGCACAAGCACATCTTCAATCATGAAAAAATGTGGAGGAAAACACATAATACAACTTTGCACCTTGTACACTCTCTTATTCAAATTTTTTGAAAAGCACTTGGAAACCTAGTGAACCAGCTACATCTGCAACACTTGATCAACACCACAACTACTCAACATGACCATACTAGAGATTGAAACAATCTCCCCATCTACAATACCTACTCAACACCATACTAGAGGTTGACATCAATGATGTAACACTAATGACAACATAGTTCAACAATCTCCCTGCTGACATCAATGACAACACTACAAAAATATCCAATAACATGACATGGATAGGAGTTTGTAACATAACCTTTCCAAATTTAATAGGTAATGTTATCACACCAAGGGGTTGTTTTCCCACATTATCAAAACCACAAATAAACAAATCAACTAGTTGGATTTTAGTCATATCTAATCCAATCCTATCCAAAAGGTTCACACTACAAATATTAAGCTCTAAAACATTGTCAACAAGGGTACACCTAATCCCAACCTCATTAATAACAAATAATATCATCAAAGCATCATTTTTATTTTACATTTCCAAAGGAGGTAATTCACTTTGATGAAAGACAATGTCCATACTAGGTGAATTCATATTATTAATCAAAGCAACCACATTGTTTGGTTGTGCACTAAGAGGGATGACAACTTTTTTTAAAGTGTTTTGAAGCATGCCAGGATTAGTAGGTGATGTTTAAATCAAATCCCAAAGGGAGATCTTAGCAGGAGTGTTGTGAAGTTGTTCCATAAGATCATATTCCTTTCCACTATTTTGAGGTAGAGGGGCACTAGGTAAAACTGGTTGTGGGAATGGTATCAATGAAGGAATGACTTGTGTTTATCTTGGATTCTTGTTATTTCTAGTGTTATAGATGTAAGCTACTGTATGATAATTTGGTTGCTACAACACATGATTACTAGTAAGTTGATTTGTAAAGCTTAGGATATGGTCATGAGGTCATATAATTAGAGGACTCTTAGGAGGTCCAAAATGAGTGTTAGGAGGTCCAATAATCAAGGGAGATCTAATGGCCAATTTTTTGTTCATAACCTCAATAGATTTGATTTCTTGTTGATGATCTATCGAGGGGGGATCTAAGATGACCTTAGAATCATCATCTAAGCAAGCCATATTACTATATTTTGAAAGAAATGTATCAATAATTTCATCCTCTTTCCCAACAATATCTTCCCAAGTAGAAGGGGTAGGGGGAGAGAAATAAACAAGATTCTCATGAAGCTCAATGATTGGTCTTCTAACACCAAGGTACCTTCATTACAAGTAGGAGAGGTATCAGGAGAAGAACATATATCATCGTCATTATTTTCAATGATTGCATCCTCTTGCACCAAAATATTCTCACAAGTGGGAGAGATGTTGGGAGATGAATGAAGACAAGGAAAAGTGATATTAAAAATGTGTCAATGATTTCATTTTCTTGTGCCATAATATCTTCCCAAATGGGAGAAGTATTGGGAGAGGTAAAAACATTTTACTCATGACACTCAAAGATTGGTTCTTCTAATAGAAAGGTACCTTCTTCAAAAGTAAGAGAGGTATTGGGAGAAGAAAAATTATGATTGTCATGATTGTACTTGTTTGCATCCTCTTGCACCAAAAAATTCTCACAAATGGGAGAGATATTGGGAGAGTGACTAACATGCTTGTTAATGGTTTCATTTTGTTTCCTTAGATTATGCTCATAAGTAGGGAGATTAAAATCATACAATCCATGTGTGACCCTATGAAAACCATATGTTTGAAAAGAAAATATGTCTCTACTTGCCTTGTGGATTTTTTAATGTGTTGTAACAACATAGGGTTTTGAATTTGTCCAAAAATGAAAACTAATGTACCTGAATTATGAAATAATTCAGAAAATGTAAACAATTATCCTATAGATTTGATGATTTTTAATATTGAAATGTAATAATTTTTCCCAAATTTCCAATAAATCAAGCAAAATGACACCTTTCTTGCATGTGCCATAACATTTTTCTAGAATTTCAAATTAAACAATTGCAAGTAGAAAGAGACTAATAATGCAGAGACAAAAATGTGTGCAAAATTTTATTGAGACACCCCTAGTAGGATAGGGATGCTTAAGGACATCTGAGTCCCTAATAGGGGCTCAAAAAATTGAAAATCTATTTTTTTATTTTGCTTTTTAATGTTACTATCTTTGGTTGCAAACAGGTTAAACAGTTGATATTTTTCTAGATTTTGCTCAATTTAAGATAAGGTAATGTAAAATGCAAGTGTGTAACAAAGGTGAAAATGTTTTGACAAGTTTTGAATCCAATTTTTAGATCTAAAATGTAATGATTGACTAATTCTAAGATTCCACAACTTGAAAATGATGATTTTCACGTGCTTTTGAAATCAAGTAATGCAATGTTTTCCAATTTAAGACAATGTGATTCAAGTTCCAATATGCAACAATAAATGGAAAATTTGAATGTAATTTTCAGATCTAATATGCTTTAATTGACTGATTTAAAGATGAAAATTTATGAGAATGATGATTTGATGCAAAATTGAAACAAAACATTGTATTTTTTTTCACTTTTTGACCTAAATGAAAGATGCAATTTAAATGCAATGAACAATTTGAGACTTTAACCACCTAATGAATATGAATCAAATCTAAAATGACTAAAAAAAACCCTAATTCAACTTATGATGTAATTTAATTACATTTTTTTTTTATTTTTATGACATTTTATGATGCAAAGATGAAACCCTAAATGAAAGATGCAAAGCAGTGTAATGCAAAACCTAGACCTAGGGTTTGAAAGAATTCCAATTTTTGAAAGTTTTATGATGTAATAAGTTGGGTTCACCAAAATTTAATGTAGAAAAAGGGATCCTAGGTCCTAAATGCAAAAAAACTAGGATGCAAGGGGCCTTTTTCCAAGTTACATTAAGATGTAGATCAACAAGGTGATTAGATTGACTTACAACCATGAAGTTGGCCAATCAGAACTGGATCTACATCTGATTGAAGATGGGAATGAATTGGAAATGATTTATAATGATTAACCAAATTAGGCTATATTCCCTAATATTTAAATTGCAAGATCCCAATAAATGACAAACGAAAATAGTAATTTACAAGTGGATCTTGGAAGTGTAGAATGATATGTACCAACCCAAAAAAGTTGGTTTCAAGCACTATAGGAGGATTAGGCTGCCCTTGGGAATGGCTCTTTGTAGGGGTGTCTTGACCAACTTGTAGGGTCCTCTAATGTTAGATCTGAGCTTTGGATTTCCACTTGCAAATATGTTGGAACATTGTTAGATATTTTTGTAACTAACTTTTCATGGCTTGACAAGATGTATGACAACAAATGCAATAATGGAAAAAATGTCTTCAATCCTTCCTTCAATCCTCTTCAAATTGACATCTGAACATTCACAAAGAGAGGAAATGTTGGGCCATTTTAGGGTCTTGCCTTAGTCAAACCCCTTGTAAGTGTTTCCACTTCCACGATGGCAATGCCAATGATAAGAATGATAATTGAAAAAGAAGGAATGATGAAACCAAAAAGTGTTGCAACTCACCATCCTTCAATAGCTTCCTTGAAGGACTGAAGTCATACAAATCACCTCAAGGATTTTGGATCTTGCTCACTTAATGATTGAATGCTTTGGAGACCTACAACAAGGGTTAGCCTCCACAAAACAATGATAAAATGATAACATGGACTCACATACACTTTGACATGATGCTTGGATCTTGAATTGCTGCAATAAAGCTCTTGAAATGATTCTCTTGATAATAATGCTTGATCATAAGTTCTCAAATTTTTCTTCTAGTTTCAAATGGTGAAAAGGCTAGGTATTTATAGGCATTTATCCAATTTCCCAAAAAATAGATTCCAAAAGCTGACACTTGCAATTTGAATTTTGAATGTTAAAATTTTGTCAACATGTTCAAAAATGATTCTTGGATAAGAAGGGGGACCCAAATTTATAGGACACTACATTTCAGGAATAACACATGAGTTGGATACATTTATTCAATTCTTGTAGTTTATTGAGAAATGACACAAAATAGGCTCTAAAATACATAATTTTAGGATGTTATGGGGTTAATTAGGCTCATTAATTTAGGGGGGAAAACATAGTGTGAAATTGTTAAGGGTGACAATTTTCTACACTACAAGTAGTACATAGTTCTATGGGGCATAGTGTTTTCTAAAAATGTATTGGGTTTTAACTAGAAACACCCCTTCAAATTTCCTACTACACACTAGTGTCTACTAGATTATGCATACAAGAATGAGAAGTAGACAAAGTAGAGTTATTCATGCAACACATTCAAGATATTTATCAATAATTTCAATAAATTCTTCAATGCTAACAATAAAAATATATGAATTGTGATGACACATATCACACACCACACAATTTTCATGTTAGTGAGAAAGTATGGATTCATCTTCAAAAGGAACACATTTGTGGTCCACATCACAAGATCAAGCCTCTACACTATGGTCCTTATATCATACTACACATAGCTAGTGAGAAAGCACATCTATTCAAGAAAACACATATATTCTCAATATACCATAGAATTTGAGTCTACATCCTATTTGGTATACATAACTATTTAAACCATATTTTCCTTCACTTCTAGAGTCAACAAAATATCAACATCCAACAAATCTAGCACCTACTCATTTCAAACTAGCTATAACGGATACCATCATTGACATGAATACAAGTAGTATTCAACTAGGAAATTATCAACTATTTCACATAGTTAGAAATGACCAATATGTTAACCAAGAAAAATGATACAATTTGAAAAAACTTCATACATAATTTCCTACATTACAATAATAGGTAATGGATACCATTACTTCTCAAGAGGGTTGAATTATTCAAGCACAATCACACACACAACTATACAATTGTAGTCACACCCACACACTCAGTTTGCACACTAATCTACACTCCATGTGCATCAAACATGTTATACACTTTTATGTAAAACAATATTGCAGTCAACTTTGTACACATTTGTAAGTCATTGCTTCCACATAGTTCTTGGCCTTACACATGGATGCATGTAATTATCAACCATATGATTTTGGCACCTGAAATCATACAAATGTGATACTCTCTATGTTTTTGGCATGTGTCACCATATCGTTAGAGGCTTAACTAATTCATATAAATACATATCTTGTACAAGTTAAAGGTAGATTAGTTACCACTAGCAATACATTGTGTATGAAATACTATGAGATTTTCATACAGTATGATTACATTACATTGTATTCTACTTATTGAATGTGTATATGATTGATATTTCTTAGTCTTTTATGTATTTTCCATAAATTCTATATGTAACTATACTAATCTATAGGTTTGTCCTCTGATCCTCCTCAAGGTTCAATTGCTAGTTGTAAGGTCACTCCTACACTCCCAAGATTTCCTAGGGTAATGATGTAGCTAAGATTGTGCATAGAATGAATTTCTAATCATGGTAGATGTAATAAATTTGAACTCTATGGGAAATTATGTAGATATGAATAAGAAGTTGGAATGCGGGAATGTGTGTATGTAGAGGGATGAGAGAAGGCTAGAGAAGTGAGCATCTAGCCCAACTTCACACAAGATTGCACCATAATTAATATAAATATTTTAAACCATTGTGTCAAAAAAATTTGACAATGGTATACAAATTGTAGACATATGATTTCCACAATCCATAATGTTAGTGCAAGAATCTTCTAGATTTGACTATGTGAGTTTCTTTTTGTGACGTTTTGAATCAAACTACATGACCCATCATTAGGAGAGAAAGACAAGATCATGTAGTTTGTCTTGCTCTCATGGTGATGGATCATGTAGTTTGATCCAAAACATCAAGAAAAAATAAATCACACAGTCAATCCAAAAGATTCTTGCACTAATAGGAATACAAATTTTACCATTACAATTATATACATTTGTATTTTTTCTTTATGATAATCGTAGACACTTAAAATTGTCCCGATCGATATAGCATATATGAATTTGATTATTAACACCACTTTCATCCTAATTCTCCTCTTTTTGACCATTTAATTAAATAATCTTAGTTGTTTAATTAAGTTCATCACTTTCATCTATTAATCCGATAATCAATTTTATAAGATTAATTCATCCCCTTTCATGCTAATTTTCATCCTATTTAGTTAGATAATGGGAATTATTTAATTAAATTTCTTAAGTCCTCTCATTTGATTAAATAGTCCTAATTATTTAATTGAATGTCATTATTCCTCTTTTATTAAATAAGTTAATTGTTTAATATAATTCCTAATTTCTTCCATCATGCACAATTAAATAATGCTTTAATTATTTAATTAGCTAATTTCTCTCACCCTCCCACTTGAAAAGAAATATTCCCATGGAATATTCCTCCATTTCCACTCCTCCAAAATGGGAAATATCTTGTAACAACTTCCTAATTTTTAGGAAGTGTGCTTCTTCAAATCAATGTGAGCCATTAATTAAAATCATTGATCCTTGTCAACTTGCATTTTCATCCATTGATGGGAATCCTTGATCCATGCCATCTCCTCTTATTGATTCTCATCCCTTGATTGATCAAATCAATCTTGACCATTGATTCAATTATTTTTCCTATAAATAATCCTCATTTTTATGAGAAAGGATCTGCATTCATTTAGAGTAACTGCACTATAGTGAATTTCAAAGCACTTCTCACAAGCATTTTATCATTTAGCATCCATTTTAGTTAAGCTTTGCATCCATTTTCATCAATCTTCATCAATGGAATCCATTTGAAAGCTTGTTTCAACCAAGGGATTTGGAAAGGGTTGACATTCCACATCAATATAGCACCAATCCCCCAATGGGATGAGGTTTGAGGCATTAGATTAGTTTCCATTATGGATTTCTAGTTTGTTTCATATTTAATGGTTTCTTTGTTTGATGTTTTCAATAATTTCATTGGGAGCTTGACTTAACTAGTTAGATCTTGGTTAATTTCTTGTGGCAGTGGAATAAATTATGCTGGTACATTGCTCCCTTGAGAGATCGAATGAAAATTTGATTTTTTAGGTCAAGATTGTGGCAGAGATTTAACATAGGTTCAACTATAGAAAATAAGTTCTAGAACACAAAAACAGGCTCAAAAACCTAAAAAATGCCTCAAAATAGGCTTCATAGCTCAAATTTTATCTACTCTTTGATCACTTACTGACTTCTAGTTTGTTTGTGTAAGGCTAACTATTTTGTAGATTTGAAGTGGAGCAAAGTATTCATTGACACTTGTCATGACATTGCTTAATCTTTCAATTTGGGATTTAAACTTACAATGCTATGAGTTTTTCAAAGTGAACTTAAAACTAAACGCATAACTTTCAATTTAGGCTTTACAACTCACAATGCTATGAATATTTCAATTTGGTATTTAAAACTTACAGTGCTATGAGTTTTTTCAAAGTTGTCTTAAAAATGAACCCAAACATCCTCACACTTTGATTTGGCTTAAAATTGAACAACACAAACTCACATTTAGTTTTGGTGCTATTAAAATGAACATAACATCTACTTTGGTGCACTAAAATAAATAAGTGTCTTCTTTTCTTTTCATTATTGTGTAGAATTTTAGTGTGTATCCTCTCCCCTTGTGCCTTTGTACAATCTTTGGTGAAGCGAAACACTCTAAGTTTATAAATTGTTTGAGTCACTCAAAGGCTTGCTACGTATCCTCTCCCCTTGCACTTCATACGACCTTGGGTGAAGATAAATAGCTTTCCTTTTATTTTATTAGAGGAGGCCTACCTTTGAGATACATCCCACAATGTAAAACTCATTGGTGACCACCAAGCATGCTTATCGATAGGCTATATAAAGCATGTGAAATCGAAAGAAAGTAACATGAATATGGGCGTGAATGCCATTACGTTGCAATAGTCCTCATTTGAACGTAATGGGTTGCACATGATAGGCTAGAGTCTTATGTGGCTCACATATTTGATGCATACATTGCAATGTTCATGGTTGTCACTAAAAACCTTGTATCTAGAGGCCAACCAAGTTTCCCAAAATGTCCTTTGAAATAGTGCATGGGAGGCACACCACTCCTAGAAGTTACTACATTTGATTTATAGTTGAGGCATAAAACTTAAGAGTTCATTCTCTTGTACAAAGCTAGGTGTATCAATATGGTACATTTCCTTGATATGGACTATTTGACCCCTCTATAATTTCGGATTTAAAATCATTCCTTCAGGGTTGAGGTAAGCCTACTAAGAAGTGGCATACCATATTCTTCTAGATTTTTATTGAATGATTTTGTTGAGCTCAACTAGTAAATCTTATGGAAGAAGACTTGTGAAATATCTCCCATACCCATTGATTCAGTTAAACACATCACTGGAAATTCAAACAACTCAAACAAACATCAACATGGTAAAAAATTTCAAACCCTTTGTTTATATGTGAGTGTACTTGAAGGATAATATATTGTTGCATACCTCTAAATATATCTTGTTTTTTTCAAAACAATATATTAGTGGTTTCCCAATGTATTTGACCATATCTCTACTCACTTATAGCAAATTTAACCTATGAAACTATGGCTTAGCTCTTTGATTTTCACAATGCCAAGATTTTGTGGAATTTTTTTTTCCTTGTCATAGACATTCTTAGTTTAATCTTAATCAAGACATTTGATGTGGTAAAATTGCAATATCATCAATAAAATTTTAAATCAATTGAACCCATAAACCAAGTACATCTTGGTCCTATGTTCAAAAAAATCTTGACTTCCAAACACCAAAAAGAATAAACAAGGAAATGAATACCAAACATTTAAACCATGGTTCTACCATCAAACAAACATTAGTTTCTTAGTTTTAATCACTCCAAGGGAAAAAAAAGTCTTTTAACACCTTGATCTTGTAAACAAGTCCCTCTTAGGTTCAAAACATTAGTATCAATCCTCACATTCACATCGAAACATTTTCCATCACATCTCACAAACAAATTTAAATTTTGGACACACCAACCTCCTAGACTTAGGTTTTCATCAACAAATCACCTAGTTTAGTTATATGTTGGAAATGAATCCTTTTTTAATAAATTTAGTTAGATTAGAAAATATCTCCTTTTGAACAAGTTTACCTTTAGGATTCACAAGTTCATTAACATCCTTATCAAAACAACAAACATCAAGCCTAAAGTCTAGTGTTGTACAAAATTTAGAAGTTCATCATCCACATCACTCATCCTTTCATTATCCATTCACATTATTGGTCCTAAACACCTTAGAGGTTTATTTCTACCAAAATTTGAATCAATTCAAGAGTTCCAACAATACAAATCCCAACACGCTACTCCCAAAGTTGCCCCAAAATTTATGGTAACAACAAGATCACAATACAAGAAAGGCATGGAACAAAACAAAAATTCATCTACCATGAGTGATCCAAACCAACAAGAATTTGATCCTAGAAGTTACTCAACCCCATCACAAAATCCACCTCAAACTTCACTAGAAATGGGGTATGAAGTTGATGTCACCAATAATCCAAAAAAACTCATCGTAGAGGAACTACTCGAAGTGCAACAAGATCCCAAAACTCACCATCTCATCACCACTTTGATGAAATTGAACCCAACACAATACATGCTAGCCTTAACAAAGGAAGGAGAAAAAATCCCTTCCTCATTCGATTTGGACACAATTAGGGAACAACCTTTAGGAAATGTTGCATCTATCACACAACCCTTGGTCCAAGATGTAGTTCAATCTATCACTCAACCATATTCATCACATGCACCAAGTCAACCCTTAAATTCTAGTCTTGCAACTCGATTAGGAACCCAAATTGGTCTCACTCCCAATATAGGAAACAACACAACTTTGGGTACAAAAGACATAACCATTCCCCAAAACATAAATTAGACACCCATTTCATGCCCAACCATATGATTCCACTACAACAAGTACCGAAAGTATTCCTATTGTTCAAAAAATTCAAGTGAGTCAAACAACCCAAGTGGATCAACAAGGACAAGTAAACACCATAGTGAAATGTCAATTATCAACACAACAATGTCCATCTTCATCAAACCAACCAATTGATCCTCAAAATCAAATGGTTCCACTAGTCCCTCAAATCAACCAAGGAAACACATCAAACCCATTGGTCACAAATTCAATCAATCAAGGAAACTCATTGGTTCTAGAGAAAACACATCAAGGAAATGCATCAAATAAATTGGTCCCTCAACATCAAATCAATCAAGGAATTCTTCCAATCAATTGATCCAAAGTATGACACTAACATCGCAACATCAAGTGGCACCATCTCAACCTTTGGTCCCCCAAATAATGCAAAATCAGATGGGGCCTCAAGCTTTCATTCCTTCACCCCAATCTCAAATTTTACAAGGAATGATAGAAAACAACCAAGGACAAAATATACCAAATCCAAATCAAATTTCCAACCCTCACAATTTGATCACACAACCAACCACCCCAACGTCAACTAAATCCACAAATCACTAACCACATGGTTCCCCAAAATCCACCACTCATTCCACAAAATCAAAATATTTCAAGCCAATCAATTTTTCCCAAACCAAAATGGCATCCCATTATCGCAAGGAAAAAATTCATTGGCTTATCAACAACCAATTGTGAATCAACAACAAAAAGTTCAATTTCTAGCACAACAACAAGAAGCTCACTTGTTAGCACAACAACAACAAGCTCACTTGCTAGCGCAACAACAACATGATCAATTACAAGCCCAACAACAACAAGATCAAATACAAACTCAATTGCAAGTGCAACAACAAGCACAACTATCCCAAAAATTGCAAGCATAACAATATGCTCAACAAGTACTTGCACAACAACAAAAATAGCAACAAGAAGGCTTGTACTACAACCTCGAACAACCATACACAAGCACACATCAAAATATCTTTAACCAAAATTCACAAGGAGCACACAACACACCTCCACCACTATCACCATTACATACACAATAAAAAAATTCACCATACACACCATATAACACACCCCCTTATCAAAATACCACATTTAATTCATCTACAATTCCACAATATAACACATATGCTCCACCACCAAGCAATCCCCAAGATGATTTTTCCTCCAAAATTGGAACCCTCACACAACAAATCCAAGACATCCAAGTGGGGAAAACAAAGAAATCGTATGGAAAATGAGACTTGTGTCCATACCCCTTTGGTAGAAAGATTGCATTGATACCATTCCCACCCAGATTTGAAGTACCCAAGTTTGAAAAATATAAAGGATGTGGAAATCCAAAAGATAATATCAAAGAGTTTTTTGTGGCATCTATGGAAGTTTCATACAATGAATCCTATTTGATGTTCCTTTTCCCACGTAGTTTGGGAGGCCCAACAATAGAATGGTTCTCACATTTACCTCTTAGGATTCAAACCTTCCAAGAAATAATAGATTAGTTTGCAGATAACTTCTCCTACAACCTAGATATGGACGTAAGCTTGGAAGAAATATACACCCTAAAACAAAACAAGGGTGAATCCTTTGTGAATTTCTTGCAATGGTGGAGGCATAGAGCTAGTAAATACAAATGGACAATTATCGAATAGAAACAAATAGGTATCATTATTGCCAATGTGGAAATAGATCTATCCTTCAAACTAAAAATGCAATGTGTCACATCATACAAAGAGCTTATACCTAGGGGTATTAACATTGAAAGAGCCCTTATCGTACAAGGAAAAACACAAGCATACAAGGACAACCGCCCATATACTAGTTCCAATGACAAGCCCCGTGTTTGGGAAAAGAAGAAGAACATTACTAATGATGGTGTCGTTGATTCAAAAGTGGTCCTAAGTGCTCCAAGACAAGAAAACACCCAACCAATGAATACACAATAGAACACGCAACAAAAAAACATGCAGCTACAAAACAACCAAGTTAACAATGCCACCACTCAAAGAAGACCACCCCCTAGAAACAACTGCCCTCAATGACGTAAATACACACCTTTGGGAGATCCTATTGAAGCGGTCATACAAAAGTTAGTGCAATCCAATCTCATCACACTCCCTAATTATCAAAATTACCAAGAACCTCAAGTCAAACTACCATGGTACACTGAGAAGGATGTTTGTGATTTCCTTCAAATAAAGGGACACAAGAAAATGCGCTGCATGAAATTGAAAAACATCATTCAAGATATTATTGATAATGGAGATGTAACTATTGACCAACAATCAGGAAATCAGGATCTTAAAATATACAAGAAGTCGATGCTAGATCACAACAAGGGAAATGACAATGATAAAGGGAAGGATTACACCAATGTAGGTCATGTGTATAACAATGTGGTGGAATCTTGTGACAATTTTATATCCATCATCACAATCAAAGGGCCTAGTGCAAAGTGTGGAGTCACCACACGTCAAGGAAAGGTCACAATCCACGGAGCACCATCACAATCTAGGACATCACCCACAATTTTGAAGTAAAAACCTAGTGATTATAGTCTCCTAGACCAATTGAAGAAGACCCCTACCCAAATCTCCATCTTGGAATTACTGAAACTACCCCCCGCACATAGGGACCTTTTAGAAAAGGCTCTACTAGCTTCTTCCGTATCTGAAAATCTTGATACTGAGCAATTCTAGGCCATAATTGGACACATTACAACTCATCTTCTCACCTTTTCTGAGCAAGACCTCCCAACACATCCATCACACAATTGCACATTGCATCTTGAAGTCCTTGTTCATAAAAGAAATTTCAAAAGAGTCTTGGTGGATGGAGGTGGTGATCTAAATATTTGTACCCTTCAGCTAATCAAGAACTTGGTTTACTCTGAGGATGTCATTGAAAGGAAAAAGGTGTCACTATAAGGGCATATGATGATCAAGAACATGTTCTCAAGGCACAATCAAGCTCCCCATCT
Organism: Sequoia sempervirens; assembly: GCA_007258455.2. Classification (NCBI taxonomy): domain Eukaryota; kingdom Viridiplantae; phylum Streptophyta; class Pinopsida; order Cupressales; family Cupressaceae; genus Sequoia; species Sequoia sempervirens. Next base: position 113,071,702 of record VDFB02270651.1, read on the forward strand.
AAGTAGGGCCCACAATTGTTGAAACCACTTGCCAAGTGCTCGATCTTGACCTTCCCTATAATATTCTTCTAGGTCATCCATGGATCCATGCCATGAAAGCCGTAGCTTCCATATTTGATCAGTGCGTTAAATTTCCCTATGAAGATAGAGAAGTTATAATCCATGGCAATCCAAAACCATTCTATCATTGCAAGAACATTGAAGCAAAATACTACAAGATCTTGCAAGTTCCTAAAAATGATGAAGTGCCAATACCCTCATTCGTTGACCCATTCTCCCTAGCTTCCACTTTTGAATACAAAACACCCATCATACAAAACATATTGAATATCAAAGTAGTGATCAAAGATAATGGTTATGGAGACTATAACTTGAAGAAGGATTCTTTTGTAATTGGAGAGTTGCCTCTTTCTTCTAAATCTCACTAGAAGCCTCAACCTATCAATAAAGTGTCTGAGAGACTCAAGGTATCATCTACCACTTTCACAAAGCGGGAGGATTTGAAAAAAGAAGTCATTGATGAGGAGAATATATCCAAATTATTATATCAAGATAATAGACCCATGCCCGTTCTTCCAATGGAAGATGACAACAAAGGATTGCAACTGATGATGGGTTGGGGATACAACAAGAATGATAAGTTGGGACAAAATTATAATGGTTTACCAGAACCCCTTGCTCCTGAGAAATGACCCAAGAATCTTGGTCTTGGATGTACCACCAACAAATTGACCATTCTTGGCAAGGGTGCTTCTATTAAATGAGTTTAACCTTCCTCTTGGTTACCTACATTGTGTACTAATACCATTGATGACATTCCCCTAGATATCACAAATTTATTTGAGGATACCTCCATATTCATGATAACCACTACATCCTTTGCTCCAAATAGCCAAATCACTGAACTAAAGCTATTTTACCCTCAACTCATAAACTAGGACCAACGAGGACCACCTATTTTGGATTCATTCGAAAATGATGAAGCTATCTCCAAGTTCATGGAAATTCATGACAACATGCCATTCGGGGATCACAAAGCAAGTTTTGATATTGAACTGGATATGCAGACTTACTATTGGGAAACGATTGAGTCCCTCAGTCGCAAAATGAACGATATGAGAATCGCCTATCGATCCTTAAGTGAAAACCACATTGTGGCACTTTTTGATCATAAAATAGTAAAAAAGGATGCATCCGACAATGAAAACCTCTCTAAGGCATTGAAGGATGAGGGATTCAATCTTCCCCTTAGTGCACTACATCAAGAAAAATCATTAGTGCTTGTTGAGAAAGCTAATCCAATCAATGTGGGGACAAATAAGGCACCTCAAATCACTTTATATGTAGAATAACTATTGGATGAAGAGCAAAATAACTTGGTAGCTTTCTTCAAAGAATGAAAGGAAAAATTTGCATGGTCCTATATAGATATGCCTGGTCGTGATCCTGAAGTAATTGTCCACCATCTTGTAGTATACCCTGAGGCTAAACCAGTAAAACAGAAGCCGAGAAAGATGCTAAGGTCAAAGCAATTTTGGATATGGAGCCACCACAAACACTGAAGAAAATGCAAGGTTTACAAGGGAGATTGTAGTCTATTAGGATATTTTTTAGAATAGCTGGTAGATAAGATTCATCCCTTTTCTCACCTTCTTCACAAGGGGATGACATACAAATGGGACAAGAAATGTGACAAAGCATTCCAAAAAATCAAAGATTATCTACTGACACCTCTTGTCCTTATGCCACACATATTGAACAAACCTTTGATCTAGTATATCTTAGAGCCTACATCAATGGCTTTGGGTGCTCTTCTTACTCAGCATGATGAAACAAGGAAGGAGAGAAATTTACTATATCAGTAGGACTTTGGTGGGATATGAGATGAATTGCACACCCATTGAAAAGGATTTCCTAGCAGTGGTGTTCACCTCACAAAAATTTAGACACCACATGCTTTCACACCAAGTAAAGCTCATTACTGAGATTGATCTATTGAAGTATCTATTATCCAAAGCTACCATCACTGGATGAATGGCTAAGTGGGTAATGATCTTAATAGAGTTTGATATAGAATACATGGAGTGAAAATCTATCAAGTGGTAGGTGATTACAAATCAACTAGTAGAGGCACCTATCTATGCAGAGAATCCATTGGTGTCTGAATTTCCTAATGAGTCAGTATTTTCCCTTAACGTAGTGGATTAGTGGAAGATGTACTTTGATGGTTTACATACCCACACTAATCTAGAGCATGCATTATTTTTATCACCTCACAAGGTGATTATATTCCCAAGTCATATCAACTATCTTTCCCATGCACCAATAACATTGTCGAGTATGAATCTCTTATAATAGGATTGAGAATCATAATACATTGCTAGATCTAGGAATTGAAGGTCTATTGAGATTCACAACTGATTGTAAATTAAGTGAATGATGATAACCTCACACCTTACAAAAAAATGGTGGAAAGTCTCAAATATGTCTTCATTGACATCACATTTGAGCAAATACCCCATATCAACAACTGAGCAACTGATGTTATGGAAACTATTGGGTCCTTGTTAGACATGCCACATTACATTCTTAAATGCAAATTGCTTATCGAGAAAATTCTCGTCCCAACATTCGAGGCACCAAAATCCAAATTCATATGCAAAATTATTGGTCCCGGTTCTCCCTGGTATCATGATATCTTTACCTACCTACAAAGAGGTATCCTCCCATTTAACATAACTTGAACCTTAAGAAAACCTTTTTCAAGAAAGCATCTCTATTTATTATCTTAGGTGATACCCTTTACCGTTGAAGTCTTGATGGGACATTATTATGATGTCTTAACCAAGAGGAAGCTTTGATTTTGTTAACAGAAGCACACAAAGGAATCTATGGATCACATTCAAGTGGTATGACCTTAGCTAAGAAACTATTGAGGACAAGGTACTACCAGCCTACCATGGAATGGGAAACTCATCAACATGTCAAGTAGTATGTGTAGTTTCAACAACATGGGGAAATTATCCATACCCCGACTTAATAACTGCAACCAATTGCTACACCTTGGCCTTTCTCGTAGTGGGGACTCAACCTCATAGGAAATATCACACTTACCTCATCTAATGGTCACAAGTTTATCATTACAACCACTGAGTATTTTACGAAGTGGGTTGAAGCGATCCCTATACCTACATCATGGGAAAAAAAATCTCTAAATTCATCCTGAACTACCTCATTTGTCGATATGGTGTTCCACAAGCCCTTATCTCATTCAATGGAACACCTTTCAAAAATTAGGATGTTTGTAAGTTATTCCAAAGGTTCAATATCCAACACTAGTTTTCTATGCCTTACTATCCCAAGGGAAATGGTCAAGTTGAGGCTTCAAACAAAACCATCCTAAATATTCTCAAGAAGATAGTCAATGGAGCTAGTTGTGACTGGCATCTACAATTGAACCCTGCCTTATGGGTCTATAGGACCAGTATCTGCATTCCTACAGGTGCCACACCCTTTTCCCTAGTTTATGGAACTGAAGCTATCCTACCCATTGAGGGTAAGCTCCCATTGCTGAGAGTGTCACTACAAAATCTCATTACCGATGAAGAGTATAGAGTATCTCGGTTGAACAAGAAATTTTATGCCTAGGCTTGAAGGGTATAAACCCAAAAAAAAAAAAAGAGCCAAAGAAAAAAAGATTGAAAACAGTAAAGAAAAAAATTGTCTTCTAGTGAAAGCCACAAGTTTGTAGCACTTTGGGCAAGCACCTTGGTGAAAAATTGACAAATAGGAACCTTGCATAAATAAGCACTATCTATCCATCATTGATTCTTCAACTTATCTTGCTTCGCTATCCATCACATTCATCCTTCATCCTATTATCCTATTTATCCCATCACCCATCTATGTATGTATCATAGCTAGATATTGGGTAAGTATCATGTTCCCCTTTAGTACTACTTGGCACATTCCTAAGGTCAGTTTTTCCTGCCTATATCAAGGTAGTCTATTGCATCACATTGTGGGAATTTGTCTATACTTGCATCAGATTGGGTTCTTGTATATCCCTTTAAGGTTAAATAGAAAAAATCCAAAAACATTTGAAAAAATCAAAAACCAAAAACACTTGGAAAATCATTAAAAATCCAAAACATTTATAAAATCTAAAAATCCAAAAACATCTGAAAAGTTGTATAGTCAAAAATCCTAAACATCCAAAACATTTTCAAAATCTAAAACCATCCAAATCACATCAAAATCCCTAAATAGGTCAAAAAGTAAAAAAACATGGTTGTCAAACTATGTTGTCTCTAAGCTCGAACATAGGCAAGGCCATCACTATTGAGCCCCTAAGACATTGTCACTAGGTCAGCCCTTTAGGAGTTTTTCATAATAATCTGACAATCCATCAATGTTCATATGTAATCAATAAATGGTTGTTGGTTAGAGTCATTCAAACTACATCATCTCTACATGTATAACACAGGAAAGACCATCACTGATGATCCCTCGATGTGCTAGGTTAGTTTCCCCTTAGGTATTTGTCTTGGTCTAAAGCTCATAAAACACAAAAAAAAAAAAAAATTGAAAAAAATTGAAAATCCAAAACATTGGAAGACATTCAAAAATATTAAATAGCCTCAAATAACTTGAAAACCTAAACATTCACATATTCCCAAAAAGATAAAAAACAACCTCAAAGCATTTGCAAAAACATTAAAAACATTGAAATATTTTAAAAAGTCAAAAACCACCCATCCCATTTTTCTTTCACTCGCAATAAAATCCCATCCATAATAAATTGATCGTCATTGTCAACCTTTGGTAAAACAAGTGGAATCAAGTTTAGAAATTTGTGAAGTGAAAACCTAAATGTAAAAAATCTAAAGACTTGATCATGAGTAAAAAAGTTGGTTAAAATTTGTATCAACAACCTATCAAGCAAATAGCCTTAGTCAAAACATTTGATAAACATGTCCTAGGATGCATCCTTCCTACAATGGACATCATCATCAAAAATCACCCTTGTTAAATCGCTTTGGCAAGAGATATGAATAACATTGACTATTTGTTCATTTTGATCTTTTCTTATGATTTATCTTATTGACCCATTCCAAGGACCTCTCAATGATGTCTATCAAAATGATTTAGAGAGAAAGGAATGGGGCATTGATCATTATATTTCATTTGTTGTGTTTTTTGGATGTTCTTGTAAAATAACCTTGGCAAATACTTTCTTTGTTGTGTGTAGGGAGGTCATTTTGAATAAATTGTTGACTATTGTGTATGCTTTGGTCCAAAATGTTCTAAACTTCTAAACTACATTCCAATGAGTTTTCCATAAGTCAAGTGTGAGCAAGGATACTCCTATCTATTTGTAGAGTCAAATTCCATCACATTAGATACAACACCATCCTAGTTATCAATACCTGGATGCATCATGTCTATGCGTTATATCAAAAATAAAGAATGAAATGATGAAGTAACCCAATCCTTGAAAGAAGAAAATCATCAATCTCATCACCATATCTAATAAATTCTCGAAGAATTGTAGGCTTGTTGGATTTCTGAATCAATCTCAAAATCAATGGTTAATTCATCCTATTCTTCTATCTTCTTTCTGGTTAACATGGTATCATGATAGTCAACAAAAATAGTAATGTATCCATCCTACATCCACAAACCATTAGAATACATGCATCCTACATAATCATATCATAATTATCATCATATCATAAGCATAACATCTTCACATAGAAAATAAACAAAAGAAATGCTTCCATCTCATAGCATGAACATTCTGCATCATCATAACATATCATATAGAAAAGACATTGAAAAAGAAAGTAAATCATCCATCGCATTGCATTCATATCATAGACCATACATTGCATACATCATAACATCACAACATAAATCATAAATCACATCACATCAGATGCATAAATAAAGGTACACACCCATAAACATGTATACATCCATACATACATGAGGTGAAAAATAAAGAAACATCACATCATAAATGTTGCATCAGATCATTTCATATATATCAAAAAAATATGACTGTCATGAAACAAAATCTGAGTTAACATGTAATGTCATCAAAATGAGTATACATGAGGCTATCAAAATCAGTCAATGAATGTATATACATAACATATCAGGGTTGTACATAAAAAATGTGTCTATAAGTGCAAAGCTATCCTCTGATGTCCCTGTCATCGTGTTATGATTGATCCTAGTGACCAACTGACAGTTTTTGGTGGCCGCTATCGATAGGATAACAAATTGATGGCGCACCTTCTAAGTCATTGGATTCCACTCTACTCCTCTACAAAAAATCCAGTTGTCACCAGTGAGTAGGAACATCTCTATAGTATGAATTACTATAATATGTCACCATAGCCATGACCTACCCATAAATATGTGTAGACACAACCGAGCCCTGTGTGTGGATAGCCATAACCTCTAGTTGCTATCAGTGACCTATCTCCTGAGCTAACTGAACATCAACTGCTAGACTTGCTGATGATCCTGGTCATACTCTCTAGTCACCTATTGCACCTACTGACGAGTTGCATCCCACTCCTAGCGAGCATTGTCCTACTCTTGTTTGAGCCTATCTCTCTCAGTAGTCAAGGGCTAGATTTGTGCATCTCTCAGATCTAGACCCTGATGCTATTGTTGCTACTATTATGGTGGTGGTAGTGGTGGTTCCTATCATAATGGATTCATCAAAGGTGATTGACCTAGCACTTGTCCAACCTTAGGCTGCTGCCTGTCACCTAAAACCTATCTGTCATGCCCATCTTGGGGAGGTTGTTGTGCTCTGCCTTATCCTTTACCCTACCTCTATCCTTTCCCTTGATCTAGCATATGTCCCTCGGTTGGATCATTCAATCATATTGGGGCATGTTAAAGAAGCCATGCATCATAGGCAGGAGTAGTCCCTACGTCACATGGCCCACCAGTATATACCCATGGTTGTGGTACAAGTTGCCTAAAATCATCAATGATAATCTATGGAGGGACCTGCTATCCACAAATTGTCTCTCAGGTAGCTCGTGAAAATATAGTCCTATATGTAGGCTGCACTATATCTTGCACCTCCTCGAACTTCTTGGCAACTTGGTCGGGAAAGTATATCTCCACCATAGTGTGCTCTCACCCAAGAATGTATCTGGTCTGACAAGTGTAGAATAATTGCTCATGGTCATCATACCAAGGATGGGCCGAGATCCATGGCCTCCATTGGAACACATTCATATCATCGATGACTCACCTCCAATAGGCAATCTCATTAGTACTTATGTGCTAAAGAGTGGTGATAGCCCCATATCTATATACTATGGACTGATTTGGGTGGACATCGGCAAGTGTGATAATAGGTTGGAGCACAACAATGTGCTCCCAAGACCAAATATGTAAAAGTGTAACCCCTGCCACCAAGCTCTACCCCCTCAAGTAGACAACTTGATGCATGTCATGATATAGTGAGGCGAGAATGATGGGTCCCACACATAAAGAGTCATTCATTGAACCATCCCCGCCCAAGTGAGTCCCCAACCGAAGATGAACCCTCTGCCTTGTTTGTTGGGGATTAATACTCCAGAGATCAATGCTCCTATCACCAGTGTCAGATCTAGTACCTGCCCTCTATAGTCTTGTAGGTTGATCTGGTGGCTATTAACCCAAATCGTGTCTACCCCAAGCACATCATTGAAGATCTCATCCTGATGTAGATCAATGTCATAGATGGCCCTCTCTTCATGGATCAAGACCCGCAAAATGTGTCACACATGCCCCAGAGTGATGGTCACCTCTCTAGTGGGAAGGTGGAATGAAGAGGTTTCGCTATGCCAATGCTCCACCAATATTGTCATCATTGTTAGATGCATTCGAATCTCTGGCATATGTGCTACGAATCCTAGTCTAATAGCTCCAAGGAAGAAGTTCTCTTCATCCCTAAAATGGAAAATATGAGAAAGAATACTAGGCCTGCACTCACGGGACATGAGCAGTCTAATGATTTCTTGCACGCATGAAGCAAACAACGTCAAATTTTCTAAAAAATGACAAAATTTAGAGTCTAAAACCCTAAATCTGTAGTTGCATGCCAATTTTAAAATTGTGTCACTTTGGTAATCTACAATTGCATCATAATTTGACAATTGTGCCACTATACACAATTGTGTGTTGGTATTTGAGTGCATCATTGGACCCAAATTACTCATTGTGACTCTATTTTGTAGTCACATTGCAATTTGACAATTACATCATTGAACCTAGATGACACATCACCCCACTATTTCACAATAGTGATGCTATCCTGCAAATGCGACTCTAAACCTAAATTGAACATAGTGACGCATCATGACAAATGCATCACAACATGTGATGCAATTACACCATTGACCATGACAAAGGTGTTGTAATACTATGACACAATTGTCTGACTAACTTCAACTCGTAATAAATGCATAAAAATGTGAAAAACGAGAAAAGTTTTGAAATGTGTACTAGGGGTCCTTTGTTAGTTAGTCATTGGTACTCTCATACCCTATCTGCAAGGTGCTAGGAGAGTGCTGGATCAGCCATATATTAGAGTATTAGAGCAAAAACAACAACAATTCTCTAAAGGAAAGTGTGCAAATGAATTGAAAATGACCCTTACACTCCTATTTAAGCCTAAAACTTAGGGTTTTTTCCCTAATGAGGGTGGGAAATGAGATTATTAATCCTTTTAATCAATTTTTGAGCTATGAAGCCTATTTTGAGGCATTTTTTAGGTTTTTGAGCTTGTTTTCGCGTCTTGGAGCTTTTTTTTGCAGTTGAACCTATGTTAAATCTTTCTCGCGATTTTGACCTAAAAATTAAAAATTTTGCTCAATCTCTCAAGGGGACAATGTACCAACATAATTCCTTCCACTAAGGCAATAGTGGGGCATCCAAAAAATCAATTTTTAAATTTTTTTTTATTTGAGTGGTAGCATTAATCCGAAAAATGTTGAAGTCTTTGAACCAATATAACATGTACCTCACTTCAAAGAGGGGCAAAATGTAAACACTTAAAATCATCTTGATCGATATTGGACATATGAATTTGATTATTAACACCATTTGCATCCTAATTCATCTCTTTTCGACTGTTTAATTAAATAATCTTAATTTTGTTTATTTAAATTCATCACTTTTGTCTATTAATCAGATAATCAATTTTATCAAGTTAATTCATCCTCTTTCATGCTAATTTTCATCTTATTTAATTAGCTAATTTAAATTATTTAATTTAATTTCTTAAGTCCTCTCATTTGATTAAATAGTCCTAATTATTTAATTGAATGCCATTATTTCCCTTTTATTAAATAAGTTAATTGTTTAATAAAATTCCTAATTTCCTCCATCATGCACAATTAAATAATGTTTTAATTATTTAATAAGCCGATTTATCTCACCCTCCCACTTGAAAAAAAATATTCCCATGGAATATTCCTCCATTTGCACTCCAAAATGAGAAATATCTTGTAACAATTTCCTAATTTTTAGGAAGTGTTCTTCAAATCAATGTGAGCCATTTATTAAAATCATTGATCCTTGTCAACTTGCATTTTCATCCATTGATGGGAATCCTCGATCCATGCCATCATGTCTTATTAATTTTCATCCATTGATTGATGAAATCAATATTGACCATTGATTACTATTTTTCCTATAAATAATCCTCATTTCCATTCAAGAAAAGGATCCACATTCATTTAGAGTAACTGCACTATAGTGAATTTTAGAGCATTCCTCACAAGCATTTTATCATTTAGCATCCCTTTTAGTTAAGCTTTGCATCCATTTTCGTCAATCTTCATCAATAAAATCCATTTGAAAGATTGTTTCAACGAAGGGATTGGGAAATGGTTGACATTCCACATCAATGCAACACCAATCCCCCAATGGGATGAGATTTGAGGCATTAGATTAGTTTCCATTATACATTTCTAGTTAGTTTCATGTTTAATGGTTCTTTGTTTGATATTTTCAATAATTTCATTGGGAATTTGACTTAACTAGTTAGATCTTAGTTAATTTCTTGTGGATTGACCATGTTTAGCTTAGGTTTTGATCATGATTACATTCTAAACCTAAATTGAACAAAGCGACACATCATGACAAATGCATCATAAGTAGCGCAATTGCATTGCTGACCATGACAAAGGTGTCACAATACTGCGACACAATTGTCTGACTAACTTCAAATTGTACTAAATGTGTAAAAATGTGAAAAATGAAAAAAAAATTGAAATGTGTACCATAGGTCCTACATCGACCAATTGTTGGTACTCTCATACCCTATCTGTGAGGTGCTGGGGGAGCATTGGATCAGCCATATTGTTATAGTATCAAAGCAAAAATAGCAGCAATTCTCTAAAAACAAGTGTGCAAATGAATTGAAAATGACCCTTGCACTCCTATTTAAACCTAAAAATTAGGGTGGGAAAACATGATTTTTAATCCTTTTAAGCAATATTTGAGCTATGAAGCTTATTTTGAGGCACTTTTTTAGGTTTCTAAGTCTTTTTTTGTGTCCTAGAGCTTATTTTCTACAACTAAACCTATGTTAAATCTTTGTTGTGATCTCAACCTAAAAATTAAAATTTTCGCTCAATCTCTTGAGGGGTTAGTGTACTAGCATAATTCTTTTCGTTGCCACAAGAAATCAACCAAGATCTAACTAGTTAAGTCAAGCTCCCAATAAAATTCTTGAAAACATCAAGAAAAGAAGCCATTAAACATGAAACAAACTAGAAATGCATAATGGAAACTAATCTAATGCCTCAAACCTTATCCCATTGGGGGATTGGTGTTGCATGTATGCGGAATGTCAACCCTTTCCTAATCCCTTAGCTAAAACAAGCTTTCAAATGGATGACAATAATGAAGATTGATGAAAATAGATGCAAAGCTTAACTAAAATGGATGCTAAATGATAAAATGCTTGTGAGAAATGCTTTGAAATTCACTATAGTGCAGTTACTCTAAATGAATGCAGATCCTTTCTCATAAAAATGAGGACTATTTATAGGAAAAATAATTGAATCAATGGTCAAGATTGATTTGATCAATCAAGGGATGAGAATCAATAAGAGGAGATGGCATGGATCAAGGATTCCCATCAATGGATGAAAATGCAAGTTGACAAGGGTCAATGATTTTAATCAATGGCTCACATTGATTTGAAGAAGCACACTTCCTAAAAATTAGGAAATTGTTACAAGATATTTCCCATTTTGGAGGAGTGGAAATGGAAGAATATTCCATGAAAATATTCCTTTGCAAGTGAGAGGGTGAGAGAAATTAGCTAATTAAATAATTAAAGCATTATTTAATTGTGCATGATGGAGGAAATTAAGAATTTTATTAAACAATTAACTTATTTAATAAAAGGGGAATAATGACATTCAATTAAATAATTAGGACTATTTAATCAAATGAGAGGACTTAAGAAATTCAATTAAATAATTCACATTATTTAATTAAATATAATGAAAATTAGTATGAAAGGGGATTAGACGAAAGGGATGAATTTAATTAAACAATTAAGATTATTTAATTAAATGATCAAAAAGAGGTGAATTAAGACGAAAATGGTGTTAATAATCAAATTCATATGTGCAATATCAAGATCTTGACAATTTTAAGTGTCTACAATAATTAACTAATCGAATCAAGAAATTGGTTGTACTTTCACCTTTTTTGTAAATATAAATAAAACTACTAAAGCTGGTCAACAATTTAATTCATCCTTAAAATTGAAATCATCTAGTTAAAATTTCCATGTATAACTTCCCTCTAGGTCAAAGATAAAAGCCTTGCATTATACTTAAACATCATCTAATTCAATGTTCAAACAATCAATATCAATTTGACAACTCATCCATTCCAAAATATTCTAAATGTTTCTCCTATTTGTAGGGGCCAAAATTGACATTTGACTGTCAAACTAAGACCTTTTATCGTTCTTTTACATCAAAAATGAAAATCATGAGAAACTTTTGCCAATCGTTCACATGTGGAAGAACAGAAAAGAAGAAAGATTTTGTCATCACATTTATTGGCTTTGAGTGAATGACAGCTTTCTAAGAAAAAGTCTTTAAGGATCATCTTTATACAATCACAGACAATTTCAACATAAACACTGTTACAAAATAAAATTTGCAGTTGTTATTGAGTTGGGTATTCACCAATTAACAATTCCAATAAACTATATATGACTGTAAGGGAAAATTCCCCCATTACAGTAACCTTAACATTGCCTGAGGATGATCCAATGATCCAATATATGATCCAAGGTAAAAAAAACCTACATCCACTACAGCAATATCATGCTGCAAGATTTGGCTAAAAACCCAATTGAATGAATAAGAGCAGATATGAGAGTATGCAATTTGTAGTCATCTATCTCTCTCTCTTTTCTCTATAATACTCAGATCTGTATTATAGCAGGCTTGGATATTCTGATCAAGGAGCATCTTGGGCATAAAATTCAATGAGCTCCTCTAGATTGACACTAAGAAGAGAAGGATCATCATTATACACAAGCCAAAGAATGTGCTCAAACAGAATTGAATCACACTGCTCTAACAATATTATGCAGCTGTGCCCATCTGCAAAATTGTCCTCCTCCCTCATGGTGGCCTTCTCCAGCAAAACCCTAAATAACCCATCTTCAAGAATCTGAGGATCCACCTTAAAAACTCTCCTTTCTTTTCCAACCACCACAGTGGCATGGGCATTGGCTTGAGCTTCAGCATCCCCATTATCTTCCTTGAATCTCAGTGTTGACAGCTGTTGATATGGCACATCCACAGATACAGGCATGGCTCCCCTTCTCCATTTCCTTGTCACCTTCTTCAGAAGAATCCTGTTAGCTGCAATAACACCACAATCCATGTGTATATGTCTAAAAAAGCATATCAGATCTCCTAATGCAATATACACAGAAAATATATGGCTCTAGTTATCTCTTTGCATATATCCTGGAAATTTGTTGGTTAGAGATGACAAAGTATGACGATCTCATCTATAGCATTGGAAGGAGGCAAAACACATCGTGATAAATGACTCCCTCGTATTTCACGGCTTCTGTGATAAATAATACCACCCAACAACACGATGTTACCTGCCTTCAATTACGGTTTAGTAGTTGTCTTTTTCTACAATACCTACCAGATAGTAGTCTTACAATTGAAGAAAATGAAGGATTTGGGATCAAGAAAAAGACATTAAGAAGAGTTAATCTCACAACATGGTTTTGTTGGAATACATTGACATTTTCTTAACTCTTTTTCTGTTTTTATGCAAATTTTCTATGAGAGTTGGTGAACGGAATGATTTGTATATGGAAAGTTTGTATGAAAAGTATGTAACCGTTTTCAAGTCTTTAAAAATGCTAAAACAGATGAGCAACATTCTAAATATCTTGGAACCTGTCAAGGAAAGTTGCATATTAGTTCACCAAGATGATCTGTTCTGTTTTGGCTTTTTAATAAAGAAAGATACCCAAGAGGAAGGTCTTGGCTTTTATCACTAGAAAGAGCGATAAACAAGTATACAAAAAGACAGGCCTTAACTTGATCACATGAATTAAGGGATATTCCTTTTCATCACTGGACAATCTTAAGGAAATCCTTTCTTTTTCTTGTTTTGTTCCTTTCTTTTCTCTTTTACTAATCTTGGTTGACAAATAAAACTATTAAAAAATATTATAGAATGGTTGGTCACTGTGTTTTATTTACTAATATATATATTAAATATTAATATATATAAAATAAGTCAGAGTTATCATTATCAGGCGTGTATCCACAATATCTACCTTTCTATTTTATTTTTTCCTTTTTTTTTTTGCATGTAAATCATTTCACATTCTAAAAGTAAAATCAATTCTAATTTCAAAAAATTCATAAAATATTTTAAGTAATAAAAAAAACTTTTGATTTGTATCTTTTAAATATGTTGTTAAGAAAAATAAACCTCTTCTTCTAAATTTTTTAGTTCATTTGAATTTTATTGATCTACGAATATTTTGAAAAGCAAGAAAGATAATATCTTCCAAATAAATTTAAAAAAAAGATATAACATATATTTTTCTCTTATTTTAAAAATAATTACTTAGATATAAAAACAACCTTTCTATTCAATTTTTTCCTTTTTTTTGCATGCAAATCATTTCACATTCTAAAAGTAAAATAAATTCTAATTTTAAAAAAGTCATAAAATATTTTAAGTAAAATAGCTTTTGATTTGTATCTTTTAAATAGGTTGTTAAGAAAAATAAACCTCTTCTTCTAAATTTTTTAGTTCAATTGAATTTTATTGATCTTAGAATATTTTGAAAAGTAAGAAATAATATCTTCCAAATAAATTTTTTAAAAAGATATAACATCCATTTTTCTCTTACTTTAAAAATAATTAGTTAGATATAAAAACAACCTTTCTATTTAACTTTTTCTCTTTTTTTTGCATGTAAATCATTTCACATTCTAAAAGTAAAATAAATTCTAATTTCAAAAAAGTCATAAAATATTTTAAGTGAAAAAGCTTTTGATTTGTATATTTTAAATAGGTTGTTAAGAAAAATCTTCTAAATTTTTTAGTTCAATTGAATTTTATTGATCTTAGAATATTTTGAAAAGAAAGAAAGATAATATCTTCCAAATAATTTTTAAAAAAAAATATAACATCCATTTTTCTCTTATTTTAAAAATAATTTGAAATTTATAATAAAAAACCTCTACATACAATGAATGTAATTATAAATTTGAACGTCAAATTCAAGCTAAAGAATTTTTCCTTAAATTGAATTTTTCTTTTTGGTGGATGCCATTGTAATACGCCTCTCGGCGTAATTATGTTGAGTAGAAGAAATCAGGTGTATAGATCAAATACACATCGTATCATTACAATAAATTAGTTGGTATGTAAAATAGCTAGTGTCCTAAATAAAGTAGGTTAAGTAAATAAAAATAATTTCCAAAAGTTACATTTTTTAAAGGGCATAAGATATATGTTGAATAGAAGAAATCAAACACATAGATTAGTACAAATTGTGCCTTAAATAAAGTAGGTTAAGTAAATAGGAATAATATGAAAGAGTTAGAGTTTTTGATGGACATAAGATGTATGTTGAGTAGAAGAAATCACATGCACAGATCAAGTACAAATTGTATTTGTTGCAAGGTGTGTGCCCTTGGTCTCCTTGTGCTATGCAACACAACGTTTGGGTTCGTGACATGGCTTAACTGTCTCTTGTGGATTCATTAACTCTGGTAGTTGTATCAGGCATTAACAAGTTGATATTTTGGTGCAAGGACAACTGTCTATGCAACAATTGGTATTCGAGCCTGGGTCATGAGTTTGAACCCCTCATTTGTGCTAGGGGGGGGTTGTTGCAAGGTGTGCGCCCTTGGTCTCCTTGTGTTGTGCAATGCAATGCTTGGGTTTGTGGCATGGCTTAACCGCCTCCCATGGATTCATTAACTCTAGTGATTGTATCGAGCATTAAGAGGTCGATCTTTTGGTGCAATGGTAACTGTTTGTTCAACAGTGTCAATATAATAATTTTTGTAAATTGTATAAAACTTAACAAAAAATTATTTGGTGTTGTAAAATGTGAAGAATAAGCTTTTCACTGGTAAGCTCCTTCACCTTATACAAAACATATTTCTAATCTTCGAAGCATGTGTTGCTTTAAGCAATTTTACAAGATTTACAACATCTACTATGACCAAATTTAAAATGTACTACTAACTTGGCAATTATTTAGTTTGAGAAAATATTTGGTATGTTAATTCCCATTATGATTGTAGCAACAATGTATATAATATTTTGTGGAAGATCAACTAGTGAACCTATGGTAGATTTACCTCCTAGAATGGAACAAACACATCATATGTGTGTTACATTTACACATAGTCACCTCACTTTTTGGTTTATAATGAGGTTAACAAAATTGTAAAGGAATAAATATGAGATGATAGATGAGGAATATATTATTGACCCTAAAATTCAATAACATTGTTGTAGATCAAGGTCTTAAAATCTAATTAGGGCCTATCAAATTAGGCAACACAATACAAATTCAACATAAAAGAAAACTATAAACATGAAGATGGAGATAGAAAATAGTTAACCATTTACTAATTTTAGGGATTCAAGTCATATGAAAAGGAATAGGGTTGAATTACAGGAAATCCAATTGATCTCTTTAAAATATTATGAAAGATAGAACTCCATGAATCCACAAATAATTTTAATGTATTTTAGATCCATGCATACTTATTCACATCTTGGTTCAAAATAAAATCTATTACAATATTTCAGTAGTCAAAACAACCCTAGAAATTTGGTGTGTCATTAGAATTTAAGCTCACTTAGAGTGGATCAACCAATGTATGGACACTTTGTATTGAATTAAAAGTTCTTGGAATTAATTATTCTAACTCTACCCATTCATTTAGCTAGTTAGTGGAAATTTTAGAATCAAACATGAATAATAATGTTGAGGCCCCAACTATGCAACAATCCTTAGTCTTAGCATGAAACCCTTTAAGTAGAAATATTTGACTTTAAGACTATGATTTGGGTATAAAAAATATTCTTTCCTCAAAATAAGAATCTCCAATGCTCATGAAGACTTGAAATGGTAGGATACCTTTGAATGATAAGGAAATTAGATTTAACATGAGATAGTTCCCTTGTAGTTGTTGAGTTTAAAACATGATTTTGCTACTATTGTATAATTTAGATTATTAATAGGTGGGAAATTTTTTTATAAGGCCCTTTTGTGAATAAGTATAAAATGAAAGATATAGTAGAAGGGTGGGTGCCCAAATATGGGGGACCAAAAAGTGGCCACTCCACTTTTTGGTCCTAAAACAACAAAAATGTGAGTGTGTTATAACAAAACGTGCTCGCACTATGGGTTGGTAGTGGTTAAGTTGAGGCTCGGTCATTACCAAGCCAAAATGTGAGCGTATTATAATGCACTCACATTATTTGAATGCATTAAAAAAATGTGAGTGTGTTGTAACACACTTGCATTAATATGTGAATGCTTTCATAAAATGTGAGCACGTTATAACATGCTCCCGTTATGTTCTATATTGAAAAAATTTCCTTCTCTTTTTTTCTCTTTCTTGTCCTTATCTTTCAATGAAACTATATACATGAAACTATTTAAATGCATGGATATTTACTTTCTTATACTTTAAGTTATATTTCATGTATATAGTTTTAGGATGTTTGAGAGTGGTTTTGTATATGTAGGAATTATAATGCAAATTCTAGTTTTTGGAAGATCTTATAATTTTTCAAACTTAGTCAAATTCCAATAATTAGCATGTCAAATTTCAATAATCAAGAGGTCAAATTTTAGTAAGCAGCAAGTTGTATCATCTTTCTCTCTCTAATTGTTTATCCCTTATGCTCTAGACCTCTCCCACTCTCTCCTTCCCTCTCCATTTTTCTCTATCTCGTCATTCTCTCTCTCTACTTCTCTCTATCTCACCTCTCTCCCTCTCTCCCTCCCTCCCTCCCTCCTTCCCTCCTCCCCTCTCTAATTTTCTCTATCTCCCCCTCTCTCTCTTCCTTACTCCCACCCACCTTCCATCTCTACTTCTCTCTATCTAACCTATACTCTCTCTCTCTCTCTCTCTCTCTCTCTCTCTCTCTCTCTCTCTCTCTCTCTCTCTCTCTCTCTCTCTCTCTCCTCCTCCTCTCCCTCCTCCCTCTTTAATCTCTATCAATCTCTCCCTTTCTCTCCTCCCTCCCTCCTCTCTCTCTCAATCTCTCCACATTCCTCCTTCCCTCTCTACTTCTCTCTGCCTGCCCCTCTCCTTCCCCCCCTCTATCTTCCTCCCTCCCTCTCTCTCACTTATCTCTCCCTTCCTCCCTCCTTCCCTCTCTACTTCTCTATATCTCCCGCCTACTTCTCCCTCCCTCCTCCCCCCTCTCCATCTCTCCTTCCCTATATACTTCTCTCTATCTCTCTCTCCATCTCTACCTCTCCCTCCCTCCTTCCCTCTCTCTCCTCTCTCAATATCCCCACCTTCCTCCTTCCCCTCTCTCAATCTCCCCACCTCCTCTCTCTCTCTCTCTCTCTCTCTCTCTCTCTCTCTCTCTCTCGGGGCTCCCTCCCTCCCCCATCTTTCTCTCACTCTCTCCTTACCTCTCTACTCTTTATCTCACCTCTCTCTCTCTCTCTCTTCCTTCCTCAAGAATTTTTTTTTTAGGACTCTATTTTTGGTAGTTTTGACAAATGTTTGGCATGTAGTTGTATGAGTCACACTTTCTATTTTTGGAAAGTTTTTTTTGACAAGGACTCTGCAACTCATATTTCTTATACTCTGTTGAAGTCACATTTTTTATAAATTTAGAGAAGATTGTTGTAATTGTGAATTTCTTGAGAAATAAAATATGAAAGATCTTTTCTCATAGTTTTTTCTTGGTATGATTTTACCAAGTTTTCCACTTAAATACTATGTTAACGTTGTGCTTATTGTTTTTCTCTATTATTCTATACTATAATTTTCTTACACAAATTTTGCCAAAGAAGGTTAATTTTATGTACTATTAGATGATGGAAGGAATTTTTTCCATTTATTCCAACCAAAGATGGCTTAAGATGAGATGGAAACAACAACTCTAGAGTGAATTATATGGAATATATTCCATAATATTTATACCTAAAGGTGATGTATAGGGTAAATTATTTGATATAGGGAAACACTAATAAGGTTATCTTGCATAAATATATTGAAGATATAAGTGGGTCCAATAATACACCATTAACATGTCTAGAGAAAATGTTAGCCTCAATATACAATGTTTTTAATAGCTATGATGTGATATATCTTTAGGGAAGAAGTTGATGGGAAGATGGGGGATGGAGGTAAAGGATAGTGCAGACACTAAAATCATGTAAATGCTAATTTCATAACATCACCTCCATCTCAATTCCTAACAAAACCATTTCATTAAAATAATTCATCCCACATAATTATGTTGGAAGTTCGTTTACATCATTTGATGGGATTGTTGGAAACATGAGCATATATGGTGTTGTCATTGATGTCAACATTGATGTACAATTATTTGATGAGAATGAGTGATTTTGGTGATGGAAATTCATTATAAAAGTGTAAGAGATTTGATCTAGAGTAGAATAGATGTGTTCGATATTTGTCTAAGTCCCAGAGTATAGTTTTTAGTGTGTACAGTGAACCAGTTTTGAGGTTCGCATTGCTCTGCCTTGAAGAATCAAGTTATGTGGTTCTAAGGTAATTCTGGAGTATACATGAGGAATCCAAATCCAAATTTTCATGTCTCTATGTCCTCTTGTATCGAAGATAATGATGACAAAGTATCATACTTGACAATGACAGTGTTACTGATGTAGAGTACATAATTGGAATGCTTCGCATTCCATCATGGAAGAATATTTGGTTACGTGGTTTTGTGGGAGTGCTTACACGTGTTAGAAGTATGAGTGGTCCAAGTATTAAGTTTTTTGGAGGTCCATATGTCAAGTAATGCATGAAAAATTGGTTATCTTATTGTTGCTTCACCAACGATACCAACCTAAAAGGGTTTGTGGTCGTGTGGAGTTAAAGGAAGTTTTGATTGGACTTATGGAAGGTATTATAGGTCCCTACCAACCTAATTTTATGTTTTACAAGTTTTGGTTTATGCCACAAGGCATGTATTGTTGGATCTGGAGCCGATAGGTTGATGTATTACATGTTTCATCTAATTAGGTCAATCTAATTGATGTTGTAGGTGTTTGTGGATGTAATACATATAAATGTAAGTTCATTTTGATGTTGTTGAAGATGATGTGTGTGTTGTAGAGAAAGTGGTAATGTCTATTCCTAATCAAAGTATGAAAATGTGATTCAAAGAAGAGTAGACTGGGTGTAAGTATTGAGAAACATGAAGTGTGTTAAGTCAGTATATTGAGTGTCAGTGGAATTGTCTCCAACATATTGTAGATGCATTGTATCATTCAGATCTTGGTAGTGCCCTTTCTTCTTTCTCTCTCATTATCTAGACAGTGATACTTTCTATAATATCTTGTAGCTGGTTATAATATATTGTGAGCTAATCCTCACCATGGTTTTTCCCTTCTTAGGTTTTCTACATAAATATAGTGTTCTTGTGTGATGTGATGTGATGCATGCTTTAATTGTCTCTTTCCATTTTTGAAAGTTGAATGAAATGTATTGAATACATGTTTAAGTGGTTTCAAAGAATATTGATTCACCCTCCCTCATTATTATGGGCATTCAATAATTGATATCAGAGCTTGGTGCCTTGGAAGAAGCTTAACCGCTTAAGGAAGATATTGGAGATTGAACACATGGCTACTAGGAGATATCCTATCCCTTTGGAATAAATTACTATGGTAGGATTCACTGAAGAAGATTGCATGGTTGATGTGAATGCATAAATTGAATAATTAATGGTTACAATAATGACATGAGGTTTCAATCTTTTAATGGCTATTGTTATACATGTAATGGATTTGGGCATAAGGCTAATGTATGTAGATCTAGAGTTGGTGGAAATAAGCTTGTTCAAAATTTCATTATATGTTGCAAATGCAATAAACCTGGACATATAGCCAAATTTTGTAGAAGCAAGAATGTGAAGGTTGATCCGATAAAGAAGATTGATCTAGTGAATAAGGTTGATATTTTAGAGATGAAGAAAGAGATGAACAAGATTTGGAAAAAGAAAGAGGATAATGAGGTTAAGAATGAGTCTATGCCAACTTTTGGTGTAGATGTCTCCTTTGGAAACTAAATAAAGAGATTTGTCTTAGGGGGAGTTTTAACATACAATCATTAAGCCCCTAACAAAGATATGGTGTTGATGCCTTCAACATATTGATACAAGGTGTAGGTTGACATGCTTGACCTAATAGAAAAATCAGCAGTGGAAAATATTTTTTTATGAAGATCTGCAAAGAGTTTGAAGGTGACTATATCATTACAGTTAGGGTTTGTCAGATTTTGACCTAACTTCAAATCAATGCAATCAATGAATTTTATGTCATTTAATGATTTCACTTATGAAAATTTCATTTGTGATTGAGCATTCAAAGAGTGAAGAGCAAAGAAGAGGCAAGTTGAAGCCATTTACAATTTGTGCGTGAAACCCTAACTGACAAACATCTAAAGGTATTTATAGTTTTTCACTTTTCCCTAAGTTTTAGAAGCATTTCAATTAAATTACAAGATGTATACCTCAAAAGTAGTAATTAAGGTTGTGGACTGACCTTGTCCTAATTTAAGAAGCATCCTGAAAAATCAAAAGTGATAGATCTGGAAGGTGCATTTTTGCACGTTCCTTATGGGGTTATACATACTAAGGATATAAGGATGTATATTCATGCAAAATTGGGAGAATACAATCATGTAAAGTTGTGATAAGTGTGGGTAGATGAGCTAACCAATGAATATTTTGAGTTGAAACCCGATTATGGAAGTTTAACAGAGAAGAAATTATATGTGTGGAACTACTTTCCTATTTTCTGCTATGTTGATGAATGGGTTAGATATATGTTGAGCAGAATCCATGACAGATTCCTTTGGTTAGACCTGCCACACATGATCAATAAAGAAGCCATTAGAGTTGTGATAGGGTTATGTTCTGAAGGACTAATATTGACTCTTAAATTGGTGAAAAATGAAGTGGTGACATGAAATTAACTGATGCAAAATTTGATAAGAGAGCTCTAACAGTCAAGAGCATTGAAGATGTGATTGTGAAATATGCATCCATGCTGATTGAATATAAAATTTTCTTCACAAATAGAGAAAGCTTTGTTTCTGTTACTACAATTAATACTGCATATGAAATGGTGAAGAAAGGTGCATATTTTGACCTGTGTGAGTTGTTAAGGCAACACCTATTGTAGAATCTATAGAAAACTAAGGATTCTCGGTACCCTTTCTGGTATGGTACCTTGATCATATGTCTATTATTTTACTTTATTAGAGAGTTTCACAGTGTAAGGAATGTAGTATGGTTAGACAATGTGTCAGTTCCTAGACAAATTAGAGATCATATGTTGAGATATTTGGATTCAACATCTAAGGATGAAGCCCTATGAGGGTTATTCAAATCATTCCAATCTCGAATGCAAGAAAGAGAAAGGATACCTAAGAGTTTGGTTGAGAAGTATAAGAATGATATTATCTTCATAGTAACCAAAGACTGGTGTATGATGGAAGTTGTGGAGCCAAGGACAATATGGGTTCCTGAAATGGGATATGAAGTAGAAGAGAGTGTGATTATCAATCTTGCAGATCACATGTTGAGTATGCCTAGAGACACTAAACAAGAAAGATATGGCACTTATGAGGAAAAAATCAGTGAAGTATACATGGAGCATAAATCAAATGAAATCAAGAAGAATGTGAAGAAGATGAAGGCACAAGTAGTGGAGATGGTGGGACTACTAAAGGGCCTTGTGGTGAAATCCAAAGTAATATCTAATCCTTTGGAAGGTTACCCTAGTACTAAAAGGTTAGGTAGGACCTTCATCCTCTCTCCAGTTGCTGCTAAGTCCTTCAGAACTAAACCTATAGTTGGTTTGAAAAGGAAAGAATCTTCTAGTGCCCCTGCAAAACAATAAAGTGTTCCACAGAAGAGAAGAAAAGAGAAGGCAAGAAGAGAATAGTATGTGAGAATAAATGTTGATGATAAGGAAGAAGAAGAATAAGAAGGACCATAGTTGGTTTGGAAGAGAAAAACCAGTGTCTCTCAAGTAGAGACAAGTGTAAAGAAAGAAAAATATGATATTGTAGATACTGATAGTGAGGCTAAAGTGGAGAAGGAGAAGCAAGATTTCATGATTCATATAAGGGAGAAGAAGTCTAAAAAGAAGAAAAATCACCCAAAGGGAAAGGAAAGAAGAAGACTCCTCTGATCAAGAAATAGAGTCCTATGAATCTCAAAGAATTGGTGAGTTGTATTTCAGAATATGGGAACCTAGAGGAGACTATTGCACTATACCCTATTGCAAATGATAAGGAAAAATAAACCATTGAAGAAGCTATTTTTTAGGTATATTATTGTTTTTGATGTTAGCATGAAGGATATATATAGTTAATTACCCGAGGATCTGAAAAGTGTATTATATGCAAGAAGTAAAGAGGCCATAAATCAAGATGCCAAACTAAGGGCATTCACTTTGGAGAAGATCAATTATTCTCTCATAGTTGAGGATAGAGCTAAATTAGCTCAATTGTATAAAAAATAATTCAGGACTAAGTAGAGGGTCAATATCCTAATAAGCAAAGCATTGTGAGGGAAAACCAAAATCACCGTTTACATTTAGGTGAACCTATCCTTTGAACATATGCCTTTTTGATTTGAAAAGTGCATCCTAGGTTTCATTTACATTGCATATTGCATTGGTTAAAGTGCATCCTAGGGTTTAAAATTGCATTAGTGAAAAATCTCACTTAACATGCATTATTACATCATTTTTGCATTGAAAAACACAAAAAATCTGCATTTACATGTAGTTGCATTTGTGCATCTGAAAGACATAGAATTGAATTTAAAAATTATGAAAAAACATAAAAAATCATCAGTGGGACTAAATCGCCACCTTGGGTGACTTAGTCCTTTTGCATATTTTACATTGCATTTTTTGGAAATTTCTAGGTATTTTTTGTACTTCTGTTTTTTGTCTCTATACTCTGTCATACTTTTTCAGATTTACTATTTCTTGCATCATGGCCTTCTCCTTTAATAAGTTTTGGAATTCCTTGAAATCCTTAGTAGACATGTCTAATTTTTCCTTTGGCTACGATCCTAATGATCTTGAGCTTCCTCATGCTCCTCCAACTCCTCATGATGTAGACATCATTGGAGAAGGTGATGATAACATGAACAAGTTCTTAAACGAATTCCTTGATAAATTTGAAGCCAATGCAACCTTTTACCCATCTACGAGGTCACAAAACCTCCCTACTATTTCACCTCCTGATACATTTGGCTATCTTCACCTTGAAACTAATGAAGGACCTAAGTTCCCTCCATCAGGTGGACCTAGTTCCTCTACACAACCACACCCTCACCCATTTTATGATCACAAGGTTACAAACACTCCCATCAACCTTGAAGAAACCTACGGAAAGGGATTTACTATTTTAAGTAAACAAGGTTGCGATACAACAACTAAACATAACATTCACCAAATTTTTGAACAAAAACCACAAGAAGAAAACACAACAAGATTAAGATATCAAGATCCTCCTCATACCAACAAGCCTCCTTTTGAATATTGGAGACTTCACGATGATGGTATAGTGATCTTTGATTCTCCTCCTAACTTGAGCATTCTCCTTCCACGTGAACAACCATTACCTAATTCTGATGACAAGGATGTTAGGATCCCCACGGGTCCTCTTCCTCCTTCCATTCATGAAAAAGGAGAATCTAGCAAACATAAACAACCTTACAAATTGAAAAAGGTCAAGTTTCTTACTCATCCTCCACCTGAATGTGAAAGGAGACTTCAGTTGCTTTTAAACAAAGGCCTTATACTCTTACCACCTATGAATAGGTTGGTCATCCATCCTAAATATTCTAACATACCATTTTGCAAATATCATCGTGTTCTTGGACATCGCACTGAAGAATGTCAGACATTGAATGACATATTGAACAAGTATCACTTCACTGATACTGAATGCTTTCCCATCATCCCTTAAGAACTAAACTCCTTTTATCATGTCATAGTTGTATAATTTTCCATTCTCACTATTACATGATTCCTCCCATCACCTTTCTTGGCTCATTCTTTCCTTATGTTCCGTGCGAGCAAGAGGTTGCTAGACTTATCCTAATAGTACATTTGTCCTTGTCCTTTAATTGGGTTATTTCCCTTCTGCTTATACTAATCAAGATTGTGAAGCCAATAACTCGGTTAATGGTTGACTTGGATTTGCATTACTAGTCCCTTTTCACATTTTCCTTTGTGTGTATCATGTTCCCTAGTAGTGTGTGTTTGATGTTTTCTCTCTTTGTGCACTTCCTCTATTTGTACCTCTATTCTTCTATATGTCGTGCATTTCCTTTTTCCTTTTTGTTTTGTGTTTTCCTTTTGGGGATGATGCAAAGCATTGAGATGCCCCATGTCTCTTCCATGTTGACCCAAAAGGCCCCCTTTATTTTTCATTTTTTCTTTTGTGTTCTCCTTTTAGGGATGACATAAAGTGTTGAGATGCCCTATGTCTCTTCCATGTTGACCCAAAAGGCCCATTTTATTTTTCATTTTTTCTTTTGTGTTCTCCTTTTGGGGATGACACAAAGTGTTGAGACACCCTATATCTCTTCCATGTTGACCCAAAAGGCCCCCTTTCTTTTTCATTTTTTCTTTCATGTTCTCCTTTTGGGGATGACGCAAAGCGTTGGGACGTTCTATGTCTCTTCCATGTTGACCCAAAAGGTCCTTTTTTTTTTCCTTTTTTGTGTTCTCCTTTTGGGGATGACACAAGGCATTGAGACTGAAATATCTCCTTCATGTTGACCCAAAATATTTTTCTTCTTGTTTTCCTTTTTCATTTTCTTTTTCTTGTGTTTTCCTTTTGGCGATGATGCAAGGCGTTGAGACTGCAATATCTCTTCCATGTTGACCCAAAATGGACTTTTTTCTTTTGTTTTCGCTCTCTTTGTGTCATTCTTCCAGTTCTATGTGCTTTGGGGAATGATGATAGTTCCGATCTCTTTAATAAAAACATTGCAACAACGAACATACTGACCCGAAATCCATAGACCCCTTATGTGTTTGGTGTGTTCTTTTCTGGGGGGCAACTCCCTTTTCTTTTGATCTCTTTTTCATTTACATGTAGCAACCTAACTTAGAAACATATGACTTGGCATACAACTTTCCAAGTTGGTTCTCATGTCTTGTTTTCTTTCTGCATTTCTTCTCCTTTGCTACTTTAATGTAATTGCTCACAGAACAATGTGTAGCAATTCCTTTAAAGTGGG
This sequence comes from Sequoia sempervirens, assembly GCA_007258455.2. NCBI lineage: Eukaryota > Viridiplantae > Streptophyta > Pinopsida > Cupressales > Cupressaceae > Sequoia > Sequoia sempervirens. The sequence continues at coordinate 113,097,763 of VDFB02270651.1, forward strand.
GGGCATACATTACCATCATTTCATTTGTATTTTTGGTTCTTAGTGCAGCCTTTTCACTTCATACGATGTATTTGTCACTTTGTGGATGACATTGGGTGTGATTTCCTTCACACATGTGATCTATCTTAGCATATTACATTCCTCTTAGTGGCCTGATGCGACATACTACATCGCCTAAGTTGTGAATATACTATTCTTTGATTGGTCCTCTCTTGGAGACATTAGACACAATGTTACCTAAGTGAAAAACCTTGCATGAACTTAACAAGACTCAGGTTTGAACATCTTTTTTATTTTACATTACAGTTTTTCATTTTACCCTTTTGTATTTTTACCACCTTGCATAATGCAACTTGCATGCCTATGGTACCCTTTCATTTGTTCATGAGTTCTAAGCATACGAAGCTTTTCTTGTCTCATGAAGCACAAACCAAAATTTTCCCTTGTGGTGCCTTGTTAAAGTTATCAAGAGGTATAACTTTGATATGGTTGAGCGGGAAGCCCACTCAGTGACATGACTTTCCCCATAGCCACCTATGTGTTTGTGAGTGCATAGCAACTAGCATATGTATCTCCCCTTTTGGGCTTTCTCACCCCGCAGACAACCAGAAGTTCTGTGGCCCCAGAGTGAGTATACTTGGGACTTCTCACCCAATGGGCAACCATAGGTTTCATCACCCTAGAGTGACTTCACATTTCTTATTTCAAACAACTAGCCTAGATCTAATCCACAATGAGCTGGATAGACAATCAAAGTTTTCATCCCTTTTCTTCATCACATGTGTTCCTTTGTTCTTATGTTTGGTTTTCCATGAGACCTTAGTCCTGGGGGCTTGATCATCCCTCTTGATTACTGTTGTTTCATCTTACCAAAGTGAGTGCATTAGGATCCCTCCTGATGTGCATGTTGGGCTACTTTAGCGAAAGTTTGAAGCAAGTTCATCCTCTCACTAAAGTGGGGGATTAATGTGTTGCCAAAAAATGTATAGTTGACATTTTTATGCTCACTTGAGTCTTTCTAATGGACTTTGGCTTGATTTTTCTAGGGTTTAATGTTGCAATGTGGCTTAAACATTCACATTAAGTCTAAAACATTCAAATTATGGTGTCTTGTGAAGGTGTTGTGAAGTGTTGTAAAAAAATTCTACACTTTTATAGAATCTATTCATTACAATTCACCTAAAAATAACCTTTTCATCGCTTATTAAGTCCTATTTTGAAGTGTTGTAAATTCTTGTAACAAGATTTCACACTTTTCTAGGCTTAATTTCACTATTTACACCTTTCTTATGCTTTATTTGACCCCTTAATGTACTTCCTGACCTATTTCAATTGTGTTTTTGAGAACATTCCCATTGGACAACTTTTAATGCCCTGAAATTCTTGATACCCACTTAATTTGCTTAAGTGGGACTAAGTCACCAATAGGGGCGACTTAGTCCTTTTTGGCACAAAACTCAAAATAATTTTAAAATTCTAATGGGATTTTGTCCTCTAACCTTTGAGGTCGGCTTGTGATGTGTTACTTTCAGGAAATTTTAATAAAAACAGGTATAAATAAGTGTTTTTCACCTCATTTCATATCTCCCAATCTCATACAATCTCTTGCACTCATTAAGCATTCAATCTTGTAAGCATTCAAGTAAATCAAGCATTATCAAGTCAATCTATTGGAGCAAATCATTGCATATCTTTAGATTTTGGACATCAAAGGTGTGGTAAGTTTATGAAATTTGCATGTTATCAATTTATCATACTCTTTTCATTTCATTTCATTATTTAGGGTTTGATTACCAAAGTGGGGTTTGACCAAGGCAAACCCCTATTCTCTAACCCTCGACCATTTTTCCCCTTTTGTATGTGTGTTTGCAGACATTTGTATGCAAATTTATAAAGAAATTAGATGTTGAAAGGTGGTCAAAAAGTCTACAAAGTCAATCAAGTCAACATCATCCTATTTCAAGCTTGGAGAGGCTTTCTACCCCGTTTTCTGCAGAAACAAGTACGAACACCTATCAGAAAAGAAAGTGAAGATTAGAGACTTCCAGATTCTGTCCCAAATTCCTCAAGATTTGTAGGAGGATTAAGTCACCACTAGTGGTGAATTAGTCCCACTTCCGGGCCTAAAAATTGATTTTGACATTTCTGGATACCCATTTAGTAGATTCTTGTTCCGACAAAGTTTCCTGAAACTGGGACTAAGTTGCCCCACCTGGCGTAAGTGTCTCAGTTAGCATTTTCAGTCACTTTTTCAAGATTCCAAAATCTCCCAACATCAAACTTCAGATTCTAGGTGCACCTCTTTCATTCTATTATGTTATTTCATCATTTAGTTGCATTCTTAGGCATTTTTGCATATCACATTGTGTTTTCTAGCACTTTACTTTTCTTAAGTTTTGCATCATTAGATCATTTCAATTTTAGATCAGAACATTAGGACATTAATTAGGCATAATACATCTCATTTACATAGACTTTGAGTCTAAACCTTTGCATTTCGGTCCCCTTTCAATCTCCTTTCTCCTTTTAGGTGAAAAACCCTAGGAGGAGCAAAGCATTGTGAGGGAAAACCAAAATCATTGTTTACAAGATGAAGCAAAATCTGGAAGGTAGAATCCTCACCCTAGAGGATCACCTAAAGAGAATTTGTGCTAACATGGTCAAGGGTGGGGAGGGTACTAAATCTGTGGTTAAGTTTGAGTCTGTTGGTATAACCTCTGCTTTTGTTAGTGCCAAGAATCACAAGGAGATTGTTCATGCTGAAGAGTTTGGTGCTGGTGGCAAGTTGATGGAGGAAGAGGTCTTTGTTGATAAGGAAGGGGATAGGAATAATGTTTTGATTAATGAGGTGAATACAAAGGGGCCTAGGGCTAGAACGAGAAACAAGACCAAGCCTCAGGCTGGGGCTCCTGGCAAAGATCTGTTTGATGTCTTGGATGATGGTCAGAAGGCTGTGGCGAGCGATGTGGAGGTTGCTGCTAATATCCTGAAGAATATATAGTTCTTTTTTTTGGGGTCCTCCTTTTTGGTTGATGTTTTGTTGTTGGTTCACTACATATGGGATGATATATACTTTATGTAGTTCTCTTTAGTTTCAATTGCTCTCTTCTGTAAAGGGTTCTAGGCCCCTTCAAAACCCATTTTTTACCTCTAATAAAAAACAACTACTACTCATGTAAATAATTTTTTAAAAAAAATATAAAAATACCCTTTTGTAGATCTATAAGTGAAGTTTTCAATGGTATGTGCAGATCATCATGGAAAAAACAGGCCTTTAAGTGGCAAAAAATTCATAAAAATTAAATTTAGATAACTTGACATAAAAATTTGAATAAGTTATCTATATTATTTCAAAAATATGTAAGAATTGAATCTATAGAAAATTGAGTGTAGTTTGTAAACTACTAGGTTTATTTAAAAAATAAATCTATTTGGTAAAAATTTGAAATTTCAATGCAGTAATACTTAAATTTTAGGGAAAAAATAAGTAGGCGTCTGTCTGACCACCCTAACCACAATAAAATGATAATATTTTTTTTATAATATTTTAGATATAAGTAGAGGACTCATGTCCCAATGTGATGCATATTTTTTAAAATTTTTTTCCAAGTAAATAATTAATTATGAATTTTTATTACAACTTTTAAAAATAAAAATTGTATGTCACCTTAACTTGGTCAAAACTTCATGAAATTCATTTTTTAATCCTATAGTATGTGAAGCATAGAATGTGACACAAGTTTGATTCAAAAAATGTGATACCTTTTGAAAGCTATAGATATTTTTCAATCAGTCTATCAATCAAGACTTTAGTCGTAATTGAAAATTGAAATAGAAAATGAATAATAATTATTTATTAAATTCAAAGTAAAGTATAATTTATAGTGGTGGAAAGTTGATCCTTTAAAACCCTTTTCATTTCATCAATTTTGGGTAAAAAAAGGTCATAAGCCACATACCCTACACATACGCATTATATCGCCACTTTTTTGCCCATCATGATCCCACACATACCCTCAAATATATATATTAGTAGTTTAATTATTTTTTAAATTTTATTTTTTTATTTTTTTACTAAAAGTAGGCTATCAGTACCAAAATGTAAGGTTGATTATCTTGTTAAGAAAAAATACTAAAATTTATTTAATTTTTTTGAAAAATATGGTGCACTAGATAAAATAATCTATATCAAGATGGTATAATTTTTTCTATTTTGGATAAATAATTAAGACAAAGGGTGGAATCCCATGGAAATAGTTGTGTTTTCAATACACGCCCAGTTTAATATTTATTTAAAAATATATATTTATCAAAACTGTGAACAAATAAATCCATGCACTAAAGTTTTAACTTATAAATACACAAAAAATTGAAGACAAAAAAAGTTTACTATAGAAAGAGTGACATCACATCTAACTTCATTTTTCAACATTTTATCAACTACGAAATTGTAGTGTCAATTTAATAAAAAAATTATATTCAAATAATTTTTTAATTTTAAATAAAAATAGAAAAAAATAAACTGAAAAAATAAATATTTTACTAGTTCACATCATTTCAAAATTCAAAACATATATGTCACCTTTTAGTGATTCAGGTTAAAAATTTGAATCATTGTTGGTCGGTTCCTTTATAAAGTATGACATAGCTTTGTGCTTTTACTCGATACAAATTTAATGTTTCCATGTTGAAGAAGCAAGATTAACCAAATTTTGTATGCCCAATTTTTTTTATTGATAAGATATAAGATATAGTTTGTGTGTGGTCAAGGATCAAATCTAATTATAGGTTTTTTAAGAGTCACATGGCTAAAGACAAGAAAAATGGGTTTAATTTAACAATCCTATTATTCATAGATACAAAAGGTGCAACTATTAAGTTTCGTATTTGCATGAATCATGATTAGTTAATAGATTAAACTTGTATTTTCTACTATAGTCTATAGGAATAAGTATAGTGTCTACTATTTTTGGTGAAAGTAGAACTAATAATATCCACCAAATCATCCTTATATTTTTCATTTTTTTCCTACACTTACTCCTATGAGCAATGGGACTAATAATGATTAGGGAATATCTTATGTGTTGTTGTTTGTGGCACTGCGATTGACATATCTAATTCATTCAATGGATTTATTTCCATATAATCTATTTTGAAGAGGAAGAGGCATTATCATTTTTATTATAGAACCTATAACATTTATTTCTTCATTGGGTAGAGGGGTTGTAGTTTTCTTTAATGTGGGCTGCGATTCATCCATTCACCATTGGTGCAAATTGATAACATCAGTTTTTAGGTAGATTCTTTTGATTTAAGATGATTTCTATTTTTATAATATTATTTTTTAAAATATTAAGTGTCCCACACTTCATCTTCTTCCTATTAGAGGCATTTTGCAGGAAACATTACATTCTTTTTTCTTTCATTGTTAAGATGATGTTCTCTTAAAAAAATAGATTTCAAAAAAACTCCTATAAATCCTTGAACCCCTCTTTACAATCTTTGCTATGTAGGTGAGATACCCCCTTACTATTTTTTTTATCATGGTTCATCTTTCTCATATCTGCCATATCAGTTGGAAAACTTAGTGTAGTGGTACATAGGCCTAATATCATGAATGCTAGTGTGAGAAAATATACATTATAATCATAGATTCCACATCCACCAATTGATCTCTTAGCTTGAAACATTCCTTATCCCATGCCTAAAAATAAATTTCAGCTCATAACTATTTTTTTAAAAAGTTGTAAAAATCTTGTCCTAAGATCAAGAATATAATAGCTTTAAAACCCTAATTTATTTAGATCTACACTCCATTTATTGTGAATATGTTGAGGCAATAGCTATAGGAATATTGGTTTTGGTCTATCTCATTTTTAAATATTTGTTTCTTTGGTATGTTTTCATAATGTTTTATATGTTTTAGTCATCATTTATGTATTTCAAACAGGCATAGTTGGTTTTTTTTATGTGGATTGTATAATTTGACTTATTATGATTTAATGTGATTTTTTTATATTATAAAGTTGAAAGAAAATAATTTTTTTTTTTTTTTTTGGCCTCACATTCCATGTTTTTTTTTGTGAGATTGTTGAGATTTGTGTAGCTCTTTTTTTCTTTTTGTAAGTCAAAATTTGAATAGGTTTCATAAAACTCCTAACAATTTTTATCTATGTGACAAACTTTGAAAACTTACATTTTGAATACTAATGATCTCCTTGTGTAGGTTTGATAGATAAAGATATAAAATTCAAAACCAAATCTAATATTTCATTCTAGTTAATTTAAAACAAAATTTTCACACTTTATTTTAGTGCTCAATAATTAAACCCACTTGCTATGTTTTCTATAGGTATATTAGTTGAGTCTTTTAGTTATTCGATTCATATATGCTCTCCACTCACATATTTTAGGAAATATTGAGGATCAAAATTTGATCAAATTCACTTTTCTTTTCCTTTTTAATTTTTAGTAGGATTGTACTAAGACTCTATCACATAGTAGGATTTATTGAACCCTTGCGTTCTCGTAGGGTACAAAAATTCGGGGGAGTATCCAAAGAATCACCCATTGCAAGAGAGATTTATCATTCTAGGCTAACGATGGTGATGATAACTGTTATCACCCAAAAATGCACCCTAGGCACAGTGATGAAACTGAGCTTTCTGGAGAAACATGGGATCACTTCAAGGCTGTGGGTCACCTAAATTGAATTGAACCTCCGGAGAAGGCCGACTTCCTTTGTGCTATCACCTAAACTACTGATTCTTTGAAGGGAAAGGGATAAGGAGAATGCATAAAAATGAAGATTAAATCCTAAGGTGATACACCAAATTTGTAAGAAAATATAGAATTAAACAAGGTAATCATACACTGGGAAACTTGATTGCAACCGTTTCACATACTCAACACAACTTCTTTTAGACTTATGCATCATTCTTAACAGGTTCGATCTACATACACATCTTAGGAAGGAGAGATAAATGTCACCGCCTTAATGTATGGGTGTAGACTTATAAAACACAGTCAAAGAAATGCATAATCAAAAGAAAATACAGAAATGAGAGTAGTACAAACATGAACACTAGCTTACAAGGTAAACTTTGTGTCGTATTCCAGACTTCCAGTTGAGTTACAAAAAAACATACATTAGTTGAGAAAGGATTGATAAAAATCACTAACTCTTTTAGTGTACTGTCCCCCCTCCCCCAAAAAAGGAAAAAAATCCTTATATACAAAAAAGATCGGCCCCCTAGGGCTCACAAAATATCAGCCCTCGGGATAGATCTCTCCTTAGATATTTTGATTGAATTTAATGTTGCACCTTGCGTGTCCATGTCAGTGAAGAGTCATCCCCAGAGAAGCCTTCAGATCTTTCACAGCTACCGTATTCATTTCTAATCCCCGTGTCCTCCTTGAACCTCCTCGGCTGAGCACTTTGAATACTCTTGAGCTCAGAATAGATACACGTTGCTTTTCATTCCGTTGATGTTATTCATCCTAGTCGGGTACATTCCATGCAGATTCTTCGGCGGCCAAAAGCCCATCAGTCAGAATCACATCTCGGCGAGACACTGGAAGTGTCTCACCGATGCGATTATGCCCCTCTAAAGCTATTGGCATATCATGACACTGTCGATGAGAGTTCCTATCGAGCTCGGAAAGGCGTACCGATATCACTGAAAACATCGGTCAAACACATTTTCTTTCGCTAAGACATCATGAAGAACTCCCCATTCTATCAGAGAGACTTATTAGGTCAGTGAGATATCATGTCGGGCTGCTTTCCTTAACCCCGTTAATTCACCTTGGAAAGACCATGCTGGGTCGACAAGACTTCATAGCAAAGCATTCAACCTCTTGGCGAGCTCCAATTCAACTTCGGCTAGAGCTTGCTCAGTCGGTGAGACCTTCCACTGACCTCCTCTTCATTCTTCGAGCTCTACATTTCCTTTGGTAAGACCGTGGCAAGTCGGGAAGACTTCATAGCAAGGTCCACCAGTCATACCGATTCCCGCTTCCGTCGCTGAGACCACCTTCATTCGCCGAGACATCTCGTAGAATTCCTTTTCCTTCGGAAAACTTTTCATTTCGGGAAGACTCTAAGCCATCAACGAGACATTGCGTCGATTTAACCTTCCTTGGGTGAGAGCCTCGGCCTTCGGCGGGACATAACTTGGTCATCGGGACCTCATGGCGATGGCTTCAACTCTTGGCGAGACCCTTTGTTGTCAGCGAGACAATCCCACCTCGGGGAGACCTTTCTCTGAGCCCCTCATGTGATATTGAAGACTAATTCTTCGGTGAGACTTTTTCGTTTTGGCCAGACGTGTTGGCGAAAACAAACCACTCATCTCGAGCTCACTTTATTTCGCCGAGACTCCTTCCTGGTCGGCAAGACCTCCTAGCGAAGTTTGCCTCCTTTGCCGACGCCGCCTCATTTTAGCAAGACATTCGCCTTCGGTAAGACCTCCCAGCGAAGCCCGCTTACATATGCCGAAGGCGTCCTTCGTTGAGACTTTAAAAAGTCGCCGAGACTCCTCCCCGAAGGAAAAAACCTTCATCGAAGTGCATATCCTTTTGTTGCTGGGATGATGATCGATGTCTTGCCAATAGGAAACCTATAGGTGAATTCCACTCGTCGTGACATTCTTGGGGTCTTTCCGATAGGCAACATAGACGAATATTTAACCAAATGCACTATGGGTCGAGGTGACCCAGATAATTTCATGCCGATAGGATCCCTAATATGAAGCATTTAGACTTGATGAAACCCCCGCTAGTCGGCAAGACATCTAGAAGGTCTTGTCGAATTTCTCCTTAGAGGATTTTCATGTCGAACTTGAACAAGGTTGGCTTCCAAACTGAGTTCCCTGTGACCTAGCACCAGATGTAGTATTTTTTCCCTTGTTGCATATGTTCCATTTAGCTTCTCGAAGATCTATCACATGATTATCCTGCCTGATTGAGCCTGTGGGTGAAAATTAGGTAACATTTCTGTCGACCTTTGCTAGATGTTTTCCTGCTAAACATGGAAAACCAGTAGCCAAAACTTGTCCATTGGGCATGGAGTCATTAGGAAGCTTAGAAAAATTGAAACATCAACTTTGCACATAGCTAAAATGCGTTCGTAACCTATAGGTCATAACAGATTGTCCAAACCTCAAGAAACATGAGAAACCAAAAAAGGAATATTTACTGTGTTGGAACAACACTTATGGAAAACATAAAACCTAACCTAATATGTACAATAGAGGGATTCATCAGACTTGAAAACAAGGCTTAAGGTGTATCCCGTTGACTGGGATGGGAAGTACTTCACCTTCTGTCATGGCCAGTTGATAAGCATTGTGCTCCTTACAGTCTCTAATAATAAGCGGACCTGTCCACATGTTATCAAACTTGGTGTGATGGCCTAGCCTACTTTTCAAAACATCCCATTTCAGTACGAGATCTCCCACCTTGAAATTTTTTTTCTGTAGCCTTCTTGTCAAATGTCCTCTTTGTTTGGAACTGATGATACTCCAAAACCTTCATTGCTTTGTCCCTTGATTCTTCAAGCTCCATGAGCTCTGCATATCTCACGGACATGGGGTCTTGTCCCTCAAACATCTCTAACTGGTGAACAATGTCTAGAGCTGGAAGCTCTAGAGATAGAGGTAACCTGGCCTCCTTTCCATAGACTAACATATATGGTGAATTACCAATAGACCTCTTAGGAGTCACCCTGTCTACCCAAAGTGCATACTTCAATCTAATGTGCTAGGTCCTTTGATTATCCTCCATTGTTCTTTTGATAATCCTGATGAGATTCTTATTTGTGCTTTCAGCTAAACCATTACCCTGAGGGTAATAATTTGAGGATGTATTCAAATGAATGCCATGTTTAACAGCCCAATTAGTTAATCTTAATCCCACAAATGCAAGAGCACTATCAAATATGATAGAGTCAGGGACTCCAAATCTGGTGACTATATCCTCATAAAAGCTCAAAACTGAAGACTCTTTTGCTTCTTTTAGAGCTATTGCTTTTGTCCACCGTGTGAAGTAGTCTATAGCAGTGAGCACCCACTTGTGACCAGCACTGGATGGTGGGTTAATCGGCCCAATAAATTTGATGCCCCATCTCATGAAGGGTTGCTCCACTTGAATTGGATGTAGAGGCATAGCAGGAAGCTTTTCCTTTCCTGAAAATAGAGCACATTTGACACACTTTCTTGACCAAGCATATGCATCCTTAAATAAGCTAGGCCAGTAGTAACCAGCTCTCATGATTTTCCAAGCAGTTGTCCTTGGAGAAAAATGACCCGCTGCGGCTCCATCATGAAATTCATGAAGTACCTTTTCAATCTGATCACTGTAAATACATCTTAACAGAACACCATTCAGATCCTTTTTGAAAAGAATATTGTTTACCAGCACATATGGTATGGACTGCAGTCTAAAGTATCTTCTTTTGGCTCTGTTCAAACCTAATGGACACTCATCAGTTTGTAAAAATTGGGTCATGTCCCTAACCCAATTAATTGCTACCACAAGCACATCATCTTGAGAAACCCGAGACTCATTTGTATTAGCAAAAATAACATCCTTTTCTAATTCATTTTCACTGGTTGACCCTGTAGCAAGTTGTTCACAGAGACCTTTACCTCTAACCAGTTTGGTAATCTTGATATCCACATCATATTCCATGACCTTAGTGACCCACCCTGCTCTTTTTTCATTCAAATCTTTGTTCAACAAAAACTCCTTCACACTTGAGTTGCTACCAGAATATGAATCTTATTGTTTGACAATAGAGGTTTAAACTTCTTTAGGCTTCTGATCATAGTGAGGACATGTTTCTCAACAAAAGTATACCTCTCTTCATAATCAGTAAGTACTTGGCTAAAGAAAGCTATGGGCTGTTCTAAGTTATCACTATTTTTCTAAACGAGCATGGCAGAGATTGAACTACTGCTACCAAAAGCATACAAAAATAAGTCTTTAGAGAAATTTGGATTTACCAATGTCGGAGCAGATGCTAAAGCCTCCTTGATTTCTTCAAAACTACGCTTTGCTTCTTTTTTCCAACTAAAAACTGCATTCTTTTTGAGCATGGCAGTTAAAGGCTATAGCACATTTGCAACATTAGGAATAAATCTTCTTAGAAAGTTGATTCTCCCTAAAAAGCTCTGCAATCCTTTCTTGTAATTGGGCAATGGCAGTTCAAGTATAGATTTGACTCTTTCCAGATCAATGGTAACTCCATCATTTGATACTATATGGCCCAACAATCTACCTTCATGAACTGTAAAAATACTTTTCATAGGATTAAGGGATATCCCAAACTCCCTACATTTCTCAAAAACCTGGTTGAGATGTGACAAATGTTCATCAACATTCTAAGAATAAACTGTTATATCATCTAAATAAACCAGAAAAATTTTATGGATTAAACTCTGAAATACCATATCCATGGCATGCTGAAAGGTGGCACTAGCGTTAGATAAACCAAAAGGCATCCTTTTGTATGCCATAGTGCCCCACTTAGTTGTAAAAGCAATTTTGAACTGATCTTCCTCTTTAACCAGCACCTGATTATAGCCCGAAAAACCATCTAATAAGGAAAATCTTTCAGAACCAGCAACTACTTGCAAGATTTGTTCCATGGAGGGCAGCGGGTAATGATCTTTCAAAGATGCTCAGTTAACATCCCTAAAGTCTACACAAAGTCTTATCTCACTGCTCTTTTTTCTAACCGGAACAAGGTTAGAAACCCATGAAGTGTGCTTAATAGGAAAGATGATACCCCCCTCAACTAGTTTGGTCAGCTCTTTTATCATTAAGGGCTCAAGCTTAGGATTCAAGGGCCTTTTTTTTTGTCTAACAGGCTTGACACTAGGTTCTAACTCAATTGTATGTTGTGCAATGTGAGGATCAAACCCCCTTAAATCAAAATATTGCCAAGAAAAAACATCATGATACTCTTGGCATAAAACAATGAAAGCTTTCTTATCTTCAGCTGAAATTTTTTTTCCCAATTTGAGAAGCTTACCTTTAAAGATTTCAACTTCCTCATAATGATCTTCTTTCACTTGGATGCTGACTTTATTCTTCTTAAGCTGGTCATCAGAATTGAATATGGATTCTAAGGTAACCAGCCCCTTGGGAAGCTTGTTAGTCTTTAGCTGTATGACTTGATTATCATATTGTTGCTTAAGTTTTGCTTGATTCACCATGGAGAACTGATCTTCTTTGAGCAAAAAAGAAAGAATTTGTTCATCACTGTCAAAAACTTGCTAGTGAACGTTGTTATCAGGAATTGATGGCCTGACCACCACTTTCACATACTGTTGTACTCTCTCTTTTCTAATATCTACTAGAATATCAAACTGTGCTCCAATGGCTACAAGCCTATCAACATGCTTGTTCTAGTTCATTGGGATAGATACCAAGTTAAAGGAATCAAATTCCTCAATCATATTCCACACTCTGTTTCTATAAGACTTTAGTGTGTCATTTTTAGCAATATTCAAGCCTCTTACTTGATTGACAATTAACTCACTGTCCCCATAAACCTTCAAGTGGGTAATTCCTCTCTTCCTTGACCACTCAAGACCTTGAACAAGGCCCTCATACTCAGCAGTGTTATTAGAGCACGCAAAAGCAAAACAGAATGCAGAATAATACTTATCACCCTGCGGAGATACAAACATTGCACCTCCTCTAGCTCCATTTTTGCTTCTAGAACTGTCAAAATGCATCTCCCATAATTTATTCTATTGCTTAAAATGACTTTCTGCACTTCTTTCAAGATTTGGTATTTCTGTCCCAGCCTCATGCAATACATAATTTCCTAGACCAACATCCTAAATAAGCTCATTTGGATTATCAACCACAAACTCTTAGCTGCCCATTCATTCAGAAGTACCTCATGTACACTCACAGCCTGTAATTCCTGTGCTACAGCAAGTTCAGTATCCTCTAAGGCAATAGAATTAAGATTTATAGCAGATGGCACATAAGGTTCGATGTGATCCTTGGCAAGGGACTCAGAATTTATAGTTACCTTAGTACCATACCTGGTCCTAAAAAACATATGGGACCAATCTGAAGATAAATACCCTCCAATTTTAGCTGTGAAGTCTCTAGACAAGCATAAAGCAAAAAATGGAGGCAAATCTATGACAAACACATCTTGCGGGATTGAAAAATTAGGACATGCATGTAGTGTAAGATGCAGATTTTTAATAACACCTATAGTGTTCACTGCTGTCCCATCCAATTGAAGTACTTCTTTTTCTAATGGTTGGTATTGTAAACCTAGCTAGTTTGTAATCTTTTTTGGCATTATCGAACTGCTAGCCCCGCTATCAACCATGCAATTGTGCACCAATTTATTCCCCACTATTAATGAAACATAGAAAGGAGGGGGCTTGACACCATCACTTTGTTGTGTGGTAGTATTCAAAGGTGCATTGGTTAAAACTGACTTTGTTTGACCTACAAAGACTTCATTTGGAAAATTTGAACTAACTGGATTTGATAAGGCTGACTGTAACAAATTCATTTGAGCAGGGATTGCTAAAGAATCCCACATTGAAATTGAAACATTCATTTTTTTCATACTTTCAACAATGTTGAAAGGTGTAGATATATTTAGCTTTGGTTGCATCTTTACAACAACATGATCAGGTTGCACTTGACCTGCAGATGAAGCATGTAAAGGCTGCTCCTTGCTAGTGTTATGACCTTGCTATAAAGTGCATGGTACTTGCTCATTTGATGGACCAACAACTCCCTTATCCTTATTCGTTGCTTGTTCATTCTCAAAAGCCCTCTTCTTGGCTCTAGTATTAGCAGTAACAGATGTGTCATCCTGGTTCACCCACAAAATTCTTCTCTCTACCAATTTAGGAGAGTTGAATCATTTGCAGGTTGATCCTGCTATTGTGAATACCCCTCTTTAGGTGAATCTTGCGCACCTGTAGCATTTTGCACCATAAGAGCTTGATTGATCACACCATTAGAGCACATAGCTTGATTATGTGGCTGATTACATGGATAACACCATTCATAATCCGCAGCCAAAATGTTTTGAACAAGAACAAGCTCTTTGACAGCACTAATTGGAGCTAGATTGTAGGCTTGAAAAGGTCTTGTGGCAACATTTTGTCTTGTGCCTTGGTAATTACCTAGATACTGTTGTCTATTCCCTTGGAATTGCTATTGTTGACCTTGAAAAGGCTGACTTGAGGCCTAATTCTGCCGCTGATAAGGCCTAGAATAGGACTGCTGTTTTTCCAAGTTCACCAACTTGTTACCAAAAGTCTATAAAAGACTTTTGATCTCTTGTAACTCTTGTGATGAGCCTGAAGCAACACTTTATTTTTTATCAATGGCTGGGACAACAGCTGGCAGCATTGGTACAGCTGATAGAGGTGTAAAAGGAGGTATCTGCAAAGGGATATTTGCATGAATTTCTAAAAATATAGGCATTGGTGGCCTAGGAGCAAGTTTACCAGCCTGTATTAGGCTATTTTCAGCTCTAATTGCTATTTCAAAAGCATCTGGTAGAGAAACCCCTCCCATTGATTGTATCATAACAGCTATATCGCTATTAAGAGCCCTCAAAAAATACAAAAAAGCATACTCTGGAGGTGGCCTCACCGTTGTAGGGATTCTATCCCAAGTTCTTTGAAATCTAAAATTGAAATCATTCATCTACTCTTGTGGAGCCCTCTTAATTGTAGTCAGTTGTTCCAATAAAGATAAGTTATCAGACCTGTCCTGAAATTGTTTATGCAACTTGTCTCTGAATTTGTCCCAAGTTGCAATTGAACTGACTGGTAAGCTCCTATACCATTGCACAACTCTTCCTTTCAAATAAAGCAGCTAGTAGTCTCACTGCAACATCCTCTTGGGTTATCTAATGGACTCTGCATAACGAAGCCACATCTCGCATGTGCTCAATAGGGATAGTTTGATCCTCCCCCGTGAAAGTTGGCAGACTCTTCAAAGCTGCCATTGGGATGTCATTGTGCTGTGCCAAATTCAAGGGTCTCCCTCCATTAAAAGCAACAAAGGGTTGATTCCTTGGAGTGGCCATTGGGGGTGGCTGAGGTGGGTTTACTGGTACTCTAGATGAAACCAAAGACAGGATGGAAATGTGTGATCCCATAGATGGAGGAGTGGATTGAGTTCTTCTAGAATAGATAATTGTTATTCCTCGCCTTTCTGTTGCTCTGCCTTGTCTTCTTGGTGGTGACAGCTGCAAATATTTGAAAGGACCTAAGCTGCTCCTTGTCTGAACTCTTCTGTTAAACTGTAGAAGGCGCTGATTCTGGAGTTCTTCCTCTCTATGGACTCGCCAAGTATGCCAGAATGACTTCTATAAAGTGTGAAACTTGTTGGTTGCATACCAAACCAACAATATTACGTGGAAATTGTCCCACCGGGCGTGCCAAAAACTATTATCACCCAGAAATGCACCATAGGCATAGTGATGAAACTGAGATTTCTGGAGAAACATGGGATCACTTCAAGGCTACGGGTCACCTAAATTGAAATAAACCTCTGGAGAAGGCCGACTTCCTTTGTGCTATCACCTAAACTACTGATTCTTTGAAGGGAAAGGGATAAGGAGAATGCATAAAAATGAAGATTAAATCCTAAGGTGATACACCGAATTTGTAAGAAAATATGGAATTAAATAAAGTAATCATACACTGGGAAACTTGATTGCAACCGTTTCACATACTCAACACAAATTCTTTTATACTTATGCATCATTCTTAACAGGTTTGATCTACATACACATCTTAGGAAGGAGAGATAAATGTCACAACCTTAATGTATGGGTGTAGACTTATAAAACACAGTCAAAGAAATGCATAATCAAAAGAAAATATAGAAATGAGAGTAGTACAAACATGAACACTAGCTTCCAAGGTAAACTCTGCGTTGTATTCCAGACTTCTAGTTGAGTTACAAAAAAACATACATTAGTTGAGAAAGGATTGATAAAAATCACTAACTCTTTTAATGTACTGTCCCCCCTCCCCCAAAAAAGGAAAAAAAGCCTTATATACAAAAAAGATCGGCCCCCTAGGGCTCACAAAATATCATCCCTTGGGATAGATCTCTCCTTAGATCTTTTGAATGAATTTAATGTTGCACCTTGCGTGTCCATGTCGGTGAAGAGTCATCCCCGGAGAAGCCTTCAGATCTTTCGCAGCTACCACATTCATTTCTAATCCTCATGTCCTCCTTGAACCTCCTCGGCTGAGTGCTTTGAATGCTCCTGAGCTCAGAACAGATACATGTTGCTTTTCATTCCATTGATGTTCTTCATCCTGGTCAGATTGCCACAACTTGCTTTCAGATCCCCTTGATTGGTCGGGTATATTCCATGCAGATTTTTTGGCGGTCAAAAGCCCATCAGTCATAATCGCATCTCGGTGAGACACTGGAAGTGTCTCACCGATGCGATTATGCCCCTCTAAAGCTATCAGCATATCATGACACTGTCGATCAGAGTTCCTATCAAGCTCGCAAAGGCATACCGATATCACTGAAAACATCGGCCAGACACATTTTCTTTCGTTGAGACATCATGACGAACTCCCCATTCTATCAGAGAGACTTATTAGGTCAGTGAGATATCATGTCGGGCTACTTTCCTTAACCCCGTTAATTCACCTCGGCAAGACCATGTTGGGTCAACAAGACTTCATAGCGAAGCCTTCAACCTCTTAGCGAGCTCCAATTCCACTTCGGCCAGAGCTTGCTCGGTTGGTGAGACCTTCCACTGACCTCCTCTTCATTCTTCGAGCTCTACATTTCCTTCGGCAAGACTGTGGCAAGTCGGGAAGACTTCATGGCGAGGTCCACCAGTCATATCGATTCCCGCTTCCGTTGCTGAGACCACCTTCATTCGCTGAGACATCTCGTAGAATTCCTTTTCCTTCGATGAAATTTTCATTTTGGGAAGACTCTTAGCCGTCAGCGAGATATTGCGCCAATTTAACCTTCCTTGGGCGAGAGCCCCGGCCTTCGGCGGGACATTACTTGGTCGCCGGGACCTCATGGCGATGGCTTCAACTCTTGGTGAGACCCTTTGTTGTCGACGAGACAATCCCACCTCGGGGAGACCTTTCCCTGAGCCCCTCATGTGATATCGAAGACTGATTCTTCTGTGAGACTTTTCCGTTTCGTCCAGACGTGTTGGCGAAAACAAACCACTCACCCCAAGCTCACTTTATTTCACCGAGACTCCTTCCTGGTCGGCGAGACCTCCTAGCGAAGCTCACCTCCTTTGCTAACGCCGCCTCATTTCGATGAGACATTTGCCTTCGGTAAGACCTCCTAGCAAAGCCCGCTTACATACACTGAAGGCGTCCTTCAATGAGACTTTAAAAAGTCACTGAGACTCATCCCCGAAGGAAAAAACCTCCGCCGAAGTGCATATCCTTTTGTCACCAGGACGATGATCGATGTCTTGCTGATAGGCAACCTATAGGTGAATTCCACTCGCCGTGACATTCCTGGGGTCTTGTCGATAGGAAACATAGATGAATATTTAACCAAATGCAATATGGGTCAAGGAGACCCAGATAATTTCATGCCGATAGGATCCCTAATATGAAGCATTTAGACTTGATGAAACCCCTGCTAGTCGGCAAGACATCTGGAAGGTCTTGCCGACTTTCTCCTTAGAGGATTTTCATGCCAAACTTGAACAAGATTGGCTTCCAAATTGAGTTCCCTGTGACCTAGCACTAGATGTAGGATTTTTGCCCTTGTTGTGAATGTTCCATTTAGCCTCTCGAAGATCTATCACATGATTATCCTGCCTGATTGAGCCTGTGGGTGAAAATTAGGTAACAATAACATTATAGATAAATATAAATATACAAATGAATACTTTGGTGACATTATCTTGAGAAAGATAGCTCTCCTAATAGTGAAAAATATATGCTAGGTGTAGCGTCATAAATTGTCACCCTTGACAATTTCACACTATGTTTTGCTCTCCCTAAGTTATTGGACCTAATTGAGCACTTAATTTCCTAAATTATGCATTTTGTGGCCCATTTTAAACATTTTTTGATAATTTTCAAGCACAAAACAAATGCTCTCATTTAATACTTTTCCCCTAACTCCTTAATTTCTAAAAAATAGGTCTAGGACACTAGCACCTAAGGTTCCTACATCCTTCTATTTTGGATCCAAATTCAAATATCTCAGTGTTAGCATTTTAGTATTTGAAATTCAAATATCTAAAGTTGTTTGTTAGGATTTTATTTTAGGAAATTAGAATAACTGTGTATAAATCCATAGTGATTGCATCATTTGAAAAGTAAGTGAAAGTATTGAGAATCAAAGGAAAGAATTGTTATCAAGAGCATCCATTAGAGGATTTATTGCAACAATTCAAGATCCAAACAGCAAGTCAAAGTGTATGTGATTGTGTTTATATTTATGTTTTCATATTGTTTGTGAAGACTAATCCTTGTAGGTCTCCAAGAAATTCAAGCAAGCAAGATCCAAGCCTTGAGGAGACGTGTATAACTTCAATCCTTCAAGGAAGCCAGGAGGGTGGTGAGTTGCAACATTTTGTGGATTCATCATTCCTTCCTATCATTTATCCTTTTATCATTAACATTGTCATTGTGGAAGTGGAAACACTAACGTGTGGTTTGACTAAGGCAAGCCCCTAAATGGCACAATATTTCTTCTCTTTGAATGTGTAGGTTTCAGGTCTAAAGAGGATTACAGGAAGTTTGAAGATCACTTATTCATTGTTGCAATTAAAACCCTACACCTTGACAACTCACAAAAACTCACATACAGAAAGATCCCACAGTGATCCAAAAAATTTGTAGATGAAAATAAAAAACTCTAATATGACTCTCAAGGACTATGAAAATAGATCTAAAAAAAGGCCTACTAGAACAATGGTTCCCCAAGAGGAAAAACCCTAAAAAATCAGGCTGAAAGGCTCAAATTTATACTGCAAGTGTGCAATGTCCTGCTCGGTCCATTTTGAAGTCCAAATTTCTTTGTGATATCTCAAATATGTTGTATTTGCGTCAGAACAATAATTTGCATCATTAGGTCAATTGAATCATTGCATTTCATTCTTAGGTTAATTTTAAATTTGGTCAAGGGTAGGTTGACTCACCTTTTAGGTTGTAAGTCAATTATATATCTTGTCCAAATCCATCAAACCCCCATCATCACTATCTCCTCATTTAATGAAATAAAAGAAAAATGTGTTGAGCCCCCACAAAGGGATATCTCCCTTAAAGGGCCTCTTCCATTTTTCACCATTTCATTTTGGTGAACCTAACATGTTAACATTATATACCATTTGAAATTTCACCCTAGATCTAGATTTTGCATTGCATTACCTTGCATTATTCAATTACGCATTCATTTTTGCATCATAAAAAACATAAAAATTCAAAAAAATAAATCATATTGCATTATAGGTTGCAATAGGGTTTATTTCAGTCATTACAACTCAAATCTACATTTCAATTACAAATATACATTAGATCATTTACAATCTAAAAACAAAAAATTGAAAGTGTCATTGCATGCATTTAGGTCTCTTCAAAAATCAAATCTTTGGACCATACCTTAGGTCATTGTTAGTAAGTCTTGGCCTTGTCCTAAATTTATCCCTTTTATCAACATTATCTTGTCAAACCTCACTTAGTATCCAAGCAATAGGTGAGACATTGTCCTTTTGTCCTCTCATTTTGGTCCTTTGTCCTTGAAGGTCCAAACTTCATTACAATTTCCAAGGGTACTGTTGACGCCAAAATTTGACAAGATAACATAGTCTTATGAGAAACTCAGTTTAAGGGGGATCTTTTGCGCTAAATTGAATAACCTTCAGATTTTTAGAGAAGTCAATTTCTTCTATAATGGGGTTTGGAAAGGGAAAAGAAAGCATATATAATAAAGTAAAGTCTAACCTAAGGCGATGTGTCAAGATTTGATGATGGACACGATAAATCATAGATTTAAGGGCCTGAATGGTGTTGTGTTCCAAAACATCAGCGACTTAAGATTATAGCATAGACAATTTATTTATTGACATAAAATAACATTGCATACATTCTTACTACCAAGAAGAGTCATTAGACATGATCTAGGTAAGCAAACTTGCATCCAACATATATAGAAGTTCTTCAAATAAAGTGTCAAGACAATTATAAAGCACAGTTCACAGTTTAATCAAAAGCATGAAAAATAGAAAGGCTGAACAATTGGCACAGTCAGAGAGTTTTGCAATTTAAATAAAATATTAATAGAGGCCTGGTGTCTTTTTCTAAACCAGCATGTTTTTCTCTAGTTCCGGCCCTTTCTCATCAATAGAGAAAGTATATATAGCAGGAAAACCTCCCACCACTTCAGAGAATAGTAACATAAAATATCTCGCAATCTTCTGCAATGATGCCTGAATCAGAATATTCCCAAGGCCGTTACAATAGTATCGAGCCGGAGCGCAGCATCCAGTCATCCTGGGCACAGGTGCATCCTCTGCAATGATGGCAGTGGTCACAACTAGGCTTGATCAGACAAGTGTCATCCTTCACTGCAAATGATTATGACAAGTAGCAACCAATAGCATTATTTGGTTCATCCAGCTCATCGCTCACTTAACAAATCCATCGTTAGTTACGTGGTAGCCTTTTGTTGCCCGCATGAACCTTTCTCCCATCGCTGCAGAGGATTTGCGAAAATACAACACGTGTCGAATGGGCTGAGAACCTTATCACAGCAGAGGGAACGCTCCATCAACCGGGCGTAAAAGACGTGTGGCAGCATTTTGCTGCCCGCGGGTGCTATTTCATCCCCGTGTTAAAATATTTGTGAACGGTTGCCACGTAGCAAGAGTCCACTGCGGCTAGAAACTGTGGGGCCTGCCAGCACCTTTTGGGAATGAAGGCTTTGTGAAAGCATTTCGTAGCCTGATGAGGCCTCAAGGAAATAAGAAACAAAAACCTCCCGTAGCCACGACATGTGGAAGCATAACGAAGTTTCCTAGGATCCTAAGGGAATATTGATACTCGATGTTGCAAAGAGTAGACGCGTGGAGCGGCAGATCAAAACCTTCAGAAAGGCCGAGTAGATTTGACGATGCATAGGCTAGTGCATAAAAATGAACCCGAAGGGAGCTGGTTAAATATTTATTAACAGCTTTTGGCGACTATCAGGGGCGTTTCGACTAAGGAACGAAAAATCCAAAATTTCTCTGGTTCTGTAGACCAGAGCCTTATCCATTGGGCTAATGGAGTCAGAGATTGGAAAGAGCCACCTGCAAAGGCGATCATTCATCCTCAGATGACTTCACTATGTTGCGCAAATTCTCCTGCGCTCCACGTAGATCAATAGTTTCTTTGTGAGGCAGCACATCGGGTAAATTGACCCCTGTTTGTATATAAAATAGCAGCTGTGAGAGTGGATGAATGGTTTCCTCAATGTCGACTACCGTGGGAGGATGGCTTAACTCCTTGAAAGCCTCCAGGTCATTTTCCTTCTCTTCTATAATTTCCACAATTTGCGCAGTTGTGGCAATAGAGCCATCCTCGAGGAACGGGGATGACAGTCCCATCATGCCTAACTTGGAGAAACTTCCTCGTATGCTATCCAGTGTATTACTTAGAATAGCTATGGCTACTTTAGTGCGCTGGAAGGCGGAGTGGCAATGGATGAATTTTTTTTCCGTTTGAGCAGCAGCATCCCGATCCTTAATACCCGCTCCAACCAGGATCTCATTAGAGACCGAGTATAGCTTGGTGAGTTGATCCCTTACCTCATGAAACCTCTCTAATATGAACCGTGGGAACTGTTCAATCGTTCATGGGCCTACTAGCTGAGCCTTGATGCCTTGTCGATAAATCAGAGGTAGGTTGCAGTGTTAGGCAAAAGGTTTTAATTTTCTCCCAGTGAGAAATGTATAATTTCCTAACTAGCGGAATGATATCAAGCTGTGTAGGGGGAGGCAGGAGAGAGGCTTTAAGCGAAGTAATCTTCGCATCTCTTGAAATAATGGCCTCAGCCAATTCTTCCTTTTTTCTTTTCTCAGACACCAGCTGCTCCGCAGAGCTGCTCATTTCTTTATTCCAATTCTTCTTGGCTCAAGAGTGATTTGATGAGTGCTCATCTAGAGAAGTCTTTGTCTCCTGGAGCTCTTCCTCTATTTGAGCCTTTAGGCCTTTAAATTTGGCATCTTTCTCTTGTATTCTTTGCTCAAATTGAGCTTATTGGCATTCCAGCTCTTCCTTTTTTTGTGCCATCCCCTGACTATGCTCAAGGTGGAGGCGCTCCAGCTCTTCATCTTTCAGTTGTAGATTTTGCTCCATCTCTTGGTTCTTGTTTTGTAGCTCTTTTATTATGGCAGGGTCAGCAACCTGAGTCTTTGCAATTTTTTCTTGAAGCTTCTTCCTCTCATCCTCTGCTGTCAGCGCCCTTTCAGTCATGCGGGCAATATCTGCTTCTAAGGATTTCTCCTTCCTTTCCAGAAAATTAACCCTTTCCCTATCTGCCTTCAGCTACTCATCCTTCTTGTTTAGCTAGCAACCAGTTTTGAGGAAGTCGTAAGTGACTACCTGTTGCATTTCCTCCATGATTTCAACTTTATCTTGTGATCGGGCTACCTTCATGTCAAATCCGACCATATATATCTCATAGTCTTCTGGTTGCATTTCTCCCTGAGGCTTGCTTACCCTCGAGTGCATGGTTGCGAACTTCAATTCTTGTTGAGCCTCATCGTAAAGAGCCTGTACTCTTAGCTCGACAGAAATATTGTCATCCTTTGCCTTGCATTTCCTTATTCTATTCGCGTGTGCCTCCTTTCCACAATCTATCTGTGCTATGAATTCGGAAGGCGATGAAACTAGTCCACCTGTGAAAGGAGCACCAGAAGGTAGGGGATAGGGATAGGTAACCTTCATAGGCGCGGGCATAGGGATAGGTAAATATCAAAGGCGCGGGCATTTGTTTCTTCTTGAGAGTGACAGTTTATGGAGAGAAGTGAGACACATTCCATAGTTTGTTTTGAGAACCAACAACAGGGTTAGTCATTTGTAATGACTGGACTCGGGAATCAGTGGTAAGGCTCATTGGCTGGGAAGGGGGAGTTGTTAATGAGGTGTTAGCTTATTACAATGAAAAATGATCTGTAATCATAGCAGAAAAAGAATGGGAACTCATAGGGGGAATGCCTTTCGAAGACGAGGCGAGGAAGGTCTGAGTGGCAGTGGTAGGCGTAAGCATACGCGGAGTAATTATGAGTGAAGGGGCCTGCAAAAAATGGGCGAATCTAACCAAATATTTCAGACTAAAAGCAAAAGGTAGAGGGCTAGGACCTATGGTAGGGATCGCCAGTGAGGCAGGGGAAAATACCAAGGAATGAGATGCAAGAGAAGAAGGAACAAATTGTACCTGTTGACTGGTTGTTGGCATTTCCAGAAACGTCAGAGACTCCCCCACAACCTCCGGTTCCTGACTAGCTGCGAGTACTCCTCCTCTGGCGGGTTCTTGCGAACCCTCTCCGATAATACATTATCGTTTCACAGGTGGAATCTCACCAACTTCGGCAGTCATCTTCGTCTACTGAAGTGATAGCCTGGCTGGTTTAGCAGTTCAAGTGAGTGTATGCGAGCCCTTTGATATATTAAAACGTATGTTCGTGGCCACATAGGCGGGCTATCTAGAGACTTTCTCCTTCTGCGCAGAGGAAGCCGATGTCGCCGCTTCCTCCTCCTGCTCCTCGGATTCCTCCTTTTCTTCACTCCTATTAATACTAGAGCTCAGGCTGGGATGACCTTCCTTCCACCACCTTTCAAATTCCTAGTCATCCTTTAGTTTGTTGTAAGGAGCATCCAATTGTGCAATTTCTTGGCGATACTTCCACAAAGCCTTTATTTTCTCCTCACTCCATTCCTCATCTTTCTTTAATCTGTTGTACATGCCGTGCTCCATGGGGACATTATCCTGGGCCACAGCCATAGGAAAGTAGAACTAGTGTCATGGGCCTCTAGTGTCCAACGTAGGGATATGCGCCAATTCAACAAAATCCTCATCTTTGTCCGCTCGCAGGTTACACTGCTTCTCCTAGTATGGT
This sequence comes from Sequoia sempervirens, assembly GCA_007258455.2. Classification (NCBI taxonomy): domain Eukaryota; kingdom Viridiplantae; phylum Streptophyta; class Pinopsida; order Cupressales; family Cupressaceae; genus Sequoia; species Sequoia sempervirens. The sequence goes on from VDFB02270651.1 coordinate 113,121,890, forward strand.
CGGGGAACATGGGTAACCCTCATATGTGGCTCCGACAAGTCATCGAAAGGGTTGTATTCCCACTTATCATTTACTAGTACCAACCCTAAATATGTCAGCTTGTCCTCTAACAACTGGTTTGATTGCTTCTTTAGTAGAGTTACCGACTTGAAATTCTTCGGACAAGAGAAGAATCCCTTCTTCTTGACCTTTTCGCTGCTACAGAAAGTAAAATCAATGATACACACCTATCGAAACATTTCCAGCGCAAGCACTCTATCTGTGACATAGGCTAGGAGCAGGAAAGGTTTTCCAATAAAGCTCCACATATGGAGGATCGTAAAATCTTTTCCTAAGAACCAGTCACAAGCAAGGGTGAAAGTCTGCATAAATTTGACCTGCTCCTTATCGAGCCAAATAATACCACCCTTTCTGATCAAATCATGCAAGACCGGGGCTATGAAATAGTCCGCAAATGTATAATAATCATATGATGCAAAAAGAAAAGGTGTCCACGTGGACACTGGCTTCCTTTTATTTTGCTCATCAAAAATTGATAGCAGAAAATACTGGGCAAAGAAATCCGGGTTCTGATGTAGAAACATGTGGACTAGGAAATAAAGAAACCTAAATTTTTTCTCTGCCTGGTAATTCTTAATTTTCTGTATCATTTCTTCTACCATAAACTCAGCAAAATCATACTAGAAGAGTTCATGCTGCTTGCGAAATTGAAATGTCGGTCCGAGTTGAAAGGTCTTTATCTTTTCATCAGAGTCTCGGCCGCACACAAATACTAACATGGACATGGCATCCTAAAGATCATCACGAATACTTGGTGGTTTAGCGGCTGGGATGCCTTTCTTACTAATCTCCTCCAACAAGAACTTCAAGTTCTTTCTCATCTTCTTCCAGAATTTCTCTCCCTTGCTGGGGCAAAAGGTCTCGATATTTTCCTTCCTTTTACTCGGGTTTGAGATACATAACATATGCTAAATGGCCTCTGGAGTGATATGCACCTTTAAGTTGCAGCCTTCAATGTAGTGGGTATTAGGATTATAACGCTGGATAGTAGCATCAACCACCTTTGGGCAATAGTGCACTAGTGGGACCATGTATTGAGGGAGACCACTGTACCAAACTCTATTCGCCGTAGATTGGTCTGCCTTTGGTGCTAATAACCTTGCACAAGCTGCCTCTCTAAGGGACTTAGGGTTTTTTGTGAGCCTTGGGTCATAGATATTATCCCATTTTTTTCAACCTTTTTCTGGTCTTTGCAATTTTTGGGTCTATTCAGTTCTTTTGTGTAGGCCCTCCTTGGCTTGCTGGGTATACCAGGCGTAGTGTACGCCACATCCTCATAGACATATACCTCTACTAAAGAATGTACAGCCGTAAATAGCTCCTGGCTAATTTCCTCTTGCATTGGTTGAGATGAAGATTCTAACATTTTTCTTTTTCTGAAGATTTCTGCAAGTTCTTGGTTAGCTGCGACTATGCTCAGCTCTAGATACACAGAAAGAAAATAACTTTGCACTTTTTATCTTTGGCATTTGTGAAAATAATTTGAAATATTAAGCCTTTTCATGCAATAATAGCAACCTTTCTCAAGGTGGTAGGCGAAAGCATGCCTTTTGCATTTAATTCGGCATGTACCGTTAATTTTGCAAATCGTGTAAAATGAACTGCTTGCCATTTTGAGGTGACTAGAGTTCATCATTGTGTTTGGGGATCGTGTGATACGCTGCGATCCCCTTGGAGCTTGAGCCAACAATTTTCTTGCTAACCCTGCGTTAGCATGTACTGACAATTAATATCCTGACTGGAATAATTACGCCAAACAAACGATCACAGCCTGAAAAGATATGAATATCACCTTAGGTTCTGGGGCGTGCTTGAGAGATGACACAATAGCTTACGGCCATATGTCTCACTGCCAACGAGCGCCACCTTTTTAAAGCTAATTAATTAGCTCCATTTAATCAAGCACGCATTAAGCCGTGCTATCACAGATGTAACTGGCCCGAAAATGTGAGCAAACGCAAGCACGCCTTTCAAGATAGAAACTAGCTTAATATCACATTTTTTCAAAACGGATTAGCATGCGTCTTGTCATTTTTCTATAAATAGGCTAGTAAGTGGTGAGAAAAACATACTTAGCATTTGAGTAGTGATAGGTTAGTAGCAGAGTCTTAAGCAAGCCTTCTAATAGGTTAGGTGGTAGACAGATTTCAATATTAGCTCAGAAACCTAGGGATAGTGTCAAAGCTATGGATACTCCAGTTCGCTTAACCTCGTATAAGTCGCAGACGACATTTCTAGGGGAGGTTTCAACTAGGAGGCTGAAACCGATGACCAAGAATAAGCATTCTCTGGTCCTGGTAGCCATAAAGTGGGTTTTAGGCAAATATTGTATAGAGTATAAGGACAAGTATCGGGTATTCACCAACATATGCTTCCACTTCATAGCCTCCATGCTAGACATCAACATCCCTTGACCACTTATTCTGAAGCTGGTTAAATAAATCTTCCCCAAAAAGTACCTGAATGGTCTCGGCGAGGTTGTTGCTCTTGATGCCTATGGAGTAGGCCTACCGTCAGCCAACGACCTGCGTCACTTTATTGAGGAATAAACTGTTGTCGTTTGGCTACCATTCCTCAGCGGATTCTGCTTACAGACTTGCGACCAGCACCAGTAGAGGATTACTCAGGCCCTACACTTCCTGTTCTGTAGTTACATCGTGATACCTTTCTACGATGTAGATTGGTATACTGACTTCAGGAACTTGGTATTTCTCCCCGCCAATGGCGGTTGTGTCGAATGATGCTGCCAGTGCTGCGGAAGAACCCATGGATGAGGAAAAAGTGGATGCTGCAGTTAATGCATCAATTGCCGCCAGCCATGCCTTTAGATGAAAACGCCCCTACCTACTCAACAAATGTCTCCCTGTCTGCTGTTCAGAATACCTGCCCATAGCTGTATATAAGCCTGAAAAGAGGCCACCATATATATAATAGTTCAAATACTTGTTAAATTTTGGATTATGGCTTCCCAGCCACTTTTGTAATGTAAAGAACATATATGAATAGATATATATCTTTTAAAAAAAATCCATGCTCTTTCGTTCATTCTGTATTTCAATTTTATGGGCTCTAAAACCTCATTTTGTTATTTCTCCACACTTGGGTGTGTAAAGCAATTCTCATATTCCACCTGCCAATAATAATGGGCTGATTCGCAGAAGCACAAACTAATTGCAAAAGACCGGCCAAAGAAACGGAAATAAAATAAAAGCACTATTTACATATGTACAAAAAAAGAGTTTAGCGCCTAATGGAACAACTTAAGATGAATCCCATTGACCGGGATTCCTAAGGGTTCCTGTTCCATATTTTCCAGTTCAAAAGCGTTGTTCTTTTTGCACTGAATGATTTTAAAGGGACCCTTCCATAGGCTATCAAATTTACCGTGCTGACCTGGCTTAGCAGCCCTTTTATCATATTTCAGCACTAGGTCTCCACATTTTAAACCTTGGTCGGAAGCCTTCTTGTCAAACTATCGCTTGACCACCTGTTGATGGCTTGTCATAGCTATTAGGGAATTCTCCCTTTTTTCTTATAATTCCAACAGTTCGGCGAGCCGAACCTCCATGGATTCATTTTGTTCTATCTCAAGAGACTTTAATAACTGTATTGCCAGAATTTTCATGCAGATGGGTAACACCTCTTTCCCATATACCAACTCATAAGGCAAAGTCTTAAGGACTTGCTTAGGAGTTATGTGGTTTGCGTAGAGTGTTGTTCGGAGGTTGTTATGCCATTCCCTTTGGTGTTCCGAGCCAATTTTTTTAAGGAGTCAAACTAAGCTTTTGTTTGTTGACTCTGCTAGACCATTTCACTGTGGATAATATTTTGATGATGTTTTAAGGAATATGCCATTCTTTAATGCAAAGCGACATACCTTTGCACCTAGGAAAGCTCTGGCATTATCTGAAATGATAGTTTTTGGAGGGCCAAACCTTGTCACCAATTCTTCGAAGAAATCTACAATTTCCATTTCTGTTGCACTTTTAAGGGGAATAGCCTTCATCCACCTTGTGAAGTAATCCATGGCGGTCAGAATCCACTTGTGCCCAGCGCTAGAAACTGGGTTGATCATTCTGATGAAGTCCAGGCCCCATTGTGCAAACGGTTTGTCCGCCACTATAGGTTTGAGGGGCATTGCAGAATTCTTCCTTCCGTCAGCGAAGAACTGGAATTTTTTGCAAGACTTCACCAAAGAGTGGGAGTGATTAAAAAGTGTAGGCCAATAATAGCCAGCACGCATGATTTTAATGGTGGTGGTTTTGGCAGAGAAATGTTCGCCTGCAGCGCTATTGTGGAACGCGTTGAGGATCCTATTCGCCTGCTCTGAGGTGACACATCGCAAGAGAACACCATTGAAATTCCTTTTGAAAAGGACTCCTTCTATTAGCGTATATCCGCAATTTTGCAGCCGGTAATACCTCCTTTTTTGGGATGAGAGACCTAGTGGATACTTTCTAGTTTGCATGAACCTCATTTTATCAGTCAGCCAACCGCCTTCCGATTCTAATCCATTTATCAAAACGAGCTCTGGCTCCTCCTCTATGGTGGGTACCTCCTCGTTCTGTGCTATGTACTCACACAGTCCTCTTCCTTTAATAGTTTTAGTAGGCTTGACTTCAATGTAATATTCAAGGATCTTAGTGATCCAACTAGCCCTTTTCTCTGTGATCTCCCCTTCCATGATATATTCATGCACACTGGAATGTGTGACATACACCAGCACCTTGTTGTAGGAAATTAGATGGCGAAACTTTTTAAGTCCCTTTACTATTGCAAAGGCCTGTCTTTCAACAAAACTATAATTCACCTCATATTCCTTTAGGGTCTTGGAGTAGAACGCCACTGGATGTTCCCCTTTTTCTTCATCATCCTTTTGGGTTAGGACAATAGCAATACTGGACTTGCTACTGAAAGCATACATTATAAAATCCTTGGATTGATCTGGATTAACCAACACCAGAGTTGTGGAAATAGCTTCCTTGACCCTTTCAAAAGCTTCCCGAGCTTTGGTTGTCCACTTGAATGTTTGATCTTTCTTCAGCATTAGGGTGATCGGCCTAATCATTCCCGCGAAATCGGAAATAAACTTACTGACAAAATTTACTTTGCCCAGGAAAGACTGAACACCTTTCTTATTTACCGAAAGGGGAAGTTCTTTGATAGCCTTTACTCGTTTGAGGTCAATTGAAACACCCTCTCTAGACACAACATGCCCCAACAGCTTACCCTGCGGCACTCCGAATACACATTTCTTCGGGTTTAGGGAAACTATGAACTCCTAGAACTAATTCTAAATGATCAAAATGATCATCCTTAGATTTAGAGAACATAGTAAGGTCATCCAAATAGATTAGAATAAACTTATTGATTAGTTCGTTGAATACGATGTCCATCGCCCGCTGGAATTTTGCCCCTGCATTGGATAAACCAAAAGGAATTTTAGAATATGCAAATGTTCCCCACTTCATGGTGAACATAGTCTTGTGTTGATCCTCTTCTTTAACTCGAATCTGATTGTAGCCGGAGAAACCATCCAGTAGAGAGAACATTTCCGATCCTACGACAGTTTATAGGATTGACTCCATAGAAGGCAACAGATAATGGTCTTTCAGAGATGCTCTGTTTAGGTCTCGGAAATCCACACACAAGTAGATATCTCCATTCTTCTTTCAGACTGGGACTAGATTCGATACCCAAGTACTATGTTTGATCGGGAAGACAATGTGTGACTCAATGAGCTTAGTTAGCTCCTGTGCCATTAGGGCTTCAATTTTAGGGTTGACTAGTCTCTATTTTTGTCAGATTGGTTTTGCACCCTCTATTAGCTCAATAGTGTGTTGAATGATGTCGGGATCATAACCCTCTAGATCATCATAGGACTAGGCCACTACATATTTTTCACAGAAACTGATGAGCCTTTCCTTATCATGATGTGGGACATTTTTTCTGACTCAGAGATTCCTACCATCAGAGACCCGAAGGTCCTCATAATCACTTTTGTCTGCCACGAACTTTCACTTATCATTTTGGGCATCATTACAATCAAAAAAGTTTTCAAGAGTAACCAATCCTTTCAGAAGTTTATTAGATTTGAGCTGCATAATTTTTCCTTCATAAGCCTCGGCAATCTTTGGTTGAAGCTGATCGGCGAACTCCCCTGAGTGCTGGATAAATGAGGCGATGTGTTCATCACTTTCAAAAACCTACCAACTCTGATCATTGTCGAGGATCGCTGGTCGGACTAGTACTTGTACTAAATGTTCATTATGAAGCAGGTTAGAGATAGGATCAAACTAAGCACCAATCATAGCCATGCGATCTGCATTGCTATTTTGTCTTCGGGGAACGGTCTGGATGGTGAAAGCTTCAAAACCATCAATCGGGTCTTAGACTCGGTGCCGATAGGATCTCATGTGAACATTCTTTGCTGCAGAAATTCCTCAGACCTAATTAACTACCAGTTCAGAATCTCTGAACATAATTAATTGCTTAATGCCCATTCGTTCTGCAAGACTTAGGCCTTGGACTAACCCTTCATTTTCAACCTCATTATTTAAACAAGCGAAATGAAAGTGGAAAGAGCTCAACCATTTTTTTTTATCTTACGGGGATATTAGATATACCCCTGCTCTAGCACCCACTTTGCTTCTTGCTCTATGAAAGTATAGTGTCCATAGCTCATTTTCTTGGCTACCTTCAGATTTTTTGGAAACCCTCGAAAGCACCTGGTCTTCATCATAAATTACATATGCACCCAACCTTGTAGCGTGATAATTTCCGAAAGGATCATTGTTTATGTGTTCACTCAACAAAGCATCTTCTTTATCATTCCGATCTCTGCTCACCTTCTCTTCCTCTAGCAATTCAATGCAATACATTTCTTTCTTGGTTGTCGAGGTATGCGCGGTTTCAAAATTGATCAAGGCTTCATCTGCCACATGTTCAGAATGCAGAGCCTCCGATTCTATCTTCATTTTTGCACCGTGTTTGGTCCTAAGTATCAGATGTGACCAATTCAAGGACAGGTATCCGCCCACCTTTGAAGTAAAATCTTGGGATAGACAGAGACCAAACATAGGAGGAACATCTATGATCACTGTGTCCTGCAGAACCGTGATACTAGGACAAGAAAATAGAGTTAAAGGGAGTGCTTTGATGACACCTACGGTCTCAACTTTATTTCCATCAAGCGGCATCACCCCTCTTTTCATAGGTTTGTAGCTGAGTCCCAAAGCTTCAACTATTTGTGGCATAAACATTGTACTAGTGCTAGAATCAATCATAGCGTTGTGCAATAAATTCTTTTCTATAATGAGAGTCAAGAAGAAGGGCTGAGGTTTCAACCTACTTCTGTCCTCGACAGGGGATTCCTTTCTATTGTTTGTAAGAACCTTAGTTGGTGGTATCTAATAAACAACCTCTGCATTAGAAAATGGCTCTATTGATGCTGGGTTGATCTCTTCTTTAAGCGCCTTTTGTAATAGCGTCTTTTGTTCCGAGATAGCTAGAATGTCCCATAGGAACACATTAGCGGATGATTTCTTCAATTATTCTACCACATTAAAAGGTGGCAAACTCAGAGATTTCTGCTCCTTGGTTCTTGTTATAATAATTTCCTTCTGTGGTTGAGAAGGTGAAAGGATGGTTGAGGCACTAGGAATCTGATCGGAAACACTTTTGAGTTGCGGGTTGTCTAGATGTGAAACAACTGACTCACCGGTGAACCTCCTCTTTAAGCGTGTGTTATATTCAAACTGTACTTGCGGTGTTTTGGATATGAATGCATAATTAGAAAACATTGTCTCTTCTTCCTCCATCCAAGAGAAGAGCGCATAATCAGGAGCAATATCAGATTCTTGTTCTAAAGACATTCCTTGCATTTGTGCAATAAGGACTACACTCTCCATTTGTGGTGAGGCATATACATAACCTCCATTTTTCGTTGTTGTGCCTTGGCTGCATTGCTCTACCACCTTTTATTGTAGGTTGCCACACAGACAGTTCTGGGGAATATGTGCATCGCTGCAAGGGAAACACCATGGATTGATATCATCAATAAGATTGTTCTTTCCTGCGGTTAATTCCCTACTCGAGCTTGGTGACGCACTCGTTAGCAGAGTAGGCACTGGCACCATTTGGTTTGCCGTTGGGGCTGGTGGATTATTGCGAGTCGCACCCTGATATTGATTTTGCTGATAAGAAGACCGCCCACCTTGATAGTTTTGATACGCAGGCTTCGTAGGCGTTGCTTGGTTTTACTTAAGAGTAGTTATATCATTTTCCATGGTTCGCAACATCTCTTTGAGGTCGCTTATTTCATCCTTGGAAGAATCTGATGTAGAAGCCACATTTTCATGGGTGGTCACATATGTGTACATTGACTGGGTAGTTGCGGGCACACTAGTTGATGCAACCTCTTACGCGGAGATCGATATTTCAGAAATATCGGCATAATAGGTCAAGGAGGAAATTTTCTGCAATCTATCAAATAATTCTCGGCTTTGATAGTGGTACCATAAGCATCTGGTAGAGTAGCTCCTCCCAAAGACTTTATCATCACAGAAATGTCAGAATTGATGGACTTAAGATAAAATATAAATGCCAACTCGGGAATCGGGCGTATGGTAACAGGGATTCTCTACCAATTTGTGTGATATCGGGCATTAAAGTCCATACTTGAGCCTCCTGGGGGGCTTGTCTTATGACAGATAGTTGATAATATAATGAAGAACGATCTCCGTCATTCGAGAACCTTTCATAGAATGGATCTCCGAGTTCATCCCAAGTGCGAATTGAATTAGGAGTCAGTGTTCGGTACCAATCCAGAGCCTTGCCTTTAAAAGACGCGGTGAGGAGCCTCAAGGCTACATTTTGCGCTGTAATACCGTGTACCAGACATACGTCTGCCACATCCATCAAATGTTCTACGGGTGTCCTTGAGCTGTCCCTGGTAAACTTTGATATAGCTTTCATGGCTGAAACTGGGATAGCGCCCCACACAGCGGGCGCTACTAGGGCTACCAGGGGACTTCTGGTGTCCCATGCTACGTAATTTCTATTGGAGGCCGACAACATGGTGAGAGGAAAGGGTGGCGGGAATGGAACGGTTACTATCTGATTTGCGACCTGGACTGTCCCTAGTGGAGGTACTAGTAAACTAGGATTTCCTGCAGTTTGGGATCTAGTTACACGTCGATGGCTCATACACCCTTCTACAATGCAATTTCATTAAGCTCGGTCCCATTGGGCGTGTCAGAAAAAGAACAAACTGTTGACGCCAAAATTTGACGAGATAACAAAGTCTTATGGGAAACTTAGTTTAAGGGGGACCTTTTGCACTAAACTAAGTAACCTCCAGATTTTTATAGAATCCTACTTCTTCTATAATGGGGTTTGGAAAGGGAAAATGAAGCGGATATAATAAAGTAAAGTCTAACCTAAGGTGATGTGCCAAGATTTGATGATGGGCATGATAAATCATAGATTTAAGGGCCTGAATGGTGTTGTTGTGTTCCAAAACATCAGTGACTTAAGATTATAGCATATACAATTCATTTATTGACATAAAATAATGTTGCATACATTCTTACTACCAAGAAGAGTCATTAGACATGATCTAGGTAAACAAACTTGCATCCATAAAATATAGAAGTTCTTCAAATGAAGTGTCAAGACAATTATAAAGCACAGTTCACAGTTTAATCAAAAGCATGAAAAATAAAAAGGCTGAACAATTGGCACAGTCTAAGAGTTTTACAATTTAAATAAAATAGTAATAGAGGCCTGGTGTCTTTTTCTAAAACCAGTGTGTTTTTCTCTAGTTTCGGCCCTTTCTCATCAACAAAGAAAGTATATATAGTAGGAAAAACTCCCACCGCTTCAGAGAACAGTAACAAAAAATATCTTGCAATCTTCTGCAATGATGCTTGAATCAAAATATTCCCAAGGCCATTACAACAGTATCAAACCGGAGCACAACTTCCAGTCATCCTGGGCACACGTGCATCCTCTATAATGATGGTGGTGGTCCCAGCCAGGCTCGATCAGACAAGTGCCATCCTTCGCTACGAATGATTATGACAAGCAGTAACCAATAGCATTATTTGGTTCATCCGGCTCATCGCCCGCTTAACATATTTATCGTTAGTTATGTGGTAGCTTTTCACTGCCCGCATGAACCTTTCTCCCATCACTGCAGAGGATTTGTGAAAATGCAACACGTGTCGAATGGGCTGAGAACCTTATCATAGCAGAGGGAACGCTCCATCAGCTGGGCGTAAAAGACGTGTGGCAGCATTTCGCTGCCTACGGTTACTATTTCATCTTCATGTTGAAAGATTTGTGAATGGTTGCCACGTAACAGGAGTCCACTGCGGCTAGAAACTATGGGGCCCACCAGCACCTTTTAGGAATGAAGGCTTCGTGGAAGCATTTCATAGCCTGATGAGGCCTCAAGGAAATAAGAAACAAAAACCTCCCATAGCCGCGACACGTGGAAGCACAACGGAGTTTCCCAGGATTCGAAGGGAATGCTAATACTCGATGTTGCGAAGAGTAGACGCGTGGAGCGGCATATCAAAACCTTCAAAAAGGCTGAGCAGATTTGGGGATGCATAGGCCGGCACATAAAAATGAACCCGAAGGGAGCTGGTTAAATATTTATTAACAAGTACATCTTTAGCTTTGCATTCCCAAAGTTTGTGAGATCCTTAAATAGCATCATATAGGTTGCATTATCCTTTAGGGTTGCATTCACTATCCCTTACTTGCATCTCATTGCATTTCAAAATCCCCAAAATACCAAAAAAAAATAGTTTCATTACATTTAGGGATACCTTATCTTAGGTTGCATACCTTAGGCCTAGGTCATACGTTTTCATTGTCATACTCTAGGCATCATATCACATACCTTAATCATACTCCACCTTTTTTCATACCATCACGTTTGCATCATAGTGACATTACCTCACTATCATGTCTTCCCTTCACCTTGATATGCTTTCTAGTCAAGTTGAATACCAATTAATTTGCAATGGTCAAGCCCAAGAAGCCATATAATTCAAGATACAATGAATTAATTCTCTATACCAATCAACCTCAACCCATGTTCACCTACCCACATACACTTCTTACCAACAATCCATAAGCCCTAGTCATTCATCCATATACCCTCACTATCAAGAGTCCCTTAGCACAATCCATGCCATTAATCCATAACAAACGTCCATTAATCACCCTTACCCTAACCTTGACAAGGGAAACCAACCTTCCACTAGTCCATTCCAAGACTCTATGTCCTATCCTAGTCCATCATCCACTAATCCATTCCTATTCGCTCCATCCCAAACTACATTAAGTCATGAAAATACATTTGGTCATGGTCTCCACAAACATGTCCCATTACCCACACTTGAGGATATATGTGAAGAGGAAAACCCAAGGTATGAAATCATGACTTCACCTTCATGTCAAGATTGACGTAGTCTATCCCATGAACCCATCCTTAAGTTCATTAAAGAAGTCTTAGATAATCATGGCATCCAAAATACACCTATCCTTGATCAAGATCCCATTCCCAATCATGTCATCCTAGTTCAACCCATCTTTGACCAAGACACTACCATTGATCAAGAAATCCAAAACGATTCGCTCATCGACCTTTATGCCATTCGTGATCAAACATTTGAGGTCGATCCTATCCAAACTCTGAACACATCCATTTCCCAAAATGAGACACTTGCCTCCTTTGGACAAATAGATGATCTTCCTCTAGAACAAGAGTCTTCTCCTCTAGACATATTTGCAAATGATCAAGCTATAGCTGAATTCACCGGGCTTTATGATAATGACCATAAAGACGGTTTTGACATTGACTTGGAAGCACCAGTAGAATCATCTAAATTTGATATATCACAAAATCAGACCAAAGATATCAATGGTAAATTTATCCAACATGTCAATGAAGCTACGACATATTATCAACAAGGATCATCTATCTCTGTTAGAGCAGGATTTCTTGCAGATGAGAAAATACTAAGTAATCATCTCCACATACACAATGATGGGTTTGCATCTTGCTTCCAAAATGACAAATACCCCATTGAAAAGAGAATATGTCAAAGCATGTAGTATCAAGGAAAAGGACTAGGCCTACATGAGCAAGGCTTTCGAGAACCAATGTAGTTTCATGAAAATCGTAGACATTAGGGTCTTGGCTATTCTCCAATCAGCAAAACAAATGATGTTAGTGGTACCTTCTCGATATTGGGGGCAACTTTATCTGATGCAAACATCAAAATGGGGGCCATGAGTAGTTCTTATTATAAGGTTGCTTCCAACACTCCTTCCATCCACACCATAAACCATCATATTCCAACATGAATAAACCTTCCATTTGGAACCAACAAAAAGAAAATTATTACAAATCCAAAGTTCAAAGTCAAAAATCAAAGGCCATTGAATCAAACAAAATCCAAGTGGACAAATGAAGTTAAAATGGATCCCAAAGAAAAATGGATCAAGCAAAGAAAATATTTCAATAGTAAAAGTCAATCAAAATATGTAGCCACAAGAAAAGAGGACTCCCACATATAATAAATATCCACCCTCTTCAAAATGGTCATCAAGCAAGGCATATAAAAGTGTTGGTTCCAAACACTATCCCAATCAAAATTCCAAACTTTTCCATCGAACATCCCATGTTTGGAAAATAAAAAGTGATTCATCCAAATGTCCAAAAAATCCTTCCACATATACCATCATCAATCATTCCAAAAGACATACCTTATGAATCCATTACATCTTGGCAGCAACTCATTATTGTAAGGACTCTCATGACACTCTATCGCGATGTGCGTATTTTGATAAGGCCAACTCTAGTACCTGAAAGGATAACAATGACATCAATCAGTTGTATGCAAGTGCTTTGATCCTAACAAGGAAACTACTTCATAAAGGTCATTATTGGCATATCATGGCACCAATCTCTACATCAGCACCATCAATGGATTCAACACAATCAGTGATCATCTAAAGCATCAAGGCCATGTAGAAATACAAAAATAGAAAAAAAAAGAAAAAATCAAAAAAATAGTCACCCTGATGAAAACCTGACAAATAGGCATCTCGGTGACACCAAAAAAATAAAAAAATAAAAAAAAAATAGTCAAGAGAAAAATTTCGTCTAATAGTGAAAACCATTTTTATGGCACTTTGGATAAGTATCATGATGAAATTCTAACAAATAGGCATCATGTGTAAAATAAATTATCTATGTGGACAATTACACTTGGGGGAAAGTTGTCTCATCTCCCATACCCTTCGCATGACATTTCCATCTATACATCTAAGCCCTATCATTCCCATCCATTTTCCCACCTACTTTGATCTTGATAAGGATTGTGGTACACACATAAATCATGCTATGGGAAAACTCTTGACAGGTCTATCCTTTGGTCATACATTATCCATGAAATATCATGTCATTTCCTTCATAGCATTATCCAAACCCATGCCTTGGAGAAAATGATTTATCCTTATACAACATAGTCCTTGGAGACCATATGATAATTCTTCCAGCCAATAATCCTCATGTCATTTATCTTGTACCAAAGCCATAAATTATCCTTCCATACCTAGTGTTAGACTTGGTTTTCCCTTGTCAATGGTCTAAGGATTCTAATCCTCCTATCCAACATCCCCCCATCATCCCATCTAGTCTTAAAGAATCCTAATCCATACAATCTTGCTAGGAATTCTAGTGCATCATCCAAAACATTCCTTGGCTTTGTTTATACCCTTGTTGCAAACCTTGATCCTTTAGTCACATTATCGTCATCCTCACGTTGTTTCGGGATGTGTCCTTCCCACGTCAAACAACTTCGTCAGCATCATCATCACCTGTCAATTGGTTTTTTGCTTGACTAGGAGTAAGATCATGGTTGTCCTTGGATTCTTGTGCGTGCTTGCTCGCTTGCTTGTAGGCATCATTCACATGCTTTTGCCACGATCCTTATGGTTACCCTTCATTCATAAAAATCCATCCTCTATCATCTTCAAGTCTTCCATCATAACACTTGACGTCATGTCTCTTTTCACCTTCCATAATGCCTATCCCATTCCACTCCTAATAATTAGTCTTACACCTATCTAGGGGAAAATATTGGACCTATGTCTTCATTAGATCCTATACTTGTCATTGGAAGTCAAAATATCCACAAAAAGACAAAAAATCAAATATTCCCAAAAAAAGAAAAAAAACCAAATACCCACAAAACGATAATTTTTTTTTATAAAATCTCAAAAATCCAAAAAATCAAAACATGTCGAAACACAAAAACATTCAGATATCTTTCAAAAAATCCCAAAAATAGAGTCAGAGTTAGTCATGTCAGTCTTTGTCATGTTGAACTACGTTGCCTCTTTGACTGGATGTAGGCAAGGCCATTTGTCGATGTGCCCCTGGGGTATTAGGCCAGTCCTTTAGGATTGTCAAATAAACAATAAAATCATGATTCAATACTTTTTCATTAAAAAAAATTCAAGGGTCATGTACTACGAGGTCTCTATGCATTGCTATGTAGGCAATTTCATCTGTCGATGAGCCCCCGAGGCCCCCTAGGTCAGTATTTTAGGGTTCATTAGGTTAGTCAAAATAAATCAAATGCGACATAATCATTTGAACTTGAAACACAAATCTTGAATCAACAAGACAAGCAAGCCAACAAGTCTCCAAGTCAAATTAGTCATTTGTCACATCAATCAAACCAGTCAAATTGATCAAAACCAATGGTCTTATATAGGATGTGTCCTTCCTAAAACCAGACCTTTTCATTATCACACTTCATCATTTTCCTTGTACAGGTAGTTACATGATCAAAACTAGACTTGACATCTTATACGACATGTTTCTTCTTTTGAAATTAGGCCTTGTCAAAATACTCAACACATCATTCACTTCATCCCTTAACACACTAGAAAACACTTATTGGAAAACAATATGAATCGTTGTTGATCTTGTTGGTCTATTTTTTCTTATCTTTTGGATTTACTTTGGTCATGTTACTAGCCACCTCAAGGATGTCCTATGAAGGATTTAGAGGAGTGATGATGTCTCATGACTCGTAATTTATTTAATTGTTGTTTGCGTTTTTTTTAAAAAAAAAGACTGGGGGCAACATGACCCTTAGTATGAATTAAGACATTCCTTATTTGTGACTGTCTATTTTACAGATGGATGACCTTGCACACCTTGGTCTATGTCATACCATGGTGTTTGTTCTCCATTTTTCATATTTTACCTCTCAATGATGATTAAATGCAAAATACTAGCAAAGAAAAATATATCTAAAAATTATCTCAACTAACACTATCTCAACATCCATGTCTTCCATGCTAACATCCATGTCTTCTATGTTAACATTCATCTTTTCCATTGTAACATTTCTTCTATTCTGCATCTTCATCATCCTTCACTATTTTTCTTTGTCCTCTTTTCCTTCATCTTCCATTCCTCTCATCGATTTTGAGAGCACACTCGTGTTCTTTAAACCTTCCTGTCCTCTCGAGGGGGCATACCACTACCTCCTCATCATCCTTCCTCATCTTACTTTCATTGGGGCATATATATTTTTTCTTTGACACAATGCGATAAACTGCATTCTATCAAAGAGGGGAAAATGTAGACTCCTAGAAATTGCCACTAGGCCTGTCAATTTATTAAAACCCCCTTTTCACCTTTGATAATTAAAAAATCTTAATTATTTAATTATTACCTGTAATGTCGTAGAATTGCACCTAGGGGAAATTCCACATTTTTGCATTTTTGCCTAGCATTTATGACACCTTAGAGCATTAATGACAAAAATCCCATGAATTAGAATTTCACGATTCTAACTCCATGTGGAATTGTGGCAGAGCAATAGAAGCCTGATGACACATTTCCCAAAAATCTAGGCTCTAGAAGCTTGTGCGGCATGCAGACGTCTACCGACGCCCTAGCGTCTTGGTGATTTTTTGAGTTTGAAACAAGGAATCTAGAATCATGACTCTTTTGACACGTGTCCTAGAAGTTGGGTTTTGAATGTAACGACTCTTTTCCGCCCTTGCATGCATTAAAAACCCCTTTCTTGCTCTGATTTCGGGGTTGGAAGTCATTCATTCAAGCTCTATTGTTACTTGCTCCAGTCTTGATTTCTCTTCATCTTTCATAGTAGCACTCTTACAAGTGAAGCCATGCCGAACTGAGGTCCCTATAACAGCAACAACTCTCAAGCAAACACTCAACAGTGTGTTTGTGTGCTCCAGAGAGGGTCTAGACCCATGTGTAATGCTTTCTCTCTCTTTCACTTTTCTTCCTTGTTCATTTACTATCTCATGGTGTGGGTTCTACTCGTGAGCGGGTTTTTCTTTCACCACACGCTTTATTTGATTCATTTAAACTCCATTCAAACTTGGCTATTCGTGGAGGTGGGAACACCAAAATGGAGGTCGAACTGAGGCTGGCCCCTATATGGCCCCAACCTTTTCCCCTTGTTCTTCTGTGTGTAGGTGCAAAGTGGAGCTTGGAGTGAAGGGTTGAACGTCCAGTAAAAGGGTAAGCTCTCTGCAAGTTTCCTTGTGTTTATTTCAAGCTTTCGGCTTCATGTTCATTTATTTCACTCGGTACATTTCAAATCTGAGGGTAGAAGTGGGACCTGGTTTTCTCTGCTTGATCTCCTAATCCCTTTTTTTCTTAGGACGCTAGTGCACCTTTTAGACAATAGCGTGCTACACTGGCATCCTGAAACTGCACTGATGTCTTTTGGCCAAGAACTCGCTCATCTAAGGTAGAAATCTCTGGGTTTCACTCTCTCAAGATCTAAAACAACTTTCTCTAAAGCATGACTTGAAGTATACTTTTCTACATTTTCATTGACCTACTTATGTTGAGGTGTATAAGGGCAGTTCGTTCCCTAGTGATCTCTTGAGAGTAAAAAGATCCGTGTGCGGCGAATCTCTTATATCACATTTTGGTGAACCTGACGTGAACGCATCAGATCTATTTTCATGATGTCACATGCTTATGATAATCCCTTTTCTGAAGAATATTTTGATATGTTGGAAGATTCTCTAGATGAATTCTTAGAAGCGCCTTCCCTTATCTGCAAATCTTTCAAGCAAACTCTCCCCTCACAAGCTAAGGAGTTGGTAAATGTGGTTTTGGTCTCTATGGCTCCTCCGAGCCCTAAGAAAGCCATCATTTATGTGACCCTGACTGAACCATCCCCTATGGAGAACTATTATGTCTATGGGATTTTGTGTCGTAGTGATTCACCAGACTTATATTCAAGGTTCGTGAAAGCTACAAATTATACTTCCTATAATGTTGTTGGGCATAATTACAATACAAGGAGAAATAAGTAGAAATTGGATCAACAACCTTCCATTCCTACATCACAACCAACTCAAGTTCCTACTTCTTTGCCACTTTCTCAACCAAGCCTTTCACCATCACCTAATCCTATGATCAAGGCACCGGGTGATTATGATCTTGTCAAGCAACTTCGTGTTACTCCGGCTAAGAGCTCACTTTGGGACTTTCTCTAGACTACTCTGGTTTACCAAGAGATGCTTCAGGAAGCCTTGCAAAAGATTATCTTTCCTTTCTCACTAGGCCTAAGGATGTTAATGCATTGTTGGCTCATATTCGAGCGGATTCGCTGAATATTACATTCCACTCACAAGAACTCCCGCCTCTGGATGTGCAGAAGCAAGCAAATCCCTTGATGATTATAATTAATGTTAATAATATCAATGTTAGGCATACTCCCATTTAAACTAGTTCAACTCTCAACATTTGTGGTATGGACCTATTACCTAAAATTAAAGTTGACATCTTCTTTGGTAGCCTCTTCCTTGTATATTCGTGGGTTCGATAACGCTGGTTGCCAAGCTCTAGGTATGATAATACTACCTTTGCAGCTAGGCCTCATTACTTTACCTACATTGGTTTATGTGATGCCTGGCCTGTTACCGTACAATATTATCTTGGGGAGACCTTAGATTCATGCTATGGGTGTTGTGACTTCTACTTTACACCATTCTTTCAAGTTTTTCGCAAACAATTGGGTGGTTATGGTTAAAGCAGATCCATAAGTTGTTCACCTTTGTGAGCTAGTGGCTGCTAGTCATGCTTTAGTTGTATCCACTCTCAAAAATTGTATTCCACCCTTAACCGTTGATGCTATGGCATGTTCTTCATTGATACCCTCTGTGGAAGTTGTTCTGGGAGTGAGTGTAAAAAAAATGAACCGCCTAAAGCAGAAGATCCTAAGTTTCCCCCATCGTCCCCTTTGTCTTCTCAATCAAATGCTTTCCTTGGTGATGATTGAGGCTCCTTGGATTTCTTTGAGTTCTTCATCACGAAATACAAGGCAAGCCCCTCTGGTATAGAATTTCCAGGTGTTTTAGACACAAAGGAAAATGACACTCTCGCTCGGAAAGAGAAGTGTGATCCTATTCAGGAAACCACTCCTTCCTCTGCCTAGGAGAGTAATCCCAATCTTGCAAAGGAGGTTAATGTTTGCGAACTTGGTAAAGAAGGTGGGAACTCTCCCGTGGAGACATTCAAAATTCATTGGTGGAATGAAACACTCTACATAGAGTCGCCACCTCCTGAAGTTCTACAAACTCATTATGGGTTTGGATATGAACTTGCCTCTCGATATGGATATGAGCAGAAAGGCCTAGGGAATATTGAGCAAGGAATTCAAGTCCCTATCCAGTTTAAGCCATGACAACGCTATCTGGGTTTGGGATGCTTTGTTGAATAGTCTAAACAAAATCCTTGGTGGAGTGTTAATATGATTTCAACCGAGCCATTGAGCTTGGTTCACCCCGAGTTGATAGAAGAAAGGGGGTAGGCCAAAAGGGTCCCTTTGGATGTCTTCTCCTTGGATGAAGCACTAGGGGAATTTCTAGGTGCCTATTCCCTATTACCTCCTTACCACCACAAGAATCTATTCCCATATCACTTGCATAAACAAGCATACTTTGGAGAATCTGTTTTGAGTATTGATGAGGAAGACCCTCTATCTAACGTCAGTGATGATGTTCTAATATCCCATCTGGAAGACTGCAGTTCTCTCCTTAAAGGAGATACTGTTAAAGTTCCTATGGATCATAAATCTTCAGAAAAAGTAATCAAGATAAAAAAGTGTCTCTTTTGAGGAAGCATATGAACACTCCGATCTCTTGCATTCTTATCCTGATATCTTTTCTTGGACGTATGAGGACATGCTTGGTATTGATGAATCTATAGTGGTTCAAAATATCATCCTATGTCTCGATGCCAAGCCGATTAAGCAGAAAATACAAAATATCAATCCTAGGGTGGTGTTGATGGTCACGACTGAGATAGAGAAGTTGTTGAAAGCAAGCTTTAGTCGCTTGATTTAATACTCTCCTTGGATTTTGAATATAGTCACTGTTAGTAAGCCTAGCGGTCGTATTCACATATGTATTAACTTTTGAGATCTTATAAAAGCCTCTCTTAAGGATGATTTTTCATTACCTAATATAGATATGATTGTGGACTCGAATGCAGGCCATGCATTTTTATCTTTTATGGATGGTTTCTCGGGTTACAATCAGATATGTATTAACCCATATGATCAATACAAGACAACCTTCACTACCCCTTGGGGTACTTTCTGCTATGTGGTCATGCCATTTGGTTTAAAGAATGCTTGGGCAACTTACCAAGGGGAAATGACCCTGATATTTCATGATTTTATTCATAAAATCTTGGAGGATTATGTTGATGACATCTTGGTGAAATCAATAACTCATCAAGACCATGTGAAGAACCTTTTCCTTATCTTCGAAAGGCTTCGAATCTACAAGATGAGACTTAATCCCTATAAGTACATCTTCAATGTGGATGCCGACAAGCTTCTGGGGTTCATAGTATCTCACTATGGAATCAAAGTTGACATAAATAAAATTGATGCCATCGTTAACATGCCTCCACTGAGGAATATGATTGAGTTTCAAAGTCTACAAGGGAAGATTCAGGTGATTCATAGATTGAGTTGCAAATTCTACAAGGGAAGATTTAGGCGATTCATAGATTTATATCTCAATTGGCTGACCACACCCTCCCTTTCACTTTTTTATTGAAAAATGATGTTCGCTTGATATGGGATGAGGAGTGTCAGAAAAAGTTTAAGTTAATCAAATATTATTTGGCCAATCCTCCCACATTGATGCTAGCTATGCAAGATAGGCCCTTTCTGCTTTATCTTGTTGTCTCACCATATGCTTTGGTAGCTTTGCTGGCTCAATATGATGATGTAGGTAAAGAGAGAGCGATCTACTACATCAGTCACATCTTAGTTGATTATGAAATTCATTATTCCTCCATGGAGAAGCAATGCCTCACTCTTGTATTTTCTAGACAAAAGTTGAGACACTACCTTCTCCATGCTAAAACACACGTCATAGTAAAAATAGATCTTTTGAAGCATTTGTTCTCTAGCGCTGACCTTGCTGGGAGATTAGCGAAGTGGGTTATGTTGCTTTCTAAGTTTGATATAAAGTTCATTACTCAAAAATCAATAAAGGGTCAAGTGGTTGTCGATCAATTGGTAGACGCTCCCTCATCTCACTCCTTCCCTAGGTTGGATTTGTTCCCTGATGAAAATATTTTCACAATTAACTACAACCTTGAATGGAAAATGTATTTCGATGGATTGAGGTGTCAGACTAGTTCTGGAGTGGGTGTGGACTTGATATCCCTCAAAGGTAAACCGGTCCCTCTATCCTTTTGACTATATTTTCCTTGTACCAATATCATCGCTGAGTATGAAGCCCTTATTGTTGGCTTGTGTGCCGTGATTAGACTAAGAATCAAAAATCTCTGTATACTAGGAAATTATGAGCTCATTGTGAATCAGATTATGGGAACCTATCAAGCTAAACAAAGTAAATTGTCTCGGTACCGAGACCTTGCTTTGTCCTTGCTCAAGTAGTTATCCTCTTTCACAATAGAAAGTGTCCCTAGGAGAGAAAACAAACATGTTGATGCCATGGCAAGCGTAGCTTCCTTGGTACCTTTAGAAGAGGATACGAAAGAATACCACTTCATGTTCAGGTCCTGCAAACCCCTGTGGTTTTTGTTCAACCTGAGTCTGAGTCCCTTTTGTGTTTTCACGCAGACTCGGGAGAATGGTTCTCTAGTATCTACAGTTATTTAAATACTGGAAACTTTCTTGATGATGCGACAAAAAAATATCGCACTCGTATACGAAATCTTTCAACACATTATGTCATCTTATCCGATATTCTTTATCGAAAGTGCTATAACGGCTTGCTTCTCAGGTGTCCCACTAAAGCAGAAATAACCCTTGCTCTTAAGGAATCCCATTAGGCTTTGGGGGTGGACATTTTGGCGGTAGATCCCTATCGAGAAGATTGATAAACATGGGGTACTATTGGAAAACAATGGAACAAGATTCCTTCGATTTTGTCCAGAAATGCCTTCAATGTCAATAGCACAATCGTCTTATTCATGCACCTGCTCAAGAGTTACAAAATCAAACCTCTCCTTGGTAGTTCAAAAAATGGGGGTTAGATATCATAGGGAAAATATCACCTCCTTCTTCCAAGGGACAAACCTTTATTATTACTGCTACAAATTACTTCACGAAATGGGCCGAAGCTATCCCACTCCAACCCACAAATGCTGAAGCTATTTGTAGTTTTCTCATAAACAACATTATTTCTCATTTTGGATTGCTTGCTACACTTGTTTCTAACAATGGTACACCATTCAAGAACAAGGAAGTAAATCAATTCTTGGAGAAATTTCATATCCAACATAGGTTTTCCACACCTAATTATCCACAGTCTAATGGTCAAGTAGAAGCATCTAACAAAACTCTTGAACTCATTCTTCGCAAAATAGTTAATAAGCACGATAAGGATTGGCATATTCAATTAACGTACGCTTTGTGGGCCTATCGTACGAGTGTCTGTACGATGACAGGAACAACACCTTATAACCTCATGTATGGTGTTGAAGCTATCATGCCTTTGGAGTTGGAAATTTTGTCCTTACGGGTTTCCCTTAAAGGGTTAATTGATGATGGAACCTACCGAGTTAACCGCTTGCATCAGCTGGAGATGCTCAATGAGTGTCGTTTTTAGGCCCTCAATCATCTTAAAGCTTATAAATGGTTGTTGTCAAGATAATATAATTAGAGTGTACTTCCTAGGACCTTTAAACTAGGAGACCTAGTTCTTTGCAAAAACCAGTGAAATGTAAATGTACTGCCTGATCAAAGAGGGAAATTTAGTCATAACTGGTGAGGCCCTTACATTGTGATCTTTGTGTATGGTTCAGGTTCCTATGGATTATCATCTATGGATGGGACACCTCTAAAAGAGCCCGTTAATGTGATGCATCTTTGTCGATACTATACATAGTGTTCCATTTGTCATCTGTGTGATGTTCTCTCTATGAAGGGGTAGTAGCACTACATATATTGACATTATTCATTGACACATTATGAATTTTTTTTGTGTTATGATATGACCACGTGTGTGTGTGACATACATACATGAGTTTCTCTACACTATGTGTTCATGCATCGTATTCCATCTTTTAAGGAAAATTAGATCATCATTGTATTTAATTAAGATACAACCAGGTGTGTTTATTAAATCATGTTAGAATCTAATGTAAACATACATCCATATAAGCATATAACATCCATAGTGTAAACATACATGAAAGTAAAAAGCATACACATAAACAAAGCCATGATATTATAACCGATATATATACGCATGTATGTATCAAATGTCATGTACATGTATCAGGCCACTATTATAAAAAAATGAGTGGCTTATGAATATATGTCTATACAAAAGATATACAAGTATATATGTATGTGTATATATCTCACTACAAAAATGATGTACAAAATGATGAGTCTCTATCACAATGGTGCATGGCTCCCAGAGCCCTCCAACTTTGGTTGTTGCTTTGGTACCCTCGAGAGAGGCTGTATGGTGGTCATAGATTAGGATCGGTGCGAGTGTGATACAGATAGAGCTACCCACATCCCCCTAATCTCTCCTTGTAAGGATGCTATAGTCATCTCTACCCGCCTCAGCTCATCCCGTAGACACTGAACCTCTGTTGGGGTCATAGTTGCTAGCTTCCCATTGAGGTCATCAAGACATCTCTAGAGGGTGTCACACGCCTGCTCAGTGGTGTCAGCCCTCCTCACTATTGTGTATCGCTCATTGAGCGCCGTCCGTAGCTCACCCGATAGGTGGTCACACTATTCCCGAATAGTCGTTAGCTTCATAGTTAGCTACATGATCTCTCCACCCCGCTCCTCATAGGTAGTCCTCAGGCATGCTACTGACTCAAAAGTGGGGGCATGTCATCCTACAGATACCGGTCGAAAAGCCTCGAGAACCGTCCCTTGGATCGGCACGTTAGGGGATACCTCTTAAATACACTGAGCCATCAGCCCAGTCCATCCTTGTGCATCCTCTGCAACCACAAAGAAAGAAAGAGAAATCAGTATCACATGGCATGCATATAAATAATAAACAAGAAAAACCAAAAGCACGAAAACATAAACAATATACTATGTATACCTAGATCCTCTGGCTGCCATGTAGGATCAGGGTGAGGGTTGGTGTTGGGGCTCGCACCTTCAACATTAGTAGTTGCTCCCGGTGACGCTAAGGCTGTTTGCACTGGAATAGTAGGAGCTGGTGGTGCTGAAGAGATAGGGGTAGCCACAGGGGGGTACAATCTCCTTCGCTGCCTTGGGCTCGAAGGTGCCACCTTCTCCTCCAGTGCCCTCTCCTCCTCCCCGTCGGCTTACTGGCACCCCCTCCATCTATCCTGCGGAGGCTAGGGAGAAAATCCTCCTGTGGACCAGGGTCACCTCTCAGGGCACCCTCGCCGAACACAAAAGCAAGATGATGCCTCTCCCACCACCATGCAAAATCGGTTGCTACCTGAACATTATCCATTGCCACTATAGGCGGCTGATCCTGATTGGGCTCATCATCATCAGAGGGGACTACATTGGTAATGGTGGGGTGAGGGTGATCCCCGACCCTCCATACACTCCTATAGGCCCTAGTATAGGTGGGAACATCTAGTGGAATCATTTGAGGATGGCCATGCTGCTGCATGACCCGACTCTAGTAGTAAGGCACTATGATATAATTGCAGCAACCTATCAAAAAATTGTCCTGTTGCAGGTTCCTCAGATACCTGTCATTGTCTAACCATCAGAAAAATTGGTAGGGTCTCCACCGTACGTCATCCACCACAACAATGTCGAACTACAGTCACCAAAACTATAGATCACTGAATCTCCACTAGCGTGTCATATCTTACCAGTGGGCCATGGGAATGTGATACAGCTGTCGTTGGGGAAAATCGACTAGCTGAGTGCACGTGATGTGGGCCAAAGCCCACACTTGCAAAAGTGTACATGCAGTGAGGCTGCGGTAGTCATAGTGAATGTACCGGCCTAACTCCTGGTAAAGGTGTGCCAACATGTTGCGCCCCCAAGCAAAAATTGTGCGACGCTCAACCATCTCTCTAATAGTATGGACGAGGCCCCCGTGCAGGTGTGAGCCTCACCCGCCTATCATGATCCGGAATGCCACGGTCATGACCATAACTTGGTGCAACAATGGTGCGGTGGTCCTTGCCTAGTCGTAGTAGTGCATATATATGTGGCCCATGTTGTCACTACCGTCTGTCCTCCCTGAGTAGTAGAGGATGCCCTCCCTCCACTCTCGCAGTGATCAGGTATCATCTAGGGCCACCCACCATCTATGGATGAGTAGTCCGAGGATCCAATAGATGTCCTTGAGCGTGATGGTCATCTCCCCACAAGGCAGCTGGAAAGATGACGTAGTGGCATCCCACCGCTCCATCAGGGCTGTAAGCATGCTCTCGTGGTATCTCATCTCTGGCATGGTGAATACATGCCAGAGACCGACCTACTCTAGGAACGTGACCTCTTCATCTATCAGGTAGTCCCTTTGCTCGGGAACGAGTTGATATACTCGCCCTCCCGGATGCTCTCGAATCTCTAGGTACTCCTGCAAAAAGTGAAATTTTTTGAGTCAGAACATCAAATTTCATTATGAAAACAAAAAATTACTTAAGACCTATGTGCACCACATAGACATTTGTGCACCGCGCATGCATCCTTGACCGCCATAGCCACCTCGAGGACACCAATGTGTCCTTGAGATGATAGCGTGGAATCGGGACCTTGGCGCAGACCATGGATGATAGCACATTTTTTGGACGTGGGTGCAGAAAAAAGACACCTGAGCACCTCGTCGACTAGAAAAGTGGTATAAACAAGCTAAAATTCACAAAAAATGAGGCTAAGGCCTACCTGGTCCACCTCATGACACTCGGCAATGTCCTCACATAGTTGGTCCAACCTCGGCACCTTGTACTCCCTCTTGCTAGGCATTTTACTAACTTTTCTCTCACAAAAGTCAACAATTTGCTCAAAGTGAATAGTGAAAATGACCCTTCTAAGGGCCCACCTAGGTATATATAGGCCCCCCGAGGCCCATTTTTCCTAGAGTTTGTGGCTCCCCGATTTCTCCTGAATTTACCCCACTAAGTCGGGGGAAAAGTCAAGAGGGAGCATATAGTCACCTCTTGATCATATTTTTCCTAAGAATCGACAATTTTTTCTTGATCATTCTTCTCTTCGTAGTAGCTTCTTCCGATTTTCCAAGGCTGACCCAAAATTTGAGGTTTATAGGTTAAAGTCTTGAATGATTTTCCATGACCGTTTTGTCGCTGTTTGTTGAGCTCGGATGTTGGGGGCACCTTCTATACCGGTTAGCTCAACTTTCGTGGACTCTATGGTCCTTTTTCTTGGCACACAATTTCGTAAAATTCAAAATTCAGGTGAAATTTGTCTTTTCTACTTTAGTGAGGCTGATTTTTTCCAAAATCGAACCCAATAAAGTGGGGCAAAATGTAATGTCACAGAATTGCACCTAGGGGCAATTCCACATTTTTGCATTTTTTCCTAGTATTAATGACACCTTAGAGCATCAATGACAAAAATCCCATGAATTAGAATTTCACGATTCTAACTCCATGCAGACTTGTGGCAGAGCAACAAAAGCTTGATGACATGTTTCCTGAAAATCTAGGCACTGGACACCTGCGTGGCGCGCGGATGTTTGCACGGTGCGCTAGCATCCTAGCGGTTTTCTGAGTTTGAAACATGGAATTTGGAATCCTGACTCTTTTGACACGTGTCCTAGCAGTTGGGTTTCAGATGTAACAACTCTTTTCCACCCTTACATGAATTAAAAACCCCTTTCTTGCTCTCATTTGGTGGTTGGAAGTCATTCATTCAAGCTCTATTGTTACTTGCTCCAGTCTTGAGTTCTCTTCATCTTTGATAGCAACAATTTTACAAGCGAAGCCATGCTGCATTGAGGTCCCTCCAGCAACAACAACTTTCAAGCAAGCACTCAACGGTGCATCTGTGTGCTCCAGAGAGGGTCTAGACCCATGGGTAACGCTCTCTCTCTTACACTTTCCTTCCTTACTTGTTCATTTACTATCTCGTGGTGTGGGTTCTTCTCTTCAGTGGGTTTTTCTTTCACCACACGCTTTGTTTACTTCATTTACACTCCCTTCAAAATTGGTTGTCTGCGGAGGTGGGAACACCAAAGTAGGGGTTTGATTGAGGCATGCCACTATACAATCCCAACATTTTCCCCTTGTTCTTCTATGTGTAGGTGCAAAGTGGAGCTTGGAGTGAAGGGTTGAACATCCAGTAAAAGGGTAAGCTCTCTCCAAGTTCCCTTGTGTTTATTTCAAGATTTCGGCTTCCTGTTCATTTATTTCACTTGGTACATTTCAAATCTGAGCGTAGAAGTGGGACCTAGTTTTGTCTGGTTGAGCTCTTGAGCCCTCTATTGCTTAGGACACCAGCGCGCCTTTTAGATGACAACATGCTGCGTTGGCGTCCTAAAATTGCGCTGATGTCTTTTGGCCAAGAGTTTGCTCAGCTAAGGCAAAAATCTTGGGGTTTCACTCTATCGGGATCTAAAACAACTTTCTCTAAAGCATGATTTGAAGTATACTTTTCTACATTTTCATTGACTTGTTGATGTTGAGGTGTATAAGGGCAGTTCGTTCCATGGTGATATCTTGAGAGTAAAGAGACCCATGTGCAGTGAATCCCTCTTATATCGCATTACCTAATGTCATAAATTCCTCTATTAATTAAATAATATAAATTGTTTAATTAATTCATTTTAGCCTTTTTTGACACAAATAAATTAAATTCTATTTAATTAAATAACTTATTTTCCTCTAACCTTTTGGATTAAATTTCTATTTAATCAAAAAAGTGAACTCGCTTTTTTCTCTTGCAATGAGATAATGTTTCCATTATTTCAAAATGTGATTTCCCTCTTTGAACTACTTGATTTTGTCAAAAAATCATTTAATTTCCTCTTTCTCCTTCACTTTCGATCTTATCCTATTCCGTATCGATTAATTGCAACCATTGATCAAAATAAAAATCTTCTAATCTCGACCATTCATTTTCCATCTGTATCTCTATAAATACCATCGTCATTTATCATTTTGATCATCTAGAATTTGCATACTATTGTGCTAGTGAGATTGAAACTTCAATATTTTGCTTTGTCTTAGTCATAGGCTTGTTAAGTACATACAGATAATTTTTAGGGAAATTATCATACTCAAGAAAAATGGAGAAGAGCTATGGAGATAATTCAATGGAGGCATGAAGGATTGAGTAAGATTGTTTTATTTTGTTTTACGCTTTTATGTTTTCATTGTTCTTGATAGTTGATTGGGGTTTTGGTGTTTGTTGATTCAATAATGCTTTAAACTTGAAAATCTAACCCTGATACAACATATAGTTCAAAAAAGTGAAAAAAATGTATGGTTTTGTTTCAAATTTACATCAAAATCATCATTTTCCAAATTTTACATATTAGAACCAGTTATTTATTACATCTTGGGTTTGGAAATTTCATTTATAATTGTCATCTTTTTTTCAAGCATTTACAACATTGTTGCACATTTACATTTTGTGTCACATAGTCTTAAATTCAACAAATTTTGGAAAAATATTCACTGTTAGACCTATTTGCGCACATACATAGAAACCTTAAATAGTATTACAAATAGCCAAAATTTGAATTTTGTAAAACCCTGTCTAGGACTTAGGCACCCTAGGAACCCTAGCCCTACTTTTTGTGGCTCAGATTCCTATGATAGATACCTCTCATAATTCTTTGTCCAAATTTGTTGTATCTTTTCCAATTACCTATTGCATAATAGTTTGAACCTCAGCGCAAGTATCATATGGTCATAATGGCTCAATTTTTTTGGTAAGATGTTTACTTCTTTGAAATCCTTGGTTGATGTCTCAAGTTGTGTGTTTGACAATGACCCTAATTCAAATGATGAAATTCATGATCCTTCATCTCCCAACACGTCTTATTAATGAAGATATCTTGAGACAAGAAGAGGACATCATGAATGAATTCATAAACAATACCCTTCCCAACCTTGAGAATAATGTGTTCATTTTCCCTTCAATGGAATAGCCTAATCTTCCATATCAACAATCAACACCACCTACCATACCACCACTTGAAATGTTTTCCACATCACATAAGAAAAGTGACTTGCAATTCATACCTCAACCACTTCACATGGAAATACAACCAATAACAATCACAAGGAAAATATATCACCCAATCTCCCATCATATGAGAACAAAGTTACAAACACACTTGTTAGCTTGGAGAAATGCTATGGACAAGGCTTTAAGATCATGAAAACAAAAGGATGTGACATAAAGAATGAACATGAAATCTATTCCCTTTTGGAACAAGAACCATTTGAAGACACTAAAGGAATAGGTTACCAAGGTCCTCCACCTTTACATCAAACATTTGTTCCACCAACCAAGCAATACAAAGTCCATGGTCCTATTAAGAAAGGTGTGTTACCTACTTTGCATCCTTTATCAAAGACCAAGCATAATTTAGCTACACTTCTAAACTTGGGATACATTACATTACCACCTATGCATGAATGAAAGGATAATAAATAAAATAATAAAAATACATCTTATTGTGCATATCATAGAATATTTGAACATACTATTGATGAATGTTGTGCCTTAAAGAAGAAATTGAAATAATTTGATCCTTACAATGATCAAATTGAACGAATAATAGATTAAAATATATGCATTGTTCTCCTTTCCATGTTGAAGTTTTAGTATCATAACATACTACCATGCATGGGGGTATAAACTAGGCTTTATGCAATCATATTTCATCTTGCAAGGAGCATCACATCATCATCCATATTGGCTCATCTTTGTCCCTACACTTGGGGGACAAGGGGTTAGGTAGCCTTGTTTTAGGTGCATTCCTTCTAGAAAGGGACCCCTTTGCATCTCCTTAAAACATTAGTGTAGCAATGTACACTAATATTTTAAGTGGGGGATTATAGTCCCCCGCTTATTATTTGCATAAGAAATGGTCCCTTTGTAGTGATGATAGTATACATATCCTAGAAAGTGTGACCTCATCAATGGAAGTGTGGCCTTCTCAATCTATGTTGTATCTCCTTTGTGGTGATATTGGGCTTGATATCTTCTAAGTGTGAATTTTCTTGGCATAGGATGCTCCCCTTTGTGGTAATACTATGGCTAGTATTCCCTAAAATGTGATCTTTTTATTATCTAACTTGTCCTCTCTTAGTGGTGATGTCATGTGTGATATTCCCTAACGTGTGCCCTTCATGTATTGAGCAATGCCCCTTTGTTATTTTGTAAACCACCTTTTGTGGTGTTGTTGTTTATAACACCACTTGAGGTCTTGGCCTTATCTTATGCACCTTCTTGGGTGAGTTTATACACCTTCGTAGGGGAGTTTTTTGTTTATATGCCTTGATAGGAAAGTTTTTCATTTATGTGCCTTTGTAGGTGAGTTTTTTATGCACCTTCATAGGTGAGTTTATGCACAGTCTTCATAGGTGAGGTTTTTGCAAGATAGTTCATCGATTCAGCATAGCAAAGCTTGTTGGCTCGTGAACTTGAGCACCCATTTAACATGGCCTCCAAGCATAACACAACTTGATTGATAGTAGAGCTATGCGTTTCATGAGTTTCTAGCATAACACAACTTGCTAGCCTTGTGGAACCCCCTTTATTAACATGGCCGCTGACCATAACACAACTTGCTTGAAAATAGAGCTATGTGTTTCATGAGTGTCTAGCATAACACAACTTGCTAGTGATGAGAGCCATTTAAATATTATTTTATGTCACATTTCGTCCTATTTCATGCACTCTCATACCCATTTCCATCTTCTATTTCCATTCTATAGCATACCATTTAACTATTTTATGTTGCATATGGTTACATATATACAAGAGGTATTTAATATAGTTTTGAGATTAAATTATAAAAAATAATTATTGATTGTCTTTATTAATGAGCACTATTATTTCAAGTCTTGGAAAATATAGCTTGTAGCATGTAGACTTCCTGCCATCACCTTCTATTAAGTCTTCCTACCACTTTTTGGTTAGGAACTGTTGTATATTACTTTGTGACCAACAAGTTATTTTATGTCATCTTTTCAACAAATGATGTTAGATTCCAAGGTGGCGATGGTTAAAATTTCTCATGATTATTATCTTCTATTTATTCTTCCAAGTTGTTGATTCACATATGCCTCTATGATGGTTATGATCTTATTGGCCACGTGGACTCTTGATTCTGCCACTTTTATTCACGTCATCATACTAGTTTGATATGTAGATCTTCAATTATTACATGAATGCTTCTAATGCCTACTTCTATTTTCCAACTCAGTTGAATCATGGTGGAAATGCGTTACCAAAAAACCTATGGTGGAGAAGAACCCGTAATTCCTAAAGAAAAAACTTGTGTATTTTCTCGTCAATTATATTTGGTTGCTATTATAACAATGATGTTTTCAACATGTTGTCAACTATTTACATACCACCTCAGCATCGTCATTTTGTATGGATCTATGATTTGTTGTATGAAGGAAAACCAAAAGTTGTTTGTTTCCTATTTTTATGTTGTTATAACAAAACTGCTTTTGATCTGTGGCCGACAAACAAGGTTACACGAGCCATTCTATTGCAGATTTTGTTGGCCACAACAAAACAAACTCTCTATTTCTATATGCATCTGTTATAAGATTGCACATATATAAGAGGCATAGTAGAAGCTATGGGGGGGAGACTTTGGTGTGAGAATATTTCTATAGTCGAATATTGTGTGCAGAATTTGTAATATTTTTGGATGAATAAAATAATGTTTATTTTGATCGAATCAATTTAGAAAGGCATTCATGCTCCCTCACTAGACATATTGAGGAGGTAAGATCCACTTCTCGTAATGTCTAGTGATTTCTATTAGATTAGAAGTGTGCTTGTTTAAGCTCTTTATTAGATACCGTTCCTATTTTTTTTGCAAACGTGGTTTGTTGTTTATTTCTTGTGATATTATTTTCTAGATTAAATTTTCATGCTTTATATTGCTTTATGATTTCCATATTAGCTTTATTTGGATCTGTGATTTTAATTTTTGTTGTTGTTGTTGCTATTTCCAAGAAGTGACAGTTCATGTCGCCAACATTATCTCGATATGCAATAGGTTTATTTTCTAGCTGTATTTCATTTCCACTCAACTCACTATCTTCAATCCCTTCAACAGATAGCCACAATACCTTTCACAAGTCTACGATCCCCAGATTGACATTTAAGGAAAAAACTGAGGAAGTTAATGTAAAAAATTTATAGCAATTTGATCCCATGTCCCGATCCACAGTTTTTTCCATCAACTAGCCTTATGGAACCCCCTTTATTAACATGTTCGCCAAGCATAATGCAACTTGATTGATAATAGAGCTATGTGTTTCATGAGTGATTAGCATAATGCAATTTTCTAGCCTTGTGGAACCCATCATATTGCATGGACACCTAGCATAATGTAGCTTACTATCCAGTGGATCCATGTGGCTCATGAGT
This sequence comes from Sequoia sempervirens, assembly GCA_007258455.2. Taxonomy (NCBI): domain Eukaryota; kingdom Viridiplantae; phylum Streptophyta; class Pinopsida; order Cupressales; family Cupressaceae; genus Sequoia; species Sequoia sempervirens. The sequence continues at coordinate 113,154,091 of VDFB02270651.1, forward strand.
GATTTTGGCATAAAGTAGCTTGCTAGTCCTCATGGGAGGATTCCTTTGACTAACATTCATTTGATGGATGACGTTTGGTATTTGAGAAAATTTAAGGCCGAGGTCTCTTTACCTTACCAACTCAAATCCTTTTAGTACTAACCTTGTGTTTTGTTGTGTGTCTTTTGTGTATCTTCTTCATGTTTACATTATGTTTGTGTTCATTCTGTTGTCATCTATATGTTATATTATGTCATGTGTTTTCATCGTGTATGCTTCATGTTTTCTGACATGTATGTTTGTATATGTTGTCTTGTTGTATCACATACATGTGTGTTCCTTTGTGTTTATGTTGTCTTGCCATAGGATCTTTGATCTTGGGGGATTGTATACCCCCCCTTGATCCTTTATCATCCTATCTCTTCAACATTCGTACATTTGGACCCCTCTTGACATATATTTTCTACTTTAGCGTGAGTCTAAGTGTAAGTTCATACTCTCACTAAAGTGGGGGCTAAATGTATCATCGTAAATTGTCACCCTTGATAGATTCACACTATGTTTTGCTCCCCCCTAAGTTATTGGACCTAATTGAGAACTTAATTTCCTAAATTATGCATTATGTGGCCCATTTTAAACATTTTTCTGACAATTTACAAGCACAAAACAAATGCTCTCATTTAATACTTTGCCTTGAATCCTTAATTTCTAAAAAATAGGTCTAGGAAACTAGCACCTAGGGTGCCTATGCCCCCTATTTTGGCTCTAAATTCAAACATGTCGATGCCAAATTTTTATTATTTGAAATTAAAATATCTAAATTTGGCCATTAGGATTTAATTTTCAAGAAATTAGAATAATTGTGTATAAATACATAGTTATTGCATTGTTTTAAAACTAAGTGAAAGTATTGATAATCAAAGGCAAGAATTATTAACAAGAGCATTATCAAGCAAGTCAATAGCATCCATTTGAGGATTTATCACAACAATTCAAGATCCAAATATCATGTCAAAGTGTATGTAAGTCTTTTTATATTTATGTTTCCATATTGTTTGTGAAAACCAATCCTTGTAGGTCTCCAAGAAATTCAAACAATTCAAGCAAGAAAGATCCAAGCCTTGAGGAGATGTGTATGACTTCATTCCTTCAAGGAGCCATTGAAGGGTGGTGAGTTGTAGCATTTTGTGGATTCATCATTCCTTTCTATCATTTATCCTTTTATCATTGATATTGGCATTATGGAAGTGGAAACACTAACATGGGGTTTGACTAAGGAAAGACCCTAAATGGTACAACAATTCTTCTCTCTTTGAATGTGTAGGTTTCAGGTCTAAAGAGGATTGAAGTAAGTTTGAAGATCAACTATTCATTGTTGCAATAAAAACCCTACACCTTGACAACTCATGGAAACTCACTTACAAAAAGATTTGATAGTGATTTGACAAATTTGTAGAAAAAAATCGAAAGCTCTAATCCAACTCTTGAGGACTGCAAAAATAGATTCGAAAAAGACCTACTAGGACAATGGTGCTCCTAGAGGAAACATCCTTAGAAATCGAGCTCAAATTTATACCACAGGTGCACAATGACCTGCTCAGTCCATTTCTGAAGTTCAAATTTCTCTGTGATATCTCAAATTTGTTGTAGCTATGTTAGAATAGTAATTTGCATCATTAGGTTAATTAAATAAATGCATTTCATTCTTAGGTTACTTTCAGATTTGGTCAAGGGTAGGTTGATTCACCTGCCAATTTGTAAGTCAATCATATATCTTGTCCAAATCTAGCAAACCCCCATCATCACTATCTCCTCATTTAATGAAATAAAAGAAAAATGTGTTGAGCCCCCATAAAGGGAGATCTCCCCTAAAGGGCCTCTTCCATTTTTCACCATTTCACCAGGTACCTTATAGGCATATCAACCAAGTTTTTCTAAATTATACCCATAAACATCTATGTAGGGGAAACATTTTAAATCTTAGACCATTAAATTATCCACCTAACCTTGTAATTCCTCATTCCTTAGCACCTCGAGGGTTAGCCCATAATATTATGTCCAACTTTTTGGCCAAAGTAGTACATTGAAATCAACATTTTTCACCAAATTTTCACTTTATGAAACCTATAGAAACTAAACCATTAATAATTTGGAGATAATGTGAACTAGTAATTTGTGAGGATTTGTGTATAGATTCTAAATATATATATTTTTAAAAATTAGGAATAAATTGTGAATATTTTTACGCAAATTTTTTTTTACATAATAAGCAACATTTTTAAAAAGTGATGTTTATGTCATCACAATTTTTTTTATAGATAGGATAAAATTATGATTTTTAAAATATAGATTTATAACATAAATATATAGTACATGGATACTTTTTCATAATTGTTTGTTGCATATATTTTTTTAATTATATTTTGAAGTCAAAGTAATTATAATTTGGACATAGGTGTATGTCATCATGCATAACTTATTTTATATGTAATTAAATTAATTTTATTTTTTTTTTGTTGAAACAAGGACATTAATACCTAGTGCACAAATATATTTTAGAATTTCTTTCTCTAGTTTTCTATTTTTCCACGTCTATGAAAAAAATACCCTGATGCATAGTGAAAAACATACATTCACAAGAAATAAAATATAAGCATACTAATAAAATTACAAATATTCAAAATTATACTTTTTGGAAAGCTTATAATAAGGGCTACATACATACCATACATAATTTCTAAATGAATTTATTTGATCCCTCAAAAGGTAAAGACAAAATGGTTTTTTGTCAACATTTTGATAGGTGTGAAGGAGACTCCATTGTGAGTATGATTTAAGACTAGAGGGGTTATATCTAATGGGGTTTGATCTAAGGGGGTCTTATCTAACCCTCTTCAACTAAAACCCTTTAGATGGAACCCTTAAAGGCTTAAATCATTATTTCTTATAGAAATATATGTTTTTAGGCAAAAATCACGATGTCCCAAGTTTGGGACCCATTATTATGGGATGACCCTTGACCAAGCCATAAGTTCTCAAGACATTAAATCCCCAACCAAAAATTATAATTCCTCATTCATTCAACCCTCCATCAACCCATAAAGATCCTAAACCATTAATCCTCCACCCAAACATATAATACTCCATCTATAGACCCCTTCATTCATCCCTACAAATCCTACAACATTAATCCTTCACCCATCCATTTCGATCTAATTATAATCTATACATCCCCATAAGTAATAATCCCTTGACCATTAAACCTCTTATTCAAAATGACCTATGTATTAGCACCAATCAGGAAGAAACCATTCTATCACAAAAGGATCCTTCATGTCTAAACCAAGGTCAAAATTAAGATGTTATTAACCAACTCCATGTCTCAAATGAAAAAATAACCTATCCCATTGGACAAATACTCCATCAAATAAAACTTAAAATATTAAATAATAACCTAATGATTATAATCAAATCAATCAACCCAATCCAACCAATCAAACTAATAAAGCTAATCAAAATGACATAGTTATCAAGGATTTTATCTAAGGGATACTAGCAAGGTATCAAAAACATAAATTTGATAAGTTGTGCTACACCCCTCACATACATGAGCATGTAAGTGGCATCCAAAACCCCCTATCATTATCATTCCTACAAATTAGTCCATGAAAAAAATCTAATATTAGATTTCATCCAACCCTTTCTTTATATCCATAAAGTCCAAGATCCATAAACCATATAAAAATCATTAAAAAATTGTTTATCAATGCTTGGAGTTGAGTAGCTACATTCAAAATGTAATTGATCAAGGACACGTTGAACTTAAAATAAATGGGCCAATATCACAAAATGAACATCAAGATCCTTACTCCACATATTATAAAACTTGTCCAAAATTAACTCAAGGTCAACATGCCTCCATCGAATCCATTAATCCTAATAAAATAAAAATGTCCTTTCAAACCCCCATGAACATCCAAGATACATAATACTATTCATTAGTCCCAACTACCTTTGTTTATAATGGTTTCCTCATAAATAAGAAATTTAAAATTCCAAGCTACCCAATGATAGTTTTTCATCTTGCTTCCAAAGTAATGAGCATCCTATCACAAACCAAATGTGTAGAACCATGAACTATTGGGGAAAATTATTAGGAATCCATGAGCAAGGAATCTTATAATCCATTAATTTGTATGCAAATCAAGGATTTCAAGATAACAGATATATCTCTCCTATTGAGAAAAATAAGGATGTTAGCATGAATGCTAGAGTAATTTCTCCCACCATTAAAATAGGTTCCCTCCATCATTACTCCAAGGAATTTTCCATTAATTATCCTTTTTTTGACCCCATCACCCCCATCACCAAATCTTTTGTCGACCTCATCAATGACCTTAACTATCCACCACCTCCATCCATTACTATGGATCGACAAATCACACACCATGTGACCTATTTCATGTGGATGAATTTATCATGACCCTTGTGGGAATTCAAGATTGTATCTCTCTTAAATATCATGGATCATTTCTCCAAATACCTAAAATTCCTAAAGTTAAATGGTCTCAATCCCAATAATTTAAAATTAAAAAGGCCTAAAATTCTACATGGATTAAAAATTTCCACATACCTAAGCTATCATTCCAAATATAAGAACCCCAAGTGTCAAAAACCAAAAATTCTAAACTCTAAACTCCAAAGTTCATATGGGTTACAAAATCCAATCTTGAAAATATAAGGACCTCAAATAAAATTTCTATGAATCTAAAGAAATAATTTAGTGGTGCACAATCCCCAAAGCCTAAAATATGGCAATCCACTTAGATCCCAAAATGTGGCAATCCTAAATCCCAACTATCTAAATATTCAAGAAAATATGCAACAAACCATAAATTTCATTTGGATCCCAAAATATAGCTATAAAAATAAGCACTCCAAACTCCAAAATCTCTCTATTTTTTAGAATAAATATCCATAATTTCCTAAGCCAATAAATCCAAAAATACAAAAACCCAAATTCTACAATCACATCCAACAAAATAATCCATCTTCAAACCCAACATCATGTGTGAACTCATTGATCTCACCTCCTTTTAGTCCCAATACATTCTATAGGACTTCATATTCCCATCCTCCCATTCGCCCCTCTTACCTACCCCAATCCATTATCCCACTATTCTCCATCACTACACCCCTTTCATCCAGAATTTTACATAACCTATAATCCACTCCATTTTCCTTAGCAATACCCTAGGAGAAGCCAATATAGCAATCCTTGAAGCTCAAAAATGGCATCCATTGACTGTAGCACTACTAGTGTGATCCCCCTGAAGTGGTAATGTACAATAGAATATTATTCACTTATAATGTAAGTAGCAGCTGATTTTAGAAAATTCCAAAAATAGAAAATATAAAAATATAAAAATTGAAAAATAAATAGTTAAGAGAAAAAATTCCCTATAATAAAGACCATTTATATTGTGCTTTGTGGAAATCATCGTGAAGAAAACCCATTCACATACATCATATCTAATAAACAAAATTAATCCAAAAAAAGAGAGAAAAAGATGTCCAATGGTGAAAACCATTCCTATGGCACCTTGAGAAAGTACCATGATGAAAACCAATTTCTAAGTTTCATTCATATATTTTAAACCTATATTTACCCTAAACTTGGGACATGCCTCTTCCATCCACTCATTCCATTTATCCTTTAAATATTTTATCCAATCATCCATATCACACTAGATTGTGTCATTTCATCCATCTATATCCTCATCCATTCATATATATACTCATTTCCCTCTTTGACCTTGATAAAGAAGTGGATAGTATCTTGAAACATGTCTTCACAATCCTTCAATGTGTCCAAGGATAACATCACACATAAGTGGCATACCTAGAGTATAATCATATCATTCCAATGTATCATAACCCATGAAATAACATTCTACATCTCCTCCCCCTTTCCATCTCCAACCCCATAGTTTCATCCATTATTTCCATCAATAATATCATCCTTCTATCAGCCCAACACCTTTGTGCTAAAATTGGTTTCCTTCCCTTAAATTATTTTAACATCAACCAATCCTAAGAATACCACATAGTAAATTTGATCCAACCACTAAATCCACCATCCTTAATCCAAATAGAATCTTAAACATTAGGATCCCCTACCTAATATCTAATATGCATGGCCAATTTCCCTCAAATCCTATCCATGCATCCAATTAAGATAGATCTCATAATTATCCACAAACCATACAAGAACCATCACAAGATAATGTTGCTAAATTTTTCCATGTAAACCAATGAATATCTAAAGGCATCAATAAGCTTCATCCTTGGTCTTGCTAAAATCAAAAGCTTGCTAAAGCAACCAATCATCATCATAAAGATATATCATTCCCAATTCTCACACTGTTATTGGAATATATCATTCCCACATCAACTAAGTTACCATCATTATTATCAAATCAATCAAGTGTTGGCTTTCAACTTGATCAAAGATAAAGCCTTATTTGTCTTTTTTTTTACCTTTTATGCATTCTTTCTTGTTTGTTTGTGTGTGTCTTCTTTTTTTGCTTTATATTTATAGTAAAATTCAAAAAATGGACAATTTTTTTTGTTTAGTTCCAATGACATATTTCTCCAAGGACACCATTGTTCTTTCTACTATGTTGCATCTTAAGGTTTTGATTGCTAGGGCATGAGGCTTTCCTTTTCTTTTATTGTTTCTCTTTATGCATTTGTGTGTTTATCTTTCTTGTTTTTATATGCATATCTATGTATCTTTATTTTCTTTTATTATTTATTTATTATTTTGAGTCAATCCTCTATACATATAGCACATCATCATCCTAGTCCATTATATCACGATGCATAACATCTATGGAAAATAAAAAATATTGCTAAAGTATATAGGAATATATTTATAGATTCCAAGCATCTACCTATGCTCAAAGTACTTTGGGAAGATCCCATAATACTTCATTTTCATTTCTAACATCATAAACCATAATAAAATACCCTCCTCTAATAACTTCACCATCCTATCCCAATCTACAAATGTGCATCCATTACTAATTTCAAATTTTTCCATTTCAAGACCCATGTTCTCCAAACTCACCTAGTATCATGATGGGGCATCCCTTAATCCATTCAATTCTAAATCCATATAATCCCAAATTTGATGCCTCTCCAAGCATTAAAGCATCCTTCAAATCCAATCTCAATTGATTTTCACGTTACTTTTAGGATTTATCATTCCCACATCAATAATGTGGTCAAATCATTCATTCCTTAATCTTTGATTCTTGGATAATATTCTATCACCAAGTGCCTATATCATGTGGTTGCAGCATGTCAAATGAAAAGTAAATCTGCAAAGAAACAGGCTTCATGGTAGAAAGACGCCTTGTCAAAGTCCCTTGCATTTGAGCAGAACTCTGCTGCATCATCACCGACTCCTTCAACAAAATCTATTGTGAAGAATGTCATGCCTCCACAATAGCAGAAAGAAAACAAGTTTGGGACTGCCTTCTCAAAGCCTCCTTCACTTGGGAAAAAATCTGCAGTGGTTCCAACAACAAAATTTGATGAGAAGACTCAAAAATCAAACAAGATTGGGGTTCATGAGGAAGGCATGGAACAAAAAACTTCATTTTTTGAGAGGGATTTGGTGGATAACCATTGGACAGTTGTACAAAAACGTAAGAAATCTTATTACAAATTATCTCTGGCATTTGCATTTCCCTCCCCTGTTCACAGTGAAGGGGACTAGCTTGTAGCATGTATGGCATTCTGTTCATTTTCCTGCCAGTTGATGTTGCCTGGATTTTTCTTTGTAATCTCCTTTTTATATATTAATATCTTATATATAGGCTTTATGCCTTTTTCCTTAAAAAAAATAAAAATTAACTATTTGAGAAAAATAAATTAAATAATTTTTTTCAAATCAATAAATCAATTAATTAACCAATAATAGCCATCTTATCCTCATCCACTCTACCTTTCATGTGATAAGCTCTCAATCTAATATTGAATCCTAGTTGTCCATCCATCAGCCTCACAATATTATAAATGGAGATTGAATCCTTTATTTTCAATAACCATGATCCCAATTTGAGCAAATATATGTTATCTAAATAATAAAAAAAGATAAAATTATCAAAAGAAAGAGCATATCCACATAGCACTCTATCAAAAATTTGAAATTTATATTAGAATAAGTAGTTTTAAATATTGATTTGTACTTGTTTATCTTATTTATATTTTGATTCAATGCATACTTACAACTAGTAATGGAAGAAGAGTAGGAAGAGATAAAAGAGGAGGGGTTATAAGGAGGATGGGAGGTCAAAGAGGAAATGACCTAAAAATGCCCCATTTTTTCCCCATAATCACACAAGGTGGTGTTGAGAATAGAGGAGGGATATTTAAACAAGAGAATTTTTTCATGAAGATTCAAGACAATGTTCCCAATATATACCCTTTAGATATTAAAATCAAGAAGAGAATAGAAGATATAAGAGTGATTGTATTGGAAACACAGATAAACTCTTTCATCTTTTCATTTGATCCTTGCTTGCAATGTGTAAGGTCAATGAAACTAACTTGCAGGTCTATGTTGACTTGAAAGTGCTACATGAAATGATGAGAGAGATAGGCAAAGGAAACAATAAAATGGCTATATAAAGAATAAAATTGTCATGAGGCCTTTACCTTAAGGGAATAAGGGAAAATATTACCTAGCAACTAGCCATTAGAATAGTGATTAATGTACATAAATATGAAGGACCAAACATGGATCTTAAGATTGTTTTTTCCATTATAAATTTTGAAGTTTAGCATGATGAATTATGGTGGGTTTGGGTGATCTATGATTTCCAAAGAAAGAGGGGTATAGAAGAGTTCAAATTATTCCTTCCTTGGGGTAGAATATGATGGGAGATAAACCAATTATTGTTGCATCACTTTCATGTCTTGGACTAGCTAGTGAAGGATAGGGTCAAGTATGGAGTTTAGGATATTTAGGGAAAGAGATGTTGATGTTCTCGATTAGGATGAGAGTGTGGAATAGGTTGTAGGGAAGTAGGTGGGCTAAGGGATGGAGTAGTAATGATGGAAAATGAGGAAATAATAGGTTAAGGAAAATATGTTAGTATAAATAGTGTCATTATAATACCTAGTTAACTAATGACCTATCTAGGATTGACCTATTCACACCTAGCTTAAGTTTACATAGGTTTATTTTTCTTATGTCTCACTTCATATGGTTGAGACATGTGTCCTCATGACTTCAGACACCTATTGACACTTGCTCACCCACTTGTCAAGTGAGCTCACAAGTCTCCCACCTATAGAGGGGTAGTCAATCATTTAGTCCTACCTTCCTACCTCCTCATCCTTGCCTATATATGCAAGGCTTGATCATTGTATTATACACTTTTCATTTAAATTGATAGACATACTATTGTGCTTATTTCGTTCACTTTTGGAAGTCTATTTTGAACTCTCTAATCTTGGCATTCTCCAACATGGTATCAGAGCCATGAGAGCATGTTCCTTCCCACCTCAAGGTGACTCCTACACATAGCCCTATCAACAAAGAATCATAGAGTCAAACGGTCAATGTCATCGCATCTAGAAGACTCAGGAAATGAAAAATACCTTTCATTTCATCAATTTCAATAAATTTTAGTTTTTCCATTTTTTGGTCATTGTCCACATTGTATCAAAAAGTTATAAAAATTTGAAAAAAGAAATTAGCAGAGGGAAAATCTGCCCTCTACCAATTTGCTCATAAGGATAGATATTTTGTAGGAAATTTTGGCCATTTTGACCTATTTCCAAGTTGCTTTTTGTGATCTGCAAGAATATTGGTCTATTCAACCTATTTGCAGATAATTTCTTGCCTTATTTCGTCCTATTTGTAAGATTATTTCTCTGTTTAATTGCAAACTTTCATCATATCTTTGGGTGCATGTTCCTTCTTGCATCAAGGTGACTCTCACACATATCCCTATTAACAAAGTGCCATAGAGGCAAACAGTTAGTGCCATTGCATCTAGAAGGCTTGGAAAACGAAAAAATACCTTTTGTTTTGTCAATTTCAATAATTTTTCATTTTTCGCACTTTTTTGACTTTTGTGCCTATTTTTGAAAAGTTGTAAAAAAATGATTTTTTTTAGCAGAGGGCCAATATGCTCTCTGCCCATCTATTTGTTGGCCATTTCAGTAGGAAAAATATATTTTGCAAAAATTTGGCCTCTTTTGAGGACTCTCTGGTTTTATTGATGCTTGGAGGGTTTCGATCATTGTTTTCAAAAGAAAAAAAAGAAAAGAAGTTTTTCACCCTTTGGAGGACTATGCAATTTTCTTGCAGGGTTTCATTGATCTCTGAAGATTTCAACATTGTCCCTACTCGACCTTGTATAAGCCTGTATTGGCTTCATCTCATACTTCCATCACTACCATTCAAGTGCCTACCTAACCACTCGCCTTTGCATTTTCTTTCCAGCGAGTCCATTCCTTGTTGCCTTTCTAGCTCTGTGCAAGCCTCCAAGGGAAAATTTGCATGAAAATCTGAGAACCCATTGATAGACGCGATTTGTAATCTGGAGGTACTCATTATTTGTTGGGCAATTCATTATTTACCATTGATTATTTGCTAGACCATGTGCAAGTGTTTTGCCTCTACGTGAAGATTTCGACCTCTAGATTTGGCTTTGTTTTACAGTATCTAGCATAAAGCTTGATCTGCAGTTGCACACTGTCTTTCAACTCCATTCAGTTGCTGTGACCAATCTATGGTCTCTATACAGCCCCAATCTAGGCACCTACCAGTCTTCAGAAGCAACGCGACCACATTCCACGCCCTCTTTGCACGGCCCCTCCACGCACTTGCAATCTCCTTGTGGTCGCCAAGTCGATGAAGGAATAGATGCCCGATTTGAAAGGGGCACAAAACACAAAGCTCTGATCTCTATACCATACATTCAATAGCCGCCTCCATTTTCTTCTTTCTAATGCGGCATCACTTGGGCGACCTGACTAGAGTATTAGCCTCCTAAACCAGCACTATCAACCTTTTAAAATTGTAGGTTGGATGATGGAGAGTATCAGGTTGAACAGCTTCTTTTGTTCCAGTTGTTCGTGTCAACCATAGGCTGGCGGCCTCCTTGGAAAAGACATGCAGCCCTGGCCGCTCTTTCTTCTTGCATGTGACATCTGATCTGGATGTTTGGAGAGTAGAGAGTTGGCAGTGTTTTAGTCTTTGCAAGCACTAATTGCGCAGGCGATTCTATTCAAAACCATGACTCTAAATCTACAAGTGGCAGTCCTTTGTCTTTTTAGAAGACTATTATTGCACGGAGATCTCAATCTAGCATGAGGTAAATATGTTGTTTTCATTGATGGTTGCATATGATGATAATTTTTATGTCAATTTTTTAAAACCATCAATTAACCATTGTGGGGTCTTTGTTCTTTCCCCATGATTGTAATGGTCTTTGTTGGCTACCGGTTTATGTATTTCTCTTGCAGCTTGCTGGCTGCATCTTCTTAATTGTATTTTTTCTGCATTATTTCAATAAAAAAAAAAAAAAGAAGGGACTTTTTTTTTTGGTAAACTGTTTTAAAAGAGGGTTTTTTTTTTTCATTTTGTCAAAATTTGCAAACAGGATTTTTTTTTACTGTAAATAGTCATTGGAAAGCTAGTTTTGGAGATGAAATTTTAGCATCGAGATATTTTGGAAATCATGTTGTTTTAATGCTTTTTTAATCTTCTAAACTCAATTTTGTAAGCAAATTTTGATCGAACATAACTTTCACCCCGATTATCAAAGTTTTACAATTTTTTTAGTTTCTATCAAAATTTCACAAAGAATCTAATTTTGCATGTAAAAATAAGATATGGGTTGCCATTTTATCACAAAATTATAAAAATATCTATGAGTTATAAATGAAAGATTTTGGTATCCGATCTTTATAACTTGTAAAATTTTCTTACACATTATTTTGGGGGGCTACAATCGGCACTAATCATTTTGAGGGGGGCTCTATGAATTAAAGGGAAAATCTAGGTGTTTTATGTTTTTCGGTTTGTTTGTTCATGTGATCATGTTAACTCGCACTAAATACCTTCCATTTCAGTTTTCTTTGTAATCCTCCTAATAAATAAAAAAACAAATATAGATATTGTGGAAAGAAAAAGCATACAATAGAAGAATTTTAGTTTCGACAAACTGAGGAACTAGATCAAATTCTTCTTAGTCATGGTATTGTCTTACCTGACCCTCTAATTTCAACACGTGCAGAAACATCATCTAGTCTCACTTAGACATCTTGTGAGACATCATCATTTGAGGATGAACAATGCAGTCTGATAACTTGCATTGATATCTCATCTCCCATATCACTTGTTGTTACATTTGAATTTGGTGTTTACTCATTCACGATTTCCAACAATTCTTTGCATCAATATATTCTATCGTTATTCTAAATCCACCACATTGGGATGCATATATATCAAACATCGCATCTTTGTTTATAGAATCACACCTTTCATATTTGGATGAAACTATTGAGGACATTTATCTTCTATTTGATGACAACTTTGATGAAGTTGTATCACCATTGCCATCTTTTGACATTTCTCTTGCCTCGCTTACATTAACTTCTATTATGACAAATTATGTAGACATTCATGAGTTCTCATCATAGATACAATAGTATCAGATTCACATCGGTCTAGAGATAACCATACATCCATGGTCCCTATTTCAAAATCTTTTATGGTACCTAATCCATCTTATCAACATCCATCATACATCAATATTGGTTGGAGATCTTTGAGCATCATTTGAAGGCATCATTGGCATATTTTTAGACTTTGGATCATGTGCATAATTCAAATACATTCACCTTACTTCTTGCATATTCCTGTCCAAAATGGGAAGCCATCTTACACACATTTATGGTGTTGTTTCTTCTTAACGAGAGAAATGTTGTTCAACATTCAAGGATCATTTTCAACATCCAGAGTCAAGAATCTATTGGCACTACATGCATCATCTTGAGGGGAGGTTGCATGGTTTCTCTTCTACTATCAGTTTTGGGAGGAAACATTTCTTCACATGGAGTTCATCACTTCACATTTTTTGGGAGGTCAAATAACCTTCTCCCTATTCTCTCATATGTGGAGAGCATTCATTGTACTTATGTGCTGGAATTAGTCCTCAGGGGTTCATCATGGTTCATCCATCTATCACTTATCTTCTTCACTTGTACATTTCATTGCATCGTTTCTCTTTTAGAGAGGGGTTTTATTTTCCACTGGATTTTTCTCCTTTACTCCACTTGATGATATATTTGTACATGAGTACCTAACATGGCCTAGTACCCAGGAATCATGTCATTAGTGCATACATTACTCCCTAAGATGCACTTAAGGGGGGTGCTAGTGTAAATAGTGTCATTAGCATACCTAGTTAGCTAATCACCTATCTATGATTGACCTATTCACACCTAGCTTAAGTTTGCATACGTTTATTTTTCTTTTGTCTCACTTCATATGGTTGAGACATGTGTCCTCGTGAAGTGAAAAACCTATTGACACTTGCTCACCCACTTGTTAAGTGAGCTCACAAGTGTCCCAACTATAGAGGGGTAGTCAGTTATTCAATCCTACCTTCCTACCTCCTCATCCTTTCCTATATGTGTAAGGATTGATCATTATATTATACACTCTTCTTTTTATATTGATAAACATAATATTGTACTTATTTTGTTCACTTATGGAAGTCTTTTTTGTGCTCTTTGATCTTGGCATTCTCCAACAAATTAAAGGTTGAGAAGGTGGTACATAAGAACTTAAGATACATAGGTATGTTAAAGAAGTACAAGGAAATAATACAAAGAGATATAGAAATAAAATAAATTTGGGTAGAGTGAGAATGAATATGCATAAAATTTTGGGTAAAGGAAGGTTGGATAGAAATGAAAGGAAAATAAATAGGTTGGGTAAGAGGGATAAAGGTGGGAGAGTTAAGTTACAAAGGAGCATGGGTATGGATGATGTTTTTGATATCATGTAAGATTCATAGCCCCTCAAAATGGTCAACAATGAGGTTCCCTAAGGAATATATGAGAGAACAGGTTAAGGAATAGGTGGCATCATCAAGTAAATTATTCTTAAAGGACAAGTGATGATAGATCCTCCAACAAGTGGAAAGCTTAGTCTCAACTATTGTAACCTCATAATTGAAGTAGTTGTCATTAAGAGGAATGTAGAGGGGGAAATCACGTGGATTGGATAGTGGGGGTGAAAAGAAGAACTAAAGAAGACAAATTGAGTATAGACATGGTTGGGTTTAGACAAGTACTTTGATGAGTGATAATGGAAGATGAATGAATACTTGAGGATGAAAGATTCACAAATTAGAATAGAAATGGTAAAAATGACGAGTTGCCAAATTTTAGTAAACTAATTAAAAGATAACTTATTATTTTCATGTAAAAATAAAGACCAGGATGGTAGCATAGTATAAAAGGACTCTAGCTCAATCATGTTAGGTTTTTGGTTGTAACTATTTTCCCAAAAGTAGCTTAAGTTAAATGATGACAAGTTGAACCTTTTATGCTTTATGTTTTCCATCAAAACTAATTGAACCTTTTCCATATATCTTATCATATGTATCATCACCAAACTTGACAAGACCACCATCATACTTCTAAAGTTTAACAAACTTACTCTTGTCACATGTCATATGATTTGAGTAGATCCACTATCAATTATCCAGTAGTTTCTCTCCTCTCTTGCATGAAAAGCATCAACATAGTTCTTTCAATATTGTGACCTATTTCCAGAGCACTTTCCTTCATACATCCTTAATAATTAGTAGAATTAGTTCCAACATTTAGAGCCATGAACAAGCATTCATCACTTTCCTCATCAACATATTTTGATTCCTCATTATTAGATACATCATTCTCTTTTTCAACATAATAAATCTTCTTGATAGATTTACTTTATGATCCTTATGTTTGTCATTTGCAACTTTGATTGGACATTTAGAAGCATAATGACCTATCTTTCCATAGTTGAGACACTTAACTTGGGTAACTTACCTTTGTATTTGTTTGTGCCCTTTTTCAATCTCCTTACAAAATTTGCTTCTACCTCATCAAAATCATGAAGATCTGATTCATCATCCTTCTCTATCTTGTTGAATTTAAAGCTAGTTCCTTTCTTTGTATCATCTTGACCAAACTCTCTCAATTCATAAGAAATTAAAGCACCAAACATCTAATCTCTAGAATATTGATCTAAATTTTGAGCTTCTGCAATAGCGAAAACTTTAGAACTATAATATTTAGGAAGAGTTCTCGATACCTTTTTTACTTCACTTTCTTCCAACTTACCACCAAGACCATTGATGGTATTAACAACTTCATCCACTCTGAGCATGTAGGTTGTAATGTCTTCATCTTCTGACATCCTTAGGTTTTCAAATTTGGCTTTGAAATTCTACATATTTACTTGCTTGACCTTATCATCTCCTTCATAAATGCTCTACAACTTCACCTAGACCTCTTTAGTAGTTTTAAGGCTCTCACTTTTCCAAGTTCAGGATAAGAAATACCACTCAGGATGAAATTCCTTGCTTTTCCATTATTCTCATAATCCTTGATCTCATCATCACTTTTCAAACCATTAGCAAGCATATTTTATCTAGTTTCAACTGACTTCCAAACTCTGAACCCTAGAGAGACAAGAAAGGCTTCCATCATGGCTTTCCAATAAGAATAATTCATTCCATCGAACATAGGAGCTTTGACACCCTTCCTATGTGCCATCTGGATCTACCTCAAGTGGTTAAGATCTTTCCAAGTAACCACAACTTTGATACCAATTGTTAGACACATAGGACAACTCTCAGGGGGGTGAATCAGTTGTACATTAAAACCTTAAACCCTCATTAACCATCAAACCCTTATTAATCATCATTATAATGTAAACATATGAAATATAAACACATTCAACACCATACACAAGATAACACTAAATTTACATGGAAAACCCTAAACAAGGAAAAACCATAGTGAAAATTAGCTCACATATGTATGAATAGCAACACCAAATAAAATAGGCTCACTACCCAAAGGACTCACCGTCTAGAAGAAAGAAGAATATAAGAATATTATTACATAGAGATTCACTATCTTAGAGCAACAGGAAAAATCCACCACTGCAACTCTGTACCATTTGCAACCTTTAGCTCACTGCCTCCAACAACTTCAAGCACACTAAAAATGTAGACACCTTCTGCTCACTACATTTGGTAGCCTTAGGCATTTAATATCACACTCAAATCACCACACTCGATCACATTCACATCTTTTTTTACTTCATAACACATCACACAACATCTCCAACAATAACCTTGCATATATATCCTCCACGACTTCAAACGAACTTTTCTAGGTCGACCTTAATGAAACATATGCACCCCAAACGTTCAATCAACAAATAGATTGACACCAAACACTTTCATGGTGGAAAGAAGTGAAGGTAGACCACACCAAGGGTTAATTAGGACCTAATTCTACAACAAAACACTTCACCATGCTTCCACAAACAACAAACAACCTCCATAATTAGTGTTAGCATTCCAAGTCAGCCAAACCTACACTAACACTAGCAAGTGACCACATACATGCCTTTCTAGGTCTGAAAACACCACACAGACCACATAGCAATATTCCATAACATACAAGAATATTCCAAGGCCATCAAAATATTTTACAACACTACCACAACCACCTGAAACTGAGAACACTATCATCCTATGCAACCAACACTGCCACAGACACCCAACTTACTAACCAATCTTACAAAACACCTAAACACACAAAACTCCATGGGAAGGTGGATATAGATAGTATTAGCATGTTCCCAAATCTGAAAGACAAGAAACCATAACAAAGAGAAATGCAGAGAAATCTCATTTCTCTTGGACAACCTTCTTCACAAGCAACACACTATCAAACACAACTTCCACTACCACATAATCCAAAACCTAAAACTCTTAATATATCACCTTTGAACACCTATGGTTGACATTTCGAAGCCGTGCAAGAATATCTTCAACCATGAAGAAATACAAAGCACAACACTGAACATACCTCTATCATACTGCACATTCTTTTATTCTAATTTTCTCAAAAGCACTTAGAAACCAAGTGAACCAACTACATCAACACCACAAACACCTTCTCAACATATCTACAACATTTGCAACACCTTCTCAATACCACAAACACTTCTCAATATGACCACACTAAAGGTCAACATCAAATCACAACACTAGTGCCAACATAGTGCAACAATCTTCAACAATCTCCTTGACCATACTAGAGGTTGGCATCAATGTGACATCAATGACAACACTAATGACAACATGAAATATTCCCTTTAGTTTTTTCCCCAATTTTTAATCACAAAAACCAACACAAAACTAAAGATTAGCATTAGATCCCAAAAGATATCCAACTTGAAAGCAACCTTCACCAAGAAAGTTCACCAAGGTCCTATGGAAGGCGAGGTGATAGCTTATGGTGATGGCATCGTTAGTAGTACTAGATTGAAATTACAAAATAGAAATGAAATAGTAGGCGGTGATTCGACCATGAAGACTTCACGCTACCACTTATTCAATGGGGGGAAATATATTACATTGAAGAACAATTCATCTACTTTTCAACAAGCATCCACTTAGTAGTGGGGATTCTCCACTTAATCAGTGGGTGAGATATGAGAGATACAATTGTTTATTTCTTCACACTGGTGGTAAACCATCCAGGTGTTACAATGTTTGAATTAAAGCACAAAGTAAATGCAGAAATATAAATGATTGAAATAGTACTACTATTCTCAGTCTTACAATGCAAATTATCTGTCAATTACAAGGAACTTATTACAATTATTTTTCAATAGAAAATGCTCCAAACTCGTTGCAAATATTATACTATGACTCCACTTACAAGTGTGAGTAGAAATTGCAAAGAAACATAGCGTGAGAAGATAATAACTAGGTCTGATATTAAGGACTAGCAAACTGTAATACACAAACCAACAACTATGTAAACACCCAAATGTTCATAACTACTTCCCAACTCCAAAACACTCAAAATCGAAAGCATATAATTACTAGAAGCTAGGTGACCAACCAACAGGAGAAAAACTAAACCAAATTCCACTTAGAAAGAAGGCACAAATCCCAATAACTTGCAAAAGAGAATGGTACAACCCTAGGAGAGGGCGACCCTCCTAGAAAAATTAACAATTCAAAATAAAATCTAAAAATATGCATGATAGGGTGCCTAGACCATAGGAATTGATTGAGCTAATACCCATAAGCGAATAAAAATCATACAAAGTCTTATGTTTGAAAATATCCTTTAGCACTTCGAAAACAAGCAACCTATAAATGGACAAAAATCATCACAAACTTCAACTTTATGCTCAATTTGTAATCTTTGTGTGAGAAGCAACCTTGATTCCAACTAGGTGTTATCTTTCAAACATAAAATTAGATACTTGAATCTTGCTAGGAGGTAAGCATCCCTCGAAGCCATTCTGACAACAATTCGATAAGTTAAACAATGGATGCCAAAAGTTGGAGAAAAAACTTTCTTAAATAGAATTCTCAGATGACTTTTCATCTTCCACCTTTTCCCTCCAAGAGGGGTTGCCCAAGCCTTTTAAAATATTTAATTTTTAAAATACACTTATTTCTCCTTCATTCCAGGTGTCCAAGGCTCAAGGAATAATGTTTAACTTTTAAAATATTAAATTACCTCTCAATGAGGCATCCACCCTCAAAGGCCCCCTTTTAAAACATCATTAAATCATTAATCTAGGCCATGGGGCCCAAAATGAATTTAAAACATTAAATGACTTAAATAATTCATTTTAGCAAAAAGAACCTCAAAATGCTGAAAACCAAATATGCTCCAAAATGCCTTTCTTGAAATAGAAAGTACTATGAACTATTGAACTGTTGCCAACCTGAGCACTGCTAGAAATAAAACTTACTAAAAATAGTAAATTTTGAAAAGTTTCCCAATGCCTTTGCTTGTCACATCACTATGAAGATCTTTAAAAACCCAGAAAGAATCTGCAATACAAATCTTGAAACTCCAACATACAGGCTAAAAATAGCAAGTGTTGGGAAAGGTTGTCAAATGGAGATGCATGTTACACCATTCTAAAGCTCTCCAAAAACCCAAAAAAACTCCACCAGGAATGCATCAAAAACTCATACATGCAAACCTTCAAAAATGCTTCAAAAACCTCCTATAAAATAGGAAACCCTAATTTACCTGTGGCGAGCCTATGAGCTTTTTGAAATAGGCTATCAGTCATAGAATAGCGTATGCCTAGAATGGGGAATTTATAGTCCGCCCTTCCCAAAAAAAATTGTCCTCAAGCAATTCCAATGCTACCCCAAAATCACTATGTTGAACCAAACTGAAGCTAAGTATGATCCCAAGGTCCCAAGTCAACCTAGGATATCGATAACACCAACCACTAAAAGCACTGCTCTATTGGATGCCAACACAAGAGACCTCCTAATAAAAACTAGTAAGTAGAGCAATCAAATACTGCACCATCTTTAACAACTCCTAAGGTAACTTCTCTCCAAAAATACTAAACTGGAACACCATGGGAGTAAACTCCAGTAAGCCAACATTGACTTCCTCATCTTCAATTGTTGAATTGCAAACCCAAGTGATACCAGAATTCCAAATCATCCTCAGGAACATTGTTCCTCTAATCCATTGCACTACCCTGATTAAAACATTTGGATACCAAAGGTGAAGCAACATATCTTGGTCCACAAAAGACAATTTACCAAACATGTTAGTTCCTGAATCCCATATCAATTTGTATAACTTGTTCTAAGCGATGAAAGAGTTTATCAACCAATCACCCTGAGGTAACCATCCATGCATGTAGGATAGCAAGACAATACGAAGATGAACCCCCATATGCCAATAAACCATCACAAAAGGATACCAAACCTCACAGTTATAATTTTGATTAGCATCATAAATGTTTTCAAACATGTCACCAAACCAATTCCAATCAAAGAACAACACTCCACACTCCATCTCTATCTAGAAAGAAGAACACCCATCATAAATCCATAAGGATGCACAATTCCTCATTTGAAGCAAACTGATATCACTGAAAAACTCCAAGAAATCTTCACATAATTCACTTCAAGAGTCTCAAATTGATGAATCAAATCAACTAATAGCTTACTGCCCCAAACAATAATGTATGAGATAATACAAAGAAATCCACTGTTTATCATAAAAAAACCCATACATGAATTTTGACCATACTAAATCATTCCCTTGCTCATTCGAGGTAGAAATTCAGTCCAAATAGGAGACAAAAAGACCTAAAAAATGAATAAACTAGCTACCAGACATGTCTAAAATAATCATCTTGGGATCTAATTTTCAGAAAATTAACATCCAAGAAGGTAAGCAACAGTTGCAACATAAGAATTTCTCATCAAAATAGGCATAACTGCTCATGAACAAGGTTGGTGGCACCTTCAACAAGGGTCCCAATGCCACCAAAAACCATATTTTGATCACATTTCCTTCCTAGAACACTGATTTATGATAAAAAATAATGAACCAATGACAGAAAAAGAAGGTAGTAGCAATCATGGAACTGAAATTTTGGCATTTATCTCTCCAACAAACCTTCATTTTTTACATACTAATCTTCGTAAGGATATACTTGGGAACCCAAATACTAATTCTCAATTGGAGAAATTTCCCAACACATGAGTAAATGATCACAACTTCATTCTGAATATATTATGCTAGTTTATCCTCTTTAGAATTTTCAATATTTCCTTCTTGCCAAATAATACCAGGATCCCAAACCATCAACACTGAAGATCCACTTCTTAGAAAGAGAATTGTTCTCACATGAATCCTATGATTTACATGTTCCATCTAAATAGACACTTCTTGAAACTCCAAGAAGTATTCAACAAACCTAAGTTTTTTGAAGAAATTGAATCCAAAATCTTGTGTCATAAATTTTTGGAAAGATTCCATGAACCTACATCAAATTCAATTTTGAAATCAATTATTTTGAGAGAAGATGGTGACATAATAAAGTCTGACGAGAACCTCACAAGCATCCACATCAAATAATGAATAAAATCCTCATCAGTACACCAATCAACTCTTTGTTGTTGATAAAAAAGAATGTCTTCATTTATTCGTGATCCTTAATTTTCCATTCCTTGCTGAATGGATGTACTAGAAGCAGTAGTAGATTAATTTCCAAGTAACTCATGTACCACCTCTCCACTATTGGAAGAAAAATTAGAGTTTCCTCCTTCAGTAATTTCTAAAGAAATTCCCTCTTCATTCACAAACAAAGGATTTGTGTGAAGCACATTAGTACCCACTTCAAATAGTGGATTATCAAAGGCCTGAAAGCATTGTGGATGTGAAACAAAATGCTCTATTCTTTTAGGACAACATTTTAGATCATAGGTTTCTTGAATGAGATTAAGCTCACCAAGAATTTTCTAAAGCTCTTCTTCTCTTCCTTTATTTTCTTGCTCCCATGATATTTGAACAACAAAAATCCATGTTTTTGCTTCAATTAAGGCCTCATGCACTTCCTGTAACTTAGTTTTAGTAAGCTCATTCCACTCCAATGCCTTGTCAACAATTTTGGCCACTTTGTCTTTAGCATGAATGATGTGAAAAAGACTTGATTTGATTTCCTCCAAGGAAAACTTAATGGACTTCATATCAGTAATGGAAATGCAACATACATCTACCCCTCTTGGCACATCATAAATCAAATTTTCTACATGCCGATGAATTTCATCAAGCTTTGAAAAAACTTGAATTCCCTTTTCAACAGTTTGTGAACTTAAACTACAATCTTCATGCATTGGCTGGGGTGATGTAGTGTAGCTTTGATGGATAAATATTTCAAAAATCCTTTGAGTTGTTCTCCTCAACTTGTCATGCATGTGATGGACACTCTTCATCATCCTATCCATAGTTCCTCCCAATTCCTTAGCTCTATGCCTTATCTTGGTTTCAAGTGAAGATAAATATACCTTATAACTACTGGAAGCTTCTCCTTCCATGTTGTCTTCAACACATGATTCAAGGGAGTCAATCAAATCAACTTTTAAGTGGGAAGAGATTTTAGATTCCTCTTTCTCTTTCTCCTCTTTGGCTTGTTTTTCAAACCAAAATTCTCCTTCATTTGGATTTGCACTTATGGCCTCTTCATGCATATCCATGTCAACTCATGTTCCCTTGCATTCTTCTAAAGAATGCACGATTACCTAATGTGACTCACTCACATACATTTCTTCTTTATGTTCTTCTATAAAATACATAGGTTCTTCTTGAGTCTTCATAGTTGATGATATCTCAATACCCTTTTCAACCATATACTTGGACATATACATAGCTGAAGGTATAGACTAATTTTCATCCATAGGAACATTGGAATTGAGGATTCTATTTATTTCTTCTTCATTTTTTTGATCTTCATTCTTCTTTTTCCTCATAAATGGCTTCAACTTTTCTTCACATTGACTAAAAATTTTATTGGTTAACACAACATCAATGGGAGAAATCTACTCTTCACATTCATAAGTATCCACGAGAAGAGATTGGACTCTTTCTGGAAGATTATTAGCTTCTTTGATGGTAAGAATTAATACATTCATGACAACTGCAAACACCCCCTCTTCTTTCTCACTCCATGTTGAGGTGAAGAGATAATAAAACAAATGATAAATCTAATTTTGCATCTCCAAATCTATCAATAGGATGCAAATTCTAAGTTCTGAAAATTTCTTTAATATAACAACCCTTCTTGGAAATAGATTACTTCCAGTTTCATCCAAATCTTGAAAACTCTCCACTATCATATTTAAAATGATCTTCATGGTTTCATCATCATAGGGCATCTGTGGTACCACAATTCTCATCACTTCAATGAAGCAAGAAGTAACCAACATCTTGGTTTCTTCATCAAGATGTTTTAGCCAATAGGGATGATTCAAAGAGGTCACTGCAGGTGCTAATGCCAACTGCATTATCTTAGGTGGTTACTTCACCTAGCTTAAACATTGTTCTAGGAAATGAAGTATGTTCACTTCATCCTCCCTTGACTGGAATTATTTTTTGAGTCTTTTTCCTGCCATATAAAGTGTCTTTGCCAAATTCATCTCTTCAACAATTGCCATGCCTTAATATGACAAAACTTGGTTCCTCAAAACTTAAAGAATTTGTACCAACTTCTAGAAACCACAAGAAGTTGAACTAAAATATGTTCTAACTTTTGGTGTAGTACCAGAGATCTCTATCACTCATCTACCAACACATGAAGCACTGATTCACAGGATGGTAGGATCTTTGGCTCTGATACCACTGAAATATGCCCCTTAGTTTTGTCCCCAATTTTTAATCACAAAAACTAGCACAACACTAAAGATTAGCATTAGATCCCAAAAGATATCCAACTTGAAAGTAACCTTCACCACGAAAGTTCACCAAGATCCTATGGAAGGCGAGGTGATAGCTTATGGTGATGGGATTGTTAGTAGTACTGAACTAAAATTACAAACTGGAAATGAAATAGTAGGTGGTGATCCAACCATGAAGACTCCACGCTACCACTTATTCAATGGAGGGAAAGATATTACATTGAAGAACAATTCATCAGCTTTTTAGTAGGCATCCACTTAGCAATGGGGATTCTCCACTTAATCAATGGGTGAGATATGAGATATATAATTGTTTATTTCTCCACACTGGTGGTAAACCATCTAGGGGTTACAATGTTTGAATTAAAGCACAAAGTAAATGCAAAAATATAAATGACTAAAATAGTACTACTATTCTCAACCTTACAATGCAAATTAATTACAAGGAACTTATTACAATAATTTTTCAATAGAAAATGCTCCAAACTCACTGCAAACATTATACTATCACTCCACTTACAAATGTGAGTAGAAATTCCAAAGAAACATAGCCTGCAAAGAGAATAACCAGGTCTGATATTAAGGACCAGCAAACTATAATACATAGACCAACAACTATGAAAACACCCAAATGTTCACAACTACCTCAAACTCCTCCAAAACACTCAAAACTAAAGGCATATAATTACTAGAAGTTGGGCGACCAACCAGCAAGAGAAAAACTAAACCAAACTCCACTTAGAAAGAAGGAACAAATCCCAATAACCTGCAAAAGAGAATGGTACAACCCTAGGAGAGGGAGACCCTCCTAGAAAAATCAACACTTCAAAATAAAATCTGAAAATATGCAAGATAGGTCACCTAGACCACAAGAATGGATTGAGCTAATACCCATAAGCGAATAAAAATCATACAAAGTCTTATGTTTGAAAATCTCCTTCAACACTTCAAAAGCCAACAACCTATAAATGGACAAAAATCATCAAAAAATTCAATTTTATGCTCAATCTGCAATCTTTGTGTGAGAAGCAACCTTGATTCCAACTAGGTGTTATCTTTCAAACATAAATTTGGATACTTGAATCTTGCTAGGAGGTAAGCATCCCTCAAAGCCATAAATCTGAACCCATTCCGATAGCAATTTGATAAGTTAAACAATGGATGCCAAAAGCTAGAGCAAATACTCTCTTAAATAGAATTCTCATATGACTTTTCATCTTCCACCTTTTCCCTCTAAGAGGGGATGCCCAAGCCTTTTGAAATATTTAATTTTTAAAATACACTTATTTCTCCTTCATTCTAGGCATCCAAGGCTCAAGGAATAATGTTTAACTTTTAAAATATTAAATTACCTCTCAATGAGGTGTCCACCCTCAAAGGCCCCCTTTTAAAACATCATTAAGTCATTAATCTAGGCCATGGGGCCCAAAATGAATTTAAAACATTAAATTACTTAAATAATTCATTTTAGCAAAAAGAACCTCAAAATGTTGAAAACCAAATATGCTCCAAAATGCCTTGCTTGAAATAGAAAGTACTCTGAACTGTTGAACTATTGCCAACCCAAGCACTGCCAGAAATAGAACTTACTATTAAAAATAGTAAATTCTGAAAAGTTCCCCAATGCCTTTGCATGTCATATCACTATGAAGATATCTAAAAACCCAGAAAGAATCTGCAAACCAAATCTCGAAACTCCAATGTACAGGCTAAAAATAGCAAGTTTTGAGAAAGGTTGTCAGATGGAGATGCATGTTACACCATTATGAAGCTCTCCAAAAACCCAAAAAACTCCACCATACATGCATCACAAACTCATACATGCAAACCTTAAAAAATGCTTCAGAAACCTCCTATAAAATAAGAAACCCTAATTTACCTCTGACGAGCCTACGGGTTGGCAGAAATAGGCTATCAGTCATAGAAGAGTGTATGGCTAGAATGGGGACATTACACAACACCAACAATCTCCAGCATATATATGGGATTTGGTGCTTTTGGAGACATTTATATTTTTAGATTTAGGGATCCAAAAAAATAATTTTTGAATTTAGGATTTGGGATATTGAAATTTAGGTTTAGGACTTTACGATTAGATTTTGGAATGGGAATGCAAAATTTTGGACTTCAAGTTTTTGGATATAGGTACCTAGTTGGAGTCGGGTTAGGATCAAGATGTTTGGATTTGAATTGAGGATTTCAAGATTAGATTTTGGATGGGAGATGCAAAGTTTTGGATTTCTTGGATGTGGGCACAAGATTTGGATATTTGGAATTGCATGTGTGATTTTTAAATTTGAAGATGGAATCCAATTTTGGAGATGGGCGAACCCACAATAATGAGTCTCACTTGTGGGACATCACTTTTTGAACTTGGATGGAGGTGAACACTTAAAAACACCTTCACTCGAAGGTATGTGATAAATTGCCTTCGATCAAATTTTAAAAATGTAAAAAAACTTTGAACAAAGGTAATTTCTAAAAATGGAAAAAGTGGACCTTCAAATAAAGGTCTCTAATTTTCCATTTTTTGAAATTACCTTTGTTCAAAGGTTTTTTTTTCTTGTGGAAACAACATACCTTTGAATGAATGTAGCTTTGTTTAAAATACCTTCAAATGAAGGTCGTAAAAGTGATCTTTCCACATGAGGCCTTAGATTTTTCTCAAAATTTTCTATTTCTAGCCTTAGATTGAACCAAAATATGGAATAAATATGAAATTATAATTTTTAGGATGGTAGCACTCAAAAAAACCTTTCCAATCAGTATAACATTGAATATATTCAATTTGATTATTGTATTTAGTTTTTGTTTTCTAGTGAAGATAGGTTTTTTAGCAATTGTGGAGGTCTCTATTCCACACACATGGAAAAATAGTAAAATAGATAATAAAAAAATTGAAAAATAATTTTCCTCTAGCTATTAATGTTGCTATTTCAACAAAAAAATAAGACGAATACAAAAAAAATGTGATACTGAATGAACTTATGTCTAAATTATAGCTAATCTCACTTTAAAAAGTTATAAAAAATAAATTATGTAATAAAAGTTATGGAAAAATATCCATTCCCTAGGTATCTATGTTATGAATCTATGTTTAAAATTTAATAGTTTTATCCTTCCTACAAATAAAGTTATGCTATATTGAATCAATTCCACTTTTTAAAAATATTGATAACTATAAAAAGTAAGTTATTTGAAGTTACATAAAAAATTTCACAAATCATTTCTTAAATTTTTATAAAATATATATATTTATAATATATAGAAAAAATCTCAAAAATCAGTAGTTCACATCATCTTCAAATTCTTAATAGTTTAGTTGCTATAGGTGTCAGAAAGTGAAAATTTGGTGAAAAATGTTGATTTCAATAACGTAATTTGACCAAAAAGTGGGATACACTATTGTGATCACCCATGTATATTTTGATGTTATTTTTTGATTCATTACTTCTCTTTATTTTGAGACCCACATTGTTGTTTGGAGTAATTTTGATTTGTGATGTAGGTCAACAATTGAGAAACCTATGGGTTTGTCAATTGTTGTAGCCTTGACTTCACAAATTCATACACTTGAATGTAATGTTGAAATAAAACACCAACGAAATATTTTTCTTTGAAAAAAAAAAAAAACTTTCAAGCAACACAAAGCTTGAAAATCGTTAATGAAATCTCATATTGAAAGTTCAATCATTTGCTACAAACATCTATAGGCAAGAACTCAAAGCCTTTCTAATCACCTCTACGGGCTAGATTGTTCAACACACACCAAAAAATAACTTCAAGCAATCTAAATTTCAATCTACAAGCATCAACAATATACTTTCAATTCCCTAGAAATGGAACTTTGGGCGCCCAGGCATGCTTTTCATCTTTTTCCTTTGTTTTCCTCTATCTTTTTCTTCTATTAATCACCTACAACCTTCTCTCTAACCTAGGTGTTGGGATATTCTTCCAAACCTGCAGTCAAAACCATTCTCTGGACTCTCTCCTAGGCATGGGTGTAAGGAAACTAAGGTAGCAGAACAATGTCCTACACTAATCTTGAGAGGAGGATAATCCAAAACTTTACAGATCTTTATAATAATTACATAAACTTAAAGATAAATAAACATAAATACCATGCATACCACAACATAGTGATTTACATGGGGAAAACCCTTTTAGGAGAAAAACCCCACACTCCAAAAGATGCCTAATATATTATTTAGAAATCATAAAGATTACACTATATACTTGTAGAGAAAGCTTCTCACAAGAGTATACCAACCAGAGATCCAGAGGTAACACGACCACTATCAAACTCTTAGAATACATCACAATACACAACCATAATATAACACCCTCATAAAATAGGGTTTCCTTTTAGGGAAAGTCAAGCCAAAAAAATATTGACTGTCAAATTTGAGACCTAATGATGAATGGTCTAGATTTACAATAATAAAATTTAGCTTTCAAGGGCACTACCCCCAAGCCTCACTGGGGCATGCAACCCTAGACCCCTCGCCAAGGGGATGATCCCCCTGGACCTCTCATGGGGGGTACCCCCCCATCGCTTATGTATCAATAGTACCTTATGTAATTGCAAGACTGAGACACATTTTCCCAATAGTGGGAATCATGCAATTATTTTTTCTTGAATTTTCTTAGAAATTTTGAATTCTGGTGCCTAAATTGGCATCCACTAACTTCTTCCTTGCATCTCCACTCCTAGGCACCAAGGATTACCTAGCAATTTTTTGCTTCTTACCTTTTCTTTATTCCCGGGAGTTACAAATAATTAAAAAAATATATTTCCATTATCATGGGCATGGGACTTTGGCTCCCAAGTGTAATTTTAATTTCCATCATTTGCATATACATTGCATTGTAATTTCATGACATACAATTGTGTTTGAAAGGGGTCCCATTTGAAAGAGTTGATGATGAGAAATTGGAAAAGTGTCACATGCCTGTAAAACCAACAACACCAAAAATTGAAAAAAAATTAAATAACACAATTTTTTTTTTGGATGTGCAGGATTTCTCTTCACCCCTAATGCTCATGCATCAAACACCCAAGGTAAGAAATATTGTTTAATGGATATAGTTCATGAGCATTCTTGTGGTTTTGGAATTCCAAGATTGAGAAGCTCTAGGGTAGCCACCCATGTCGCCTCTTCCATTTTCTTCCCTCTCCATTTGATCAAATACTCATTATATTCTTTACCTCTTGTTCTTCTTACTACTCTTGAATCAATAGCTTCATTTATTTATTCACACTATTTTAATATCCCTTGCAACTTCTAATCTAAATTTTTACTCTTAAGGAATATCGTAAGGGTTACCAAAATGCAAAACAAAGATCTTGGTTACTATGACCTTCTAACACTTTAGGATTTTTCACCTAAAGGAGAGGGATATACAAAAATGTCAATGTTCACAATTCTTAAACCACTGTTGAAATTCCTTACAAATTCTAACCTTAGTTTACCTCAAGGAATATTGTCAAACACTTCTTATGCAACCTCTTAACTTTTTGGTTTGTAGCTATAGTTTGATTATGCTATCTTGAAATGACTTCAAATATGTTTGGAATGCTTACAAATAACTTCTGAGATATCTAAGCATAGGACTAAATGCAATTGCAACCTTTATTTGACTTTTCAAATGCATCTATATGAATTCTACAAGATAAATGTGCACCTACAACCAAATAGAATTTTTACAAACAATTGGTATACAAACTAATATGATGGAAAGGAATTATATTAATTTGTCATTAGATCAAACATATTGTATGCAATTTATGACTCCTTTATTCAAATGTTCTTTCCAATACAATGCTAATCACAATTGCCAAGACTCGACTTCACAATAGATATGAAATATAATGCCTAAGTCTGATTTTCTAAGTAATCACTTACAATAGTAACTATAAATTCCTAAGATTCCAATGCAAACTAATTATAATTGCAAGTGGAACTTGCTAATAGTGGCGCCCAAAGATGTTGATGAAGAAACAACCAAAAATCCAATAAAGTGAGCTCCTTTCAAGCCCAAGTCGAAAACTTCTCCCAACCACCCCTGTTATGTAGTAGAATGCCAATATTTAATTAATTCCAGTCTCCAAGTATCTTCACAATCATCAAAAATAAACACAAGGTCCCCAAAAATGGAGTGCTCCAACTAGAGAAGGAAATCGATGCATATAAGTTCCTTCATGAATGAAATCGATGGTCTCTATAAGCTGCTATGAAAATATGGAAATGATTGATATAAAAATATGAATATGTATAATGAAAATAGACCTCCTTGATAGTCAAATTTGATGAAGACTCCAAGCGCAAAATGTCTCCAAATTGAACCTCCAATCGAACTTAGCAAAATTGGCCTTTGACCACAAATTTTGGCACCAATGGAAGACTGAAGTATCTTCCTCTCAGCTACAACCCTTCAAAGGAATATTTGACCACCTCAGTTATGCTAATCAATGGGAGTTATCATTCCCAAAGACCAAAATAGAAAATCTGTAGAAACCCCTAGGTTTCTCCACAAACATCAAATGCAATTTTCAATTCCTGGATATCCAAAAATGAGCCCTTAAGATCCTTTATACTTTTCCTAAAGGATCCCACACACTTTTCTTGCCAATGTGGGATAAAAGATATATTTCCCACTTTTATTTTAATTTATTTTATTTTCTCTTTATAATAATATTAAAATATAACTTTATAATTCATAAAGTGCAAATATGTTGACAAAACATTATGTTTTCAAACATCCTGATAACATGTACTAGGTTTTCCAACACCCCGATAACACATTATGCTTTCCAATATCCTGATAACACATTATGTTTTCCAACATTCAAAAGAACATAGGGAACCCCCATTAAACCACTGAATCTAGGAGAATAAGCCAACCATTTCCTAAAGAAGACCACTAACCAAGCTCTTTAGCCTCCAAGATTCAAGAATAGGCTAAACCCCTCTAAAACTGATGCTCATGAAAATAGGGACATTACAGTCCACCCTCCTTAAAATTGCTTGTCCCAAAGCAATCTCAACAGTAAAGAAAACTCTTCGCCACCTGGATCCCAAGGGAAGATCTATGTAATGTCCCTGCTAACACCAAACAACTCCTATAACACCAGCACTAGCACAACTGGCTAAATCAACTCAATCCCAAAATTGTGATTGTGAATCTGATGCAACCACATCATTGAAAATCCAATACCTATCACTTTCTATTGTGTCACTATGATACCCCCTATCTCCAAAATGCAACAAGTCACCTAAATTAAATAATAATCATCATGAGAGAACTGTTATCTCTTAAACTTGCACATGAACTGAGTTGTGAAACTCAATTAGCTAGAGAAACATGGGAGCATTCTCGAGTTGTGGGTCACCGAAAATGAGAATGAACCTCCAGATAGGTCAGCTTCCTAGTTGTTTATACCACTTAAACTTCTAATTTTTTGAAAGGGAAAGGGAGAAGGAATGTTAAAATGAATAAAACAAGAACTGGTAAACACTACCTCCTATGGCGATACACGTAACTGATAAAGACCTAAAATTTCAGACGACAGACACTTGCTTTTCAATGAATGAAGATAAAACACTTACACAACTTATTTCAGTTAGTTTATGCATAAAATTTTTGAAAAAAGGCTTAAATCCACTTAGTTTGCAGAAGGGAAAGATTATTTTCACAATCTAAGAGCTATGTGGAATTTCTAAACACATTTTTCAACCTGCATTAAAATAACTTTGCAAAAAAGCATGAAAATGTGAGACAAAATTACAAGGAGGTTAAAATACCTCACATGTGATTTGATCAATCACTTTGATAACACAACACTGCAAGAATAAGAGGGAAAAAAGCTTCAAGTACTAATATTCAAGTTCCTTTCTAAATTCATGTCCAAAATGAGTTACAAAAGATGCAAAGAAAAAGTGAAACTCTACCAAAGGATTGTAAAAGTCACTAAGTTTGAATCTGCATAATTAGAACTAACTCAAAAATGAGTTACAAAAGATACTAAGTAACCAATCCTCCAAATAGTTCAACCAAAATAGGAACTAGAAGCATCTATTTTCGTAAGCCTCCAAAAGCCTCAAAAATAGCAACTAAAACTTTACCAAAGGAGCTCCCATGTGTGGAAAAAGTCAAATGTGACCTTGTCAAACATGATGATTCTTCAAAACACCCTCCAAAAGCTCCAATTTTTCCTCAAAAGCAATTAAATGAGTCAAAACAACTCCTAAAACTTTGGCATATGTTTGAAAACTACCTTAACCTCCTCCAACTTCTTCCAATATAGTTACAAGATCATAAATTGAAACAAATCTTCCAATTCTCTCCTTATCATGCGTTGAAAACTCAAAGCATATCATCACTATTTAATTTTGCATTCAAAATAACATTTAAGTCTAAGTGATTTATAAAGTATCACTAAGGCTTAATGTTTTACATTTCAAAAGGAATGCAAGAAAAATAATAAAAGAAAATATAAGTCTTTAAAAGAATTATATTACATAGAAAAGGAAAATATCATAAGGCATAAGATTAAAAGTCTTAGCCTCCCACAGGTTTAATTGTTTCCTTTTATTTTTAAAACAATGATGAAAAATGCCACTAAGGCATGGATCGACTAGAGTTATGAGAACCCTAAAGCAAAGATAAGCAAAAAATAAAAATATTCTTATTCTCATTGTTGAAGATTCTTGAGGAAGCTAAACCACCGCCATCAGGGTTTTCATGGAGCTCATGGTGATTTTGACATTCTGCTGTTGATTTCGGGCCAGAACAAAAGAGACTCTTCAGGTAATGGTCTTTCATGCATTGTTTTCTTTTGATAAAATTCCTTCAAGCCATGGCTTATCCTGTAGCAATTTCTTAAACTTTTTTGAAGAAACAATAACTGTTTTAGTAGAAAACTTGAAGCAAGAATTTCACAGGCCACGACCTTTTCATTTTCTGAAAAAATTTGACCCTTTTTTCCTCCTTTCCTTTGATGCATATAGTTAAAAGATGCATTTTTCGTGTTGTTCTGGAATCATACTTGAAGAAAATAGAACATTTTCTAAAATATTTAAAGGGAATTTATCAATACAAGATGCAGCCATGGCTGAACCAGGTCGAGGGTTTGCAAATGCTCCATTTATTCTCTATTTTACATATCTGTATATTTTATTGGCCATTATGGGTCCTCTATTCTATTTCATGGCTAATATTTTCTATTGTCTCTGCATTTTTCAATTTGCATCCCTATGAAGAAAATCATATTTATCTCCTTATGATAATATTGTGCAAGATTATAATATGAATGAGACTTAATGAGAGGCTGAGCTATTGAAACAAGAGCTACCTTAGTCATTGTGCCAAATGAAAATGAT
The DNA here is from genome assembly GCA_007258455.2 of Sequoia sempervirens. Taxonomy (NCBI): domain Eukaryota; kingdom Viridiplantae; phylum Streptophyta; class Pinopsida; order Cupressales; family Cupressaceae; genus Sequoia; species Sequoia sempervirens. The sequence continues at coordinate 113,187,023 of VDFB02270651.1, forward strand.
GTCTCATAAGATGGTTTGCAAGATGATTTAATATCATTGCACGATACGACATAATTCAAATACTCTACAAATCCTTTTTCATTCCTTCATGAATACTACCCTTCACTGATTAAGGATCATCCCAGCCTCACAGATCATGGTCATATCTTGCAGGAACTTATGGAGTAATCAAGGGTTTACATTTATTTTCTCCATTTTGAAAACAAAATAAAATTCCACTATTTCATGACTGCAAATTTGTACTTTATTTCATATTTCCTAAAAATTTCTTCCACCCCCAACTACAAAATTTCACTTTTTCTTAGCTCTTGATGCATTTCCAATTTTTTCTAGTTATTCCCTACATTGTCTTAATGATCAAATTGTCCTTCTTTGATAATTTCAAAAAATGCAGCTTATCATGTATATTGTTGCTGTGGTCTTCAAAGTATCAACTTCACTCAAGTCACAATGCTAATTTGTTACTAAACCTATGAATTCACAGTTCACCTTTCTCATAGGAATGTGATTCCTACTTCCATGGTAACTCTTACTGCTCTCCAGATCATAATGATTGTGACTATATTTTCAACTCAAAAAGAACTGTGGCTTAATTTTATATCATTTATGGACTACCCAGTTCTTGTTGATCAAGTACTATCCTATCATACTCATCTTTGTAACATGAATTTACTCTTTCCTTGATTCATGAAGACCATCTTCTTCTCACCCATAAACATAGATGCTCTGAAACATCATGTCACTTAGCACTGTATTCTAAGTTGCCATCTTCTATTCACTATTCTCATGGCTTTGTGCAAAGCTTTGGACTCGTGGATAAGATTGTCTTCTAACTTTGCATTATTGCTCACATATGCAGATTGCTCTTCACTATTATATACTAAATTTCCTTTATTGTTACTTATGCAATTTTTTCCTTTTAAACTTTATTTTGCAGAACCCTGTAAGTGCTCTTTGCAGAGATTTTTGGTGTTCTTGAGTTTTCCTCTCCAAAAATCACTTGACTGTATTGTGCCTAATAGATAGAAATTATTCTTTTGAAATCTCTGAGAAGGTGTTCTTGAAGCTTCCCAAACTGCTTTAGTTGTATCATTGATTTGTAAACAAGGCATTATTATTGTTCTTTCATGTCTTGTTGTATTTGTATGAGACATTTTTCTCTTGATATGCATTTCTCTTGGAACCTTACATTGATATGGTATCTTGCTTTGGCATTTTACTTGTTACTTATAACTATTCTCTTAATGAATCCTTGAAACACCTCTTGCTGCCAATGAGCAATAATTGTTGTGTGAAGCTATAGATGTATACTTGTTCACTAATTGCAAAGATAACTTGATTACTTTTCCTGCATATTACTTGTGATAAAATATGAGCTAAGTTCAACCCTTGTGGGAGCCACATTTTTTCCACTCATATTGTAAATAGATTAAACAACAATAAAATTTGACCTATATCTGCACATGAAACAAAAAAGTTAGAAAACAAATGCATATTTTGGAAGTGTTTAATGACTTCATTGTTTTCTAGGACATCCAAGATATGCATTGCTTATTTAATGCACATGGAGATTGGTTTATGCATGCATAGGTATTTTTTCATGTAAGATTTGAAAATTCTCATTTATTAGAGTATTTCTCTAACATCATTGTTATTGCTAGATGGAGGAACTAAGAGCAACATGTAGCTAGGAGGAACACTAGCAGCTCGGGTCAGCAGTAGGACAAGATGACACATCAGAACTAGTCATTCTTAGGCAATGACTAGTTTTCCTCCTTATATGCACATTTATTCTTATTCATGTATATTCTTTTCTTTGTTTGTATTGAATAAGCTAAGTCAATCTCACGGCTTGAGTGAAATAATGTACACTTATACATTCAATAAAGATTACTATGTTCATAAAAGATTTTGAATGTTTCTTCTATTACATGCATATGTGTAAATGTAGTAATTTGTAATTTTAATCTTTTCTAGATTATTTCATTTATGCATTTGAATGTAATGTAGGAAAGATTAAAATGTACATTTAGTTTAAAATTAGCAAGCTCTACCTGATTGAGCTATACGTGAAAATTTGGTGACATTTTTGGCGACATTTGTTATATGTGTGGCTGTTAAACATCCTGACCAGTTTCCTAGACCTATCTTTGGGCATGAAGTCACTCAAAAACTAGACTCATAACGTAGAAAAAAGACTCAAAAATTTTGTAACTCAAACTTTACAGTATGAATGACACCTTGGCATTTATTCAAAACAAAAAAATGTAGAAGGGAAACTATCTAGCTATGCTTGAAAATCACTTAGGGAAATCAACTTGCATCTAATCCCATTCTAACCTACCCTAAATAGCAAGATAAAACTACTTAAACAAAACCATTTATAGGAAGACTGAAATAACTACCCCTTCTTCTCAATATGCGATGATTTGCATGCATGATGGCAACTAAAAGAATGTAAGGAAATTAAAGAGGAGCGCATCTCATAGAAACTCCAAACAGTAGTGCCTTCGGTAACTTTCATTTCGATTAGGTTACCTCAAAGACACTTACAACTATGTCTTAAAGTGGAAACATACACAGTTAATTCCCACATTAATCCTTATGAGAGAATCACATGTAAATTCAATAGCAAGCAATGCCAGATTCTAGAAAAAAAATCAACACAGATGAAAGACAAGACATAAATCAGAACACAAAGATTTACATGGGGAAAATCCTCTCAGATAAAAAACCCCACACTCCAAAGATCGAGCCATTGTATTATTCAGCAACAGAATGGTTACAATACAAATTTAGGCTCATAGCCTCTTTAGAGATTCACCTTGTTCATTCTGGAAACAACTGGTAGAAAACTCAACATGAGAGATCAACCATGGCATTCATGGTTAGGAGACTCTTCTACTTCGACCTCATGGCTTCGGCCTTTTGGCCAGCCACTCGATCCTTACTCTATAGTTCTCTCTCTCTGGCTCTCGGCTCTTCAGCTTTCTGGCTTATCAGCTTCCTTCTCTCTTACCCCATCCAAAACGTCCAATGCATACATATATGCATTCATTCTCAATAGTCAGAAAGCAATCACCAACTCAACATCATCATCATAATGAAGATGTTTCCACTTTGGTGTAGATTTTACCTTCCACACAGAAACGGTTGCAACGGTTCACGTTCTGCCTTCTTGGGTTGGTCCTCATTGCACCACATCGGATAGTCTTCACTCGGTAAACAGCGATCAACTTGTGTTGCATGTCGGTGAGACACAAGAAGTGTCTCCCTGATGCCACAAGACCCGTTTACACGTTGTCGCCAAGAGTCGTCTCCATCGGCAAGAGGTTCCACCGAGCTTACAAGTTGCTTCGACCTCAGCATGCTCATCGGTGAGACTATTGCTATCACCAGGAGATCACATCAAAGTCATCAAGTCATACCGAAACCCATTGTATTCCTATTGATATCCATCTATCGGCAAGAGTCACTTCATCGGCATGATCGGCGAGACCTCTCACCAACCTTCAGTTGAACTCATCCGCCAACACTATCGCTAAGACATTCAACTGTCACCAATAGGTTTCACCGAGGTCTTCAAGTCACGTAGACATGAATGTTCTCATCGGCAAGACTGTCGTCTTTCACGGAGACCTCACATCGAGCTTCATGTTATACCGATCTCCGAACAACAATCGCCAAGAGTTAAACCGAAGTCAGGATTCCATCGACAAGATTATTGCTCTTCGCCAAGACCTCATACCGAGGTTCCAAAGTCATATCAAAAAAATTTCCGTCGGCAAGACCAACACCCATCGCTAAGACTTCACCCCCCAAGTTCCAAGTTACCCCGAGTCAATCCTGTCGGCCAAACATCCACGTTCGACAAGACTTGATGCCGATAGGAACAAGTCATACTGATTTCTTCATCGGCCAGACACACCGAAGGTCATGTCGATATCAGCAAGACTTCCTATCGTCGCCAAGACTTCTCACCGAGACCCTCGCCCGAGTGTATACTATCAGTGAGACATTCCTTAGTTGCCAAGAGATCTTCCTGAGAGTTCAAGTCACCTCGAACCTACTTATTGGTGAGACTTCTCCTGGTCGCCATGACTTCCTGCCGAATCCTTTTGTTATCTCAAAGACTCTAAGTCGCCATGAGTCTCCTCGAAGCCCAATAACAAACCCTTCTGTCGCCGAGACATTCCACTCGGTAGAAGTTACAACGAAGGCCATAAGTCACAGTGATAGGCTCCTTCGGCAAGACAAAAGCATTGTCTTGGCGACATGAGCAAAACACAAGGTAAATTACTAGTCGGCCAGACAACAGGAATGTCACAATGACTATGCTTTCTCAGAGGTCTCAGCTTGTGAGATTGAGGCATATTTTCCAAGAATCTCCCACTTGACTAAGATCACACAGGCACCTCCAAAGCAACCAGAAACTAAGATCACACTAGCTCCACCAGCTCAAACTCTGCATCACTCAAGACACCTGATCAACATGATTCCATAGATAACAGTCCATTAGACACTCTATAACAAAGACCAGGCATCCAACTGCAACTCACTATCCAACAAAGCAACCAATCACAGCCTTCTAGGAAACCACATAGACCTCAACATGCTCTCATGCTCTATCAAGAATTCTGCTCCAACATCCAAGATGTCCACCATTCAAGCAACAATCCTATCATCTTCCATGTGTGGAAGAAAGATACATCACCAAGGTGAATAAGCACCATTCCAACGAACACAAGCAAAAGATCCTTGTGACATCTTCAACAAGATACTGCTACCACTTCACTGTGCTCAAATGCTATGCAGAAGCAATATCAAATTCAAAGCTTCAAATAGAACACAATAGTGAAGTCATTATCTAGAAACAAGATAAACAACACCAATTAAAACAATAATCTGACTGACTACTTCCATCCAACTGATAAAACCTACGCAACTAAAACTAGCACCCACAGCTCATGCTATACCATCCAATCTCACATACCTCAATAGGTATCACCATTAGTAAACTCCTGCCAATTCATTAACCAACTCATTAACAGCAAATACAAGCTCCAAGTATCAACCAGTTGAAGAAGACAAGACACATACAGAGACTCCCACTGCCTGAGTAATCCAGATCTGAAAGATCAAAGGGCAACACAAGTCTACCAATAATAGCACATAGGAAATGTAACCATGTATTGCCAGAGAAATATCCACAATGATATGCACAACCTACAACAAACTGTTGCAAGAAAATTTTCTCTCACCACAAACCTTCACGGCCACAGAGAGAAATTTTGCACATCATCTTCCTGTAGAACATCCTCCTACATACACTTCTAATGGCTAGTTGTTTCAAGAATGATCTCCTTCACATCCCAAAAGAAAAACCTTAACAACATCCATTCGTTCAATCACCAAGATCAAACCAACTTCTAATATCATGTAATCAACATGGATGTAAGCTTCTCAAAGAAGATCAAGCTAAAACATTTCCCATTTCAGGAAATCAGCCCATGTATCATCTCCTACCAATTCTCATCAGTAAATGACATAACACAAAAGCTCAAGGAGATAAAACAAACTGTACAACTTCCACTATGAATCTTCCAGAACCAGATGTTAAACAGTAATTTAAGATCCATATCATGAAAGTGAACTTAATAAAACACATCTGAAAAATATAATGGGCCAAATACCTTTCATATAATCTTCTGAGTAGACCAAGAGTGGGAACGAGAATACTCCTCCAAGATATGCAAGTCATCATGACTAATCCAAGAGCAATCTCCTCAAAGGTCTCTTATCGAACTCACATTCAACCAAGGTGTAGGCTTCTCGAACTTTCTGCTGAAAAACTTTAACAAGAGTAACAAGCAGCAATACTTCTCTCATAAGAGAAAAATAGCCTCACCTTATTCTTCATGTATCCATGAATACTAGCAACCGATCATCTCATGCTAAACTTCAACTACATTACTGCACTATCACGAAGTAACAAGCAAATAATCAAAGCACCCAATACAAAGAATTACCAGACCACTGTCAAAGTTCCAATTAGCTGAATTAGGAACTTATCATGACACCATGATCTACACATCGCCTTAGGAGATCCCATGCTTCAAGTGACTTCTCCATTGTCTCAAGTACAATGCACAATTCCAGAACTCTAGTGCACAAAGAGTATACCATGACATAAAGCAAACAGACTCAAAACCAACATCACCTGTCAAGCACCACCAACACCTCAGCCAATGACTCCAAGCGTCCTCCATGGTTCCAAGATGTTGCACATCTTCAAATGATGTCCATTCAAATGTGAAAGAACCCTTTTGCAGCAACATGATCTAAAAGCTCTCTCCCTAGAAAAATCTACAACACCAAAGAAGACCATTCACCACCATGTGATGAATCCACAGTCACTGCTAGAGCTCCCACTGAAACGTGACACCCGAGCTCTCCAAGCATCATGACCACTTGCTTTAGGTTCCCATAACCAACTATTTAGGTACTCTATAGTATCCATCCCCTTATCTCAAAACAATCACACCAATGGACAAGTGACCAACCGCAAGGCCAACAAACTAGTCTGCACCAACAATGAATCAATCCTCATGGATAAAGACAGTCCACATCCAAGTTATCTCACTGCAGCCAATGGGTAGCTAATCCATCAACTGCATAACTCGTAGATCACAATCATCGAACATGCAAACCCATCAGCACATTGGAAACTGCAACATTGAGATTTCAAAGAGAATATCCACGTAGACAACATGACTCAAACACCAAATTATGCCAAATCTGATTTTCCAATCATGTCCACAACGAGCACCATAATCAAGAAACCCATAAGCATTACCACAAGAATGTTGAGTGACATAAAACACTTACCAACACTACCATGTAGAGAAGGAGTAATACCTCCTCAAAACTATGCACCAAGCATGCATGCAGAACTGCAACTATCTCATCCACCACCACCCCAAAAAGCCAGTGTCTAGAAAATAGCTTAACATCAATTCCACAATAACCACAAGTTTTGCTACACTGTGTAAAACCTACAAAACCACAGAGCCATGCAAGTACAAAACATCCTTAGAAGAAAGACAACAGTTCAGGAGAAACCAGGCCCCTTTCAGGCCAACTCTAAAACTACCAACATGTACATGCATCCGAGGAAGAGAGAAAGGCTATTTCAGAACCTTGCAAATCATCTAATGATTAACTCCATAGCCTTCAATCATTTGAGGTTAACAGGAAATTGTGCCTTCCAACACTAGGAAACACCACCTAGCATAAGCACTCTCTTCCATGACTGAGAAACAACCTAGGCTTCTCCATATCACCCAGGAGCCTGACACACAGACGCCCTAATATGAAAGCTTTACTGCTACACAACCACAGAGCAAAGAAATCCACCTCATACTCCAAAGATATACTACTGCCAGCCAGGAGACACAGATCACAACATGATCAACTCCCTTTTCCATCTTGACCATCCTTCAAGTTGCATGTTGTCTCAGAATACCACAAGGCTTCCACTCATCAAAGAATCAACACATCAGTCCATTCCTCCAGATTTTTTCTAGCCTATCAAGCTAAGAAATCTTCATAGGAGAAATATCCAGAACCAACAACCAGAAGAAGGCTCTGATACCACTTGTAAGGAAATTAAAGAGGAGCGCATCTCATAGAAACTCCAAACAGTAGTGCCTTTGGTAACTTTCATTTCGATTAGGTTACCTCAAAGACACTTACAACTATATCTTAAAGCGGAAATAGACATAGTTAATTCCCACATTAATCCTTCTGAGAGAATCACATGTAAATTCAACAGCAAGGAATGAAAGATTCTAGAAACAGAATCAACACAAATGAAAGACAAGACAGAAATCAGAACACAAAGATTTACATGGGGGAAATCCTCTCGGATAAAAAACCCCACACTCCAAAGATCGAGCCATTGTATTATTCAGCAACAGAATGGTTACAATACAAATTCAGGCTAATAGCCTCTTCAGAGATTCACCTTGTTCATTCTGGAAACAACTGGTAGCAAAATCAACATGAGAGATCAACCATGGCATTCATGGTTAGGAGACTCTCTTCTGCTTCGACCTCATGGCTTCAGCCTTTTGGCCAGCCACTCGGTCCTTACTCTATAGTTCTCTCTCTCTGGCTCTCGACTCTTCAACTTTCTAGCTTATCAGCTTCCTTCTCTCTTACCCAATCCAGAACATCCAATGCATACATATATGCATTCATTCTCAATAGTCAGAAAGCAATCACTGACTCAACATCATCATCGTAATGAAGATGTTTCCACTCTAGTGTAGATTTTACCTTCCACACAAAAATGGTTGCAATGGTTCACGTTCTGCCTTCTTGGGTTGGTCCTCATCGCACCACATCGAACAGTCTTCACTCGGTCAATAGCGATCAACTTGTGTCACATGTCAGTGAGACACAAGAAGTGTCTCCCTGATGCCACAAGACTCGTTTACACATTGTCGCCAAGAGTCGTCTCCATCGGCAAGAGGGTCCACCGAGCTTACAAGTTGCTTCGACCTCAGCATGCTCATCGGTGAGACTATTGCTATCACCAAGAGATCACATCGAAGTCATCAAGTCATACCGAAACCCATTGTATTCCTATCAACATCCATCTATCAGAAAGAATCACTTCATCAGCATGATCGACAAGACCTCTCACCTACCTTTAGTTGGACTTATCCACCAATGCTATCGCTAAGACATTCAACTGTCGCCAATAGGTTTCACCAAGGTCTTCAAGTCACGTAGACATGAATGTTCTCATTAGAAAGACTATCATCTTTCGCTGAGACCTCACACCGAGCTTCATGTTATACCGATCTCCAAACAATAGTCGCCAAGAGTTACACCAAAGTCAAGATTCCATCGACAAGATTATTGCTCTTCGCCAAGACCTCATATCGAGGTTCCAAAGTCATATCGAAATGTGCTTCTGTCGGCAAGACCAACACCCGTTGCTAAGACTTCACCCCGCAAGTTCCAAGTTACCCCAAGTCAATCCTGTCGGCCAGACATCCACGTTCGCCAAGACTTCATGCCGATAGGAACAAGTCGTACCGATTTCTTCATCGGCCAGACAGACCGAAGGTCATGTCAATATTGGCAAGACTTCCTATCGTCACCAAGACTTCTCATCAAGACCCTCGAGTTAGCCTGAGTGTATACCATTGGTGAGACATTCCTCAGTCACCAAGAGATCTTCCCGAGAGTTCAAGTCACCTCGAACCTGCTTATCGGTGAGACTTCTCCTGGTCGCCATGACTTCCTGCCGAATCCTTTTGTTATCCCGAAGACTCTAAGTCGCCATGAGTCTCCCCAAAGCCCGATAACAAACCCTTATGTCGCTGAGACATTCCACTCGGTAGAAGTTACAACGAAGGCCATAAGTCACAGTGATAGGCTCCTTCGGCAAGACAAAAGCATTGTCTTGGTGACATGAGCAAAACACAAGGTAAACTACCAGTCAGCCAGACAACAGGAATGTCATAGCGACTATGCTTTCTCAAAGGTTTCAGCCTGTGAGATTGAGGCATATTTTCCAACAAAGAAGACAACATACTGAGAAATGTTCAACAAGTTGATGCACCAATTCATGAAAAAGATAAACATATTCACTTACCTCCCCAAATAGATCATATGTAATGTTATTCAAGGGAGGATAAATGAGTTGAACATACTCTTGTTTAGCTACTAGTGCATCTTGGATACCATCTTCTGCTATACCTTCATGTGCAGGTACCTTATTGGACTCCATCTGGGCTAAGTACCTGATTGGATAGCCTCTGGTAAGGGTAAAGCTTAAACTTTCCTTGTTGAACTTTTTGTTATGGACTACCATTTCATCACCTTGCTGGATGGAAAGGTCTAACTCATGTGGATGACTTGGTGAAAAAGTAGAAACCTCCTCAATACACTCATGCTTTCCCAAATGAACACTCATTCCTTCAATGGAGAACAATGAGATGGCTTCCTCCAATACACTCAATCAATACATTAGCTTCTGTATCTTTTATACACCAGAAAGGAGGCTTCTTATAATTCTTATTATCTCTCAAAGAATTACACTCCAAATCATTGTTTTCTTCTTCGACAAAAAAAGGAAAAAATTCAAGTAATGATGTAGCCTCAACAAAAGAAGGAAAAAGTTCAACCTTTTTAGTAGTCTCAAGCTCCTTTACACAATAGAATGGAAGCTCTTCAACCAGTTATAACCTTACAAATCAAGTTCATGAAGAGTCTCTTGATTTAAGAGAATGGGCTCCACCTTTTTATGCTCATATTTGTCTTGTTGTTCCAACACCTCATCAATCTTGTGAACTTGTTGTTCTAGTTCACCATAATTGACAACTTCTTCTAATAAGATTGATTCCTTGGCATCCAACTTTGAACAAAATTGTTCAATTATGTATGTGCACATTTCTTCATAAAGCTCGACATTAGGTTTTTCAATTAAAACATGCTCGAAGATATCAATGCTCTCACCTTGGGGAATAGTATCGAGTTCAATTTTAGGCTCTTCTTCCTAAGTTAAACTTCCATTGTCTTGCTGATTGTCATCAATAAGCAATCCACCAATGTCTTCTTGTTGTTCTGGAATAGTTTCACCATCTTAGAGAGATTTTCTTTGTGTTAATCTATACTCCTCTAAAGCCAAATGCAATGGATTTGGAGTTCTAGTTTCCTCCATGTTGAGTGAACTGTCTTGGTCATAGTCCTGCTCTTTTTCTGTAGTAGCACTCTATTTTTTGAAACTCCCCTCAAGCTACCTCTTTCGAAATTCCTCAGTTAGTTGGTGTTGATAATCTGAGTAGGCTTGACTACTCTGCACTCGAGCAGAAAAAATCTTCATTTTCCCTTTCTTAGCAGATATCTCTCGTTCAAGACCCTCTTCAAATTACATCCTCTATGCCTTCAACTTTTGGTCACAAAAATAGGCCTGTTCAACCATTTCTTATTGCTGCATATGGTCTTTTTCTACTTCTTGGCATCAACCAACATTCTATTCATGTGTGAGAACACCTTGCTAATATCATTAATCTTCATACAGTCAAGGTTTTGGCTCAAATCCCATAACATATGGTCAAATTGTTGGATCAAAACCAATACACTCTGATAAGGGTGTTATTGAGGCTAGTTATGTGAATAGTCATGCTGATTGGCATCAATAACCTCCTCTCGAAATTGATTTTGATCATATATTTGCTGATACAAAGGTTGAGCAGGAGTGGGAGGGTGGGAAACATGATAAAAATGTTAGTAATTTGTTGTTGCAGGGTCATTTGACATAAAAACAACAGGTTGTTCTATATAATATTGTTGATAAGAGGACATATTTGCATGACTCTCATGGAATGGAGGTGGAAAACCACTATATTACTAATAACTAGACATTGTAAAGATAAGACATGAAACATAGCAAGCCTAAACAACAAACCTTATTAATTGCAAATAACTGGATTGTTGAAACCAGTTGTTATAAGGTTGGAATCACCATGGTGTTGTTTAAACTGCCTCCCAAGGCTAATACTATTGAGAAAAACACCATATTTCTTAATATTTTGAAGTTCTCAATGATGCAATGGTACACAGAGTCACCATGATAGGCTGATATTAACCTTTGAAAGGCCTGAAACTTATTGGTTGCATATCAAAAACTAATAATACACTTGTAATTTCCAAATTGTCTATTTGACAGTCCCACTAGGCATGCCAAAAACTGTTATCTCTTAAACTTACACCCGAACTGAGTTGTGAAACTCAATTAGCTAGAGAAACATGGGAGCATTCTCGGGTTGTGGGTCACCCAAAATGAGAATGAACCTCTTGATAGGTCAGCTTCCTAGCTAGTTATACCACTTAAACTACTAATTTTTTGAAAGGGAAAGGGAGAAGGAATGCTAAAATGAATAAAACAAGAACTGGTAAACACTACCTCCTATGGTGATACACCTAACTGATAAAGACCTAAAAATTTCAAAGGACAGACACTTGCTTTTCAATGAATGAAGACAAAACACTTACACAACTTATTTCAGTTAGTTTATGCATAAACATTTCAAAAAAAGGCTTAAATCCACTTAGTTTTTAGAAGGGAAAGATTATTTTCACAATCTAAGAGCTATGTGGAATTTCTAAACACATTTTTCAACCTGCATAAAAATAACTTTGCAGAAAAGCATGAAAATGTGAGGAAAAACTACAAGGTTAAAATACCTCACATGTGATTTGATCAATCACTTTGATAACAAAAAACTGCAAGAATAAGAGGGAAAAAAGATTCAAGTACTGATATTCAAGGTCCTTTCTAAATTCATGTCCAAAATGAGTTACAAAAGATGCAAAAAAAAAGTGAAACTCTGCCAAAGGACTGTAAAAGTCACTAAGTTTGAATCTGCATAATTAGAACTAACTCAAAAATGAGTTACAAAAGATACTAAGTAACCAATCCTTAAAAAATTTCAACCAAAAAAGGAATTGGAAGCATCTATTTTTGTAAGCCTCCAAAAGCCTCAAAAATAGCAACTAAAACTTTATCAAAGGAGCTCCCATGTGTGGAAGGACCTTGTCAAATATGATGACTCTTCAAAACACCCTCCAAAAGTTCCAATTTTTCCTCAAAAGCAATTAAATGAGTCAAAACAACTCCTAAAATGTTGGCATATGTTTGAAAACTACCTCAACCTCCTCCAACTTCTTCCAAGATAGTTACAAGATCATAAATTGAAACAAATCTTCCAATTCTCTCCTTATCATGCGTTGAAAACTCAAAGCATATCATCACTATTTAATTTTGCATTCAAAATAACATTTAAGTCTAAGTGATTTATAAAGTATCACTAAGGCTTAATGTTTTACATTTCAAAAGGAATGCAAAAAAAATAATAAAAGAAAATATAAGTCTTTAAAAGACTTGTATTACATAGAAAAGGAAAATATCATAAGGAATAAGATTAAAAGTATTAGCCTCCCACGGGTTTAATTGTTTCCTTTTATTTTTAAAACAATGATGAAAAATGCCACTAAGGCATGGATCGACTAGAGTTATGAGAACCCTAAAGCAAAGATAAGCAAAAAATGAAAATATTCTTATTCTCATTGTCGAAGCTTCTTAAGGAAGCTAAACTATCACCATCGGGATTTTCATGGAGCTCATGGTGATTTTGACATTTTTCTATAGATTTTAGGCTAGAACAAAAGAGACTCTTCAGGTAATGGTCTTTCATGCATTGTTTTCTTCTGATAAATTTTCTTCAAGCCGTGGCTTATCCTGTAGCAGTTTCTTTTTTTTTTTTGAAGAAACAATAACTGTTTTAGTAGAAAAATTGAAGCAAGAATTTCATAGGCCACGACCTTTTCATTTTCTAGAAAAATTTGACCCTTTTTTCCTCCTTTCCTTTGATGCATATAGTGAAAAGATGCATTTTTCATGTTGTTCTGGAATCATACTTGAAGAAAATAGAACATTTTCTGAAATATTTAAAGGGAATTTATCAATACAAGACGTGGCCATGGCTGAACCATGTCAAGGGTTTGTAAATGCTCCATTTATTCTCTATTTTATATATCTGTATATTTTATTGGCCATTATGGGTCCTCTGTTCTATTTCGTGGCTGAGAGTTTTTGTTGTCTCTGCATTTTTCAATTTGCAGCCCCATCAAAAAACTCATATTTATCTCCTTTGCTATGATAATATTGTGCAAAATTATAATATGAATGAGACTTAATGAGAGGTTGAGTTGTTGAAACAAGAGCTACCTCAGTCACTTGCCACATGACAATGATGTCCTGTAAAATGGTCTGCAAGATGATTTAATATCATTGCACAATACGACATAATTCAAAGACTCTACAGATCCTTTTTCATTCCTTCATGAACACTACCCTTCACTGATTATGGATCATCCTAGCCTCACAAACCATGGCCATATCTTGTAGAAACTTATGGAGTAATCAAGGGTTTACATTTATTTGCTCCATTTTGAAAACAAAAGAAAATTCCACTATTACATGGCTATGGATTTGTACTTTATTTCATATTTCCTAAAAAAATTCTTCCACCCCCAGCTACAAAATTTCACTTTTCCTTAGCTCTTGATGCATTTCTAGTTTTTTCCAGTTTTTCCCTACAATGTCTTAATGATCAAATTGTCCTTCTTTGATAATTGCAAAAAATGTAGCTCATCATGTATACTGCTGTTGTGGTCTTCAAAGTATCAACTTCACTCAAGTCACAATGCTAATTTGTTACTGAACATCTGAATTCACAATTCACCTTTCTCATAGGAATGTGACTGCTACTTCCATGGTAACTCTTACTGCCCTCCAAATCATGATGATTGTGACTATATTTTCAACTCAAAAAGAATTGTGGCTTAATTTTATATCATTTATGGACTGCCTAGTTCTTGTTGATCTATAACATGAATTTACTTTGTCTTTGATTCGTGAAGACCATCTTCTTCTCACCCATAAACATAGATTCTATGAAACATCATGTCACTTAGCACTGTATTCTAAGCTGGCATCTTCTATTCACTATTCTCATGGCTTTGTGCAAAGATTTGGACTCGTGGATAAGATTGTCTTCTAACTTTGCATTATTGCTCACATATGCAAATTGCTCTTCACTATTATATAGTAAATTTCCTTTATTGTTACTTATACAAATTTTTCCTTTTAAATTTTATTTTGCAGAACCCTATAAGTGCTCTTTGCAGAGATTTTTGGTGTTCTTGAGTTTTCCTCTCCAAAAATATCTTGACTATATCGTGCCTAATAGATAGAAATTATTCTTTTGAAACCTTTGTTGAAGGTGTTCTCGAAGCTTCTCAAACTGCTTCAGTTGTATCATTGATTTGTAAACAAGGCATTATGACTGTTCTTTCATGTCTTGTTGTATTTGTATGAGACATTTTTCTCTTGATATCCATTTCTCTTGGAACCTTACATTGATATGGTATCTTGCTTTGGCATTTTGATTATTACTGATAGTTTTCCTCTCCAAAAATCTCTTGACTGTATCGTGCCTAATAGATAGAAATTATTCATTTGAAACCTTTATTGAAGGTGTTCTTGAAGCTTCTCAAACTGCTTTAGTTGTATCATTGATTTGTAAACAAGGCATTATGACTGTTCTTTCATGTCTTGTTGTATTTGTATGAGACATTTTTCTCTTGACTTGTTCTTTGCATGTCTTGTTGTATTTGTATGAGACATTTTTCTCTTGATATCCATTTCTCTTGGAACCTTACATTGATATGGTATCTTGCTTTGGCATTTTACTTGTTACTTATAACTATTCTCTTAATGAATCCTTGAAACACCTCTTGCTACCAATGAGTAATAATTGTTGTGTGAAGCTATTGATGCATTCCTATCCACTAATTGCAAAGATAACTTGATTAATTTTCCTTCATATTTCTTATGATAAAATGTGAGCTGAGCTCAACCCTCGTGGGAGCCACATTTTCCCCACTCATATTGTAAAAAGATGAAATAACAATAAAAATTGACTTGTATCTGCACATGAAGCAAAAAAGTTAGAAAAAAAATGCATATTTTGGAAGTGTTTGACGACTTCATTGTTTTCTAGGACATCCAAGATATGCATTGCTTATTTAATGCACATGGAGATTGGTTTATGCATGCATAGGTATTTTTTCATGTAAGGTTTGAAACTTTTCATTGCTTAGAGAATTTCTCTAGCATCATTGTTATTGCTAGATGGAGGAACTAAGAGCAACATGGAGCTAGGAGGAACACAAGCAGCTTGGGGCAGCAGCAAGACAAGATGACACATCAGAACTAGTCATTCTCAACAAATGAATGGTTTCCCTCCTTATATGCACATTTATTCTTATTCATGTAATATTCTTTTCTTTGTTTGTATGGAATAAGCTAAGTCAATCTCATAGATTGTGTGAGATAATGTACACTTATACATTCAATAAGGATTACTATGTTTAGAAAAGATTTTAAATCTTTCTTCTATTACATGCATATGTGTAAATGTAGTAATTTGTAATTTTAATCTTTTCTGGATTATTTCATTTATGCATTTGAATGTAATCTAGGAAATATTATAATGTACCTTTTATCAGTTTAAAATCAGCAAGCTCTGCTTGATTGAGCTATAAGTGAAAATATGGTAACAAGAACAAAGTAGAAGACCTGCCAAATTTGGAATCACCATTAGAGGTTGGAAACAAGTCATACCAGAGCTGACTAGAACACTCCTTATTCCACCCACCTCTCTGTGCCATGAAAGACATCGTCAAATCCTGTGTATGTGAGTTGAAAGTGAGTTGATGAGCATTCCTCATTATGCAGTTGAGGTCAAAAGAACCAACTTGCGTCAATGGTTGACCATAATAGTCCTACTCTACATTATCAGTCATGGGACTAACCTTAGGAGAACCAAATGCAAAATGTGATTCAATGCAACCCTTGACCAATGCACTCATCCCAACTGTACCTATAACTGTAATGGGTGTATCCACTTCCTCAATCAAACTTGACTCCATGGCGAGCTCCTCAACCTTCTCTTTCCTCATCAAAGCAACTAAATAGATCCCAACAAGGCTAAGAAGGGTGTCTCTATCTGAAAGAAGGTTCAAATAATTTGACTTCATTGTTAATATACCTTCTTTGACAAATAGCAAATCATCATGAGAATACTCTACTCCCATCCCCTTTTGTCTTCTCTCTAACTGGACCACCCAAAGATGATCCTGAATCTATTTGTGCATCTTGTCATGATGAGTTAATGTTGCAATAATCTCATCCTCCTTCACCTTCAACTTAGTCTCCAAGCTATGAACAACTTCTGCCTCACATGAAGAAACCTTAAATTTTTCTTGTTTCCTCATGTTTGGAACCTTCGCCAAGTCCTTCAATTGACCAAACTTATCAACCTCATCACCATCATTAGAACAAAGTGCATTTTCAGATTCATCCTTCCTTTGAATGAGGATTCTTCAAAGGTTATCTATCCCTTTTTGTCTTGCTATGTTAATGAAATTGAACTTTTCTTTCACTTCTTGAAGATGTTGTCTTGCATTTGTAGCCACTAATCTAGCCTCTTTGGCTTTCCTCAACCACCCTTCATTCATCATTTTAGACCTTTTTACCTCTTCAATGTAAAAAGACACAAAATCATCCTCTTATTCATGATATCTTCATGTCTACCAGTTGGTGTAGGGTTTCCACCAAAGGATGATATCATATCATTATCTTGCTCATGATCACAAGCTCCTATCTCATGAGAATGATGGAACATAATGTTGTTGTCCTCAAACAAATCAGTAATGGCATCATTACATTGTAAAATTTCTCCTTCATCATGTGTAGTCAAAACACTAGTGGATGCTCCACTAAGTAAAGGATCAACTGGAAAGGTAGAAGCTATTGTTTTGACAATTTCATTGCACACTTCTGCTTCCAATGTAATTGATGGTCTATCCAAAACATTATCCTGTGATTTATTGTCATTAGATGTATTTTCTATTTTTCTGTCTAAGGTCTTATTTGAAAAATTAGACTCATCATGACATGAATCCATATCACACAATGCACCCTTAGAACCCAATTCTTGAGTCCCTTCACGTGACAACCCCATAAGATCATTTTTCTCATGTGAAAACACTATTGTCTCATGCTCATGCAAAGTTTCATCATTGTTGTCATAAAAATCAGAGTTAGCCTCTATAGTAGAAACTTCTTAAGTAGCCTCTTGCAAGGATTATGTAGATAAATCATTACCCTAAGCTATCCTAGTGTCATCTTGAATCAAATCAACATGTATATCAAATTCATCATATAAATTTCTACATACCAAAATTGTTGGCAACACAAGGGCGGACAACTGAGAGGGGGGCTGAATCAGCTGTCACCAAACTTCAAACTTATTAAACTCATTAATCCTTATTCTAAAATCTAATAAATATCAATGAAAGCATGAAACAAAAACACATCAAAAACACACATAACACCAAGATTTTTTTACGTGGAAACCCTATTAGGGGAAAAACCACAGTGGAGGTCAGTCTATAAGATTATACCCTGTTAAAAGTATAAGAAGAATAAATGGGGAATGCACATGCATTTAGGAACATTTCCTAGAGCTCACTGCTCAATTACAAAGTAAGAAACACTATCTTGTAGAGAGATTTGGATTACAACCATCTGGATTTTGAACTGAGAAAATAGCATATGCTAATGCTTGATTACAGTTCTGATTAAGCACATGAACGCTTCTTCACTCTCCTTCACACTCTACTCTGCCTTCGAATGATTAGGAAATTATTCACACATATCATACACAAGCACACCTTTGAGCACACTTCAATTCGAATAAACAATCACTCTTATATATCCTCAACATGAAATTACATCACTACAAGTTGGCCACAAAGAAATAATTAAACGAATACAAATTGTCGGCCCAAAATAATAGATAATTTTCAATGAGAATCAACCAAGGTTGGCCACAATATAGTGAAGACCCAAAATAACGACTTCAACATGAAAACACTTCAATTAATCTCTCCTCGAAGATCCACAACACGCTTCAACACCCTGTTGGCCAAGAACATGAAAAACATGAACACTCAAGAGAAAATATTGGATCGTGAGCACAACGATCAACATGGACGTGCAACATAGATAGAGCACGATCTAGAAACATCCAAAAGCATCATAAATCACCAGAGAAACATCCACAACAACTGAACTAACTAGTATAATATAATCTTCATCCAGGAACACAAACTGAAGTAACAAAAAAACTGTGAAAATACAAATCTTCATAACTCGATCAATTCTTCACGTGGATCTCTAAAACTCAACAAGGATAAACTAGATATACTCAACAAGAAACCCTTTAGTCCACAACCTCTTATCAACAACGTACGAAACTCACCGATAGATAGAACATCACTTCACCACTGACAACCTACAACTCATTCCATTACAATTTTCTCAATATCCTCGACATATACAACTTCAAATGCACTAATGCTAATAGTGTTGACATCAATGACAACCACAACATCCAACAATCTCCCCCTTTGGCATTGATGGCAACACATGATGTGAAAAACACCATCAACGCAACTAACTCTTGACACTTACTCCCCCTTAGGTTCTGACTCATTTTCACCTTAACTCTTCCACATGATCTTCTTCCCACAAGGCTCTTTTCCTTAGATAATCACCATTTTTTCACATTACTCTTCTCCCCCTTCGAAATCAATGACAAATATCTCTAAGCTATGAACCACATATTTGAACTTCTGAACCATCTGACTACCCCCTCTGAGTAGCATCCACCACAACATCAAATCAAGATATGATTATGAAATGCATAGACTGGTGCAAAGCAATACATCCTTAGTTCTGATTAGGATGGGTAATCACCCCTAACTTCCCTCTGAGATACTCAAAAGTATCCTTAGGAAATTACTTTGTAAAGATATATGCAATCTACTCCTTAGTAGGAACATACTCCAATTTGACTTTCTTTTCACTTACCTTTTCTCTCAAAAAGTGAAACTTGATAGATATATGCTTGGTTTTTTAATGCAACACCAGATTCTTAGAAATGATAATGACCCTTGAATTATCATAGAATATAGCAATAGGATAATCATACACAACTCTGATATCCTTTAGCATCAGCTTCATCCACAATACTTGAGTACAATTGTTAGCAGCAACAATGTATTCGTCCTCTGTAGTAGATAAAGAAATGGCATTATGCTTTTTACTCAACCATGAAATTAGCTTTTTACCCAAGAAAAATGCACCACCACTAGTATTTTTTCTATCATGCACATCTCATGTCCAATCAACATTAGTAAAGGCACTCAAAGTAATATCATCATCTTTAGCATACCATAGACCAAAATCAATTGTCCCTTTCAAGTATCTAAAAATTATCTTCACGACAGTCACATGAGATTCCTTAGGATCAGTTTGAAATCTTGCAACAACACACATACAACATTCATGATATTAGGCCTAGTTTGAGTCAAATAAAGCAATCCACCAATCATTGATCTATATCTAGTTTTATTTTCCTTTGGAGAATCATCATCTATTGTCAACTTAAATCCGGTCACCATAGGTGTACCGAATGGCTTTGAATCTTCCATACCAAATTTCTTTAGCAATTATTTCACATACTTGGATTGAGATCTAAAGATCCCTTTATCTAACTAAGTAATTTGCAATCCAAAAAAGAATTTCATCTCTCCAATCATTGAAATCTCAAACTCATTTTGCATCACATTAGAAAACTTCATGCACAAACTATCATCTCCTCCAAAAATGATATCATCAACAAAAACTTCCACAATAAAATCTTTATCATTCTTGAAGTGCAAATTACTATCAGCAGTACCTTTGTCGAATCCAATTTGGCATACCAAGCTCTAGGGGCTTGCTTAAGTCCATGTAATGCTTTCTTCAACTGACAAACCATATCTCCCTGATCAGTCAATTGAAATCCGTCAGGTTGCTCAACATATACCTCTTCTTCTAGTTCACCATTTAGAAAAGCAGATTTGACATCCATTTGATAAACCTTGTAGTCTTTGTAAGCAACATAAGTAGGAAATAGTCTCACAACTTCAATTCTAGCAACAGAGGCAAAAGTCTCTTCAAAATCAATTCCTTTCATTTGAGAATATCCCTTGCAAACTGTTCTTGCTTTGTTTCTAACCACTTCACCTTGCTCATTCAATTTGTTTCTAAAGACCCATTTAGTTCCAATTACATTTTTATCCTTAGGTCTAGGAAAAAGAATCCATGTATCATTTTTCTTAATTTTCTATAGCTCTTCTTCCATTTCTTCAACCCAATATTCATCTGTGCATGCTTCATTCACACTAGTAGGCCCAATCTTTGAAATCAAGCAATATTCTTCTGCAATTCTTCTCCTAGTCTAGACACCTTTATTCTTATCACCAATAATTTGATCTTTTGAATGATTTAATCATACATACCTTAGATTCTTAGAATGTTCTTGAATTTCAGGCTCTTCTGATCTCTCTTCTGCTCTTTCACCAGTTTCTTCTTCCTCTTGATCTTCTTGATTCACTATAATGATCTAAACTTGATTTGAAGTCTAACCTTTGTTTGTACTGTCATTTTGATCATTAGAGTCCTATCCATAGGTTCTGGATGGTCTAGCAATGTCTTCATCAACCTTAACATTTGCACTTTCAACCATTTTCTTCAATCTCTTATTGTAACATTGGTAGGCCTTGATTTTAGTAGCTGAGTAACCCAAAAAGATTCCTTGATCACTCTGAGCATCAAAATTTCCTATATCTTCATCTCTTTTGATATAGCATCTACTCCCAAAGAATTTGAAATATCTAACAATAGGCTTATGACCAGTCCATAGCTCAAAAGGGGTCTTACCAGTATCACCTTTGATTTTTACCCGGTTGAGGATATACACAACAATACTCACATCTTCTCTCCAATAGATATGAAGGAAATTTCCTTCCAACATCATAGTTCTAGCAACATCTTGAATTGTTTTGTTCTTCCTTTCCACAACTCCATTTTGCTGAGGGGTCCGCAGTGTAGATAATTGTCTCTTTATTCCATGTTCTTCACAAAAATAATTAAACTCACCAGAAGTGAATTCACCACCTCTATCTGATCTCAAACATTTAATCTTCAAACTAGTCTCTATCTCAACAATAGCTTTAAAGGTCTTGAACTTTTCCAAAGCTTCAGATTTCTCCCTTAAGAAAGTAGCCCACATCATTCTTGAATAATCATCAATAAGCAACATGAAATACCTATAACCTTGTAAACTTTTGATTCTAGAGGGACCACACAAATCAATATCACAAGTTCCAACAATTCATTTGAACAATGTTGTTTGCTCTGAAATGAAATTCTATTTTTTTCCTAACTGACATTCCTTACAAATGGCATTAGTAGGTTTTACCAACTTATTTAGATCTCTCACAACCTTAGTAGAACTTATCTTGAAAATGTTATCAAAGTTAACATGAAACATTCTCCTATGCCACAACCAACTTTCATCAACTTGAGCAATCAAACAACTTTTACTAGTAGCATTCAGATGAAAGATATTACCTCTTATTTTTGTACTTGATACAATCACATTTCTAGAACATCCCAATCTTCTGCACTTTCCATCCTTGAACTGAAGATTGTATCCCTTCATTGGTATGAGTTTTCCACAGTCCATTGAAGATAGATAATATGCTTTTGGATTTCACTGTGTATATTTTTTTCATCGATGTTTCGAATCACACTCAGTGATCCATCATCAGGAAGAGGAAGAATATTGTATCCCTTATCAACCATCTGTCTAACACTCAAAAGATTATGCTTTAGACCTTCCACATACAAGACATCATCAGTATTATTCTTACCATCAAGAGAAATGCATCATCTTCCATGGATCACACCAGTTGTGTTATTACCAAATCTCACAACACCACCATAATACTTTTCCAAGCTTACAAACTTACTTTTGTCTCCAATCATATGATGTGAACATCTACTATCAATTACCCATTCATATTTTTCTTCAACTCGAGCAGCTAGGGATTTCTCCACATTTGTACAACTAGCAAATTTAGTAGATACAAGATTATTTTCCTTGATAGCAATAAACACCCATTCGTCTTCACCTTTATTAGATTCATTATTTTTCACACCTTCATTAGCAGCATAGTAACACTTCTTTTGAAATTTATGCTTGTTATGTCTTGGTTTATAATCTCTTTCTGGACACCTTGATGCAAAATGACCTATCTTATTGCAAGAAAAACATTTAAGAGGAAATTTTACTTCATACTTACCTTTTCCTCTTAGTACTCTCTTGACAATAAGTGCTTCTAGCTCTTCCATCTCTCTTTCTTCTTCTTCAATCTATCTGATTTCATCCTCATACTTGAATTTATTCCTAGATGAACTCTCACTCGGATCATATCTCTGTCTATCCTTCCAGAAGTAGTAGCCCTAAATGCATATTTATCCTTAGGAAGGGCATCACCAAATTTGCTCAACTCAAAAGCAGCCAGCTTACCAACCAAAATATCTCTGGTTACATTTGTTACAGTCTGGAGCTCTTCAATAGTTGTAGCTTTGAATTTATATGCAGCGGAAAAGGATCTAAGCACCTTAGCAACAATATCTGATTCTTCCAACTTTCCACCAACACATCTGATACCACACACAAGTTCATTCACTCTTTGCATGAAAGTAGTAACATTTTCATCATCATCCATTCTCAACATTTTATATTTCCCTTTCAAACTCTGCAACCTAGCAATATTCAAATTAGCATCACCTTCATACAAAGTTTCCAACTTTTTCCAGATCTCATAAGCAGTCTTTAGATCCATAAAATTTGTCATCTCAGTAGCAGTCAAAGCACTCAACAATGCTTCCTTAGCCTTGATATTATACTCAGCATCCCTGATCTCAGTAGAAGTAGTAGGACCATTCTGTGGAATAACATACATATTACTTGTAATGCTCCAATAGGGTTCACCAATGCATCTTAGATGGCACTCCATTCGAGTCTTCCACAAGGAATATTTTTTTCTATCAAATTTTAGACTATCCTTCTTGTATGTCACCATCCCAGATCACCTCAAGATGTTAAAATTATTCCAAGGACCAAAGCTCTTATACCAATTGTTGGAAACACAAGGGAAGACAACTAAGAGGGGGGTGAATTAGTTGTCACCAAATTTCAAACTTATTAAACTTATTAATTCTTATTCACAGATTTGATCAATATTAATGAAAGCATGAAACAACACATTAGAAACACACATAACACCAAGATTTTTTATGTGGAAACCCTATTAGGGGAAAAACCATGGTGGAGGTTAGTCCTCAAGATTATACCCTATTAAAATTATAAGAAGAATAAATGGGGAATGCACATGCATTCAAGCACACTACCTAGAGCTCACTGCTCAATTACAAAGGAAGACATACTATCTTATAGAGAGATTTGGATTACAACCATCCAGATTTTGAATTGAGAAAATAGCATATGCTAATGCTTGATTACAGTTTCGGTTAAGCACATGAACACTTCTTCAATCTTCTTCACACTCTGCTCTACCTTCGAATGATTAGGACATTATTTGCACATCTCATACAAAAGTACACCTTTAGGAACACTTCAATTCAAATAAACAATCGCTCTTATATATCCGCAACATGAAATTACATCGCTACAAGTCGGCTACAAAGAAATAATAAAATGAATACAAACTGTCAGCCCAAAACAATAGATAATTTTCAATGTGAATCAACCAAGGTCAGCCACAACATAGTGAAGACCCAAAATAACAACTTCAACATGAAAACACTTCAATTAATTTCTCCTCGAAGATCCACAACACACTTCAACACCCTGTTGGCCAAGAACATGAAAAACATGAACACTTAAGAGAAAATCTCGGATCACAAGCACAACAATCAATGCAGATGTGCAACATAGATAGAGAATGATCTAGAAACATCCACAAGCATCATAAATCACTAGAGAAACATCTGCAGCAACTAAACTAACTGGAATCACATAATCTTCATTCAGGAACACAAACTGAAGTAACAAAAAAACTGTCAAAATACAAATCTTCATAACTTGATCAAATCTTCACGCGGATCTCTAAAACTCAACATGGATAAACTAGATATACTCAAAAAGAAACCATTTATTCCATGACCTCTGATCAAAAACATACAAAAATCACCGACAAATAGAACATCACTTCACCACTAACAACTTGCAACTCATTCCATTACAATTTTCTCAATATTCTCAACATATACAGCTTCAAATGCACCAATACTAATAGTGTTGACATCAATGACAACCACATATCAGCAACACAACCACAACATCCAACAAAATCATTCTCATGATGAGTTGTATCAGTCATATGTGAAGATCCTCTATCCATTTCATGTGCAAACAATTCATGGGCAATAGTGTGATATTTCTTCTTCACAAGCTTGGTTTGATGGCAAAGACTTGGGTGAAAATCCATGCAATACTTGAAGGAATAATTCTCTTTAATACATTGAGGAAGAGTGCTATATTCCTCAAACATGTTAATCACTTCCTTGTCTTTGTTTGGTGGTGTTGTTTGCTGATCCATTCTTGCTAGAAACCATGACATCATATCTATCATCCCATAAAATTTATTTTCCATTCTACTCAATGAAGCCATGCTTTGCAACTACACTTAAAACCAACCCAACAAGTTGGTAGGAAACCACTCTGATACCACTGTAATATCCCTTGCAACTTCTAATCTAAATTTTTTCTCTCAAGGAATATCATAAGGGTTACCAAAATGCAAACCAAAGATCTTGGTTACTATGACCTTCTAACACTTTAGGATTTTTCACCTAAAGGAGAGGGATATAAAAAAATGTCAATGTTCACAATTCTTAAACCACTGTAGAAATTCCTTACAAATTGTGACCTTAGTTTACCTCCAGGAATATTGTCAAACACTTCTTATGCAACCTCTTAACTTGCTAGTTTGTAGCTTCAGTCTAATTATGCTAGCTTGAAATGACTTCAAATATGTTTGGAATGCTTGCAAATAACTTCTAAGATATCTAAGCATAGGAATAAATGCAATTGCAGCCTTTATTTGACTTTTCAAATGCATCTATATGAATTCTACAAGATAAATGTACACCTACAACCAACTGGCATTTTTACAAACAATTGGCATACAAACTAATATGATGGAAATGAATGTTATTAATTTGTCATTACATCAAACATATTGTATGCAACTTATGACTCCCTTATTCAAATGTTCTTTCCAATACAATGTTAATCATAATTTCCAAGACTCTTGGCTTCACAATAGATATGAAATACAATGCCTAAGTTTGATTTTCTAATTAATCACTTACAACAACAACTATAAATGCCTAAGATGACAATGAAAACTACTTATAATTGTAAGAGGAACCTAGTAATAGTGGTGCCCAAATATGTTGATGAAGAAACAACCAAAAATCCAATGAAGTGAGCTCCTTTCAAGCCCAAGTCGAAAACTTCTCCCAACCACCCCTATTTTGAAGTAGAATGCCAATATTGAATTAAATGCAACCTCCAAGTCTCTTCACAAGCATCAAAAATCAACACAAGGTCCCCACAAATGGACTACTCTAAATAGAGAAGGAGATCAATGCAGATAAGGGCCTCCATGAGTGAAATCGATGGTCTCTATAAGGTACTATGAAAATATGGAAATGACTGATATAAAAATTTGAATATGTATAATGCAAATCACCTCCTTGATAGTCAAATTTGATGAAGACTCCAAGCAGAAAATGTCTCCACATCAAACCTCCAATCGAACTTAGCAAAATTGGCCTTTGACCAAAAATTTTGGCACCAATGGAAGACTAAAGTATCTTCCTCTTAGTTGCAACCCTTCAGAGGAATATTTCACCACCTCAGTTATGCTAATCAATGGGAGTTATCATTCCCAAAGACCAAAATAGAAAATCTGCAGAAACCCCTAGGTTTCTCCACAAACATCAAATGCAATTTTCAATTCCCAAATATCCAAAAATGAGCCCTTAAGATCCTTTTATACTTTTCCCGAAAGAGCCCACACACTTTTCTTGCCAATGTGGGATAAAAGATATATTTCCAACTTTTATTTTATTTGCACTTTATAATAATATTAAAATATAACTTTATAATTCATAAAGTGCAAATATGTTGGCAAAACATTATGTTTTCAAACATCTTGATAACACGTTATGTTTTCCAACACCCCGATCACAAATTATGTTTTCCAATATCTTGATAACACATTATGTTTTCCAACATTTAAAAGAACATAGGAAACCCCCATTAAACCACTAAATCTAGGAGAAGAAGCCAACCATTGCCTAAAGAAGACCTCTAACCAAGCTCCTTAGCCTATAAGAGTCAGGAATAGGCTAAACCCCTCTGATATTGATGCTCACAAAAATGGGGACATTACAACTTCCTTGATGGAATTTTTTGCTCCCATGGTGTCAAATTGTGTAAATCTAAAAATTCACTCTTCTTTTCCTATGTTTCATCTTCATAAAAATTATAAATATTAGCTACATTGAAAATGGGTAAAATATCTATTCTTGAAGGAAATTCTATTTCATATGTATTAGCTAAAACTTTCTTGAGTACCTTACATGGTCCAATCTTTTTGTATTTTAGCTTGTTGTAGGTGCCTCGAGGAAACCTCTCCTTCTATAAGTGTGTTAAAAACAACTCTCCCACTTCAAATTCTTGTTCTAATATTTTCAAATCAACATTTTCTTTGTACTTGTTTGTATTGGACTCCAACCTCTCCTTAACCTTTTTGTGCAACTCATGTATATAGTCAACATAATCCTTTGTTGCTGCACTTGTCCTTCCAAAATTTGCATTATCTCTTAACTCATGAACACCTTTAGAACTAAATTCATAGATAATCTAAAAAGGACTCTTATCTATGCTTCTATTGATGGAGTTGTTGTAAGCAAATTCAACTTGTGCAAGTATCACATACCACTGTTTGGGTTTCCCATCTATCAAGCATCTCAAAAAATTTCTGACTTCTATTGACTACCTTTGTTTTCTCATCTATTTAGGTGTGATAGGATGAGCTATAAGTTAAATGTGTGCCCAAATTTTTCCATAATATTCTCCAAAAATGAATAACAAACTTAGTATCTCTATCTGTAACAATACTTCTTGGTAAACCATGCAACCTTACAACTTCCTTGAAAAATAAATTGGCAACATGTGATGCACCACTTTATTTCTTGCAAGAAATAAAATGAGCCATTTTTGAAAATCTATCAACCACAACAAAAATAGAATCATTACCTTTTTTGGATCCTTGGTTAAACCAAGAATAAAATCCATACTCCTTCCCATGGTTTATTTGAAATCAATAAAGACTGATATAATCATGTGTTTTGACTTGCTCCTCTAGCATGTTGATATAGTGAGCATCTTTGAACCATATTTTTCACATCCTTACCCATACTTGGCCAATAATAAGCTTCACTCGTATGCTCTAAAGTTTTGTCCACTCCAAAATTTCCACCAAGTCCTCCACCATGTTTTTCCCAAATCAAATTCTCTCTCATTAATCCCCTTGGAATGCACAATTTTTTCCCCTTGAACAACAACCCTTCTTGAATGAAATATTCCAAAAAATTAGTTCTATCACCCTCAATTGGAGATTTACAAGCTACCCATGCTTCACCAAAATCAATATTTTTTTCATACATTTCTTTCATCAAATCAAAATCCATGACATTTACTTGCATTTGATTTAACAACAAACATCTCCTACTCAAAGCATATGCTACTTAATTTGACTTACCACTTCTATGTTTGAGAAAAAAGGAATAGCTTTGCAGAATACCACCCACTTTATATACTTTTGGTTTAACTTACCTTGGCTGCTAATGAAATGTAAGGCATGGTGAACAGAATAAAGGACAAACTCCTTTCGTAACAAATAGTGTCTCCACTTCTTGAGCACCTGCACAATAGAGTAAAACTCTTGATCATACATTGATTATTTTCTCTTGGCTTCATTTAGCTTCTCACCGAAGTAAGCTATAGGATTTCCTTATTTATTGATAACTCCTCCTTTAGTTGTCCCACTTGTATCATAGTCAACTTGAAACATTGTTAAAATCTGGCAATGCTAGTATAGGTTGTTCGGTTACTTTTTCCTTCAATATGTTAAAACTTCACTCTGCTGCAACTATCCATTTGAAATCTATTTTCTCCCTCTTTATTGTGTTAGTGATAGGTACACAAATACTACTAAAATTTCTAATGAAATTCCTATAGAAGCTTGCAAAACCATGAAAACTCCTTGCCTCAAACATGCTTCTAGGTGATGGGCATTCTAGGATTGCCTTAACCTTTTTTAGATCCATCTGTAAGCCTTCCTTTGAGATTAAAAACCCTAAATATACCAACTCCTCTTTTATAAAGACACATTTTTTGAAATTAACCAGAAACTTTTCCTCTCTCAAACTTTGTAAAATATCCCTCACATGTTCTAAATGTTCATCCTTTTCTTTGCTAAAAACCAAGATAACTCCTATTTTGTCTTGAATTTTTTTTTCCATTCATCTCCTTCTCTAATCCTTATTTGATGGTACCCACTCTTCAAATGAATTTTGGTGAATTATTTTTCTCCACTCAAGAAATCCATCAAGTCATCCATATGAGGAAATGAAAATCTATATTTGATTGTAATCTTGTCAATGGCTTTAGAACCCATGCACATACACCATTCTCCATCCTTTTTGGGTGCCAAAACTACTGGTACTGCACATGGGCTCAAAATCTCTCTTATCAAGCTTTATCCAACAGTCCTTGCACTTGTTTGTTTATCTCTTCATTCCATTTGGGACTTGTTGATGGTCAGAATAGTACAACAACATTAAACAAAATATCTCTATTCTATTTCTCCTAAAAAAGATAACTAATATCAAATCACCTATCTTCCAAGGTCTTGGTAGTTGGTTCTCAATTGTGTTGTAATCACTCAATGGTTCATGAAATTGTAATATTCAAGGGTCCTTTGCAGGTAAATAGGATATCAAACTAAAAATTTCGAAGTATTCTAATAGGGGGTTTCAAATAAACATAAAAAAGAGATTATAGTTTTGGAACAGTGAGATGTAAACATTTTCTTAAATTAAGACATGCAATTTCTATAGCAAGCATTTTTTAGTAAAGGTTAAACAAATAAATGGAATAACTCATGATTAATCATGTAATTACACCTATTCATAGTGTTGATTAAATAAATGCATTTCATATTTTTTAGAATCAATTCAAATAATAACATTATCAACTTGTTGTTGGTGAAAATGCATGAGCTGCTGGTGAGAATACATGATATTATAGCTAAAGAGGAGGAGTTTTGGATGCAGAGATCTAGAGTGTTGTGGCTTTTAGCTGGAGATAGAAACACCAAGTACTTTCATTTGTCTATCTCAAAACACAGGGTTGCCAACAAAATTTCTCACAGAGAAGTTAATGGCAAGAGATTTGAGGAAGAGGAAGACATCAAAAAGCAAGTTGTCCTCTTATTTAATAACCTTCTCTCAGCGAATGGGGAAATCAACCATAATGACCAAGATTTTTTGTTAGAGGCCATCCCTAAGGTTTTGGGCATGGAAGATAATACTAACCTAGATACCATCCCCTCTTGGGAGGAAATTATGAAAGAAGTCTTTTGTTTTGAAGGAAACAAGGCCCCTGGCCCTGATGGGTTCCTATGTTCTTTTTTCAATGGTTTTGGGAGATTGTTGAAATGGATGTTGTGAATGTTGTTAAAGAATTATTTGGATCCAGAAGTCTTCTTAAGGAATTGAATGCTACTTTTTTGGTCCTTTTTCCCAAGAAACCTGGGGCTAAGGAGTTTGAGGCATTTAGGCTTATTAGTCTTTGCAACTCTTTTTATAAAATCATATCTAAGGTGTTGACATCAAGGCTCCTTACTATCCTTCCTTTGCTGATATCCCCTCAACATAATGGATTTTTTCTAGGAAGGAAAATCCTGGACTTTGTAGTCACTATTCATGAGAATATCCATTCACTAGTGGAATCTAAAACTGAAGGATTTCTTCTTAAGCTGGATATTTCCAAAGCTTATGACCATGTTGATTGGGAGTTTTTATTCAAAATTCTAAGGGTGTTTAGTTTTAGCAGCAAAGTTATTCAACTGGTGAATCAATTGGCTACTACAGTCTCCACTTCCATCATTGTGAATGGCTCTCCCTCAAGATTCTTTCATAATTCAAGAGGCCTAAGACAGGGTGATCCTATCTCTCCTATTCTATTCACAATCATGGCTGAGAGCTTGGGAAGAAATCTTAAAAGATTGATTGAATAGAGATCTCTAGCTAGTCTTAGAACTTCTTCTACTAATTTGATTTGTTCTCACCAACAGTTTGTTTATGACACTATGTTGATGGGAAGATAAAAAGTGATTGAGGCTAATACTTTGAAAAAAATATTGGATGTGTATGAGAAGGCAACTGGGTAGATGGTCAATAGACAAAAGAGTTCCCTTTTTTTCTTTAATACGCCTGAGCATAGATAGATAAAGATTGCTAGAATCCTTGGTTGTAGAGTGGAATCCTTACCCTCTACTTATCTTGGATTACATCTATGCCTTAAACCTCCAAAATCCTTTTGGTGTTTGTTGGTTGATAGGTTTAGCAAGAAGATGGCAGGATGGAAAGGAGCTCTTCTGAGTCAAGCAGAAAAAATTCAGCTCCTCAAAGCTTCTCTTCAGAACCTCCTAGCTTATGCACTTATCCTTTTCAAAATACCTTCCAAATATGTTGAGGCCATTGAGAAGATCCAAAAAAGATTCCTTTGGTTTGGTGTGGAGGAGAAAAAGAGGATGCCTCTAATAGGATGGGATTTGGTATGCAAACTGAAATCCTTGGGGGGATTAGGTCTTAGAAAAATAATAATGATTAATAAGACTCTTCTTGCTAAAAAAATATGGAGATCCTTTTTGTCTGATGGAGAATGGAAGATATCTTAAAAAGTAATTATATGACCAATTGTGTGTCCCTCAAAGCCTTGTTGGATTCTCCTTTTATGTCCCATGGTTTAGTTTTCTGGAATGACATGATTGCTAGTAGAAATATTTTGGAATCAAGGGTTGGTTGGCACATTAGAAGTGGTAATCTAGCCAAGTTCTGGGAGGACAGATGGATTTTTAAGGATCCCCTAATCAAAATTGAAAGATTCAATAGGTGGGTTGAGTTTTGTAAAGCTGATTTTGGACAGTATGTAAAAGATTATTGGAGTGAAGGAGATTGGGTGGATTTGTGTATGGTTAGCCAGGATTTGGCTCTGCTTCAATCTTCCTTGATGATTTTCAGATTGGGATAGAATCAGTTGGATGATCATCTTGTTTGGATGGACAACCCTTCAAGCAACTACTTTATTTCATTGGTTGTTTCTCTGCTATCCCTTTCTCAAGCCCCCCTCCTTTCTGGTCTAAAGCGTGGATAAAACACTTTACTCCTAAAGTCAACATTTTATTTTGGATTCTACTTCAAAATAAGGTGCTCACGGTGGATAATATTTGCAAATGGGGATTACAAATCCCCAATAGATGTTACCTCAACAAGAGTGAAGCGGAGTCAACAAACCATTTGTTTCTCCATTGTCCATTTGTTGCTACAATCTAGGGAAAATTTATGGCTCTCTGTAATATTTCTTGGGTTTTCCCCCTATCCACTGAAGATTTCTTTTCATAATGGAAAGCCCCATCTCAAAATCCCTTCATTTGAAGATTATGGGATTTTTTTTCCCTTTTGTTGTATGGGGAGTGTGGAGAGAACGAAATAACAAAATTTTTAGGGATAAGAAAATGTCGGAGATTAATGTTTTTGAAAAAAAAAATAGGCTAATAAAGGAAAACTTCAATGTTATTCCCCAAAAAGCCTTAAATCTTGAGGTTGTGGTGTGCACTCCCTATGATCTAATGATAGCCAAGGATTGGAATCTCAAAATGGATGTATCTAAGGCATCCAAGCTAGCTAAGAAAGACAGGGAGGGTGTGTGTTGGACCTTTCCTCCAAATGGCTAGACAAAAGACAACTTTGATGGTGTTGTGAACGGAAATCCGAGGATGGTTGGAAGTGGAGGTGTGTTAAGGGACTCAAATGGTAACTTTTTGGTGGTTGTGGCCATTTCCCTTGGTTCTCAAATGAATCATGTGGCGGAGGCTATAGGAGCTTTTCAAGTTTTAAATTTAGCACAAAATCTGAATATAAAATATTTATGACTTGAAGGGGACTCCAAAAACATCATTGACTGTATCCTAGGTAGGACCCCACCCTCCTAGTCTATTAAGAATTGGATTGAAGATGCTAAATCTATCTTAGATAAGTTTGAAAAAGTTAAAATCTCCCACGTCTATAGGGAAGCTAACAACATGGCCGATTACTTTGCGAATGAGGGGTTTAAACAGGGAGGTTTGAACACGTGGTAGAATTTCAGGGACTTGGGAGCTAAAGTTAGGGCCTTATTAGATTATGATGTTATGCATGGGAAAGAAGAAAATATCTTTAATGATGATAGGGAAAAGGGCTAAGTACATCAAAATCAAAAGATTTGGTGGGGCTATGTCAAATAACTTAGCTGGTAAGAAAAAGCAGCATGCTTTGTGGGTTCATTGGAATGGCTGTGTAAATTTACAACAAGTTTTTGACATTGGTAGAGATTGCAATGAGGTGCATGCGAGAATGGGGGGGACAAGAAAATAATCAAGCCAAATAGTTATAAAATGCACACAAGGAATGCTAAGGTCTGGAAACAGGTTGAACAAGGAGGTTTGGTTCCATTCCTGGAAAAACTTCATGGGCATGATCCTCAGGCCACTAACTACTTTTAGAAGAACTAGAATAATGGAGAAATTACCCTCTTTGGGAGAAAGGTGAAACTAGACGAGAAAATCATAGGAGAGGTGACTGGCATGTCCATTGAGGGCATGAAATTTTATCATGACAGAAGGTTTTCAGATGAGGTGGTAATCAGTTTCCCAAAGAAAAAAAAGGAGAAATTAAATCTGGTCAAAGTTTCCAATAGCTATTTCAAAATTGACTCCATCAAGGCACTTTGGAGAAAGGTGCTCTGTGTCATTATGGAGTATATTACCTTGGATGGGAGATTCACTAGAGTTTATGGTCATCATTTTTCCCTCCTTAACCACTTCCGCCATAAGGTACAAATTTCTTTTCCTTATTACTTGTTCTACTCATTGAGCAATAGCCTTGAGGACCATAAGAAAAACCCCAGGAGATACCCTATTCTTCATCCTGGGCTTATTAGGTTGATCTATAAACATTTTCAAATCCTGTCTGCTTTATCCAAACTGGTTGCCTCCATAGTGTCTGAGGACTATGATACAGATAGTGGTGGCTCAGAGATTCATTATAAGCCTAACCCAAAGGGAATTTTTGAAGCCCATCCATCCCCTGTCCTTTCTTGCAAGAAAACCCAGCTTTGTAAACCCCAAGACATGAAATTTAACCTTGAGAATTACCTTATCTACCCGACCCCTTTAAAGAAACCCGTTCTCAAGTGATCCCCTACCAAAAAGTTGGTTTCCTACTCTATAGATTCTCTAGAGGAAAAAACTGAGAACCCTGAAGCTAGTAGAGATTCTATTTCTACCCTTCCTGCCTTCGTTAGAGATGTTGGAACCAAATTTCCTAGCTCCCCTAACCTAAGTGATTTCAACCTCATTTTAGATTGAGGTCAATTTGGAGATATCCTTGCCTCTACTAGATGTGGTGTTGGTGATATTTTTAGGGTTATGAAATGGGCCTATCAAGAAATCAATGATCTTAATCTCAGAAACAGGGTTCTAAATAGCAAGTTGGAAGAACTGGAACTGAAGCTGTCAACTCTGAACAAAGAAGAAGGAAAAAAAAAAGAACAATATTGGGATGGGAGATGATGAAATTGAGGACAAGTACAAGACTTTGGAAGCTGGAATTGTTATAATAAAAAATAATATGAAAATTTTTGTGGAAAAAAACCATAGAATGGCAAGGCACAATGCCATTATCATTAATGCAATGTCTGAAAAGTTTGAAAAGTCACAACAGGGCTCGCTGGTTGTTGACCTGGAAGAGGATAAGGATAAAAGCAAGAATGAGGATCA
This sequence comes from Sequoia sempervirens, assembly GCA_007258455.2. Taxonomy (NCBI): domain Eukaryota; kingdom Viridiplantae; phylum Streptophyta; class Pinopsida; order Cupressales; family Cupressaceae; genus Sequoia; species Sequoia sempervirens. The sequence goes on from VDFB02270651.1 coordinate 113,221,832, forward strand.
AGGAATATCAAAGAGGACCCTTGCCAACCTTAAGAGGAAAGTGCCTCCAACTTCCCAAATGGTCCAGATCTTAAAGAAAGGGGTTCAGGAGATGAATGACATGGAAGCTGAGATAGCGGAAATTTTTAAGTCCCAAGCTTAGTTGCTGCTGGAGTTTTTTTTGGTCTTTTTGAGGTCTTTTTTGTGTCCTTTGCTGGCCTTTTTTTGGTGGTTGTTGCTTTGTAATTTTAATGTACTTTCTATAGCCTCTTTGTTTTTGGGTTCTTTAACATTTTATCTCTTTTATTCGTAAACTTTGTGGTTTTGGGTCCCTGTAAAACCCATTTTTTCCTCTTTGAAAAACATTATCAACTTTCCACAAAACTTTTCAAATCAACAAATAATAAGAAAACAACATCCACAAATAATGCAATAGATGGTTTTAAATTTGGTATTTTCTATTGATTTAATCAATTTAAGAAACATTTACACATAGCAAGATCCATTGACGTACAAAAATCATTTTCTATTAACACCATCGTTAAACTAATTAACTTCTGAAATTTAACTATTTAAATTAAAATTGTTAAAATGTCTAACTATTTGCATAAAAGCAGTAAAATAAAGTGTCCAATCTTAGGCAAAAAATCTAACTTCAATTTTTCAACCTTTACAATGAGGAGAATTTCTAAACTTATAGAAAAATAGAAACACTAAAATTCCCCCCAAATATAATCTTGATCCACAAAATGGGCACCCAAATCCACAAAAAGGAGATGTCTAAGTTCAACTATAGTCTTCACTTTTTCAAAAACTATTGATGTGAAGAGTGGAACTTCCTTCCTATGCTGTCAAAATTGATCTGGAGCTGAACTATTGTCTATGCTGGAGAAATACGCCCAATTCCTAGCTTTTCAAAATAGATCTTGAGCTAACTGCTTGTCAAAACTGATTTGGAGTTGATGTCAATAGTATGCCTGGAATTTTGACTTCTAAATATTCTTTCATTTCTTGGCCACTTTAACTTGTTTGAAATATTCTTCAGTGTTGCTGAAAATTTTCTCTAGGGTCTCTTCCTTAGGTCCATCAACCCATTCAACTTTGAGCATTTCCCTTTCAAATTCCTTAGTAGTAGCAGCATACATATCCTATAGCTAGCTAACATCCTTCACAACATCTCATATATTAAACTTGATTTCCATTAATCAGTCTAGAAGAGTCCCTTCATCAATATCCCCTTCTTTAATTAACCCCTCCAAGCAGTTATTCCATTGATCTTTTATTTATTGCAAGGAAGCCAATCCAAACCTTGATGTAACCTCTTTATTGGTAATTTCAACAATTCCTTTAAGCACATCTGCTTGATCAAATATATCTTATTGAGCTTGGAGAAAGATCCTTCTATGTTCCATGAGAATCTATGATTTGAAAACTAGTATATTCATACATTTATCAATATAACTAAAATCTTGATCCTCTAAAATTCCATACCCAATTATATCTCCCCTATGTATCTTCTTTAAAATCCTCAACTTTCACATGTATTCCCCATATTTATCTTCTTCTTTCCATAATTTCTAAGCATATTCCTTTAAAGAATTTTCTAGCTCATGTACTCGAGCATAGCACTTATGGCCCACAGTGAGTAGATCCTCCACCTCTGTCTTAAGAGCACCAACCCATTTATCCATCATTTGAGCTTTTCTTTTCATTTCACCCAACTCATCAACTTCCTTTCGATTCATTAACACAGGTATTTCGGTTGATGTTGGTTGTTTGATAATAGATGTGGTCAACTCCTCAAGAAACCTTTTCATATGCCGTACTTGAGCTTTGAGCTCGTCCTTGGCTTGCTTATCCTTGATCATTTTTTATTTTTTTGTAGTGGCCACAATATAAATAAAATTCATCTGTTGAGTCCTCATTTGTTTTCCCAAATTAATAGTGTTGATTTGATAATCTGAAACTTGTAACTCCCTATCATCCTTATCAACTATGGGAGTTTCAATATCTACCACCAAATCCCTGTCATCAATGAGCTTTGTAGAATGAATGGCTTTGGGTTTCTTCTTGGGTTTTACTTTATCAACTTATTTCACCATATCATCCTAGCTCACTAGTTGAGCCTGAATTTGTTGTCTTATCTCTAGATTTAACTTTAACCACGTAGGAGCGGTTGGATGAGGTGTTACCTGCTAGGTTCTTGGAGGTGTAGGAATAATCGTCTCCACTATTGGCTCAAAAGAAGTATTTTGTTGCTCATCCTTCTCTTTCAACAATCTCTCTTGTTTCATCTTTTCATTCTAAGCTTTCATTTCTTCTAACTTCTTCATCTCCAATTCCTTCCATAAACCCTCTTCCTCATCTTTTTTTTGTTATATCTCCTTTGCATGAGCTTCTTTTTCTACTACTATTTTTTCTATTTAGCTTTATTTTGTGCTTCTATAGCTTCTTCTTCATGAGCTAGCTCCTTAGGAGCTTTCTTTTGAGAACTTTCTAATATCTCTTTTTTCTCCTCCTTAGTTAAAACATCATTCATTTTAGCATCATTCCAAAGGCTTCCCTCTTTAGAAGTTGATAATCCAACCTCATAGATCCCAATGAACACCTGCAAGCAAATAACTTGTCACCAAAGGAGATCAAGAGACACAAGAATGGTGCTCTACAAACATGATGCAAAAAATGCATTGCCCAAGAAGATTGAATAATTACAAAGAGATCAATCCTTAAAAAAGGATATCAACCCTAAAGATGAGAATCCTAGGAGAGGATTAAATTAGCATGTGAAAAGTGTCAAGATCATAATGAATGAGACAACATGACTAATTTAATAATGCATAAATAAAGATTCCTAAGCTTAGCTTAAGTGAAATAAAGTAAAGGTGACTTAATTAATTAATCAACATGATTAAATTAGTCAGGTAAACAACCTATTACTCTAACACCCCCTCTTAAGATGAACTTAGGGAGAAGCTAAGAAACTAAGGACAAAATGCATGAAAGAAAAGATGGGTCCTGACAAACAAGGCTAGATGAGGTACCCATGTACAAATGTAAAAGATATCTCACAGCAGGAGAAAAGGAGAAAACCTCATGGGAAAAACTCCTCTCCAAAAGAGAGAAATACAAGTGAAGTTCTAAGAAGCCTCCAATCAAGAATAAATTGTCCCAGAAGATAGGAACAAAGGATGAACATGGAAAACACTACAGAGGCATGAAGAAGCTGCAAACACTATCGTAGAATGATTGTTGAAATGGTGAAAGAAGGAATACAATAGTGTCCATATGGTAAGTGCTCCATCTCACCGAAATGCATGGGTAACTAGTTGTTGCATCCGCCTAATACATAGGAACAAATACTATATACATAGCTCACTCCAACGCGAAACAAAGGAAACATTAACACCAATAGTAAAAACTCCCCCGTAATGCTGAAAAGGGAGAGGTGTGACAGGTACACTTGAATGCCATAAAATAATGCATGAAGAGGAACCAAGAGCATCTGAAGGTGCAATCATGAAATTACAAGTAGATAGAAAGGATGTGAAAACAAAAGTCACATACGTATGAGAAAGGTATGAAGGAAAAAAAGGAAAACATCAACCCCCATGGCACTTTATATCATAGTGCGAGTACAAAAAGACACAAAGTGATGTGCAAGAATCCCAATACTACACATACAAAGTTGAGGGACTTTATTTCAATGTGTTTACAGATGATAAATACATGCAATGTGAGCCCATAAGGTCCAAAAAGAACAACAGATGAGAATAAGGATTTTTGGAAAAAACCAAAAATCAAATATGGAAACCACCTATAACACTGTGAAGAGATCAAAAACAACTTTTTGACAATATCTCATTTGCCCATTTTTGACATTGTATGCAAAAGTTATGCCCAAAACACTAAAGACAACCTTAGAAAAGAAGATTTGACTTTGACAGGAAATAATAGGGACCTGAGAAAAAATCTCCAAAAAATACGTACACCACTGGTAAGTACTCTAAATCCTCTTTCCAACAATATCTCATTTGTTTGATTTTGACACCGTGGGCAAAAGTTATGGCCTCCGGAAGAAAACAACTCCCAAAGTGCAAAAAACACAATCTACGACATTAAATTTGATTTGATGGCCAAATGGTCGTCGATACATTTTCACAATTTGGCTTATTTTGAAAAAAAATGTTTAAAAAAAAACAATTAAAAAAATAAATTATAATGAATAATTTTTTTTTCTTTTAAAAAAAATTGAAGGGTGACAACCCTTGTTAGTATTGCCGCCAGTGGTACTATCAAACTATCAGATAGCTATAAGGCCACCAATAGCTAACAGTACGTCGTACGACGTACTAAGGCCCACCTAAGCCTTTAAAAAAGGCTTTTAAATTGTCTTTTTTGAAAATAAAAAAACTTGCTTTTTTTAAAGTTTTTCAAAAATCTTTTTTTTTAATGATGTTTTTTTAAAGATTTTTTTTTTGCAGGGAAAAAATACCTTGAAATGCGTGCAAGTGAGGCCGTACTGGTTTGGAGAATTTTTTTTTGCCTCAGATGTCAACTTCACCGAATTTGACGATTTGACATGCGTTTTTAGGGTTTTTGGGCCTTCTGAGTGGGATGGTGATGTTCGTTTCAACTCAAAATGCTCTAAAAAATCAAGCACCCCTTGGATCTAGCAAAAAAGACCTTTTTTCAAACCCTAATAGATTTGGAAAAGGGAAGCCAAATTCGATTAAAGAAAGGTCAATCTTGACGATTCTGACAGCTTTGGATTCAATGGAGAGGTCTAATTTGACCCTAGATGCACTAGAAAATTGCTTCAAGGCACGATCTCACAAAAAAGGAATAAGAAGTTTGCAGATCTAAAGCTCTGATACCATGTAGAAGTTGATAATCCAACCTCATAGATCCCAATGAACACTTGCAAGTAAATAACCTGTCACCAAAGGAGATCAAGAGACACAAGAATGGTGCTTTGCAAACATGAAGCAAAAAATGTATTACCCGAGAAGATTGAATAATTACAAAGAGATCAATCCTTAAGAAAGGAGATCAACCCTAAAGATGAGAACCCTAGGGGAGGATTAAATTAACATGTGACAAGTGTCAAGATCGTAATGAACAAGACAACATGACTAATTTAATAATGCATAAATAAAGATTGCTAAGTTTAGCTTAAGTGAAATAAAGTAAAAGTGACTTAATTAATTAATCAACATGATTAAATTAATCAAGTAAACAACCTATTAGTCTAACACCCTCCTCAAACTTAGTATCCTCTGCTCCAGTCCCTTCCTCAAAATATTCTTCACGTTCCCCTTTTCCTTCCTCGCGGAGTGGAGTTTCCTCAGAATCTAAGGGGACAAGTGATTTTGTTACATCAATAACTAGGGCTCATTCTTCCCTACTTATTGCAGTTTTTGTAGGTGAAGGAACAACAGATGGACCTTCTTGAACTATTGTTATGACCAGTGATGGTGCAGTAATAACACTTTATTGAGTGACTTTTGTGCTTGGTAGACTATAGAGATTGGTTGAAATCCTAATCCAGCCACTAACCCAACAAAAGCAGCCTCATATGTAGTAGTAGCCTTCTGGAAGACCTCTATAATCTTTTCAATGGTTGGGGCAGGCTCTTCTGTTTACACAACACACTTCTTCAATCTTTTGTACTATCTTGTCTTAGTTGAAGAAGTGGGTTCACTATTGGAATCTTTCTTCTTTTTTGAGACCTTAACCCTTGGTTGACCGATACGAAGATTATTCCATTTTAGGCTCCTCTTAATGACCAATTGTGAAATTTTATTTATGTTTGTTTCTTCTTTCTCCATCCAATTAATTGGATCCAAATATTTAGTATCCACTTGATCCACTTCATACTGACGATCAAGAATAATTCCATCATCTAAGACACCCTCTGGGATATCTTCTTTAACCCCAAAGTCCCTCATTTGTGGAATGGTCAATCTTTCATATCTTCTCCTTCTTTCTTCAAATTCATCCTACAAATTAATCTAGAAATCCTCGAGAAGTGGCTCATGAAAGGGAAATAATAAAGCATATAGAACATTCATTTTTCCCTTCAGATCAAAGTTCTTTCTTCACTAGTACACAAACAACAATATATGACTAAATAAACTACTAAAAATTGTATATAAATGACTAAGTTTAGTCACTTGACTATTAGTGGTTTGTTTGTAGTCATTTAAAACACCATTAAATTTATGAATAAACTATTTTAGTCATTTATTTAGTCATTGATTTGTTGTCATCGATTTGGTCATTGATTTGGTCATTGATTTAGTAATTGATTTGTTTATTGATTTAGTCGTTAATTTAGTCATTTATTTAGTATTAATTTAGTAATATATTTAGTCATTAATTTAGTCATTACTTTAATCATTAATTTAGTCATTACTTTAGTCATTAATTTAGTCATATATTTAGTAATTAATTTAGTCATTACTTTAGTCATTAATTTAGTCATTACTTTAGTCATTAATTCAGTCATTACTTTAGTCATTACTTTAGTCATTTTTATTTACTAGTTTCCATTAATTAGTAGTAAATATAGTCATGAAATGAATAATTTATTAAATACCATAAATTTTATAATGCAAAACTAACATACTATTAAACTTGAACTAAAACATAAAAGCAAATAAAAATATTACATATACGAACAAGCTACAACATGCTAGAATTAAAAGATTGATTCAACATCATGATAAATAAAGGTAATCTACAATAAAAAAAATTAATGCAAATATATATATATGTATATATATATATATATATATATCAAGTTACAAGATGTCAAAGCTAAGAGTATATATGTAAATCTAATAAAAAATATCAAATTTGTCTAAGAGTTTCCAATTCTTTCAAATACACCATGATAATTAAGATCCCTAAACAACACATTCAAAATACTGCATAAAATAGTGAGCCAAGATGTCTGACATTAACTAGTACATGATAAACATGTTCAACTATGTCATTTTTCTACAAATATTTTAGTGGCCACCGTGTGAAGGTTCCCTCTTTCTCTTTCAGACGAACAACTCCATCTATTTTGTCTTCATAAAAAAGGGGTATGTTACTTGTGATCTTTAGAATTTTTACATTTACATCTCTTGTTCCTTTCAAGTTGACTCCCTAACTTTATCCCCTTCTTTGAGTTTATCAATACATTTCTACAAAAAGAAAAAAAAAATAACACATTATATTACATAGGTAATGATTACCCTTGTTTGCATAATAAAACAACCATTACTTACTTAAATAGTACTTGCATGTGTGTGTTAAAATAATTACAAAAGGAAAATTTTAAAAATAATTGCAATGATCAATCTAATTTACTAAAAAACCAACACTCATTGCACTGCTTACAATGTTACTATTAGCTTCATGCTAATCAGATACAAAGGCCACAAATATAAACACACTACATTACCATGCACACAATATGAGAGCACTACTACTACTACTGCAAGGTGAAGGTCAAATACATTGGGATGTACAAAAACAGTGGCATTAAAGCTCTGAAACATAACCCCATGCATTCAAAATTTGGGAAAAAATCAAATTTAAAAATAAAGGTAAAAAATTGTAGAACAAGAGATAAAAACTATTTTTTTTGAAATTGGAAGGCATTTTCATAGCCTAGAGATATAGAGAGAAAATAAAATAAAGAGTTTAACTAATGAATTGTAAAAAATAGATTTATGTAGTTTATATTCATATCTTTGATTACATTGCATTGCACAACTTTCAAACTCAAAGCATTACTTCACATTGCATAACTAATAACTAGATGTTGATAGATGACAAAATTTCAATTACAATATAGTTTTTACAAAGTCAACCTAAGTAGTTATGCAATTACTTCACTTTGCATAACTAATAACTAGGAGCAACTACCAATTGCATTTGCTTGTCATGGCATTCTATGAGACCGTTTTTCTTTGAGGCATTTTTTCAAACAATTCACTGCCTTGTCTATGCTACCACATTTTCCATTCATGTCTACCAAATAATTTTTTCAAACAGTTCAGTCCCTTGGAAAAAATCTATCAAAAGCATAATAGTAAGCATGAGACCATAATAGTATGAGGCTCCATAAATCTTTCCCCGTCCCTAAATAAAAATTAGCACTATCACCCTAAGAATGCCTCATCAATAGAACCCCCATTTATAGCCTCACCGATGGCTTGATGAAAGTAGCTCATAACCTAGTATCAGTGTAACAATACCCTATCGGACTGAATCCTAAGATGCTCTCCCTGATAGACCGATAGAGTCAACAAAAGTAAGCACATCGCTGTGACACGTGAGCATTGGTGGAACAAATGTTTGCATTCCCCTGATGGCCCAATATAACCATGGATTATCAAGTGCATAATGTATAACAGTGGAGTTGGGGTGCATCAGGGTGACGTTATCTGGCGTCTCACCCATAGACCTAAGGAGAGTTGTTCATCGGTGGAGAAGGTGGCTATCAGTGGAAGAAGAATCACGGTCTCACTGATACGATGATAATGATTATTCTAACTGATGTGACATCCCAAGGCATTGTCGAGATATTTAAAATTAATGTTCTCCCCTGATGACAAGACTGAAACAAGTGGTGCATTTAGGGAGCTCTAAAATGGAGTAATTTCAGGTTTTAATTCTTGAAGGGAATGAGAGAAGTGTGTGGAGTCAGGTGGCAGCGATGACTAACGTATGCCAAGCATTTATGGAAAGGAATGTGAATGAAGTTATTAAATTTTTGAGGCATTACTTTCTCGATGCTCCTCTATTGTGGAAAAAATAGGTGTGAAAAAAGTGTACAGGAGGTGGTGGCTTTGTTGCTGCAGAGGTGATGGAGGCTAGTTTCATGCTTAAAAGGAAGAAACAACTCTCACACTTTTATGGAGAACCATCGATAAAGAGACTGATGGGGTGTTTCTTGTACAACGATGAACAATTAGTGCAGTCAATGCAACTGATTCTGGGAAGAGGATTCGGCCAACTCATGCACAGGTACAAAACTAACTTGGAAATTTATTCACTAATAATGGCTTGGGGCTTAGATTTGGGAGAGCCAATTGAAGTGGTGAAAAAGGTGATGAAGGCACTAGTGCATAAGGATTATCTGAAGAACATGGACTCACTGTTGGAATGGGTGATTCTGAGAGTTGGGATGGATATCGATGAGTGAATTGAAAGTGAAGAGGATGAAGAAACAGTGAAATGCGTACCCTTTATGAAATGGCCAGAAGGAAAACGTAAAGCTAGATGGAGAGAGGGAGCAACATGTGGGTGGGAAGCTCTAAAATTGATTATGGAAGTAATAGAGGTTGAGGCAATTATAGTGAAGGAAAAGGCTAAAGCGAAGCAACTGAAGAAGTTGGAGCAGCTGGAGAAGTTGGAGCAGTGACCTTAGAGGAAGAAGAACAAGAACAAGACCTCTATGGAAATTCTAGCGAGTAGCTCTTCTGCAACTCCACAGTTAACATAATCCTCTGCCATGAATTTGAGTTTTTTGGCTATCTGTAGTTAGTTTTTAGGGGTTTTACAAAATTGTGGGAAATGAAAAGGAGTTTTTGGTTTGCAGGGTAGTTATCAGTTATTTGTAAAAGATGGAGAATTTAATTTTTAGTGAAAATTTTGGTTCTGAAATAGTTGTTAAGGATTGGCAGTGAAGTCACTGCAGATAAACTATAAATTTTGAAAACAATGACTATATAAACTCTCCAGCCATACAACTATAATCTCAAAAAAGATTGTAAATAAGGAAATTAATAGTTTGAATGCAAGTAATCTATGTCAATTTTGAAACATTAACATTCTCCAGTTGTCACCTAAACCTGATTTAATAAGCAATAAGCACTTATTGGTAATCATGCCTGCCCACCAAAGAGGCTCATATAGGTAAGAATAACCTCCCACTCCTGCAATAATTTTTTCATGGTCACTGTAAGTATGTAAAACTAAATTTGGAAAGAACAGAGTTGCAAAGATAGAATAGAATGAAGACTCTAAAGAAGCTATTTTCACATTGTACCTTTCTAACAATCCAAAATGACACTAAAGCTTAGTGTTTGATTTTTGTTCAACACAAAAACAAGAACTGAGCCATGGGATAGAACACTGAAATCAATTTGTTTTTCAAAATAAGTTAGTAAACTCAAATGTGAAAGGAGATAAAAGCATAATCAAAGAAATTTGTTAAAAGGGCGCCTCCATTTATGTGCAATGCAGGTGGCAATTGTCTAAAATTTGAAGTTCAATATTGAAATTTTATTTAAAATTGAAATATAAATGTCCTTAGTTGATTAAAAGTAACTAGTAGATAAAGCTAACTTGTTCAAGGTATTCACTATCATGTTCACACATTCCCTAAGTATCTACTAAGCAAATAAATCTTGTGTAGAATGTATATATTTCTAATTTGGAGGTCATATTTACAGTCATGGAGATTTACATGAGGTATAGGTCAGGTCTCTAGTTGATATATAATTGGTGAAAATCTAAGGTCTTAAGTCGTCCTGCCCAATAATCTTTATTCCAATCTTTAAATGACATAAAAGATTGAGGCTTATCCTTTGTTGTTCTCAAATTCTCAATCAAAACATCTTAACCATATCATACTAAAAATCTATTGTCAAGACCAAAAAATGTAAGTTTTGAGAGTCCCACTCAATCTCAAGGCCAAAAGCATAACATCTGGCTTAAAACAAGTGCAGACCAAAATATTCAAATAGTACAGTAATATCTTCAACAAAACCCTAAATACTTAAATCCTTCCATGGTTTTTTGTTGATGTAATTAATTATCACAGATGGTCTAAAAGGTCAAAGGGCCTTCATTTTTCTTGTAATTTGTAAGCCCTAAAAACAAGTCAGTCAATTATCAAGGAAAATACATGACTGAAACATGGGTGAGGTAACAATCATTAAGGTGATTGGATGAATGGAACAAGTGTGAGGTAACAGAAGGCATTATACCTCTGTCCTCATCACCAAAATCAATATTTGAGGCAAGTGGAGGAATGTAGCCTACTAATTGCTTCTGCACAAACTTTAATTTATAAATGTTCTAAAAAAGAATGTCGTATGACCACCAAAATAATTTCAACTATCACAATTATATGATTTTTCATCAACACCATCTCATCACAAAACCATCAGTTATAATTTAATCCTAACTGAGGAAATACATACCTAGTACATCCTCTTCAATACAAGGAAGGTGAACTCAGTCACTTGTTCAAGCCAACAAGTACTCCACAACTTCTCTCCTCCTAGCAAGTAACACTCCTTGAGTTCTCTCAATGGACCCTTCTTTCCATCAAGCTTCAATATGATGAAATTTTTTGATGCAAAGCAATTTGGCTTTGACCAAATCATCACAAAACAAGCTGATTCAAACAACCAATTGATTCACAAAACTCTTCCAAATCACTCCTTTGCAAAAACTCTTCAATAATCTAGTAGGTCTACAGACCTAGATTTTTTACTTTATCTCACAATGAACCACTCAACAATCAATCTATCTACTCTTTTAGAAACCCTTTAAGGAAAATTATAACTTACCTTCAAAACCATCATGGGTCACTTTGGACCATCTCACGCAAAACCTAGATACAATGCTATCCTAATAAACCAATTAGGTCTCTGTTTCAAAGGAGGTACCTCAAATTCTTTCCTCCAACTCCAAACAACCACTTATATCTTCTTACCAGTCAACATAGAGCCCTAATCAAAAAAATTTAGATGGGAAAACTCTCATCTAACCTCTGTAACTAAAAACCCTCACTTTACACTAGCTTGGTGTAGGGTTTATTGAAAAATGACATTACCAACCTCTCACAGCTCTGCCACCGCCTCCAACACTCTTCATTATGCCTGCACATGCCTACAATATGAATTGATCAATCATGACCTTATTAATGACTTCTAGACTCAAAACCCAAACTAACCTAAGACCTCCATGAACCAACATTTCACAAATATCTTGGTGCTCCTACACCAGTTTTTAAATGTTTAATTCAAGAAGAAATAGAGATATTCAGATATACAAGTCAAAATCAAATACATTTTTACATTAATGTATTGGTATTGCAAACTCTTTTATGAAGGCTCAGACTAGGCTTTTCCTAATTGGTGCCTCTAGATTCCAGGTTAGAATCTTACAAGACTTATAGTGTACATACCAACCTCTACTTTACTGTCACAACGACCTCTGTTACTATTTTCCCCCTCAATCCATCACAGTACCATTGCCAAGAGTCACCTAGAGGTCTCTAGCATATGATAAGGTGTAATCAACAAGAGGGGTGTATACCTTTGTCCCAACCACAAAGGTTATATGTGGTCAGGTAAAACCCACCTTGAAACCCCAAACCATATAAACTTAGTGCTCCACGGGGACCTTTCCCTTACCTTGGTACCCCCATCCCCATCCCAGAAATGTTCCAGGGACTTGGGGAACCTAGAAACTTCCCCCTACCTTTGCATTTGACAGTGACACAAACTCAAGCTCTAATTTTGATACAAACCTACCAGTTGCATCTGCTCATTAGGGACAACCATATATTTTCTATGTTTTTTATCATTTTATAGTTGAAACTTGAAGCCTTTGGGAATTTTGTTATAATTCTTATTGAATATGTATGCACATTGACAATAAAAGAATTTGAATTTTGTTACTTTGTTTGTCAATTCATATGTGAAATATCAATTCAAGTCTAATGTTATGTATTAATCTTCTTCAATGCCTATGATGAATGCTTTATCAATGTTTTGATATGAATATTTGAAATTTCTCTATATTTTTAAAAAATTTCCTATTTTTTATAGTCGTCCCCTACCATCCCCTAAAAAATTATCCAAAATGACCCCCGTACCAAAAACACATCCACCGTCCCCTGTCGTCCCCATCCTCAAAACTTGGGGGAGCATAGTATAAAATTGATTTTACAAAAAAACACATTCAGGCATACAGGAAAATCTGACTCTACAACATTGAAAACACCAAATAACAACTATAGTATAAACTAGCTTAAGTAGACAAGATATGCAAGATGTGGAATCACAGACAAAACACCTGAATTGTTTGACATAATGCCTCAAAGAGGTGTCATCTCATGGAATGAAATGATTGATTGCAGAATTTGCACAAAATGGATTTTGCAAGGAATCTCTCAAAATCTTTTAATTAATAAAGCACTTTGGAACAAATCCTAACATTGTAAGCTTTGCTTGGGTTCTAGGTGCATGCAGTCATGCAGGTTTAGTGGATGAGGGCTACACATACTTCACACATCAGTAACCCTTATTGCATTACAATTTTCATATATAGTTGATCATTAGGTGTGCATGGTTGATCAACCATTCATATTTTTAGTTGGATCCTAAAAATGCTGCAACTTATGTTCTTCTCTAAAACATTTGTACGAGGTTCAAATAGTAAAGAGATTAATGAAAGATAGAGGAATTAAAAAGATACCTAGATGTTATAGTTGGATATGCTCTGGTAGACATATATACAAGATGTGGAATCGTAGACAAAACACCTGAATTGTTTGACAGAATTCCTCAAAGAGATGTCATCTCATGGAATGAAATGATTGATTGCATAATGTGCACAAAATGGATTTTGCAAGGAACCTCTCAAAATCTTTGAATTAATGAAGCACTCTGGAACACATCCTAACATTGTAAGCTTTGCTTGGGTTCTAGGTGCATGAAATCATGCAGGTTTAGTGGATGAGGGCTGCACATACTTCACACACCAATAACCCTTATTGCATTACAATTTTCATATATAGTTGATCATTAGGTGTGCATGGTTGATCAACCATTCATATTTTTAGTTGGATCCTAAAAATGCTACAACTTATGTTCTTCTCTAAAACATTTGTACGAGGTTCAAATAGTAAAGAGATTGATGAAAGATAGAGGAATTAAAAAGATAATTGGATGTTATTTTTGGATATGCTCTGGTAGATATTTATGCAAGATGTGGAATTGTAGACAAAACACCTAAATTTTTTGGCATAATGCCTCAAAGAGATGTCATCTCATGGAATGAAATGATTGATTGCAGAATGTGCACAAAATGGATTTTGCAAGGAACCTCTCAAAATCTTTGAATTAATGAAGCACTCTGAAACACATCTTAACATTGTAAGCTTTTCTTGGGTTCTAGGTGCATGTAGTCATGCAGGTTTAGTGGATGAGGGCTGCACATACTTTACACATTAGTAATCCTTATTACATTACAATTTACATATATAGTTGATCATTAGGTGTGCTTGGTTGATCAACCATTCATATTTTTAGTTGGATCCTAAAAATGTTGCAACTTATGTTCTTCTCTAAAACATATGTACGAGGTTCAAAAAGTAAAGAGATTGATGAAAGATAGAGGAATTAAAAAGATACATGGATGTTATAGTTGGATATGCTTTGGTAGACATATATGCAAGATATGGAATCATAGACAAAACACCTGAATTGTTTGACAGAATGCCTCAAAGAGATGTCATCTCATGGAAGGAAATGATTGATTGCAGAATGTGCACAAAATGGATTTTGTAAGGAACCTCTCAAAATATTTTCCCAAATTTGAAGATCTCTAATTTTTAAGGCACATTTTTCCCAAAACAACCTGGCACATTTTCTGCCCATGCCCTGTTGTTCTTTATCACCATTTTGCTTCAATTTCCTAGCTCTAAACCAAATCATGATGATCAAAAAAGCAATCCCAATCTTCTAAGTACACTTGTCTTCATGTTGGGATGTTTTAAACAAGATTTGATTGAGTTTGAAACACACATTCAGCTCTATTTGGTTCCAAACAAAATTTTCCATATCATTTGAAACAAAACCCCTGAACTCCATCTACTTCATTCTAACAGAAATGACTAGAAGAATTCACGCACCAAGAGTTCTATCGGCTAGACGTGTCTTCTGGTTGCAACAATGCGTCGACAGTTTTGTTTTTTCATTGGAGGATCTTCTATTGGCAAGATGAGGTCTCCTATTCCCGCGATGGTCCGATGGGGATGTCATTGGTGGAGTTTGTGCCCGTCGTTGGAACCTACTTTTTCATCAGCATGAGGATCTTCTATCAATGGGACGAGGTCTCCTGTTCCCATGATGGTCTGATGGGGATGTCGTCGATGGAGACATCCCCATTGGACCATCGCAGGAATAGGAGACCTCGACCCGCCAATAGAAGATCCTCACGCTGACGAAAAAACAAAACTGTTGATGCATCTTTGGAACCAAAAGACACGTTCAGTTGATAGACCGATAAGGTGGGGTCAGTTAGTTCCATTTTCTATAATGTGGTAAGAGTCATACATGTAACGCTATGTTAGGCTGGGGAACTCTTCTTGGAGGTTCTAAATGATTTGCCTCTTTTTTATAAGATTGTGTTGGTAGTGCCACCTGAATCATAGTTGTTTGGTGGGATTCCAAACCCAGACAATGAGGTGTAGTTGTGGAAATCACATAGAAGCTACAAGCTACCATGATGATTTTTCCAAGAAAATTTATATTAGAGTCTTGCTTAGCATGGCTTAAGACATGTGCAGATGATATTCTCCCTGTAGATAGGCTTGGGGAAAAGCATTTACTTGATCTTGTGAAAAGTGGCAAGGAACTTGCAGAGAATGAGACATTTATTAGAGAAACAATGGACAGTCTGTATGCATTTGAAGGGAGCTTGGAGTGGCTAAAAATGGTTTTTGGTTTAAATGTTGAGTTTCCATGGCAATGTGTGCGTGAGATTGTTTTGAAGCACTCAAAGAGTCTGTGGGATGAACCTTTTGAAAGCTTGTTTGTTAGTATGATGAAACAAATAATAGCTGATGGATTTGTAGATCTGCGTGAGAGAGTTAAGGTTGGTAAGTGCCTTGAAGCCATAGTTACATCTCTGTCAAGTTACAAAGATGTTGAAACCCATTTGCACAAATTAACTACTAGTGAGGGTTGGCTTGTCAAGAGAGGGGACCTAAAAAGTGTTAATTTACCTAGGTTGAGTTTTAGATTTATGATGAAAAATGATGAAGACTGGTTTGGTTTCCTTAACACTTATTTTGGAACTGAGGTTAGTCAAATAAAAGATACCATAGATTAGGGGTCCAAGAATATTTTGGAAGACCTCCTAAGTTTTCTTCATGCACATAAATCTCCTTCAAGGATAAAGATTTAGCACCTTATTTGCAAGAGCAATGAGTCCATTTTATCTCTACATTGATTGTTGAGATTGAAGATCATCTTGCACATCTTTGAAAAGCTCTCTATCAAGAAATGAAAAATGAGGAGATGCCAGAAAAAATGAACAAGGAGACACTAGAACCGACAGTTACAGTGGAAAGGGAACTTTTCTTAGGAAGGCTTTTAGTTTCTCTTAGTTTTCATTCAACTTCCCTTCCACTAGTTCTTGGCTCATCTCAGGTTGGGTTTGTCGAGAACAAAGCTTCAGTTTGAGGGAAAGGTTCTTCAACTTTCAAATATTCTAGTACTGATTTTGATTACCCTCTTCTAGACAGTTTTGGAAGAGAAATACTAATGAGAGGGGTTGGTTTGAAGTTTGAATCACAGGATAAAAATAATAGCACCAAATTGAATAAACTGAGAAGAACTATGCACAATCTTTGTATCAGAGCTCATAGCATGTGGATATTGTGGATAACTGAAGAGCTTTCAGGCATTCTCACAAGATATCTAAGGGAGGATGATTCTTTATACATGACAACTCCTTTGAAGGCCTGTATTCTCATTTGCATTGCATATTTTGTTTGTTGTGGCTTATGGAGTTGGTTTCATTTCCATGATTCATCTAATCACTAATCTCTTGTTGCAGTTTTCATGAGATTTCTTCTAGTTCTAATTTAAGCCATCATGGTTTGTATTTGGATATATTAATAACCAAATGAGAATAAAGCATCTAGAGTAAAGAGCTACATTTGATTCTTTTAGTCACTTCAAACTCTTTATTTCCCAATAAATGAAAAAGACTAACATGTGCCCTTTCAACCCTTCTAGTCCATATTAATCATGGAGATGTAATCTGTAAGTATGCAGAAAAGTATCAAAGGGGAGCCAAAAAGTTAGAGATTTTCATAGGGCCTATGAATCAGCTCTTGTTGTTTTTATATGAAAATATTGTTGTTTGTTTTCTATTTATATATAATATCTATTGGCATCATTTGGGAACTCCTATTTTTAGGAATTCAGTCAAAGTTCTCAAACAAAGTAGGTTGACATCTATTGTACAACTGAACATTTAAATGGAATTTGAAGCATGATTTTATTTAATTTTTAATTTGCTTCCTTAAGGCAGCCTCATAAAATTCCCTTTTCTGATTGTATATCAAATTGCCTACTGCTTCTTTTCTTTTACTGCTGCAAGTCACAATTTTAATGTAGAATACTTGCTCTATCTCTTGTAATTTTTTGTTCCATGATTTCAAGGATTACTATTTATTAGTCTATGATTTTTAGGGTTGTGAAGAAACTAAATTGAAACAAGAGCATGAGGGTGGAGGTCAACTAGAGTTAAGGTTGGTAAATGCCTTGAAGCCATAGTTACATCTCTGGCAAGTTACAAAGATGTTGAAACCCATTTGCACAAATTAACTACTAGTGAGGGTTGGCTTGTCAAGAGAGGGGAACTAAAAAGTGTCAATTTTCCTAGTTTGAGTTGTATATTTATGATGACAAATGTTGAAGACTAGTTTGGTTGCCTTAACACTTATTTTGGAACTGAGGTTAGTCAAATAAAAGATGCCATAGATGAGGGGTCCAAGAATATTCTAGAAGACCTCCTAAGTTTTCTTCATGCACATAAATCTCCTTCAAGGATAAATGATTTAGCACCTTATTTGCAATAGAAATGCTTCCATTTTATCTCAACATTGATTGTTGAGATTGATGAACATCTTGCACATATTTTAGAAGCTCTCTATCAAGAAATGAAAAATGAGGAAATGCCAAAAAAAATGAACAAGGAGACACTAGAACCAGTAGTTATAGTGGAAAGGGAACTTTTCTTAGGAAGGCTTTTAGTTTCTCTCAATTTTCATTCAACTTCCCTTCCACTAGTTCTTGGCTTGTTTTAGCTCTGGTTTTT
This sequence comes from Sequoia sempervirens, assembly GCA_007258455.2. Lineage (NCBI taxonomy): Eukaryota > Viridiplantae > Streptophyta > Pinopsida > Cupressales > Cupressaceae > Sequoia > Sequoia sempervirens. Next base: position 113,239,943 of record VDFB02270651.1, read on the forward strand.
TTAGAACAAAGCTTCAGTTTGAGGGAAAGGATCTACAACTTTCATATATTCCAATACTGATTTTGATTACCCTCTTCTAGATAGTACTGGAAGACAAATACTAATGAGAGGGGTTGGTTTGAAGCCTAAATCATAGGATAAAAATAATAGCACCAAATTGAATAAATTGAGAAGAACTATGCACAATCTTTGTATCAGAGCTCATAGCATGTGGATATTGTGGATAACTAAAGAGCTTTCAGGCATCCTCACAAGAGATCTAAGGGAGGATGATTCTTTATCCATGAAAACTCCTTTGAAGGCCTGTATTCTCACTTGCATAGCATATTTTGTTTGTTGTGGCTTATGGAGTTGTTTTCATTTCCATGATTCATCTAATCATTGATCTCTTCTTATAGTTTTCATGAGATTTTTTCTAGTTTTGATTTAAGTCGTCATGTTTTATATCTGGATATATTAATAACTGAATGAGAATAAAGCATCTAGAGTAAAGAGCTACATTTGATTCTTTCAATCACTTCAAACTCTTTATTGCCCAATAAATGAAAAAGACTAACATGTTCCCTTTCAACTCTTCCAATCCATATTAATCATGGAGATATAATCTGTAAGTGTGCAAAAAAGTATCAAAGGGGAGCCAAAAAGTTAGAGATTTTCTTAGGGCCTATGAATCAGCTCTTGTTTTTTTTATATGAAAATATTGTTGTTTGTTTTCTATTTATAATATCTATTGGCATCATTTGGGAACTCCTATTTTTGGGAATTCAATAAGAGTTCTCAAACAAAGTAGGATGACATCTACTGTACAATTGAACTACTGTTCCACTGCACTGTAAATGTTAAACCCCTACCATCCCTGTGCTCCTTTCATTGTAGTCTACATGGTTGATAGAAGAGTCACTTTTCACTTTATTATTGTTCATCCTTTTTCTTTATAAATGACCAAATTGGTCATTTATTTTCCAAATACTACTAGTGTTAGTCACGTGAATAAATTTTTTAGTCACGTAGTCATTTATTTGCCAAATTCTAGTAGTGCTTGATGTATGAAACTTCAAATTCAAAGACTAAATTTTTTCTATAGCTGACTTAGCTGCTACAGTGGAAGAACAAGAATAAAATCCCAATTGAGTAGGGAATGTGTGGCAACAAACTTTGTGTTTTTCTAAAAACTTTGCATTTACTTCGGTTGTTTGACGAGAAAACTCCATTAAAATCCACCTATCACTACAACACCTTGGTAGTTTGAAAGGATGCTTGTCAAATCCAAACAATCTAATATAAGTGGATTTGGAGTATTAGATAAACTAACTTCCCCACTCTTCAATGAACTCCATGGCTTCCCTTGACAATCTGAAGCCAACATCTCATGTGAATTGATTGACGATTACATATAGGAATGCATCATTCACTCTTTTGAAATGCCTTTCTGATGCCTTAAGCTCCAACTGATCATAATGTTCCCATACCTTTTTCTATTCTAGACCATCTTCAAGTGTTCCCATAGTATTCAACCTAGGAAACCTTCCCATTCATGTAGCACAGTAAATTACATAGGAAGACATGTAAAATGTCTTGGTTTCCTTTACTTTGATTATATAATTATGAATATTGCTAGAGATCAACTTCCCCTAGTCCAAAAAATATTGTCCATCTAGAATTAATTGGATAAAATGGAACATCCAATTCTCAAATGTATGGGAATCCTCCTTCCCAAATTCCCTAGCCAACAATGTGATGATATCCCTGATATCATTGAAAAAATCAGATCTTTTAGGCTTGAAAGGTATTTTCTTTGGTGATTTCTTCTATGTTTTGAGTCACCTCTTGTTGATATACTTTTTTTTTTCCTTCTTCATTTGTTGCCCAACATTTCATTACATCAGCTTCAGACATGATTTTGAGGTTAGGGTGAGGAGGAGGATCAAACATAGGTCTTATCATTCCTAGGGTTAAGTCTGTGATTTCATTCCCCCATGAATCAATGCACTTTCTTTGAGTTGGATTGTATGATTTTGCAACAACTAGTATGAATACTAAACATTATACTATTATAGGAAAAGTGGCCACATGTACCAACCAAAAATTTGCAATCCTTTTAGCTCTTGGGCTAACATCTTCTGAAAAGGTATCATCATGAAATTATTTCAAGTCAATATGGCCAACTAGGGTGTCAATGATTTTCATGACCTCATACCCAAATTTAGATGGCATGAGATTTCCTTGATATTTATATTTCATTGTCAGGGGCAATTGTTATGGCTTCAATCTCTTGGCCTTAGTTTCCTTTGGTACTTCTTCAACTACAACTTCCTCCTTTGAATAAGACATTTTTTAATACCTACAACAATGACATTCATCAGACAAGGAGGAGAAATTTCAGGGGAAAAATTATCATAAGCATCCATATCAGGCCATTATACATTCAAGAGAATTCCCATTTATATGTTAGCTCTCTGTTGTCGGGCCTTGGGTTCAGGGTAGAACCAAGGACTTGGTCATTTTAAGTTTAACGCTAGAAACCTTGTCAGAAGTTTGGATCGGGGAATACTTTGATCATCACCTTAACATAACATTCCCACCATCTTATCGGACATCAGAATCAGGCCAAAAATCAGCACCTACACTCTATGAGATGGTGTGTTAGAATTCAGGATCAGGTTGGCACTCGACTCAGAAACCTATTTTGATAGAAGGTTTCAAGTTCTGTTCTAGGATCTGATCCTGCAATGTATTCAAAAATTGAGATTGGCATGTCACCTAACATCGGTGCTCCACATAACGAATTTGGTTTAGGATTCACCCCAAATATCGATCTTGATGTAAAGTCAGAAGTCATAATCAATATACTAGTCAAGACTCGACTTTCAAGAAGTGAATAGGCTTGAGTATCGCTCTGAGTTCTGATCCCAATAAGATATTGAAAGTTAGAATAAGGATGTCAGTTGAGACCAAACTTTATAGTATGTCAAGATATTGGCATCCCTTCAAAGTCTATTCTCTAAAGTAATATAGGGATCGGAATCGAGAAAAAAGTTGGTACTTTGACAAAAACTTTGAACAAAGGAAGGTTGTGATCCGAACTTTGATCTTGATCAAAGATTGGAAATCGAAATCGAGACATTGATAGGACCTGGACCTATGAGGTGGTGAAAACTGAGGTTCATTTTTGAAACCCAATCTCACAAGGAATGTAGGGACCAGGATCGAGACAATAGCAATCATGAAGGTGACTTTGTAAATATTTAACAACATTTTCAAGCAAGCCTTTGGGATCAAGATCAGGATAATTTTGAAACACCAAAAACCCTAATAAATATGGACTAAAAACTTAATCATATTTCCATCAATTTCAAAAATAAGACGCGGAAAAGTGTAGGGTTTTGGCCAAAATTTGTAATGGTCAATAATTTAAAGTTCCTCAAAATTTGAAACACAGTCAACCCAAATGGTATAGAAACCCTTGTGAAACTAGGACACGATGGGAACACAAAAAACCCCACACAAGAAACACAACACAAACAACAAAAATGAAAACAAAGGAAAAACCAAAAGAAAAGGGATGACGACGAACCAAAAGGTTCAAGAAAAATAATAAAAAAGAAAGAAACAAGAATGCAAAGGAAAGAAACAAAGAAAATGAAAAACCAGTGAGAAAGATGCATAAGAAAAACAAAAATCATGAAAACCAAAAACCAAAGGAAATTGAAAACAAGAAATCACCTACCTCAAGAATTGCAAAGGAAAAAAAACCAACAATCTGACAAGAAAATCCCCAAACTCGAACGTCTTCAACCCCATTCTTTGCTCTAGCTCCTTCATAGAAAATACAAAGCAACAATGAGCAAAAAATGAGACACAACAGGATTATAAATTGGTTCACACGAGCAAACTAATTACCATTAATGTGCGGTAGTTCGAGAATTGAGGTCAGGAAGTTACTTGGACAAATAACCAACATAAAACATAAAAGAAATTTGAAAGTCAGGGTTAGGGAGGAACTTGGCACCAGAACCTTACAAGCACAAAGTTCGAGGAAGTTCCAAAATTTGAACTTCACAGACAAGAAGTGAGATGGACGTGGGAATCGGGATCAGGATGGAACTAGGAACAAGAACCTACAAAAGGTTCTTGGTTTTGGTTCTAGTCCAATACCTGATTCTGAAACACATAAGGAAAAACAAAAGGCTGAAAATTAGAGTCGGGATTAAAACTAGAACTAGAACTTTGGAAAGGTTCTTGGTTTTGGTTTCATTCCGTTCAATCTAATTCTAACAAAAAAAAAGAACACGAGGAAGAAATGCGGAGGTTGGGATTAGGATAAAAACTAGAACTCACACTTTTAAAGGTATAAGGTGATAGTTCTGATATGATACCCAAATTCACCAGGGAAAAACAAAATAAGACAAAATGCTGGGAGTGGGATCAAGATGAAAACTGGAACCAGAACCTACTAAAGGTGTCAAGTGCCAGTGCCAGTTTGAAACCTGAACCCAACAAAACAAGACAAAGCAAGGCAATGAAAGAAAAGGACATACTCCCAAAGCTAGAACAAAAACACCAAAGGAAAAAACACAAAGGGGGACCCATTTTGACCAAAAATGGAGTGGTTATGCAAGGCATAACAGGACTCATTCTATATTCTTCCTTGTTTGGTAAGCTTTCTCCTAATATCAAATCCATGCAATGACTCACACTTCTGATTGGTGGAAGTCCATCTAGAAGATCCTTCATCAAAATATTATCATATTCTTGCAATATTTTCTTGATTTCTTTAGGCATTTCGTGTTCTTCACTCCATATCCCAACTTCTTGAGGTTTGGAAACTAAAGCATAACATAGTTCTTCTTTTAATTCCTTCAAAAATTGTTTACCATTGATTATACATACCTTGGTATCATTGTCCACTTTACTTTTCTTCTCTTTTAGCGGGTTCATGACATACTTTTTCTTGTCCTTTGTAATTTGTGTAAGTGTTTGCTTCACCATCATGTATTTCTTTTCAATCATATTTCCATGGTCTACCCAATATGATATGGCATGCATCCATTAGCATTACATCACATAATATCTCATCCTTATTGTTAGCAATCTGAAAATTTACCAAACATTGCTCACTCACCAAAAGTTGATGTCCTTTTTGCAACCAAGTGACTCAGTAAGGATTCCAACGTCAGCTTCTCCACCATCTCTTGGGACACCAAATTATCTGTGCTCCTGTTGTCCACTATTATAGTGAACATTTTCCTTGTGATTTATAATTTTTTTTAAACAAGATCCTCCTTTGTGTTGGTTCTCATGGCTCCTTCTTAGGTTTTAAAAGCACTCTTTTCAACATAAATACATCTCCATCTTTTGGATCCACTGGTTTTCAACTTTTGTAGTGTATGCTCTTCCAGTGCTTGTCTTTCCAACTTCTTGTATTTGAGGGAACCCAAAGGCCTAGTGACCCACTTCTCCATAATTAAAACACACCCCTGAAAATACCCTTCCTCTACCTATTCTCCTCTCTCTCTCAAAGTTTCACCTCTTCCTCTTGGAAAATATCCTCTTCCTCTTGCATTCATTCCATAATTTGTTTGAGATCATCTTGCTTCATCTTCATTTATTCATTTCCTTCTTCCACTATTTGCTTTCCCTCTACCTCATGGAGGCTTTCCCCTCCTATAAAGCTTCCTTTTTGTCTTCTTGCTAACTTATCCTTTGCTTTCGGTGCATATTGATAGGCCTCTTCCACTATCCTTATCATGACCATGCTAAGTTCACCCTGGATATTGATCCTCAAACCATTTACATATCTCGCTACTTGCTCCTCATCATCTTCAACATCTCCAACATGTATGCTCAATCTTTAGAATTCCTCTATGTACTCTATGACACTCAAATCCTTTGGTTTAAGGTTTTGTAACTTTTTTATTAAGCTGATATGATAGTCTACATGTAAGAATTTTGTTTTTGGTTTTGTAACCATTTTTCCCATGATTTTATCTTTTCTTTACCCTTCCTTTTTCTTTCAATCTACACTTAATCCCACCATATGGATGTGTGTCCCTTCAACCTTGTGCAAGCATATTTCACCTTCCTTTTTTCTTTAATGGATTCCAAATCAAAATACATGCCCATTTCTACAGTTTGGTCAATAAGCTCTTCAGGATTCATACTTCCACTATAACTTGATGGGTCCATCCTTGGTTTACTCCAAAGCTTAGCCAACACTTGAAAGAATATTTTTTCATGTTCATCTTCTCCCTACACTACTGCAACCTTTGGAGTTTCTTCCTCATCTTTACTGACATCTTCAATAAGAACTCCTCTTCTTTGAGAAGTTTTTATGGCTACCAACCTTGCTATGATTCCCCTTAGCATCTCCATGAGTGCTGGATTTTCTTCTCCTCATGGGGATCTTCCTCTAACCTACCCTCTATGTGCCATTTTCTCTTCAAACTTCTACAAGCTTGCTCTAACATGAATTGATGAAGGCCAACAATTGAGAAACATATGGGTTTGTCAATTGTTGCAGCCTTGAATTCACAAAATCATACACTTGAATGCGACATTGAAATAAAGCACCAACAAAATATTTTTCTTTGCAAATAAATATATAACTTAAGAAGCACAAAGCTTGAAAATTATTAATGAAATATCTATTGAAATTTTCATCATTTTCTACAAACATCTATAGGAAAGAACTTAGAGCCTTTTTGATCGAGATTCAATGCACACCAAAAAAAAACTTCAAGGAATCTAAATTGTTATCTACAAGTTCAATATCATTTCAATTCCTCGGAAATGGAACTTTGGGATCCCTAGGCATGCATTTTCCTCTTTTTCCTTTGTTTTCCTCTATCTTTTTTATTTTTTTCATCACCTACAACCTTCTCTTCAACCTAGGCGTTAAGATTTTTTCCAAACCTACCAGTCAAAAACAATCTTTGGACTCTCTCCTGGGTGTGGAAATCATGTAATTACTCTTTCTTGAATTTTCTTGGCAATTTTGAATTTTGGTGTCCAAAATGGCATCCAATAACTTCTTCCCTACATCTCCACTCCTAGGCGCTAAGCATTACTTGACAAAGATTTTCTCCTTCCCTTTTCTTTATTCCCAAGAGTTACAAATAATAAAACAAATCTTTTCCACTATCCTGGGAATGGGATTTTGGCTCCTAGGTGTAATTTGAAGTTGCATCATTTGACATTGCATTTTAATTTCATGACATACAATTGTCTTTGAAATGGATCCCATTTGAAAGAGCTGATGATGAGAAATCAAAAAAATGTCACATGCCTATAAAACCAACAACACACCAAAAATTTAAAGGGGTCCCATTTGGATGTGCAAGATTGCTCTTCACCCCTAATGCTCCTGCATTAATTTGATATTGCATGTTGATGCTTTGTGACATGGTGATCCATGGATTCTTATGGGCTCTTTACCTCATATATTAGTGCACCCAAATCACTTCCAAAGTCCATGGTATGGTTTGCAAGGAAAATATTATCTTAGAGTTTCATGACTTTCATGAATGATTCATCATTTTGAAATAAGTCAAATGGTAAGTGATTTTGTTGGTCCTAATTGATGAATTTAGATGATGAAAGATTAATTTAGGTAATAGGATTTTGGTTGATAAAAGGGTTGGTAGAAGCAAGCTCTTTATATGAGTAACATGAAAAATTATATAGTTGTTGGAATAATTTTCCTTATAATCTACAAGAAGTGTCACTAACTTCCTAGGTTCATTAGGATACTTGTAGTTGATTCTTTAAGATCCTTGATTTGTATGAGCATATATGGGTTCCAAGATCCCTTTCTCATGAAGGACTAATTTTTTTCCTTGATGTACTTTCTTCTTGTTTCCAATTGTGGTGACTTAATAAATTATATTCTCAGTGGGATTAATCATGAATTTCTTATCCTCATGCTCAATGTGATCAACATCATTTACAACTTGATTCCTAATATTCTCATTATGATTATTTTTATTGTTTATATGTTTGATGGGGACAATAATATCCTCATGGGAAGGTGGATTTGTGAGATGATAGATAGGTTTAGTTAGTTTTTCTTGGCAATATGATGGATGAGATTTTCTTAAGTTCTTTTATCTTGATTTGTTGATGGGAAAGGTTGATCATGCTTTGGAACAAGCTCTTAACACAGCCTTAATTTCTTTATCAACAAGATGGATGTACTTTTATTTTATTTAATATCTCCTATATCAATTAGGCCTTCAAAAAATTCTCCTAATGCTATTCTTTGGTTAGTGAGATGTCTTTGGTCCTTATGATGCTTATGGGTTTTATATTTTATGTATTTTATGGATCTCATGAAATTTATATTTTTCTTCATATATAGGTTCACTTGCAAGGATGATAGCTCTAAGGGGATCTTGGACATCTTTAATGGACTTTTGGTTGATGGCTTTATTGTTGACAATAAACTTCCATGATGGAACTTGATTTTTGATGGATATGGTGTTAGAATAATCATGCATTAGCTAATAATTAATTAAACTTTAATTAATTATTAGTCTAATTTATTCTCATGCACTTAAGCTAAACTTAGGAGTTCTTTATTCAATTAACTAAGTGCTTTGCTATGTTAACTGAAGTGGGCTATTATTAGATGATTTTGTCTCATCACATGTGATGTTGATACTTGTCATGATCTAATCCCTTTACCATTTAGGGTTGCTCCTATATAGCACTCAAACCTCATTGTATTATCACTCTTCTTCTCTCTCGAACTCTTAATCTTTGAGGACTCTTGTTTTTCCTTGAAGATTCTTGAGGTTCATTCTATAGCTTTTTCTTGTTGAGGAATATAGCATTCTTTGTTTGCAAATCTCTTGTGTGGAAGGTGTCTTTCTTCATTGTTTGATCCTATGGATCATGTTTTTCATAATTCTAACATGGTATCAGAGTGTGGATTAAGTGAGTTCCCCTTCTTGATTTATGGGATTTTATTCTTCAACAATTGTTCCATGCGTCAGATATAGAATCCCCTTTGCTTTTTTGAAAATTTTGGAGGTGGAAAATTTTTAGGTACATTTTGGCATGAAAAGGACCACACCGTTGGATTCAAAGTTGTCAAGAAAGTCAAATTTGGCTTTTGTTTGGCCTGATTTAGACTCCTAAGGACAAATCTACGAGGTTCTAAAGTAGTTTTTTTTTTATCCGAAGGGGTAGCTAAGATTTTGAGGCATTTTGAGCCAAAAAGACCTCATGGTTACGTTTAGGAGGTTGATTCCACAAATTTGATATTAAATTTGACCTATTTTGGTGTCGAGAGCTTTTGAGGCAAAAACATTTCTGAGGTTGTACGACCTCCTTAGTGTAGGTATATTTCACAAAAAAATAAAAAATATTTTTTTTTGGTTTTTTTCAATATTTATTAAAATTTTAAAAAGTTAAAAAATAAAAATAAAAATGTAGACCCGAAGGTATTGCACTATGTGCAATACCTCAGGCCTGCCCCATGATAGGCACTGTACTTTAATGGTGCCCCCTTTATTAAGGGGGTGGCGAGGTGTTTAAATCCCTCGTAAATTTTAATTTTTTTTTACTTTTAATTTTTTTAATAATAGTTTTTTAAAACCTTTTTTAATTTAAAAATTCTTGCACGCACAATTATATTTTTGCTTGCCCTTGGTCCCATGGGTGACCAGCGCCCATGCCAGGGGGCTAATTTTTTTTATTTTTTTAGAAGACGCTCTAAATTTGGTGAACTTCTATCTTTGGATGTATTTTTGACAAATTAGAGGTGTATTTTTTTCCCTACTCAACCCCTTTCCATTGGGCTTTTCATTTTTGCACTCTAACTTCCAAAGGCCATATCTCAACCATACAATGGTCTTTTCTAGTGCATTTTTTAAAAAAATGGGGTAGAATTTCATGCTCTTTGCATGGTACAAGTGGTTTGCAGTTTTGGCTTCTAGTTTTTTCTAGAATTCAATTTTCTTAGTGTTGTTGTTGTTTAGTTCTCATTTTGGAGACTTCAACAAGTCATATCTTTTGCATCCAGACTCCTTTTTTAGGTTTTTTTTAAAAGTGCATGCTTTTTCGTGTACTTCATCATGGTTCTACCAGTTTCCTCTTTTTTGTCACATAATTGTATTTTCATCATGTAGTCCTTTTTTGACATTATGGCCCCCCACTGTATGCATTTTTCATTATGTAGATGCACTGAAATAAAGTGCCATTTTGGCATATAAATTTTGGGTATTTTGCACATCTTGTTGTACCTTTTTTACTCACACTATGATATAAAGTGTCATGGGGGGTTGATGTTTTCCTTTGGTTTGCCATCACACCTTTGTTAAGTGAGTGTCCCTTCCACGATAGCAATGAATCCTAGTGATTCTTGCCTCATGTGTGTGTACCTTAGTTTGCACACCCTTTTACATGTAGTTTGTTTATCCTACATGCACTTATTAGCTTCATATAGTTGAACTATGGTACAGACAATTTTCGTTGCACTTAAAGATCAGAATTTTAATGCCCAATACAACCACCAAAGTTAATGAATCCATAAGAGGTGGTTAAGCCATGTCATGAACCCAAGCACTGTGTTGTATAACACAAAGAGACCAAGGGTGTACACCTAGCACAAGTGAGGGGTTCAAACTCATGACCCAAGCTTTGATACCAATTGTTGCAAAGATGGGTGTCGTTGCACCAAAAGATTGACATGTTAATTCCCAATACAACCGCTAGAGTTAATGAATCCATGAGAGATAGTTAAGCCATGTCATGAACCCAAAAATTGCACTGCACAACACAACGAGACCAAGGGTGCAAAACCTTTCAATAGTTTCAGTGTACTTGTCTTATCTCTCCTTTTTCAACATTATGTGGGGTTTCTATTGTTGGTGCTAAAGCTTCCTTGGTTTCACGTTGGAGTGATCTATGTAACTAGTTCTTGTTACCATGTACTTTTAGATTCAGTGTATATCAATGGCTAGTTACATACATTTTAGTTAGATGAATCATTTATCATATGGACACTCTTGCATTCCTATTTCTATAGGTTCTTCATTTCAACACTATATTATTCATCATTTGACAATAGTCTATAGCTTCTTTGTGCTTCAGTGATCTAAAATTTCTTCTTTTTGGTCCACATTGTTTTGGTTGGAGGCTTCTTAGTCCTTCACCTTGATTTGGAGGCTTTTTCAGTCCTTCATTTGTCTTTCTCTCTTTTGGAGAGGAGTTTTCTCCCACTGTGATTTTCTCCCTTTCTCCAATTTTGAGAGATCTCTTGTTTGTACATGGGTGCCTCACCAAGCCTTATTTTTTGAGACCCATCATGTATTCTCTTTTTAAGATTTTTATCTACTCCCTACTCTCATCTTAAGGTGGGGTGTTAGAGTAATTATGTATTAGCTAATAATTAATTAATCTTTAATTAATTATTAGTCTAATTTATTCTCATGCACAAGCTAAACTTAGGAGTTCTTTATTTAGTTAACTAAGTGCTTTTCTATGTTAACTAAAGTGAGCTATTATTAGATCATTCGGTCTCATCGCATGTGATGTTGACACTTGTCCTAATCTAATCCCTTTACCATTTAAGGTTTCTCTTATATAGCACTCAACCCTCATTGTATTATCGCTCTTCTTCTCTCTCAAACTCTCAACCTTTGTGGACTCTTGTTTTTCCTTGAAGATTTTTGAGGTTCATGTTTTGTAGCTTTTTCTTGTTAAGGAATATAGCATTCTTTGTTTGTGGATCTCTTTCGTGGAAGGTGTCTTTGTTCATTGTTTGATCCTGTGGCTTGTGTTTTTCACAATTCTAAAATATGGTGGTAGGAGGCTCTTGGATAACCTTAATATAAATTAGGTTGATGAATCTATTTTTGACAATATACTTTGACTTTTTACAGGATGATGTTGGATTGTGGATCTTGCAAGACTCCTTGCATTTTCTCTTTTTATGTTTATGGTGATCCTTTGCTAGTATTACTTGGATAAAATATTCATAGATTATGTGGATAAGGAAGGATTGGATGATTGATATAATTCATTATTATATTATTGATTAGTTTTTAAGGTTTATATGATGAAGTACTTTCATATGAGGACAACTCTTTAGTTTATTTTATGGTTTGGAATTTGGACATGAATTTTCTTTGAGGCATTGTCTTAGAATGGTGTTTCCATTATCGAGGTTGCCATAAGGATGGCTAATAAATATTCAATTTTGTCCTAGAGGATAGCTAGTAATAACATGTTCTATATCTAAATGATTTTGATCCATGAGGTTGTTCATGGTTTACCAATCAAAGCCTAGGGAAAACTTCCTCAGAAAGATGTCATCAAGGGAATCATCATTATATTCATCTTGATCCACAAGGATATCATCATCATAATTTTCAAATATTTTTTATCTTCATTAATAAAATAATCAAAAATGGATTCCATGGATTATTTTAGTTTGGTTGGACTTCACTTGTTTAAATTTTGGGTTTTGCACAAGATTTACATAAGAGGGTAAAATGAAATGTAGACACAACACCATAATAACTAGTCAAGTAGGAGTGTTTGCACTTGTGATGCCATGCATATACCTTGATATAGGTGTGGAAAGTAAGGGACGTGGAGAGGAACTAACTACTTTTGATCCTCAAGATCACTCTTAAGTGTGAGAGGAGAGCATTTGTAGCCTACTATATCAACTTCATAGTACATTGTGAGTAACTTCCTAGGGCTGAAAAATTATCAATGCATCAAAAATATTAATGGTTGAAGGTTCTCTATTATAGGTTCAAAAATGATCAATTAGGATGTCCTAGATACACCTAAAAGCACATGAGGCCCAAATCCTAAAATAAAGGCATATGTCTAATGGCTTGGTTCAAGAGGGTAATCCACTCTCTTGAGTCCTCCCTCACTTAAAAATATATAAATTTTCTTGATAGGTTAACTTGAATAAAAATTCTCCTTAAAGGGAGGATTATTTTGATTCTTCATCCAGTTTATATACCCCATACACGTGATTCCATGTCAACATAGTGATGAAATCTAAGTCGAGCTCACCTAAAAAATAAAATAAAGGAAATGGCTCTTGCTTTGATCTCAAATATTTTCCTAAGGCATGAGGAGAGAACATATGCAAGGCCCATAAAATGCACAAGTGAAGAGATCACTTTTTATCATCAAGGTCACACTAATGTTCAAAATAAAACATTAATAGTCAAACTGTGACAACACATAAAACACAACAAAAAATATTTATTTAATCCTTAAATAAAATGATTAATTAACTGAGAATGATTTAAGCATTTTTATCTTTGACATGTTAACATGCACAAAAGAATTAATAGTCTCCAAAATCCATGTCTTCAGCAAACACTTTTACTAGATTCAAATAGGGTTAGCAAAAAAACATGATCCATGAAAAATGAAAAAGTAGAATTATCAAATAAAAAAATGGATGTTACTAATAGATTTCTTATTATTTTTTGATCAATTTCAAACAAATTAACAAATTTTGATATCATATGAAAAATTTATGTTTGTGACAAGGAAACATGTAAAATGGGATTAAAACTATTTGTTTAGATATTTAAGGTACAAAAAATTACCTAGCACATAGTGTAGGGGGTAGAGATAGCTTTTCAATGCCTATAAAAATACAAAAATCTAACTACATACACAAAATTTATATAGATTGAAATAAACTACTTATTTATGCAATAAAAAAATCCCTTGGGGCTATAAGGGAAAAGCTCCACCAAGAAGATGGGTGAGATGGTGGTTAGGGAGTGCTACTAAGGGAAATGCCACTTAAGCAAAGGAAGGAGCAATCAAGGGGAAATGGAAGGGCGGTCATGTTTCAATGGTTGTTGAAGTGTTAGGCCATCAACAATGGTATTTTATCAATTAATAAGGCTTGGGCATGAGACCCAACCTTGCTACCTCTACCAATAACAAGGATGCAAGGTATGGGGTGCCATGCATACCCCTATGCTAATTAATTTTTTTAATTTTTGTTCTAAATATTTTTTCTTTACTTTTTGATTTTTTTTATCTTTTTAAAATTAGAAACAAAAATTTAAAATAAAATAATTTTATGAAAAAATGGTACTTTTTTGTATGCTTACATGGAGGTCACACAAATATTTATTTGCCTCAAGCTACAACTTTGTCTAATTTTGGTGAATTGATAATCAAATAATAGGTTTTCAAACACAAAAATAAGGTCCATTTTGCACCAATGTGACCCAAAATGCATGCAACCTACAACAACCAAACTCAAACCCTGCAAGAAAAATGTTAAATCAAATTATGAAAACCCACAAAAATAAGGTTAAACAAAGAACACGGTACCACTAAAGCCAAAATTTATATACAATTTTTAGAGTAGCATGAAAATATATCAAAATAATATTAAAGGGTAACTACAAAAAGATGGGGGACCTAAAAGTTTCCACACCAACTTTTGGTCCCATAAAAGACAATGTGGGTGTGTTATAATGCAACATGTTCATATTATGGCTTGGTAGTGATTAAGGCTAAGGTCAGTCACTACCAAGCCAAAATGTTCTCGTGTTATAATACAAGTGCACTATAACACACACATTTTCAAGAATAGAAAAGCCTCTCTCTCTATTTTTCTTCCCATCTCTCTCTATCTCCTTATATAGGTGACACTCTCACTCTTCCTCAAAATATATACATGAAATACAGATTTTAAGTATAAGTGGTATTTATGTATGGACATTTATTTCTTATACTTTGAGTTATATTTCATGTATATATTTTCTAGATATTTGAAAATGGTTTTAGATCTCTAAGAGTTATGATACAAATTCTAGGTTTTGGAAGATCTTATCATTTTTTAGACTTAGTCAAATTTCAATAATCAGTAGACTCTTATCATCTTGATCTCTCTCTTTATTTTTGCTAAGATCTAGACCCCCTCTCTCTCTCTCTCCATATATCCATTCCTTTATCTACCTCTTTCTATCTCATTCTCTCTCCCTTGATCTCAAAACCACTCTCTTCTCCTTCGCTCCTCTATATCTCACCTATCCCTTTGTACCTCTCATGCCCTCCCTCTATCCTTCCCTCTCTCTCTACTTCTCTCTATCTCACCTCTCTCTCTGTCCCTCCCTCTTTACTTCTCTCTATCTCCCATCTCCCTCTATCTCTACCTAACTCTCCTCTCTTTCTGTCTTTCCCTCCTTACCTCTCTACTAATCTCTATCTCCCCTATCCTTCTATCTCTACTTATATCTCCCTATCTCTCTTGAGGTAGGTAGGTAGAGAGAGAGATAAATAGAGAGGGAGGGGGAATTGAGTGAGGCATGGAGGGAGAGAGAGCTAGGGAAGTAAAAAGAGAGAGAAATGGAGAAGTGGGTAGAGAGGAAGAGAGGGAGAGGGTAGACAAAGGGAATTAAAGAGGGGAGGAGGGAGGGAGAGGTAGAGAGAGAGGGTGTGAGGTAGAGATGGGAGAGAGAGAGACGTGTGAGATAGAGAGGGGGGGAGAGGTGTGTAGAGAGAGAGTGAGGTAGAGATGTGATAGAGAGAGGAGAGAAAGAGGGAGGTAGAGAGAGGTAGAGAGGAGAGAGAGGGGATGGAGAGAGAGTGAGAGAAGTAAAGAGAGGAGGGAGGGAGAGGTGTAGAGAGAGAGGGTTAGAGAGAGAGATGATGAGATAGAGATAGAGAAAGGGATGAGTTAGGGAGAGAGGTCTAGATGTTAGGGGAGATAAAGAGAGTGATATATATGTGTATAGAGAGAGAGATGATAGGAGATTGTTGATTATTGAAATTTTACTGAGTTTTAAAATTATAAGATCTTCCAAAACCTAGAATCTGCATTATAGCTCTTAAAGATCTAAAACCATTCTCAAACATCTTGAAACTATATACATGAAATATGACTTAAAGTACAAAAAAATGTTTATAAATGTTTATTTCATGTATATAGTCTAAGGAAGAGAAAGAGAGATGTATTTATTCTTCTTGGAAACCTAAGAACATTATAGTGCACTCATATTATAGCATGCTCACGTTATAACACACTCATGTTATAACATGCTCATATTATATAACACACTCACATTATTATTTGCTTTAGAAATTTCTAGTTTTGAGGATTAGATTTTCCTTGGGGATCCAACCCAAAGGGTTGGATTTACTTGGCAACGACCACAAACATGTTTTTGGAAAATTCTAAAAAAATGGCATAATACCGAGCATGCTCTCCTTTAGGTTTTCATGTCTTTCAAATTCAAGTTAAAAACATAGCATAGTAACGTCAAACTCCCTCTTAGCTTTCTACCCATGTAATTTTTTTATACGTTTCAAATATTTTAAGGTTTTGATGTTAAATTTCTTTAGCTGTCTCCATTTTTTGTCAAAAACCTATGTATGGTATTTTTTATCTCATTTATTATCCATTCATCAAACTTTCAAAAAAATGCATTTTTAGAAAATAGACTATATTCTTTGTATAGTAAAAAAAGGATTTCAATTAATTTCCAAAAATTTATGGGGGAGCACACTCAATTTTTTGTTCTTCAAGATGTGCCCACTTTGAAAATTAGTAAAAAGACATATATTCATTAAAAAATAAGTAGAAAAATTAAGTATAAACTACATGTTGTTATCTAAGTTTTCACTTAAGCAATTTTTGAAATACTAAAAAATAGTTAACATTTTAGGGGGGGCAGACTAGATGCTATGTTATATTTTTTGATAAAAAAAGGAGCACTTTGCGTAGCCCCCCTATTTGAAACCCTTAATCTCCACCATTTTTGAAAACAAATAGTAGTTTAGAAAGTATATTCCAAGCACTATGACTCTTGTCCTTGTTACATCTTCAAATTTTGAGTGTAAATATCTTCAATTTCTCATCCAAGATTATTTTTTCTTGATTTCAAAAGAAAAAAGTGGCCACTTAAGACCCCATTTTGGTCCCCTATTTCCCTACACATACCCTAAACCATTTATTCCAAATCAAAGCATACCTATGATAAAGCTAAAGAGAGTTCAAACAAAACAAAATGCATATGAAATCTAACCAATGTGAAACCCTCTTTGTTGAAGTTGATTTTCTCAAGATGTAATAGATGTAGTTGCTCAAGTATTTGTACGCTTTCTATAGCTAAACCCTATCAAACACTAAAAATAATGAATCATTTTGATAGTTTGGATTTTTAATTTATAGATATTTGGTTGAGAATATGAATAATGAGGATTCAATCGTGAATGAATGGTGGAGATTGATTGAGATGAGTGGATAATCTTCACCAACTAGGAATAGTAAAGAAGAGTTATGATAGATCATTAATAGGCTCTAAAATGGGTGAGGTTAATTGGTCATTTTTTTTTAGTATTTTGACTAATCAATTGTGTGTGGGTTAAAAATAGAAGGGGGTCATAGAGGATTGGTGATGGAATATGAGTGAATAATTTTAATTTTTATTATTTGTGGAAAAATAAGTAAAAGTAGATTTATTCATTTATTTTATAATAAATAAATGAGAATTAGACTAATTGATAAATAATTTAAATTATTTAATTAATTAGTGGTAGAAAATGAAAAGGGAAATTATCATGAAATAAGAAAATATTGACATGGTATTAGAATATAATGTTAGGTGTAGTGTTAGAAGGTGTTGAAAATTAAGTCTACATATAGTATAAGTATTTTTTCTTCCTTGGTCAATGATCCTTCATCCATCTCAAAATACTTAAGAAAAGCTAGAAAAGTAAGCAAAATATCCAACTCATTTCTATGACCTAACAATATAGGGGACAAGATGCTCTCTTGAGAATAGTATTGACTTATTTTTTGTTCTATTTGTGAATTTTCCTACTTTTCTTTCATATTTTCTTTATCACGTTCTTTTAAAAAATTCTTATTCTATGGATATTATGCTCATATTCAATATATCCCATCATATGGTCACCATCAATTGTCTTGTAGACATCAGAGTCACCTAAAGTCCCTTTATTTATATTTGGAACTAATAATAATTGTGTGAGCCTTTGTATTATGGAAATTTTCTTCCATCATAGACTTAGTCTCATTAAATCTATAATGTGTAAATTGATCTTGTCAGCGGGGTAGGCAACTAAGGTCTATTGTAAGAAAATAGAGAAAAGGGCATTGTCCTCCATCATAGACTTTGATCTAAGAGGATCCAAAAGACCTAAAAATTTAACAGTCTCAGAATATGACAAAACCAACATCATTGGATAGAACTCGCCGACACGATCCTAACGCAACTTGAATCACGTCAAAAGGAGACCATACACAAAAGTTATGCTCAGTCAAAGTTCGATAAGGCTAGAGATTCTAGATGTTCACTCAAGGCCAAAAATTTGATCATCTCCAAATCAGTCCAAAACAATGTTAAGTTGAAGAGCTCATTGAGAGCTTTCCAACGGTATGCAGAATGTAAGAAACAGAGCTCATTTGCTCCCGATGCAGCTTGTCAAAGTTTGGTCAACATGAGGTCAAAGCTGGTCAACTGAAAAAATTAATGATCATTGAACATTTCTCTATTAGTTCCATCACATAGATCTCAGTGACAGCTTTCCAACGCATTTTGAACGAACCAAATCCGAGTCTGTACGTGGAAGTTATGACCAGTCAAAGTTGCAGTCAATCTTGGTCAAATTGATGACGTGGCATCACCAAAGCTTGATACTTGGCAGGACATGTGGTAGATGACATGGTAGGAGCAATGAGTTGGCACTGACATGGACCAACTAAGTGATAAAATAAGGATTAAACCATATTTATTAAAGAAAAAGTGTTTGGTCTAAAATTTAAACAAAGAGGATTTGGTGGGATTTGATCCATGACCTGTGCCTTAAAATCCTCTTGCCTTGATCATTGTCCAAGATATAAGGGGAGCCCCTCCCTATATATAAATTTTAAAATAAGCATAAGAATTGTTTTATTTTATGTAAACCATAAAATAAGGAGAGAAATAAGGGGGAATAATAATAATTTAAATAAGCTTGTTTTTAAAAGATTTTAAAGAGATTTTTAAGTGCTCAATTATATGAGAGCCATTGAAATATTAAAATCCATTAAGCCCAAAAACCTTAAAAGGGTTTTAAAATATTTTTATTTTATTTTAAATCTAAAGGGGCTTAGAATAGGTGATTTAGGGGATTTTTAAAATATTATTGTTTTAATCCCATAACAACATGTGAAGTTGTAGTACATAATGTAGATATATCAATCTCTGAAAGATGATATGTAATGTAAAAAGATGTAATGATGTAAATATTTGGGTTTATGCTCAAATTATGTAACTTTTTGGATGATAACCGAAGGTTTTCTTCCTAATTCTTTCCTGCTGATATGCCCTTTTGAATCAGGGTTTTGTAATTATTCTATATAAATAAAATATTATAGTGGTTCGTCCGCTTTTGATTAAAAATAAAACATGAGAAGTTGTATAAAAGGGGGATTTTTGCTTGTGAAAGGCAATGAATTTTTTTGGGAGGAATTTAGGAAAAGTAGTATTGGAGATTGATGTAATCACAAAGACTTTGTATTTTGTATTTCTTTAAGTGTAATTGGGAGTGTAAGGCATCTGAAGCCTACCCCATGAATGCAAGTGAAGAAGAATATAGAGGAGTCTTAAGAGAATTTATAATGCAGGTCTAAAGCTTGGATGGTGTACAAAAGTAGTTAAAGCTTTCATCATTAATAAAGTGGTTCCTCATTGAGAAGCAGACCCGGAGACATAGCTCAAACATATGGGTGAACTCCATTATCAAATTTCTCGTTCTCTCTCTCTCTCTATTATTTCTATGTTTCCTTCCATCATTTTTATTTCTTCTTTGAGCTCTTATTTACGATATTCAAGTAATCAATTAATGTTTTCACTAATTTGTGAACTCAATTATGTAATTTCAATAGTTAAAGTACATAACTACACAGTTCTATTTACAATTGAGGAAATATGTAATTAGAATTAAGTGCAAATTATTTTGTAAAACCTTTAATTACAAATCAAGTTTGGTATCAAAGCAGTTCAACAGAAAAAAAAATTGCAAGTGGTGAATGTTAACCAAGTTGAAATTAAAGCAAGGAGAAGGTGCACTTGAAGAGTTTAATCCAGAGATCGGATCAAGGTGAGTTACTCAAAGACAAACCATGGAACAATGAGAAGAAGGAAAATCTTCCAATCATGAAATCTTTGAGAATGAAGAACAATTTCACAAAGCATTCCTAGACATGAAGATGATGGTGGAAGAGCTATATAGGAAAAAGAAGAAAAAGGAGAAAGGTGAATCCTCTTCAAAATATGGCAAAGGTAAAGGATCAGGAGGTGGTGGTGACCCTCCTAAACTTCTGTCTTCACCTTCTTCACCTTCTTCACCTTCTTCACCTTCTTCACCTACCACGTCTACTTCATCTTCAAAGAAGAAACAACCTATGCAACCTAGATCTAATGCTCCTTTATTAAAGCTTGATGTTAAATTTGAATTGCCAACTTATAATGGAGAACTGGATGCAGAGAAACTTGATAATTGGATAAAAAAATTGAAGTTTTTTGTAGGATTTAGAAGTTTACAGATGATACTTCAAAGATCCAATTAGCCACTCTTTGCTTGGGAGGTGCACAACCTTAATCTAGTAGGAGAGAAAAACTCAAGAAGATATAAGCCGATATGGTAAAATTATTTCTTCTTGGTTTTAGTTTATAGTTGCACTTAAGAAACAATTTTATCCCTTAGGTCACATGCAACAAGCAGTAATGAATTGGAAATCATTAAGGAAAGAGAAAGGAAAAAGTGTACAGGAATATACACTTGAATTTAGGAAAAGAGCTTTAATTTTGGGCATTCCATTATACACACAAGAAACTTTATTAAGTATATAGGTGGATTACGTGAAAATTTGAGACATACAATACTTATGTTCAATCCAACTAACCTTGACGAAGTTAGTGTGCAATCCATTCATCTTGAAACATGCAAAAAGAATATTTTCTTAATGGAATCCGGTAAGCATAAAAAAAGCAAGAAAGGGAAGAAGGAAATGTAGCGGATAGCTTTCGTGAAGAAAGAGGAGGAAAAGCCTTATTGCTCACACTGCAAAAAGAAAGGGCACAAAGATGCAAAGTGTTGGAAATTGCATCATCATCATAAACCAAAGTGGTTCAAGGATTGAAAGGGTAAGAAAAAGACTGCAACTATTGTGCAAGACCTTGGATCAAGTTCTAATGATGAAACCAAGATAATAGTTGTGGGTGTAAAAGGAATCGTTCCTGTTGCTAGTACTAGTTCCCATGCTTCTTCTGTAAAGAATAATGAGATCACTATTGAAAGTAAATGGAACGAATTGTTTCATATAAGGACTATTGTAAAACAGAGTAAAATTAATACACTCATAGATAGTGGATCACAAGTGAACTTAATCTCTGAACAAATTGTTAAGCAATTGGGATTAAAAACATTACCTCATCCAAAACCCTATCCATTGGATTGGGTGCATGATAATGCATGATTACATGTGTCGAGGCAATGTAAACTCTAATTTGCAATCACATCCAAGTTTGTAGATGAGGTAGAGTTAGATGTGATTCCACTTGATATTTGTGGGATGGTTTTAGGAAGCCCCTACTTGTATGACAGAAAGGCCATATTCTACAGGGAACATAACAGGTATCATTTGTTTAAAGATGGAATTGAATTCATTGTGAAAAATCATTGCATGAAGAATGATAGATTTGTTATAAACACAGGGCATTTGAAAATGATTGTGAATGCAAGCAACACATTAACCCTCATGTCTGTAACAACTAATGATAAAGTGTCACAAACAACACAGTGTGAGGATCAATTGCAAGCATGTTTAATCCTTCGGCCTCAGGTGGTAAAAGAGGGCTTGAATGACTCATTTTCTAATGATGTTCTTGTTCAGGAGATCCAACAAGTTGATAATTTTTCCTTCAAGTCAGTTTATTCAGTATTGTTTCTTGTCATTCTACTAGTTAGTTTTATATGGATAGTGGATGCAACAATGAATATTGATGGGTATCTAATTGATTGTATTAGCTATGCTATCTCATTCTTCATCTTATTTGTTATGGGTCGAATGATTAGAATTTTAGAAGGAAAGACAAATGATATAGGACAAGTGAAGAAAAAATGTCCTCACTTAAATTTTATGTAAAAATAGACTTTTGGTGGTCAAAAAGCTTCTCAATTGGGAGGAATGATCCAGGAGGATCCAAAAGGCCTAAAAATTTCATAGTCTCAAAATCTAACAAAACCAGTATCATTGGACAAAACTCGCCGACACGATCTTGACGCAACTTGAATCGCGTCAAAAGGAGGTCTACCATACATGAAAGTTATGCTCGGTCAAAGTTCGATGGGGCTAGAGATTCCAGATGTTCACTCAAGGCCAAAAAATTGATCATCTCCAAATCAGTCCAAAATAGTGCCAAGTTGAAGAGCTCGTTGAGAGCTTTCCAATGGTATGTGGAACGTAAGAAACATAGCTCGTTTTCTCCCGATGCAATTGGTCAAAGTTTGTTCAACATGAGGTCAAAGTTGGTCAACTAAAAAAATTAATGATCATGGAAAATTCCTCTACCAATTCCATCACATAGAGCTTAGTGAGATCTTTCTGACACATTTTGAATGTACCAAATCTGAGTTCGTATGTGGAAGTTATGACCAATCAAAGTTGTGGTCAAACTTGGTCAAAGTGATAACATGGCATCAACAAAGCTTGACACTTGGTAGGACATGTGGCGAATGACATGGTAGGAGCAGTGAGTTGGCATAACATGGACCAACTAAGTGATAAAATAAGAATTAAACCATATTTATTAAAGAAAAAACATTTGGTCTAAAATTTAAACAAAGAGGATTTGGTCGGATTTGATCCCTCGCCTTGTGCCTTAAAATCCTCTTGCCTTGACTATTGCCCAAGATATAAGGGGATCCCCTCACTATATATAAATTTTAAAATAAGCATAAGAATTATTTTATTTTATGTAAAGGAGAGAAATAAGGGGGAATAATAATAATTTAAATAAGCTTGTTTTTAAAAGATTTTAAAGAGATTTTTAAGTGCTCAATTATATGAGAGCCATTGAAATATTAAAATCCATTAAGCCCAAAAACCTTAAAAGGGTTTTAAAATATTTTTATTTTATTTTAAATCTAAAGGGGCTTAGAATAGGTGATTTAGGGGATTTTTAAAATATTATTGTTTTAACCCCATAATAGCATGTGAAGTTGAATAAAAGGGGGATTTTTGCTCGTGAAAGGCAATGAATTATTTTTGGGAGGAATTTAGGAAAGGTAATATTGGAGATTGATGTAATCACAAAGACTTTGTATTTTGTATTTCTTTAAGTGTAATTAGGAGTGTAAGGCATTTGAAGCCTACCCCATCAATGCAAGTGAAGAAGAATACAAAGGAGTCTTAGGGTGTTGAGAGAGACTGTGAGAGAATTTGTAATGTAGGTCTAAAGCTTGGATGGTGTACAAAAGCAGTTAAAGCTTTCATCATTAATAAAACGGTTCCTCATTGAGAAGCGGACCCAGAGACGTAGCCCAAACATATGGGTGAACTTCATTATCAAATTTCTCATTCTCTCTCTCTATTCTTTCTATGTTTCCTTTCAGCATTTTAATTTCTTTTTTGAGCTCGTATTTACAATATTCAAGTAATCAGTTAATGTTTTTATTATTTTGTGAACTCAATTTTGTAATTTCAACGATTAAAGTACATAACCACACAGTTTTGTTTATGATCAAGAAAATGTGTAATTAGAATTAAGTGCAAATTATTTTGTAAACCTTTAATTAAAAACCTGACTTAGTCTCATTAAATCTACAATAACAATAGGTGTAAATTGACCTTGTCAATGGGGTAGGAAACTAAGGTCTATTGTAATAAAATAGAGGAAAAATATTTTCCCTTGTAAGAAACTAATATTGTTGAATATGCACACTTTGAGGAATTTGTCTTTTCATGACTATCACATCATTGTCTATTTCTTTGTAACAATGGATCTAGTAAAATTGAAATCATTGGCCTAATTGAGTCATTCTTGAGTTTTCTAGTAGTGATCATATTATCTTTCAACTAAATGGCTTGCTCTTTCTTGTACATCTTCCAAGTTTTTAGCTAAAGTTGTTTTGATGAATAACACAATATCTAGTGAGAGAGCATGTATAGATCATATTAGAATAATTTTGGGAGAAATATTTAAGATGGTGTTGATCCAATTCACCAAGAAGTTAAAACATGAATAAAATCTCATGGATTCATAATTTTCCATGGCAATGGAGAGTTGTGCAATTAAGATACGACCATCTTCAACAAGCTTGATATGCATCAAACAAAATTATTGCATAGAATCTCGCCTTGTGATTGAACCAATGGAAGATAATGAAACCAATCTACTCTACCACCAATCAAAGTCTTCACAAATATGTGGACTAAACATTCAAGTGCAATGCCTAAAATATCACATGTTGTTATGAATGCTAAAATATTTTCATCAGGATGTTAGCTACCATCACTATAGAACTTTGGAAATCATTTTCTTAATATATGTGGAATCTCACGATATCTAATGGATCAACATTTTACCCAAGGAAAATGAGGAGGTTGGAAATCATTTTATTGATATATGTCCAATCTCATGATAGCTAATGGGCCAACATTTTTCCCAAGGAAAATGAGAAGGAGGTGGACTATTGTTATTGTTGTGTTGATCAACCATTTCTTAAATTGGCTCCTTATTGAAAATTAAACTTAGATCAACTAGCTATCTTCTTAGATATGTTTTAGGTATCTTCTTTCCAATTTCCATTCCTAAGCTCATCTCTAGTGAGCTTTACATAGATAAACAATAACAATGTTATCTTAACAACCTTTACTAGAAACTTGGAATCCTCATTCTTAACATTGATGTCACTATTCAAAATTTTAAATCTAGCCTCTTGAACTTCTAAAACCTTGATTCTTGCATAATATTTCCAAAGGATACTTGACCTAAAACATGCTCTTTATGATGGAAAATCCTAGTTTCACTCCCTATTTATCGCTTCTCTTATTCATTCTCTCTTGCATTCTTCCCAAAAAAATCAACCAATGCATTTGTCCCCTCATCCTAGAATCCATACATTATTTCAAATCCTCTCCTAGACTCACTAGAATTTTCAATTCCAAGATCTCTCAAACAAATCCTCCATTCTTGCATGAATTCACTCACTTTATTTTGAAGATCTAAAACCTTCCCTCAATTAGCCCTTTGCCTCACTATAGATTTTGATCTCCCTATATCCTCTTTTGGACAAGCACACACCATTTTAGTTGAACATCCTCCCAAGGTAATTTGGTAGCTACAAAACCTTGTACACACCAAAAATACCCAAACTTTGAATCAAACATCCCAACTTTTATGTGCCACCATGGATGCTAAAGCATGCCAAAAATGTGATTGACTAAGGTAATCTCCCAACATCACAAACTAATTTTTTCTTTCCCTTTGAAGTTGTGATGCAAGTATCTTAATATTTGAGCCTTATGTGAAGAATCTATAAGCACAAGAGGATTAGAAAAATAAGGTAAGAAACTCTTAAAATTTGCAAAATGATCAAAACAAAGGGCAAAAATTCCCAATACCTAGATTTCATCCCCTAGACATGAGCACTCAAAAATTCAAAGTTGTTCTAAACTCACCACAATCACCAAAGATAACCTTGCATCCATTTCTAGCATTTATTTTCACATCAAATGTGATCTAACCCTCATTATTTTTTTAGTTTGGAGTAAATATAGATTATAAATAAATGTTATGCATTTTTATTAGAAAAGATATCTATCTAATAGTTCAATGCAAAAATGCAATCTTAAAGATAATTAACATATTTGGTATAGGTTAATTATATCTTTCAAACACAAAGATTGATTTGGATTAAACACACATAAGATATTGAATATGAAGATTTGTATATAGGTCCACAAAGGCTTCAATAACTATTGCAACATAAAGCTTAAAATAAATGTCAAAAACTATTTAGTTCACATAATTAGAACATTACAAAAAAAATGCATAAGTGAGCTATGATAGCTCTATCAATAGCAAAAAGGCATAAAATTGCACCAAAACACTAAGTGTCTACAAGGTTTTTGCATATGATCTATTCAAGATAAATAAAATGCATATTGAAAAATTATATTCTAAAATATTTTTTTTGCAAATGAAGAAAGCCTTAAATATAAATTTGT
>VDFB02270651.1:113266284-113393746 GCA_007258455.2 Sequoia sempervirens
TTTATATTTTATGTATTTTATGGATCTCATGAAATTTATATTTTTCTTCATATATAGGTTCACTTGCAAGGATGATAGCTCTAAGGGGATCTTGGACATCTTTAATGGACTTTTGGTCGATGGCTCTATTGTTGACAATAAACTTCCATGATGGAACTTGATTTTTGATGGATATGGTGTTATAATAATCATGCATTAGCTAATAATTAATTAAACTTTAATTAATTATTAGTCTAATTTATTCTCATGCACTTAAGCTAAACTTAGGAGTTCTTTATTCAGTTAACTAAGTGCTTTGCTATGTTAACTGAAGTGAGCTACTATTAGATGATTTGTCTCATCACATGTGATGTTGATACTTGTCATGATCTAATCCCTTTACCATTTAGGGTTGCTCCTATATAGCACTCAAACCTCATTGTATTATCACTCTTCTTCTCTCTCGAAATCTTAATCTTTGAGGACTCTTGTTTTTCCTTGAAGATTCTTGAGGTTCATTTTGTAGCTTTTTCTTGTTGAGGAATATAACATTCTTTGTTTGCAGATCTCTTGTGTGGAAGGTGTATTTCTTCATTGTTTGATCCTGTGGATCATGTTTTTCATAATTCTAACATGGTATTAGAGTGTGGATTAAGTGAGTTCCCCTTCTTGATTTATGGGATTTTATTCTTCAACAAGTGTTACATGCGTCAGATCTAGAATCCCCTTTGCTTTTTTGAAAATTTTGGAGGTGGGCAATTTTTAGGTACATTTTGGCATGAAAAGGACCACACCATTGGATTCAAAGCTGTCAAGAAAGTCAAATTTGGCTTTTTTTTTTGGCCTGATTTGGACTCCTGAGGACAGATCTACAAGGGTCTGAAGTAGTTTTTTTTTATCTGAAGGGTAGCTAAGATTTTGAGGCATTTTGAGCCAAAAAGACCTCATGGTTACATTTAGGACGCTGATTCCACAAATTTTGATATTAAATTTGACCAATTTTGGTGTCAAGAGCTTTTGAGGCAAAAAAATTGCCAAGGAAGTTGTACGACCTCCCCAATGTACGTACATTTCACAAAAAAGAAAAAAATAAATTATTTTTTTGGTTTTTTTAAATATTTATTAAAATTTTAAAAAGTTAAAAAAATAAAATAAAAATGTAGACCGGAAGGTATTGCACTATGTGCAATACCTCGGGCCTGCCCCATGATGGGCACAATACTTTAATGGTGCCCCCTTTATTAAGGGGGTGGCGAGGGGTTTAAATCCCCCGTAATTTTTATTTTTTTAAACTTTTAATTTTTTTAATAATAGTTTTTTAAAACCTTTTTTAATTTATAAATTCTTGCACGCACAATGATATTTTTGCTTTCCCTTGGTCCCATGGGTGACCAGCGCCCATGCCAAGGGGCTAAAAAAAATTTATTTTTTTAGTAGAGGCTCTAAATTTGGTGAACCTCTATCTTTGGATGTATTTTTGACAAATTTGGCAGAGGTGTCTTTTTTTCCCTAATCAACCCCTTTCCATTGGGCTTTTCATTTTTGCACCCTAACTTCCAAAGGCCATATCTCAACCATACGATGGTCTTTTCCAGTGCAACTTTTTTTAAAATGGGGTAGAATTTCATGCTCTTTGCATGGTACAAGTGGTTTGCAGTTTTGGCTTCTAGTTTTTTCTAGAATTTAGTTTTCTTAGTGTTGTTGTTTAGTTCTCATTTTGGAGACTTTGACATGTCATATCTTTTGCATCCAGACTCCTTTTTAGGTGTTTTTTTTTAAGTGCATTTTTTTTGTGTACTTCATCATGGTTCTATCAGTTTCCTCTTTTTTGTCACATAATTATATTTTCATCATGTAGTCCTTTTTTGACATTATGGGCCCCCACTGTATGCATTTTTCATTATGTAGATGCACTGAAATAAAGTGCCATTTTGGCATATAAATTTTGGGGATTTTGCACATCCTATTGTACCTTTTTAACTCACACTATGATATAAAGTGTCATGGGGGGTTGATTTTTTCCTTTGGTTTTCCATCACACCTTTGTTAAGTGAGTGTCCCTTCCATGATAGCAGCGAGTCCTAGTGATTCTTGCCTCATGTGTGTGTACCTTAGTTTGCACACCCTTTTACATGTAGGTTGTTTCTCCTACATGCACTTATTAGCTTCATACAGTTGAACTATGGTATAGATGGTTTTCATTGGACCAAAAGATCAAAATTTTAATGCCTAATACAACCACCAGAGTTAATGAATCCACAAGGTGGTTAAGCCATGTCATGAACCCGAGCGCTATTTTGTATAACAAAAAGAGACCAAGGGTGCACACCTTGCAACAATCCCCCCTAGCACAAGTGAGGGGTTCAAACTCATGACCCAGGCTCTGATACCAATTGTTGCAAAGATGGGTGTCATTGCACCAAAAGATTGACATGTTAATTCCCAATACAACCGCTAGAGTTAATGAATCCATGAGAGGTAGTTAAGCCATGTCATGAACCCAAATATTGCACTGCACAACACAAGGAGACCAAGGGTGCAAAACCTTTCAATAGTTTTAGTGTACTTGTCTTAGCTCTCCTTTTTCAACATTATGGGGGTTTCTACTGTTGGTGCTAATGTTTCCTTGGTTTCACGTTGGAGTGATCTATGTAACTAGTTCTTGTTACCATGTACTTTTAGATTCAGTGTATATCAGTGGCTAGTTACATACATTTCAGTGAGATGAATCATTTATCATATGGACACTCTTGCATTCCTATTTCTATAGGTTCTTCATTTCAACACTATATTATTCATCATTCGACAATAGTCTATAGCTTCTTTGTGCTTCAATGATGTTCTAAACTTTCTTCTTTTTGGTCCACATTGTTTTGGTTGGAGGCTTCTTAGTCCTTCACCTTGATTTGGAGGCTTTTTCAGTCTTTCATTTGTCTTTCTCTCTTTTGGAGAGGAGTTTTCTCCCACTACGGTTTTCTCCCTTTCTCCAATTTTGTAAGATCTCTTGTTTGTACATGGGTACCTCACCAAGCCTTATTTTTGAGACCCATAATGTATTCTCTTTTTAGGATTTTTATCTACTTGCTAAGTTCATCTTAAGGGGGGGTGTTAGAGTAATTATGTATTAGCTAATAATTAATTAATCTTTAATTAATTATTAGTCTAATTTATTCTCATGCACTTAAGCTAAACTTAGGAGTTCTTTATTTAGTTAACTAAGTGCTTTTCTATGTTAACTGAAGTGAGGTATTATTAGATCATTCGGTCTCATCACATGTGATGTTGACACTTGTCCTAATCTAATCCCTTTACCATTTAGGGTTTCTCTTATATAGCACTCAACCCTCATTGTATTTTCGCTCTTCTACTCTCTCAAACTCTCAACCTTTGAGGACTCTATTTTTTCCTTGAAGATTTTTGAGGTTCATTCTGTAACTTTTTCTTGTTAAGGAATATAGCATTCTTTGTTTGTAGATCTCTTTGGTGGAAGGTGTCTTTGTTCATTGTTTGATCCTGTGGCTTGTGTTTTTCACAATTCTAAAATATGGTGGTAGGAGGCTCTTGGATAACTTTAATATAAATTAGGTTGATGAATCTATTTTTGACAATATACTTTGACTTTTTATAGGATGATGATGTTGGATTTTGGATCTTGCAAGACTCCTTGCATTTTCTCTTTTTATGTCTATGGTGATCCTTTGCTAGTATTACTTGGATAAAATATTCATAGATTATGTGGATAAGGAAGGATTGGATGATGATATAATTTTTTATTAGATTATTGATTAGTTTTTAAGGTTTATATGATGAAGTATTTTCATATGAGGACAACTCTTTAGTTTATTTTATGGTTTGGAATTTGGACATGAATTTTCTTTGAGGCATTGTCTTAGAATGGTGTTTCCATTATTGAGGTTACCATAAGGATGGCTAATAAATATTCAATTTTGGCCTAGAGGATAGCTAGTAATAACATGTTCTATATCTAAATGATTTTGATCCATGAGGTTGTTCATGGTTTACCAATCAAAGCCTAGGGAAAACTTCCTCAGAAAGATGTCATCAAGGGAATCATCATTATATTCATCTTGATCCACAAGGATATCATCATCATAATTTTCAAATATTTTTTATCTTCATTAATAAAATAATCAAAAAGGTATTCCATGGATTATTTTAGTTTGGTTGGAATTCACTTGTTTAAATTTTGGGTTTTGCACAATATTTACATAAGAGGGTAGAATAAAATGTAGACACAACACCATAATAACTAGTCAAGTAGGAGTGTTTTCACTTGTGAAGCCATGTATATACCTTGATATAGGTGTGGAAAGTAAGGGACATGGAGAGGAACTAACTACTTTTGATCCTCAAGATCACTCTTAAGTGTGAGAGGAGAGCATTTGTAGCCTACTATATCAACTTCATAGTACATTGTGAGAAACTTCCTAGGGCTGAAAATTTATCAATGCATCACAAATATTAATGGTTGAAGGTTCTCTATTATAGGTTCAAAAATGATCAATTAGGATGTCCTAGATACACCTAAAAGCACATGAGACCCAAATCCTAAAATAAAGGCATATGTCTAATGGCTTGGTTCAAGAGGGTAATCCACTCTCCTAAGTCCTCCCTCACTTAAAAATATATAAATTTTCTTGATAGGTTAACTTGAATAAAAAATTCTCCTTGAAGGGAGGATTCTTTTGATTCTTCATCCAATTTATATACCCCATACACATGATTCCATGTCAACATAGTGATGAAATCTAAGTCGAGCTCACCTAAAAAATAAAATAAAGGAAATGGCTCTTACTTTGATCTCAAATGTTTTCCTAAGGCATGAGGAGAGAACACATGAAAGGCCCCTAAAATGCACAAGTAAAGAGATCACTTAATTTTATCATCAAGGTCACACTAATGTTCAAAATAAAACATTAACAATCAAATTGTGACAACACACAAAACACAACAAAAAATATTGATTTAATCCTTAAATGAAATGATTAATTAACCGAGAATGATTTAAGCATTTTTATCTTTGACATGTTAACATGCACACAAGAATTAATAGTCTCCAAAATCCATGTCTTCAACAAACACTTTTAGTAGATTCAAATAGGGTCGGCAAAAAAACATGATCCATGAAAAATGAAAAAGTAGAATTATCAAATAACAAAATGGATGTTACTAATAGATTCCTTCTTCTTTTTTTATCAATTTCAAATAAATTAACAAATTTTGATATTGTATGTAAAATTTATGTTTGTCACAAAGAAACATGTAAAATGGGATTAAAACTATTTGTTTAGATATTTAAGGTAGAAAAAATTACCTAGCGCATAGTGTAGGGGGTAGAGATAGCTTTTCAATGCCTATAAAAATACAAAAATCTAACTACATACACAAAATTTATATAGATTGAAATAAACTACTTATTTATGCAATAAAAAAATCCCTTGGGGCCTATAAGGGAAAATCTCCACCAAGAAGATGGGTGAGATGGTGGTTAGGGAGTGCTACTAAGGGAAATTCCACTTAAGCAAAGGAAGGAGCAATCAAGGGGAAACGAAAGGGTGG
Organism: Sequoia sempervirens; assembly: GCA_007258455.2. Classification (NCBI taxonomy): domain Eukaryota; kingdom Viridiplantae; phylum Streptophyta; class Pinopsida; order Cupressales; family Cupressaceae; genus Sequoia; species Sequoia sempervirens. The sequence continues at coordinate 113,271,844 of VDFB02270651.1, forward strand.
TCATGTTTCAATGGTTGTTGAAGTGTTAGGCCATCAACAATGGTATTTTATCAATTAACAAGGCTTGGGCATGAGACCCAACCTTGCTACCTCTACCAATAACAAGGACGCAAGGTATGGGGTACCATGCATACCTCTATGCTAAATAATTTTTTAAATTTTTGTTCTAAATATTTTTTGTTTACTTTTTGAATTTTTTTATCTTCTAAAAATTAGAAACAAAAATTTAAAATAAAATAATTTTATGAAAAAATGTACCTTTTTGTATGCTTACATGGAGGTCACACAAATATTTTTTTTGCCTCAAGCTACAACTTTTTCTAATTTTGGTGAATTGATAATCAAATAATAGGTTTTCAAACACAAAAATAGGTTCCATTTTGCACCAATGTGACCCAAAATGCATGCAACCTACAACAACCAAACTCAAACCCTGCAAGAAAAATGTTAAATCAAATTATGAAAACCCACAAAAAGAAGGTTAAACAAAGAACACGGTACCACTAAAGCCAAAATTTATATACAAATTTTAGAGTAGCATGAAAATATATCAAAATAATATTAAAGGGTAACTAAAAAAAGATGGGGGACCTAAAAGTTACCACACCAACTTTTGGTCCCATAAAAGACAATGTGAGTGTGTTATAATGCAACATGTTCACATTATGGCTTGGTAGTGATTAAGCCTAAGGTCAGTCACTACCAAGCCAAAATGTTCTCGTGTTATAATACGAGGGCACTATAACACACACATTTTCAAGAATAGAAAAGCCTCTCTCTCTATTTTTCTTCCCATCTCTCTCTATCTCCTTATATAGTTGACACTCTCACTCTTCCTCAAAATATATACATGAAATAAATATTTTAAATATAAGTGGTATTTATGTATGGACATTTATTTCTTTTACTTTGAGTTATATTTCATGTATATATTTTCTAGATATTTGAAAATGGTTTCAAATCTCTAGGAGTTATAATACAGATTCTAGGTTTTGGAAGATCTTATAATTTTTTTGACTTAGTCAAATTTCAGTAATCAGTAGACTCTTATCATCTTGATCTCTCTCTTAATCTCACTCTCTTTATTTTTGCTAAGATGTAGACCCCCCCCTCTCTCTCCATATCTCCATCCCTTTATCTACCTCTTTTTATCTCATTCTCTCTCCCTTGATCTCAAAACCACTCTCTCTTCTCCTTCACTTCTCTCTATCTCACCTATCCCTATGTACCTCTCATGCCCTCCCTCTATCCTTCCCTCTCTCTCTACTTCTCTCTATCTCACCTCTCTCTCCCTCCCTCTTTACTTCTCTCTATCTCCTCTCTCCCTCTATCTCTACCTAACTCTCCTCTCTTTCTATCTTTCCCTCCTTACCTCTCTACTTATCTCTATCTCCCCTATCCTTCCATCTCTACCTATATCTCCCTATCTCTCTTGAGGTAGGTAGGTAGAGAGAGAGAAATATAGAGGGAGGGAGAATTGAGTGAGGAATGGAGGGAGAGGGAGAGCTAGGGAAGTAAAGAGAGAGAGAAATGGAGAGGTAGGTAGAGAGGAAGAGAGGGAGAGGGTAGACAGAGGGAAGTAAAGAGGGGAGGAGGGAGGGAGAGGTAGAGAGAGAGGGTGTGAGGTAGAGATGGGGGAGAGAGAGAGAGGTGATATAGAGAGGGGGAGGGAGAGGTATGTAGAGAGAGAGTGAGGTAGAGATGGGAGAGAGAGGAGAGAAAGAGGGAGGTAGAGAGAGGTAGAGAGGAGAGAGAGAGGATGTAGAGAGAGAGTGAGAGAAGTAAAGAGGGGAGGAGGGAGGGAGAGGTAGAGAGAGAGGGGGAGAGAGGGAGAGGTAAAGAGAGGAGGGTTGGAGAGAGAGAGAGAGGTGGTCTTCAACTTAAGGGAGAGATAGAGTATGAGATAGAGAGAGAGGTAGAGAAAGTGATGGAGTTAGGGAGAGAGGTCTAGATGTTAGGGGAGATAAAGAGAGTGATATATATGTATATATATATATAGAGAGAGAGAGAGATGATAGGATATTGTTGATTATTGAAATTTTACTAAGTTTGAAAATTATAAGAACTTCCAAAACCTAGAATCTGCATTATAACTCTTAAAGATCTAAAACCATTCTCAAACATCTTGAAACTATTTACATGAAATATGACTTAAAGTACAAGAAAATGTTAAAAAATGTTTATTTCATGTATATAGTCTAAGGAAGAGAAAGAGAGATGTATTTATTCTTCTTGGAAACCTAAGAACATTATAGTGCACTCATATTATAGCATGATCACATTATAACACACTCATGTTATAACATGCTCATATTATATAACACACTCACATTATTATCTGCTTTGAAAATTTCTAGTCTTGAGGATTAGATTTTCCTTGGGGATCCAACCCAAAGGGTTGGACTTACTTGGCAATGACCACAAACATGTTTTTGGAAAATTTTAAAAACATGACATAATACCGAGCATGCTCTCCTTTAGGTTCGCATGTCTTTCAAATTCAAGTGAAAAACATAATATAGTAACATCAAACTCCCTCTTAGCTTTCTAACCATATAATTTTTTGTACATTTCAAATATTTTAAGGTTTTGATCTTAAATTTCTTTTGTTAGTGTCTCCATTTTTTGTCAAAAACCTATGCATGGTGTTTTTGGTCTCATTTATTACCCATTCATCAAACTTTGAAAAAAATGCATTTTTAGAAACTAGACTATATTCTTTGTATAGTAAAAAAGGATTTCAATTAATTTCCAAAAATTTATGGGGGAGCACACTCAATTTTTTGTTCTTCAAGATGTGCCCACTTTGAAAATTAGTAAAAAGACATATATTCATTAAAAAATAAGTAGAAAAATTAAGTATAAACTACATGTTGTTATCTAAGTTTTCACTTAAGCAAATTTTGAAATACTAAAAAATAGTTATAACATTTTAGGGGGGGCAAACTAGATGCTATGTTATATTTTTTGATAAAAAAAGGAGCACTTTGTGTAGCCCCCCTATTTGAAACCCTTAATCTCCACCATTTTTGAAACTAAATAGTAGTTTAGAAAGTATATTCAAAGCACTACAACTCTTGTTCTTGTTACATCTTCAAATTTTGAGTGTAAATATCTTCAATTTCTCATCCAAGATTATTTTTTCTTGATTTCAAAAGAAAAAAGTGGCCACTTAAGTCCCCATTTTGGCCCCCCATTTCCCTACACATACCCTAAACCATTTATTCCAAATCAAAGCATACCTATGATAAAGCTAAAGAGAGTTCAAACAAAACAAAATGCATATGAAATATAACCAATGTGAAACCCTCTTTGTTGAAGTTGATTTTCTCAAGATGTAATAAATGTAGCTGCTCAAGGATTTGTATGCTTTCTATAGCTAGACCCTATCAAACACTAAAAATAATGAATCATTTTGATAGTTTGGGTTTAATTTATAGATATTTGGTTGAGAATATGAATAATGAGGATTCAATCATGAATGAATGGTGGAGATTGATTGAGATGAGTGAAGAATCTTCACCAACTAGGAATAGTAAAGAAGAATTATGATAGATCATTAATAGGCTCTAAAATGGGTGAGGTTAATTGGTCATTTTTTTTAGTATTTTGACTAATCAACTATGTGTGGGTTAAAATAGAAGGGGGTCATAGAGGATTGGTGATGGAATATGAGTGAATAATTTTAATTTTAATTATTTGTGGAAAAATAAGTAAAAGTAGATTTATTCATTTATTTTATAAGAAATAAATGAGAATTAGACTAATTGATAAATAATTTAAATTATTTAATTAATTAGTGGTAGAAAATGAAAAGGGAAATTATCATGAAATAAGAAAATATTGACATGGTATTAGAATATAATGTTAGGTGTAGTGTTAGAAGGTGTTGAAAATTAAGTCTACATATAGTATAAGGATTTTTTCTTCCTTGGTCAATGATCCTTCATCCATCTCAAAATACTTAAGAAAAGCTAGAAAAGTAGGCAAAATATCCAACTCATTTATAGGACCTAACAATATAGGGTACAAGATGCTCTCTTGAGAATAGTATTGACTTATTTTTGGTTCTATTTGTGAATTTCCCTACTTTTCTTTCATATTTTCTTTATCGCGTTCTTTTAAAAAATTCTTATTCTATGGATATTATGCTCATATTCAATATATCCCATCATATGGTCACCATCAATTGTCTTGTAGACATCAGAGTCACCTAAAGTCCCTTTATTTATATTTGGAACAATTAATAATTGTGTGAGCCTTTGTATTTATGGACATTGTCTTCCATCATAGACTTAGTCTCATTAGATCTATAATGTGTAAATTGATCTTGTCAGTAGGGTAGGCAACGAAAATAGAGAAAAGGGAATTGTCTTCCATCATAGACTTTGATCCAGGAGGTTCCAAAAGACCTAAAAATTTCACAGTCTCAAAATATGAAAAAACCAACACCATTGGATAGAACTCGCCAACATGATCTTGACTCAACTTGAATCGCGTCAAAAGGAGACCATACACAAAAGTTATGCTCAGTCAAAGTTCGACAAGGCTAGAGATTCCAGATGTTCACTCAAGGCCAAAAATTTGATCATCTCCAAATCAGTCCAAAACAACGCTAAGTCAAAGAGCTCGTTGAGAGCTTTCCAATGGTATGCAAAATTTAAGAAATAGAGCTCATTTTCTCTTGATGCAGCTTGTCAAAGTTTGGTCAACATGAGGTCAAAGCTGGTCAACTGGAAAAATTAATGATCATTGAACATTTCTCTACTAGTTCCATCACATAGAGCTCAACGAGAGCTTTTCGACGCATTTTGAATGGACCAAATCTGAGTCTGTATGTGGAAGTTATGACCAATCAAAGTTGCGGTCAATCTTGGTCAAAGTGATGACGTGGCATCACCAAAGCTTGACACTTGGTAGGAAACGTGGCGGATGACATGGCAAGAGTAGTGAGCTGGCACTGACATGGACCAACTAAGTGATAAAATAACGATTAAACCATATTTATTAAAGAAAAAGCGTTTGGTCTAAAATTTAAACAAAGAGGATTTGGTGGGATTTGATCCATCGACCTGTGCCTTAAAATCCTCTTGCCTTGACCATTGCCCAAGATATAAGGGGAGCCCCTCCCTATATATAAATTTTAAAATAAGCATAAGAATTGTTTTATTTTATGTAAACCATAAAATAAGGAGAGAAATAAGGGGGAATAATAATAATTTAAATAAGCTCGTTTTTAAAAGATTTTTAAGATATTTTTAAGGGCTCGATTATATGAGAGCCATTGAAATATTAAAATCTATTAAGCCGAAAAACCTTAAAAGGGTTTTAAAATATTTTAATTTTATTTTAAATCTAAAGGGGCTTAGAATAGGTGATTTAGGGGATTTTTAAAATATTATTGTTTTAACCCCATAACAACATGTGAAGTTGTAGTATGTAATGTAGATATATCAATCTCTGAAAGATGATATGTAATGTAAAAAGATGTAATGATGTAAATATTTGGGTTTATGCTCAAATTATGTAACTTTTTGGACGATAATCAGAGGTTTTCTCCATGATTCTTTCCTACCGATATGTCCTTTTGAAACAGGGTTTTGTAATTATTCAATATAAATAAAATATTATAGTGGTTCGTCCGCTTTTGATTAAAAAAAAAAACATGTGAAGTTGTATAAAAGGGGGATTTTTGCTTGTGAAAGGCAATGAATTTTTTTGGGAGGAATTTAGGCAAAGTAGTATTGGAGATTGATGTAATCACAAAGACTTTGTATTTTGTATTTCTTTAAGTGTAATTGGGAGTGTAAGGCATCTAAAGCCTACCCCATGAATGCAAGTGAAGAAGAATACAGAGGAGTCTTAAGAGAATTTATAATGCGGGTCTAAAGCTTGGATGGTGTAAAAAATTAGTTAAAGCTTTCATCATTAATAAAGTGGTTCCTCATTGAGAAGCAGACCCAGAGACGTAGCTCAAACATATGGGTGAACTCCATTATCAAATTTCTCGTTCTCTCTCTCTCTATTCTTTCTATGTTTTCTTTCATCATATTTATTTCTTCTTTGAGCTCTTATTTACGATATTCAAGTAATCAGGTAATTTTTTCATTAATTTGTGAACTCAATTATGTAATTTCAACAGTTAAAGTACATAACCACACAGTTCTATTTACGATCAGGGAAATCTGTAATTAGAATTAAGTGCAAATTATTTTGTAAAACCTTTAATTACAAATCAAGTTTGGTATCAAAGCAGTTTAACAAAAAAAAATTGCAAGTGGTGAATGTTAACCAGGTTGAAATTAAAGCAAGGAGAAGGTGCACTTGAAGAGTTTAATCCAGAGATCGGATCAAGGTGAGTTACTCGAAGACAAACCATGGAACAATAAGAAGGAAAATCTTCCAATCCTGAAATATTTGAGAATGAAGAACAATTTCGCAAAACATTCCTAGACATGAAGATGATGGTGGAAGAGCTATACAGGAAAAAGAAGAAAAAGAAGAAAGGTGAATCCTCTTCAAAATATGGCAAAGGTAAAGGAGCAGGAGGTGGCGGTGACCCTCCTAAACTTTCATCTTCACCTTCTTCAACTTCTTCACCTTCTTCACCTTCTTCATCTTCTTAATCTTCTTCGTCTAGGTCCACATCTACTTCATCTTCAAAGAAGAAACAACCTATGCAACCTGGATCTAATGCTCCTTTGTTAAAGCTTGATGTTAAATTTGAATTGCCAACTGATAATGGAGAACTGGATGCAAAGAAACTTGATAATTGGATAAAAAAATTGAAGTTTTTTGTAGGATTCAGAATTTTACTGATGATACTTCAAAGATCCAATTAGCCACTCTTTGCTTGGGAGGTGCACAACCTTAATCTAGTGGGAGCGAAAAACTCAAGAAGATCTAAGCCGATATGGTAAAATTATTTATTCTTGGTTTGAGTTTATAGTTGCACTTAAGAAATAGTTTTATCCATTAGGTCACATGCAACAAGTAGTAATGAATTGGAAATCATTAAGGCAAGAGAAAGGAAAAAGTGTACAAGAATATACACTTGAATTTAGGAAAAGAGCTTTAATTTTGGACATTCCATTATACACACAAGAAACTTTATTGAAGTATATAGGCAGATTACGTGAAAATTTGAGGCATACAATACCTATGTTCAATCCAACTAACCTTGACGAAGTTAGTGTGCAATCCATTCATCTTGAAACATGCAAAAAGAATAATTTATTAATGGAATCCGGTAAGCATAAAAAAAGCAAGAAAGGGAAGAAGGAAATGCAACGGATAGTTTCTGTGAAGAAAGAGAAGGAAAAGTCTTATTGCTCACACTACAAAAAAAAGGGCACAAAGATGCAAAGTGTTGGAAATTGCATCATGATCATAAACCAAAGTGGTTCAAGGATCGAAAGGGTAAGAAAAAGACTACAACTATTGTGCAAGACCTTGGATCAGGTTTTGATGATGAAACCAAGATAACAGTTGTGGGTGTAAAAGGAATTGTTCCTATTGCTAGTACTAGTTCCCATGCTTCTTTTGTAAAGAATAATGAGATCCCTATTGAAAGTAAAAGGAACAAATTGTTTCATATAAGGACTATTGTAAAACAAAGAAAAATTAATACACTCATAGATAGTGGATCACAAGTGAACTTAATCTATGAACAAATTGTTAAGCAATTGGGATTAAAAACAATACCTCATCCAAAACCCTATCCATTGGGTTGGGTGCATGATAATGCACAGTTACATGTGTCAAGGTAATGTAAACTCTGATTTTCAATCACATCCAAGTTTGTAGATGAGGTATAGTTAGATGTAATTCCACTTGACATCTATGGGATGGTTTTAGGAAGCCCCTACTTGTATGAAAGAAAGGCCATATTCTATAGGGAATATAACAGGTATCATTTGTTTAAAGATGGAATTGAATTCATTGTGAAAAATCATTTCATGAAGAATGATAGATTTGTTATAAACACAAGGCATTTGAAAATGATTGTGAATGCAAGCAACACATTAACCCTCATGTCTGTAACAAATAATGATAAAGTGTCACAAACAACACAATGTGAGGATCAGTTGCAAGCATGTTTAAGCCTTCAACCTCAAGTGGAAAAGAGGATTTGAATGACTCATTTTCTAATGATTTTCTTGTTCAGGAGATTCAACAAGTTGATACTTTTTCCTTCACATCAGTTTATTCAGTATTGTTTCTTGTCATTCTACTAGTTAGTTCTATGTGGATAGTGGATGCAACAATGAATATTGATGGGTATCTAATTGATTGTATTAGCTATGCTATCTCATTCTTCATCTTATTTGTGATGGGTCAGATGATTAGAATTTTGAAAGGGTGGACAAATGATACATGACAAGTGAAGAAAAAATATCCTCACTTAAATTTTATGTAAAAAAAGACTTTTGGTGGTCCAAAAGCTTCTCGATTGGGCAAAATGATCTAGGAGGATCCAAAAGACCTAAAAATTTCATAGTCTTAGAATCTGACAAAAATAGTATCATTGGACAGAGCTCGCTGTCACGATCTTGACGCAACTTGAATCGCGTCAAAAGGGGGTCTACCATACACAAAAGTTATGCTCGATCAAAGTTCGATGGGGCTAGAGATTCCAGGTGTTCACTCAACGCCAAAAAATTGATCATCTCCAAATCATTCCAAAATAGTGCCAAGTTGAAGAGCTCATTGAGAGCTTTCCAACGGTATGTGGAACATAAGAAACATAGCTCGTTTGCTCCCGATGCAACTGGTCAAAGTTTGGTCAACATGAGATCAAAGCTGGTCAACTGCAAAAATTAATGATCATTGAACATTTCTCTACTAGTTCCATCACATAGAGCTCAACGAGATCTTTCCAACGCATTTTGAATGGACCAAATTTGAGTCTGTATGTGGAAGTTATGACCAATCAAAGTTGCGATCAATCTTGGTCAAAGTGATGACGTGGCATCACCAAAGCTTGACACTTGGCAGGACACATGGCAGATGACATGGCAGGAGCAGTGAGTTGGCACTGACATGGACCAACTAAGTGATAAAATAACGATTAAACCATATTTATTAAAGAAAAAGCGTTTGGTCTAAAATTTAAACAAAGAGGATTTGATGGGATTTGATCCATCGACCTATGCCTTAAAATCCTCTTGCCTTGACCATTGCCCAAGATATAAGGGGAGCCCCTCCCTATATATAAATTTTAAAATAAGCATAAGAATTATTTTATTTTATGTAAAGGAGAGAAATAAGGGGGAATAATAATAATTTAAATAAGCCTATTTTTCAAAGATTTTTTAAGTGCTCAATTATATGAGAGCCATTGAAATCTTAAAATCTATTAAGCCCAAAAACCTTAAAAGGGTTTTAAAATATTTTTATTTTATTTTAAATCTAAAGGGGCTTAGAATAGGTGATTTAGGGGATTTTTAAAATATTATTGTTTTAACCCCATAATAGCATGTGAAGTTGAATAAAAGGGGGATTTTTGCTCGTGAAAGGCAATGAATTATTTTTGGGAGGAATTTAGGAAAAGTAATATTGGAGATTGATGTAATCACAAAGACTTTGTATTTTGTATTTCTTTAAGTGTAATTGGGAGTGTAAGGCATTTGAAGCCTACCCCATCAATGCAAGTGAAGAAGAATACAAAGGAGTCTTAGGGTGTTGAGAGAGACTGTGAGAGAATTTGTAATGTAGGTCTAAAGCTTGGATGGTGTACAAGAAGCAGTTAAAGCTTTCATCATTAATAAAAGTGGTTCCTCATTGAGAAGCGGACCCAAAGACGTAGCCCAAACATATGGGTGAACTTCATTATCAAATTTCTCATTCTCTCTCTCTATTCTTTCTATGTTTCCTTTCAGCATTTTAATTTCTTTTTTGAGCTCGTATTTACAATATTCAAGTAATCAGTTAATGTTTTTATTAATTTGTGAACTCAATTTTGTAATTTCAACGATTAAAGTACATAACCACACAGTTTTGTTTATGATCAAGAAAATGTGTAATTAGAATTAAGTGCAAATTATTTTGTAAACCTTTAATTAAAAACCTGACTTAGTCTCATTAAATCTACAATAACAATAAGTTTAAATTGACCTTGTCAATGGGGTAGGAAACTAAGGTCTATTGTAAGAAAATAGAGGAAAAATATTTTTCCTTGTAAGAAACTAATATTGTTGAATAGGCACACTTTGAGGAATTTTTCTTTTCATGACTATCACATCATTGTCTATTTCTTTGTAACAATGGATCTAGTAAAATTGAAATCATTGGCCTAATTGAGTCATTCTTGGAGTTTTCTAGTAGTGATCATATTATCTTTCAACTAAATGGCTTGCTCTTTCTTGTACATCTTCCAAGTTTTTAGCTAAAGTTGTTTTGATGAATAACACAATATCTAGTGAGAGAGCATGTATAGATCATATTAGAATAATTTTGGGAGAAATATTTAAGATGGTGTTGATCCAATTCACCAAGAAGTTAAAACATGAATAAAATCTCATGGATTCATAATTTTCCATGGCAATGGAGAGTTGTGCAATTAAGATACGACCATCTTCAGCAAGCTTGATATGCATCAAACAAAATTATTGCATAGAATCCTCCCTTGTGATTGAACCAATGGAAGATAATGAAACCAATCTACTCTACAACCAATCAAATTCTTCACAAATATGTGGACTAAACATTCATGTGCAATGCCTAAAATATCACATGTTGTTATGAATGCTAAAATATGTTCATCAGGATGTTAGCTACCATCAATATAGAACTTTGGAAATCATTTTCTTAATATATGTGGAATCTCATGATATCTAATGGATCAACATTTTACCCAAGAAAAATGAGGATTGTTATTGTTGTGTTGATCAAATCATTTTTATTGATTACTTAGATCAACTAGCTATCTTCTTAGATATGTTTTAGGTATCTTCTTTCCAATTTCCATTCCTAAGCTCATCTCTAGTGAGCTTTACATAGATAAACAATAACAATGTTATCTTAACAACCTTTACTAGAAACTTGGAATCCTCATTCTTAACATTGATGTCACTATTCAAAATTTTAAATCTAGCCTCTTGAACTTCTAAAACCTTGATTCTTGCATAATATTTCCAAAGGATACTTGACCTAAAACATGCTCTTTATGATGGAAAATCCTAGTTTCACTCCCTATTTATCGCTTCTCTTATTCATTCTCTCTTGCATTCTTCCCAAAAAAATCAACCAATGCATTTGTCCCCTCATCCTAGAATCCATACATTATTTCAAATCCTCTCCTAGACTCACTAGAATTTTCAATTCCAAGATCTCTCAAACAAATCCTCCATTCTTGCATGAATTCACTCACTTTATTTTGAAGATCTAAAACCTTCCCTCAATTAGCCCTTTGCCTCACTATAGATTTTGATCTCCCTATATCCTCTTTTGGACAAGCACACACCATTTTAGTTGAACATCCTCCCAAGGTAATTTGGTAGCTACAAAACCTTGTACACACCAAAAATACCCAAACTTTGAATCAAACATCCCAACTTTTATGTGCCACCATGGATGCTAAAGCATGCCAAAAATGTGATTGACTAAGGTAATCTCCCAACATCACAAACTAATTTTTTCTTTCCCTTTGAAGTTGTGATGCAAGTATCTTAATATTTGAGCCTTATGTGAAGAATCTATAAGCACAAGAGGATTAGAAAAATAAGGTAAGAAACTCTTAAAATTTGCAAAATGATCAAAACAAAGGGCAAAAATTCCCAATACCTAGATTTCATCCCCTAGACATGAGCACTCAAAAATTCAAAGTTGTTCTAAACTCACCACAATCACCAAAGATAACCTTGCATCCATTTCTAGCATTTATTTTCACATCAAATGTGATCTAACCCTCATTATTTTTTTAGTTTGGAGTAAATATAGATTATAAATAAATGTTATGCATTTTTATTAGAAAAGATATCTATCTAATAGTTCAATGCAAAAATGCAATCTTAAAGATAATTAACATATTTGGTATAGGTTAATTATATCTTTCAAACACAAAGATTGATTTGGATTAAACACACATAAGATATTGAATATGAAGATTTGTATATAGGTCCACAAAGGCTTCAATAACTATTGCAACATAAAGCTTAAAATAAATGTCAAAAACTATTTAGTTCACATAATTAGAACATTACAAAAAAAATGCATAAGTGAGCTATGATAGCTCTATCAATAGCAAAAAGGCATAAAATTGCACCAAAACACTAAGTGTCTACAAGGTTTTTGCATATGATCTATTCAAGATAAATAAAATGCATATTGAAAAATTATATTCTAAAATATTTTTTTTGCAAATGAAGAAAGCCTTAAATATAAATTTGTGTTCAAATAAATTTCTAAAACAAGAAAACCCCCAAATAGATTATCCAAAAGTATGTCTCCCACAAATAGCAATAGCTGAAATGATTGGCTAAAAATAACACAAGCTAGTCAGGTTGGTGTTAATCAACACCTCCCAATGGTTTTGATGCAACAACTTTATTTTTAACCATGATGATCCCTTGGAAGATGTTTAAAGCCTAACATCTCATTTGCTTGATGATAACCTCCATAAAATTTATTTTGACAAAAAATAGACCATCAACCCTAAAGCTCTCTCAAAAGAAAGTGAAGGAAACGATAAAACTCCTAGTATTTTATCAAGTTGCCATACTTTACCCTTGTAATGACTAAAACACATCAAATAACTATTGTGGATGAAACCAAATGATAAAAATAATAATTTATCTCTACTAAAAACCCTACTGAAATTGAACAAAAAGAGTTTTCAATGGAACTTGTAGAGAATGAATGAGGAGCAAACACTTAATGCTTTTTTGGAGAAGCTTTTCTAGGTTTTCTTATCTAGAAAACACTCTTCTAGAATATATTTATCATTGGAACCCCTAATAACTTCTCAATAAAATTAAACAAAAAAGTGTGCTCATACATTAAGATGGACACTTTGTAGTTGTATTTTTCACTTACTGATTGAGTGACAAGGAGCATGCTTTTACGACTTATGTCCTCTTTTTTATATTTTGATGTTTAAATATTAACCTCTCCCAGGTAAACAAGTTCATTTATCCTTTATGAGCAACTTTTGTTATGTCATATGCACTTAAGTGAACTCTCAAGTTCATTTAGCCTTTATGAGCAACTTTTTTTATGTCATATATGCTTAAGTGAGCTCTCCTTAGAAAAACATGCTTTTTGAAGTTTATGCACTTTTTAATGTTATAATTTTCACTCAAGTCACTTTTTGCTTTAGACATTAGACAACTTATACAATTTTTCCAACCATTCAATTGGTAGCTCATATTCATTGTAAATTGCTTTGTTCACTTTAGTCACTTTTTAGAAGCCAATATTTTAATCTGCTATTTACTTTTAACTCAAAAAATTAGAAAAATTATTCACTTATGTCTTCACAAAACACAAAATGTCATGGATTTGACTTGGAAAAAGTACTCAATACAAAGAATATATATATATATATATATACATACAACAGAATTCATATATAATGAGTATAATGATGTCAAAAATCCAAATCAATTTCAAGCACTCTCAACTAAAAAGTAAAAACACTAAAAAAAAAAGAATTTATACTTGCATGTGACCCTTATAAATCCAATGGCAAATTTTTCAACTTGAAAAAATAAAAAAAAAATTCTTATCCTTGAGCTCTCAATTTCATCCTGATCACAGAGTGTGATCCAAAACGTTGATGCAAAAATATTCACACAATCAAATCCAGAAACCTTCAAACAATTATCATTATAGATTGTGGAAAGCTGTTATCGTTTATTTAAAGATAATTGCAGTTGAATCAAATGATTGATCAATACCAGAATTTGCAAAATAATAAAGTTTGTGACTTCAAAATACTCTGCACATCGTTCTGTCCCACCTTCATTGCTATAGCTGAATACAATTAGTTCTTGACAAAGTTAACTATAAAGATCATCATCTTCACCGGCTCCTGCTGTTGCAAAAGCATTTGTGACTGTAGTGGCAGCTGCCTGATCTGCAAATCTAAATTCTGACCCAAAACCTCTAGATTGTTGTAATGTTTGAGCAAAAGCTTGATATTTACGTATGTCTGCATCACTAACACTTCTTCGGGCATATTTCATAGCCTCCTCAAAATGGGCAGCATTTATTTCTGCAACATCAATTTCATCTTCATCCATAGCTTCAGTATTTTCACTTCTATTCTTTTCCCGTTGAATGTCCTGAATTAATCAAAAAAAATATATAATGTAAGATTTGAATTTGAATCATTCTCAAGGAAGAAAAAGGTCAGACACATGTACAATATTCAATGAACATGCTATTTCCTGCAAGGTAGAATCCTTACCTTTTCAATGTGCTCTCTAATAGCATATTTACAGGCTCGCTGACAAATTTCAGTAATATCAGCTCCACTGAACCCGTTTGTGTACTTAGCAAGAACTGAAACATCAACATCTTTTGAAATAGGTGACTTTCGGAGACAAGCTTTAAAAATTTGAAACCGTGAAGCTTCATCAGGCAACGGTATGTATATTAACTGATCAAGACGGCCAGGTCTCAACAAAGCAGGATCAATAATGTCAGGTCGATTTGTCGCTCCTATAATGAAAACAGTTTTCTTTGCAGTCATGCCATCCATTTCAGTCAGCAACTGGTTCAAAACTCTGTCTGCTGCACCTCCAGCATCTCCAACACTACTACCACGCTGCACAACAAAAAATGTGTAAGGCCAAACCTAGCAGCAGATTGGCTAAAATACACCTGATAGGGTATATACAACTCCAGAAACAAAGCAGTATCTCAGAGCAGAACTTATAAGAAAAAGTAAAACAGAGAGAAACAAAAGCTACTTATGGTATGCAAATTGAAAACAAAACTTTGCCTGAGTAGCAATTGAATCAAGCTCATCGAAAAACAGGACACAGGGTGCTGACTGCCTGGCTTTATCAAAAATATCCCGCACATTGGCCTCACTTTCTCCAAACCACATTGTTAGCAATTCTGGGCCCTTCACACTGATAAAGTTTGCCTGACACTCATTGGCAATGGCCTTTGCTAGTAGTGTCTTACCACAACCAGGTGGTCCATAAAATAGGACACCTTTAGAAGGAGACATGCCAAATTTCTCAAATTTCTCAGGGTGCTCCACAGGGTATTGCACAGTCTGCCAGGACAATAGTCACAATACTATCAATTAATAAACATCCTTTCCATACTATCTCACAGGCTACTGTTCAAAGTTCAAACTACTATGCGTGTTTAGAGTTCTTACTTCTTGAAGCTCTCTCTTCACATTTTCCAGACCACCAATATCCTCCCAAGAAACATTTGGCACTTCCACAACCTGAGAGATGCTTGTCAATGGTATGTCAGAGGACATTTGACTTTTTTCAAAAGAAATGGAATGCAGATTAAGAGATAGAACTAATATCCAAACGAATATTTGAATAACTAACTAGTCAGTATGAACAGATATGTAATTATAGATGGCTTCACTTACCGTCTCTCGAAGAGCAGAGGGGTTGCTGGAGACCAAAGCAGTCTGAAAGTGCTCGTTTGTAACGGCCATAGAATTCAGAATTTCAGCATCAATTGTCTCATCTTCCAAGTCAATCACATCCATTTTTTCCCTGATACACTGTAGGGCAGCTTCAGTGCAAAGTGCTGCAAGATCAGCCCCAACATAACCATGTGTATCTTTTGAAACACGTTCAAGATCAACCTGCACCATTGTTGCAATCACAAAAACAAGGTGACACCAGGAGTTTGGTACATAGCATCAATAACATAACAATCAAAAAAATACAGTTGCCAATATTAAGAAATTTCACATTTCAAAATCTTACATCTTCAGCTAGCTTCATATTCTTTGTGTGGATACGAAGCACCTCTAAGCGACCAATTTCATCTGGAACACCAATATCAATCTCACGATCAAACCAGCCAAACCTTCTAAGAGCAGGGTCAATACTGTTTGGCCTGTTAGTTGCTCCCATGACTATGACATGAGCTCGAGATTTCAGGCCATCCATCAATGTCAAGAGTTGAGATACAATGCGTCTCTCTACTTCACCATTTGTTTTCTCCCTTTTTGGAGCTATGGAATCAATCTCATCAATGAAAATGATAGAAGGAGCATTTTTCTCTGCTTCCTCGAAAGCCTTTCTGAGATTGCTCTCACTCTCACCAGCAAGTTTTGACATGATCTCTGGCCCATTAATTAAGAAAAAAAAGACCCCTGTCTCATTTGCAACTGCCCTACCAATGAGGGTTTTTCCTGAACCTGGAGGACCATAAAGTAAAATACCCTTTGGGGGTTTAACACCAATAGCTTTAAAAAGCTGTGGGTGTCGAAGGGGCAGTTCGACTAGTTCCCTGATCTGTGCCATTTGCTTCCTTAGACCACCTACATCATCATAACCAACTTCATCCAATCTGTCTTCATCTTCACGATTTATGGGCTCTCCTTCACAGAAAATTTCAGTGTCTGGAGAAACAATGCAATAATCACCAGGATCTGTTTCAATGACTTTAAATTCCACACTTCGCATTCCTCCTCGTACAAGGAAAAGGTCTCCCTTTCTTACTGGGCGATAGGCCTCCATGAAATAAGCTGTCACATAGATTATTCGATCATCAAACTTGAAAAACAATAGTACTAAAATGTTAAAAAAGGAGTTTGAAAAGCATATACCACAACTGTACAGTTAGTACAAAGAGGTTAAACCCACGTTTCAAGTAGACATCAAATAGGTTGCCTGACACTCCCTCAATTGAATCTTCAATTGGCAAAATATGGACACGTGTGCCATATTTAACATCTGGGCATTGATGAACAGAGACCACATCCCCTAATCTTACTCTCAAATTTGATCTGATAACTTTATTCATTCTGATTTTATGTGCTTCACAAAAATCATCAGATACAACAATACCAACAGTATTCTTTCTCTTTTTCCCCTGCATAGTGATAAGAAATCAAGTTAAGCAATATAAATTTTGTAGTAAGACAAAAACTACATGCCCATTATAATCAAAGGTTATAACATTATAAATTTACAAATAAGGTCGTGAAAAAAACCTTAATAAGGATAGTATCTCCCCGAAAGAGTTGCAGGGTTTCCATTGTTTGCGAATTAAGAGACACAACTGAATTATCATCATTTATAGCTTCATCCACAACCAACCGATTTGGAGATTTCTTACAGTCCAAAATTGCAGTGCTAAAATCTTTCCCTGTGCCCCTCCTATAATATAAAGGATTCAGAGTTAGGAGAGGAAAGAGAAGGGAACTCAAACAACAGAAGTGAAATGTAAATGGATTTTATGAACCAGCGAACAATTTCAAATAAAGTGTAACTTTGATAGAATATTCTGGATTGAGCTGCATAAATCTTTTGAATACCAAGTAAAGCTGATTGCATCAAGTACAATGTTACTTATTTTAAAACTGAGAGACGGTAGATAAATTAATTATGCATACATAAACACCATATGGTTCCACATAAAGATCTAGCAGCTTATGATTGCAGACTACAATATTTACTAATTTAAATATTAATGTAAACCTCTCCCTTAAAGAATATGTTCTAAATAAAGCATCTACAATATCCATAAGGCATAATATCCCCAATTTTCATGTCATCCTTCTTGCAATCATAAGAGACCCTCAGGAATTTGGAATTATGGCTGTGCAGTGTGCAGTAGGATTTCACAGAATAAGAGATTTCCATTCTAACTGGGATATGCTATACTCAATTTGGGCAGGTAGCAACAACCAATCGTGTGGTCTTTTCCAGGGATGGAAATGGGGGAAATATATTGATTGGTAATTGGAGATATCCGGCATATCTTTTATTGAATATTTCAAAACTAAACCCCAAAGCACAAGCATCCTTTAGCCGAAAAGGTCACCTTTTCCATCAAAATCACCCAATTCACAAGCTATTCAAGTAGGACAGAACACACATGAAAAGGTACAACATGGTTGCGTATAACTTCTCTTTCATGCTAAAGAAGCAGCCCCCAAGAAACTGCACTGCATAGTACAGACATTCTTCAGCTTCATTGAGATGTTGGAGAGGCATCTAATGGAAGCTGGTGAATGGCATGAAACCCAATCAAGGCTTCTATTGATATTTTTCACACAATAGGCAGAATTGGGTATTTTAATTTACAAGGAATCGGATGTTTAATATTAAAAACATGGTATTTTCCTGAAAAGAATCTAAAGAACTTATACTCCAAAATAGCCCAAGATAAAGCAACACTCATTTCACAGAATTGGTATTCTAATTTTCAAGGAAATGGGCATTTAGAGAAACATTCATATACACTTCTCCTGAATAGCCCTAAAAATAAACATCAATAAATATCCATGAAAACAAACCCTTATAAAAGTGCAGAAAAAGTGTCACCCTGTAAAATATAATGTAATGTTTCTCTTATCAGGGTCTACAGAAAGGCAGGAGTTAAAACCTGCTAATAAAACCATGAGAAAAGATTTTTAAACTTACTGTTTTGATGATTCTCCGGGTCCTACGTTCGCCATTGCTGAGAGAGGGAAAAAACTGTCGAAATGAATGGAGAAGAGACATAAACAAAAGCAGAATGCGCACTCTCAAACTGCCTCTCGTGATTATTTATGAACAGAATGTCTTACAAAACACAGATCACGTTAATTATAGACACAAAAGTAACCGCATGTATATCAACTTTCAAAATTTGCGAAAGTAACCGCCCGCATATCAACTTTTAAAATTTGCGAAAGCAACTGACGTGTATTTTCGCAACTGCGTCCATGTCAACTTTTGAAGTCTGCGAAAACCCAGAGATTAAGATGGTGTTTCACAAACTTTCCTTTTTATTCATGTATTTATATATATGATTAGTGATAGTAAACTAGCACTTGAACCTCTTTAAGTGCAAGTGCCAGTTTACTATCACTAATTATATATATAAATACATGTATTAATAACTAGCAATTGCACCTTAGTGTGCAATGGGTACGCTGAAGACGTGTGGAAGGTCAATTAGGATAAATTTTGGTCTATTTTTTTGCATACATTTATGCAATACATGAGGTCAATTGGTAGGCCATTTAGCAAATGATGTTGTTTGTACAACAAATGTTTCAATGGAGAAGTGATAGCTTCAAATCAACTATGCATCCACTTATAGATGATTGAAATAAAACCTTTGAATCAGGAAGATAATCAGGGTTCATTACCAACAAGCTCATGTTATGTTTGCAATACAGAGAGAGGGAGAGAGAGATAGGGAGAGAGAGAGAGAGAGAGAGAGAGAGAGAGAGAGAGAGAGAGAGAGAGAGAGAGAGAGAGTGGTAAGGAGATATAGATAGAGGAAGACAGACATAGAGATGGAGAAGGAAGAGAGGGATATGAAGAGGAGAGAAGGAGAGGGAGAGATAAAGAGAGAGGAGAGAGGGATTGATAGAGATAGAATAGATAAATATGTAGAGATGGATAGAGATGGATGGATAGAGAGAGGGAGACATGTCTAGAGATAAAGGGATTTGATGGCAACTTCTTTTTTTATTTGCATTGCTTTATGTTTTAAATCTATATGCAAATATTTCATAATCAGATAATACTTAATTTCTTTAAAGAAAAATATAGATTTCTCTAAATTTATTCATTCCATTATTTAGCACTTAGTATTAATTGTTTAATCTAGCCACATGTAACTATAATTTGCAGTGCATCCATGCACAAACACATACTCTCTAACATATTAACATACATATAGTTTTTTATGGGCGTAATCCTTGAATCTCCTTTAGGTGCAAGTGCTAGTATACATATCTTTCTCTATATTGAATTGTCTCCCCCTCTATCTCTCTCTATTTTTCCTAATCTCTTCAAAGATCAATTAAATTACCACTTTTTTATATATTAATTTAATTTGTTCTATATAAAAATATATTAATTATTAATTATAATAATTTTATATTTATATGTAATATTTTTTTATTATAGAAGATAATATATAATAATTGTTGGAATCAAGGAGTACTGAGAGGGGGGGTGAATCAGTGTTCTGCAATTTTTAACTTTATTAATCTGATCCTTAAAGTATTGACAACATTCAACCAAAATAAAGATGCATGCACATAAGATAAATAACCACAACACCATAACACAATATTGTCTGAGTATACTCAAAAGAAAAATTTACAAAATGGTAATGCACTTGCATTTAGGAACACTGCCTAGAGCTCAATGCTCAAAAACTGAAAGACTCACTGCCTTGCAAAGAATTGGATAACATCCAAAGATTGAACTAAGAAAGTAGCATCTACAAATGCCTGATTACAGTTCCGGTTAGGTCATCAATCGCTCTCTTGAACTTCTGATTGATTCTGCTCTTATGCTCTGTTTTGCTCTAATTCGCTTCACAAAATCCTTAATGCACAAGTGAAACTGTGCATAATCGCTCTTCAATCCTTCTAATATTCACAAAAGACATCAACTCACACCAAACATGCACCAAAATGATATAATCGATTACATATATATATCCACTGCTAAGGATTTAATCGTTTCATGTCGGCTTCAACAAAATAAGAAATATTCACAAATTGTCGGCTCAAATCATGCATAATATTCAATGTGCATCCACAAAATTCGGCCACAACATAGTGAGGACCCAAAACAAAATGCTCGAACATAAAAATACTTAAACAATAACTCCTCAAATATTCGCGACACGCTACATCCACCAAGTCGGCTTTCATACACAAATGAATAGAAAATTAGTCAACCAGATCTTCTAACTTACACTCAAATCGCTACGAGGCACCAAGATTTATAGATAACATAGATAATGCACAACCAATCATCCCTGAGATCCACAACACAAAATACTAACATAAAATTTGCATATGAATCGAAGAACACAAATCTACCAGATGCTTTGTTCTAACTTAACAGATGATCACTGATCTTCAATTTGTCTACCGATATGATCAAATGACGATGTGCGGATCATATTACTGACAAGGGTTGCCATCAATGGCAACACAAAAAAATATGTGCAGTGTCTCTTTCCAACAATCTGCCCCTTTGGCATTGATGGCAACACTTAGTGAAAAATGACTAAGTGTCGGATCAGTACCAACATAAATACACTGCCACCAAAACTCCAAAAAGATCTGCATCCATAGCTCAAAACTACAACTCCCCCTTAGATGGATATACATTTTTCATTGTTCTATTCTCCCCCTTTGAGATCAATGGAAAAGATGGGGAATCTGCATACAAAACTTCTATAAACAAACAAAAACTTCAAACTGCATATGTACAAACTTGTTTCAACAACTTACACAAACTACAAAATATTTGCAAAATTTGTCTTCATCAGGTTCAAGCTTGTGTCCCAACCCTTCTTGAGACTCTCCAGAATATAGTCATGTGACCATAGAATAAATAAGATTGCACCTCTACAGATTCAAGATTCACTAGATCACTAACCGCCATGGCATCTTGTGCTTCCTTCAAAGCATTCAACATAGTTTTCATCTTCGGACCAATTAGGCCTCTAAGTTCACAAGCTCTTTCCTCAACTTTGTCATGTTATCATGCTTCAAAATCTTTATCTTGTCAAGTAGGGCTATAACTTGACCTTCTTGCTCTCCAACATAAACAATTAAAGGATCAAAGGTATCAGAAATAACAACTAACTATTTCTCATGATCCTTAATCTTCTTCTCATTGTCCTCAGTAAGTTTAGACAAAGACAAACATGACTTATAGATCTTTCCACCTTCAGATAGAGCACTATGAACATTCTTCACACAAGTAGCTAACAGAGATTCATCATTAGCTATCATACCTTTAAATCTACTAAACCTTTTTCCATCAAATTCCTTTTGTACCTTGACCAAAGTTGACTTCTCAAGTGACTCAAAATGAGTACTTACAGAATTGATAAGCTTCTTCAGCTCATCAAAGGAAGAACCAGATAGATCCTTAACATGAGTAGGCATGATCTTCTCCAGAATACTAGATGCAAGGCTCAATAACTCACTATCCTCAATGTGAGACTTCAGAATTTCTTCCCTAGCCTTAGCCTGTGCAAGTGATGCAACTTTCATTTTTTGAATTGGAGACAAAGTAGACAAATGAATAGGACCTTCTCCTAGTTCAAGGTCAAATTCTTCCTGGTGTTCTTCCAGAAATTTCTTCACTGCCTCTGTAGTGTCTCTTGCTTCCACAAGATCTTCCTTAACTTCAACCTTCTTTTCCTCAACCACTATTTCCTCGGCCATAGATTTTTGCTTGTCTTTTGGAATTTCAACTTCTTTAGCCAATATCTCCTTTTCTTCAACCGACACAGCTTTAGGAGCTTCAGTCTCCATAGGTACTTCAATATCATGCACATCGGCAGGAATCTGAGTGTCCTCAACTATAACCTCTTCATTTTTTGAACTATATCAAATATCTTCAACATGCACTTCTTTAGAGGCAACATTAATTATGTTCTTTAACAGAACTTCCTTTAGAATTTTTTTGGTTTATTTTGCTACCTCTTTTGTCCTACCAATCATAAGCTTGATTACGCTATTTTTTCTCTTGAATTCTCTTTTTGCTTTATTTAGGATTGTCTTCATTTCCTCAATATACATTACCGGAAATAGATTTGCAAGAATCCGTTCTCTCAGCTACTCTTCTTCATTTCTCGCACTTATTCTCCTCATCTCTAAAATTTCATATAGTTCTTTAGGCAACTTTACTATTATCTCAACAAGAGCCATATTGAAATTGTTCAAATACTTTATTGTAGCTTCCTCAATAACTCTTTTTCCAACATTATCAAAGCTACCATACACTTCACATAGGGGCTTAAGATTACCATATTTGATTATGCCTCTCTCAACTTCTTCTATAGATATACCTGGTTTGTCAATTTATGCTTTCTTCTTAGCTTTCTCTTTTTCATCGAAGGGATTGTCCTTAGAGACTATTGTTACTTGAGTGCTTAGATGCTTTATTTCTTTGACTTCTTCATCAGATTCTGTCTCTTCATCTTCTGAAACAGCTGCATACACTCTTGTGCTCTTATCCTTCTTCCTTTTACCAGATGTCTTAATTTGAGCTTTTACAGGGGTTGACTTCTTTGCATGACCGGATAGGGGTGTAGAGCTTCTTGTTGGCCTAGTTCGGACAGAGGATGCTGTCAGACTAGCATATTCAGTTCTAGCAGGATTTTTTTCGGCTTCATCTTGTTCTCTCTTCCTTCTGTCTTCTCTTATAGCTTCTGCAGGTATACCCATGCTCTATGCAAATACTTCCACTTCTTTCCTTACTCTTCAGACTATCATTAGTTTCTTCAACTACTCATGGACTTGCATATCCTTCTCTACATATGTTCCAAACCTTTCTTCAGATGGATCCAAAGGCTTACTCAACAAATGTTGTGCATATAGTTCCAAGATGCTTTCCTCAACTTCATAACCCATTGGCATAATCCAAACAGTTCTAGGATTTGCAGCTTCCATCAAGCATTGATCAATGTCAACCACAAAACAAATTGTATCCTTATACTTCTCCACAATAGAAGTAGGAATTTTTTCTCTTGCTTGCATCTCTTGCTTGAAATATCCCCAGATAACAGTTTTCCTTGTTTTACTATCACCAATTTCATACAAGATATCTCTAATTTGAACATCTACGGGCTTATCATTTTTCCAATGCACTTTCTCGACTCCCAGAACTTCATTCATGAAATAAAAGAACAAACATAGCAATAGATTACCATATTTAAAGGAATTCTTCTTGTCTTTCTTGATCTTGCCAAGATTCTCCATAAGCTAACTTCGAAGCAACTCACATAAATCATACATTGCATTCTCCTTTACCATCTAATATGCTACATATATGGTTGTACCGGATATAGAATTTTCTCAGCTAGAATGATATATCTTGTATCCAATGACCATCGAGGCAAATTTCACATCACATCAATGATGTTATCAATTTTCATTTCTCTTCTATCAAATACAAAACTAGTTGCATCAGTGACTATCTAATTCTTCACAAACTTCAAGATTGACAATCCACCAAAGGAATTTAAGCCTGTAACAATGCTTATGGCTTCTTTTGTAATCTTGAAAGGTTGACTCAACCACATAAATTCAACATGAACTCAACTCAAGATATAGCAGACCTATTCACTTTCATCAAACATGGGGAATTTCATAATCTGCATGAATTTTTTCTCCTCTAGGATTTTGAATTTAGGCTTAATGCAAAAATCCTCTCCAACAATGTGAGCTCTCTAATTCCTCAATATTAGCATGAATGTATTCCCTAATATCTTTGATATGCAATATGTTGTACGGAACATACGAAAATGCACCTAAGGGCTCGGTCTCAACATATTTGAAAGGATGCCACTTGAATTTCGGACAGGGTCTATCCTTGACTTCAACTACCAATGGAGTAGCTATTTTCACAAATTCACAGGTTTGCAATACTTTTTGATAAATAACTTTTTGCCAGATTAGGGTTTGATCTTCGAATCACCTTCACACTTGAATCTTCCCAAATTTCACCAAAGTTCACTTCAGAGCTCTCTGACGTCTTCTTCTCAAAATGCAAAGTGACAAATGAAAGATAGAAATGACCTTTTATCATTCACACGCCTAACCTTTTGGATGCAATAAATTCTTTTGCCCTAACTCATTTGGATACCTTGCTTCCATACACTATGAGAGATAACTCTTATGAAGACCTTCAATTTTGCATAAATACTCTTTCCAGTTCAACATTTGTAGATCATCAATGTAATCACTACACTCATCCACATCTCGGTGTCAATTATCGGGAGGGGGTTTGAAGAATTTTCTTAACAGCTCCCCCTAGGCCAGAGGTTTTAATCTAATTCCTGGAGGAATTACCAAAATTTGATTTTGGTGCTGACTCATTTCCTACAATAGAGGGACTCTTCTTCACCCATGTCTTCATCTACTTCCCGATTTGATCTGTAGTGACTTTCCCTTTTCCTTTTTCATCCTTCTACATGTTTCTTCTTTGATTTACCGGGCCTCTATTTCAAAATCTAGCAATATGACCAGTTTTGTTGCAATTCTAGCACACCACATTTCTTTGTCCAGTCCAATTGTTCCACTGATTCTCTCTTGATTTGCATTGGTTAGAAATATGGTCAAATCTATTGCATGCATAGCATCTAACATCTCTGTAAGAGTTGTTCATCATGTTTCCACATTCATTTGACTTATGACCATACTTGTTACAATTAAAACACTGACCAAAGAATGATGGACCACTTGAATTCATTCTACTTCTACATTGAGCCGCCATATGACCAAATTTATTGCAAACATAATAGTTACCATTAAATCTTTGAACATTAGGTTGTCTTACCAGATACCTTTCAAGTTGATTCATCAAATTTCCTTGTCTAAATCTCCTTCGTCCAGATCTAGAACTTTCTCCTTTCTCATATCCAAGACCTCGCTTGTCACCATTAGTCCCCTGACTTTTAATTAGTTCATCAAGCTTGGTTGAGCTAATCTTGAACTTCTCCTTGAATTCATTTGTTGTAGCAAGTTCATCTCTAAGATCATCAATCTGTTTTTCAAGCTCTTCTTCATTGTGTCTGGATTGTTCTAGCTCAAGTTCCAATTGAATGAATCCATCAGTAATTCAGTTGCATTCTTCATATTTCTCTTTCAAGTATTGAGAAAGCTTCTCTTCATTCCTCTTCATGTCTTCAATCTCCTTGGTCATCCTCATCATAATAGGTTTTGTCTCATGCTTTAGGACTACATTATCTCTGGAAAACTTTTTACATTCTTCTGTATTTTCCTTTAGGGCTTGACTCAGTTGTTCATCTATAATGTGTTTTCTATCTTCCTGCTTGATCTTATCACAAAGTTCCCTTCTCTTCTCCCTAGACTTATTGATTTTTTCTTTCAATGACTCAATGAATCTCTCAGCATTCATGAGATTTTCTTGTAATTCCTAGACTTTAGATTTGACTGATCAAGATCATCTAGGGCCACCATAAGTTGTTGTTGAAGACTACTTGAATCTATTGAAACACTTTCCAAGATCTTCCCCAAGATTTTAAACTTCTTCCAAGGAAATAAGCTCTAATACCAATTGTTGGAATCAAGGAACACTGAGAGGGGGGGTGAATCAGTGTTATGTAATTTTTAACTTTATTAATTTGATCCTTAAAGTATTGATAACATTCAACAAAAATAAAGAGCATGCACATAAGATAAATAACCACAACACCATAACACAAGGATTTTTATGAGGAACCCTGTTAGGGGAAAAACCACGATGGAGGTCAATCCACAATATTGTCTGAGTATACTCAAAAGGAAAATTTACAAAATGGGAATGCACTTGCATTTAGGCACACTGCCTAGAGCTCACTGCTCAAAAATTGAAAGGCTTACTACCTTACAAATAATTGGATAACATCCAAAGATTGACCTGAGAAAGTAGCATTTACAAATTCTTGATTACAATTCTGGTTAGGCTCATCAATCGCTCTCTTGAACTTCTGACTGATTCTGCTCTTCTCTATTTTTCTCTAATTTGCTTCACAAAATCCTTAATGCACAAGTGAAACTGTGCATAATCACTCTTCAATCCTTCTGATATTTGCAACATACATCAACTCACACCAAACATGCACCAAAATGATATAATCAATTACATATATATATCCACTGCCAAGGATTTAATCGCTCCATGTCGGCTTCAAAAAAATAAGAAATATTCACAAACTGTCGGCTCAAATCATGCATAATATTCAATGTGCATCCAAAAAAGTTAGCCACAACATAGTGAGGACCCAAAACAAAATGCTCAAACATAAAAATACTTAAACAATAACTACTCAAATATTCGCGACATGCTACATCCACCAAGTCGGCTTTCATACACAAATGAACAAAAAATTAGTCAACCAGATCTTCTCACTTACACTCAAATTGCTACGAGGCACCAATATTTACAGATAACATAAATAATGCATCGACCAATCATCCCTGAGATCCACATCACAAAATACTAATAGAAAATTTGCATATGAATCAAAGAACACAAATCTATCGGATGCGTTGTTCTAACTTAATAGATGATCACTAATCTTCAATTTGTCTGTCAGTATGATCAAATGACGATGTGTGGATCATCTTACTGATAAGGGTTGCCATCAATGACAACACCAGAAAACATGTGCAGTGTCTCTTGCCAACAATCAAATAGAACCTATAGACATATTATTATATATAATAATAAATATAATTATATTATATATCATGTAATCTATTATATAAAATATATATAATATATTAATTCTATTTTATATTATATAAAAATATAATAATTAATAAGTGTATTATTTATAAAAAAATTTACTAAATAAAATATATAGTATATTTTAATTATGCTAATACACACTTAAGGGAAAGGATGTCGTAATGTTAAAACCTAAATGTGCTTGGGCCGTAATTTTCATTTTAATAAACATACTCTAAAACGATCTTCGAAACCTTATTTTCAGGTTGCAGCTCACCAAAAATACCAGCAAGGAAGAGTTTGGAGGAGAAAAAACCAATAGCAGCGGGGAAAGTAGAAAAAACAGCAAAAAACAATCAAGAAAATGTTGAAAAAATCAACAGTTCTAATTGCTTCAACTGACTTGCAAGGCTTATTTGCTAATGTCCACTGTTCATGGACAAAATGAGCTCATGAAGCTCACATAAGGAAATGCCTTCGGCGTAATAAATGTTCAATAATGGAATGATATAAACTTAGATAAATCTAGATTTTTTCTTAAAGAAAATAAGTATTGTTTGACTATGAAATATTTGCATACAAATTTAAAACATAAAGCAATGCAAATGAAAAAAGAAAGTTTTCATTAAATAGAATGTTCTTATCCAGTTGTCAAATCAATATTTATCTCGCTTTTATGTGATAAGTGAGATTTTGGAGGTTTTTACCTGATATTTTGGAGTGGCAACTAGTTTTCTATTAGACAACAGTTGAAACTTGTTTTTCGATGAATCAGTAGTGGTTTGCAAGTGTGAGAATTTTTTCAAACTCAAATCTCACACTATATGTAGCCTATCGACTAATTATATGTTGAATGAAATGTTAAATTTTGTAAATTGAGGAATATAAAAAGATATATTGTTTCATTTATATATAATATATAAATGGAAGTATATAAAAACTTTATATATATATATATATGAACTAGGGACCTTGGCCCTAATATAAATTCTACCCCAATGGGGTTTGAACCTTGATGGAAAAAATAACAACACAACAAATTAACCATCACACCATACCACTACTAACAAAAGTATATTAAAACTTTAATTTATTTATTTATGAGTTTTTTTTAAATAATTGTATATAGATTATTTTTTCATTTTAGAGTATTCATAAAGAAGAATGTTGTTTTTATAGAAAGTCTCTTTATTATTTAATTTTAAATATAGCCAAATGATTCCATGGAGTTTCGGGGACGGGGACGGGGGATGGCGGGGGATGCATTTCGGGGACGAGAGATGGAGGTCTAAGTTTGGGGACGACGGGGAGATGACGGCAGGGGGTGGCGGGGGAGCGGTACTAAAATACATATAGTACTTAAAAAAAAATAGTTATAAAAAGATGTATAACAATATAACTATAGAAGCCTAAGGAATAAGTAAAGTTAAAAGTAAAACTTAAAAGTTTAAACACATTGCAATGATTTCATTGAACTAGTGAACCACTGAACATTGAAAATCAAAATATATACATTGGATCGAGAACTAGATGTTTCATAATTTGATTTTCATAATCATGATTGATGATTCATAATTACAATCAAGTATCAACAATGTTTAAAGTTCAAACTTCAAAACCAAAATACTAAATAGTAATTGTAAATGGCTCCAAGCTAATTTGGCTTTATGCCTCTAATGATCTTATCATCTAATCATCTCCAAGCTCCATGTCAATCTCCTCATTACTAGAACGTTGGACCCCACATGCTCAAGCTCATCTAAACTAATACCAATCATCCATGTTTATGTAGGATCATCGTCTATTTGTGTTGGCTCTTCTGGCTCTACATCCCATCTAGTTGTTGGACTCTCCTTATATGTAGTTATGTTGCAGTCAATGAGACACAAGGCACTATGTATAGCCACAAGCTTCTTTTCCCTCCTAGAAGTAAGCCATTTCCTCTTAACAGAGTGGATGAAGCTATAAGTAGACAAGTTCCTCTCAGTAGAAGAAGAACTAGAAACCTAGGATAACAAACAAATAACTAGAGTAGTAATCAAATATCTGGACCAATGCATAGTCCACCACAACTTGGGGTCCTCCTGTGACATTGTCTCCAAATCTATCTTCGCCGCCTCTGAATATCCCTAAAGAGTAGCAATTTTTTTGCACTTAGTACGAAGCAAGTTTGCCTCTATAAGATCATACATTTTTTCAATGGCCTTCATGAACACTTCCTTCACCTTAGCATCCTCTATAGGTGTCATTTTGTTGGGATGTGGCACATACCACTTTGGGTTCAATGCATAGGCATCCATGTGTAAGGGAGTGTTGAGCTTCTCCCATCTACACTGAATTATTGGATGAATATGCTTGGTGTAGAATTACATTATGGGGTCCTTCTCTCACCCTTCATTTGATCAAGCATGGAATCAATGCACTCATATACCTCTCTAAGGGAAGGTGCATTAGAATCACCAAATCTAATAATTGTGAAGACTGGATCAATGATGGAGACAATATATTTGGCATCATCCAAAAAGACATCATTCTTCACCACCTCCTTAACCCTCAACCCTTGATGTGTCTTCGAATCAGGCTATTGGTTCCATTTTTCATTATCATTAGTTGCAATGCCTCTTTCAACTCAAGCATCCTCTCCAATAGAATAAAGTATGATGCATACCAAGTCTCTATAGGTTTTAGGAATTCCTTCTTGGAGAAGGTCCTAAAAAATGCATGTGAAGTATGGTGGTTGTAGATAAACATCTACACATCTCTAGAATCACTACCAATTTATTTGATCCAACTGATTTTACCCATGTCCTTAAGTGCATTATTGATGGCATGCACACAACAAGGAGTCCACCAAACATGTCTATAGGCTGCCTCAATAAAATTCCCTGTAGCTCTACACACATGGGCCGCATCTATCACTACCTACACCACATTTTGTGGCCCAACCTCCTCTATATCATCCTTGAGGATCTGGAACTTATAATGAGCATCCTTGCTATGCCCTGAAAAATCAATAGCCCTAAGGAAATAAGGGTCTGATGTAGATCTAACCATGACATTGATGAGTGAACAATGTCTAATTTACATCCACCCATCCATGAATATATTGCATCCACTTGTGACCTGGGTTCTCTTCATCTTCTCCATCAAAATATTAATCTTGGAATAGTTCTAATCCAAGATTGTTGTCTTGAATTTAGTCTCCCCTGGTGCCACATATGATGGTCCTGCCGTTATTATCTTTGACACGGCTTCCTTATAATTTGGAGAGTGAGCCACATGGAATGGAATGCCATTGGAAAAGAATAATTTTCCAACTACATCATCTGCCTCATCCTTTGCTTGCACATTGAATAAATCTACCAATGGTTGTGAAGATGCCATCTTACATTTCTCCTTAGGCTATGTTGCACTTGAACTGGATGGATTTGGTGGCCTTAGACTCTACAAAGTAGAAGTAGAAACTATTGAAATATGATCACCCCTACTCCTTTGTGGCAATGTAACATTTATAGGTACTTCATCCTCATTACAACCCCATAATTTTAAAATTCCAGCCCTGTACTTCACGTTCCCTTCCACCTTTTTCCATACTTCTACACCCTTTCATCGAACAAAAAAAAAGTGAGCATTAGTTATAGTAATGTTTCCAAACCAATCAAGATTACACATGTGGCACTTCCACTTTCTAGTGCCCCCAGTTGTCCCAAGCTTTGCTGCTATCTTAGATGTAAATTGTTTTAATGGTGATTTTGGATCAAAGGGGCCCTTGGCCCATTTTTGGAGGACTCATGAAGGACAACTATCAATTTTACTCCCAATAGAACTTGTGTCAGTTTGAGACTGAGTATTTGATCCATGTTCACCCCCTTCTTCTATTTGAAAATTTGGATCATCGAATGATTCATTTTCACTTTGAATTTCCACTTCAACCTTTTGACCCTCATCATCACTTCTACTGTATCAACTCATTATGATAATGATGCTACAAAATATGATTTAATAACAAAATCAGACTTACGATGTTAAAAAAAATCAAACCTATGCACAACAGTATCACTGTATGATTAATTTTATTGCCAAAAATGAAAAAACTTTAAAACTTAGAAATGTGGTCTCATGGATTTGTAATATTGCAGGATATGCAAAAAATGGATTTGTAATTGGCAGGTGTAAATCTTAGAAATTCTGAAATCATAAATTCAGATTTTTGAAATTGAAAATTCAAAAGGCTTTAGAAACTTTCAAGTTTCAAACTTCCAAGCATAACTAGAAAAATTTTAAAATTTCAAAATGGTTGCTTTGGAAGAGGATATGTACATCCATCAAAGCATAACTGATAAAATTTTAAAATTTAAAATAATAAAAATTTAAAACTTTTATTTTTTTTAATGCTCCCATAGATGTATGGAAAATGTGGAAGCACTAGAAACTCATGAGTTGCTTGACTGAATGCCTCAAAGAGATGTCATCTCATGGAATACAATGATCGTGGGATTTGCAAAAGCCTGTGATTGTGGGATTTGCAAAAGCCTGTGATCGTGGGATTTGCAGAATCCTACAGGCTTTTGCAAATCCCACGATCATTGTATTCCATGAAATGACATCTCTTTGAGGCATTCAGTCAAGCAACTCATGGCTCATGCATTGCCAGTGCTTCCACATTTTGCATACATATCTACGGGAGAAACGTAGAGGGCACAGGGCATAGCGGCACCATAGGGAATATCAAAAAATAAAATTAACAAAAACTAAAAACCTACATACATGTATGTGTGCACCCCTCAATCCTCAAGTTGCCCTTGCTATGGAGTCAAGATGCCAACACACCAGTCTTCGCACTACTCTTCAATCTTCAACTCCCTTACTCGCACGATAATGTTTCAACTTTCAAGTTTCAAACAAAACAATTACAAATGAAAATAAAAAATATCATTGATAATAGTGACTTTAACATTATTACATAGGGTTTAGATTTTTTTTTTAACACAAATCATTTTTTTTGGCTTTTCTGAGGGGACTTCTAGGGATTTTCTGAGGTTGAGTGGACGTCTAAAAGTCTTCCAGGTGTTTCTTTGGCATCTCCCTACTAGAAACGGCCAGGAAACGTCCCCCTTAGGAAAGAGACGTTTAGGAAATAGTGTCAAAACTTGGAGATGGTGGGGGGACAGCGGAGGGATGTTTCCAAGGCGTCTCCCCAATCTCAATTATGTCCCCATCTCGGGTGCGGGTGGTTTTTTGGGGGGATACATCCTCGTGGAACACCAAATATAGCTTTAAATGTAAAGTCTAACTTTTCTTTTTATCAATATTGGTAATTATTTTATTACATGTTAGGTCTTGAGATTTATGTATAGTATTTTCCCATGTCATGGATAATGGTATTTATTTGTAATTATCTAGTGATATATGTATTTATGTATAGTTTTTGAATTATTATAGTCTTATGGTGGACCACTATAGTTATCAATCCTTATTATGACATACACAATTAAATATGGTAGCTCAAAGTCAAATATGTAAACAATATATATGTCATCTCTAAAAGATTCATCTATGAATCCATAATTTTAGTTTTAGCATGACTTGTTCATCACTAAATAATAGAATTTCATGAGGAAGTTGGTAGTCATCATTATCAATGTTAGATTTTATTTGTGTTTTAAGTGTAACTAGATTATTTAGTAGTTTTAACATATTTTTTTTGTTGTTAATTGATACTTTTATACAATCTTTTTAAACTTATTCATAAGCCTAGATTGCTTGACAATGTATCCACAACCTCTTCCCTCCCTATGATCATTTGTTCTTCTCTTGAAGAAACCTCGCCATTCTTACATTCTTTAATTTTTTTCAACTCTAAAAACTTATTCCAATAATCTCTTATGAAAATGAACTTTTATAAGTTTCAACAAAATAAATGAGAAAATTAAAAAATCATAAAATGTTTATACTTACAAATTGAAGAGGGAAAAATTGAATTATTGAAAAAATGTTAATTTAAATTAATAAAATTTTAGCAAAAATCTAAGAAGCCTACAAATTATTCTCATTCACAAAAATAATTGCAAACTTTTTGCACTCCTTAATAAATTCAATAGTAAATTGTGTATCAATGTTATGATAGTTGTAAATTACTTGTTCATAATTTGGAAATAGAAAAGGAGGATCCATGTACAAAAGTTTAAATTTTAGTGTTGACAAAGTATATATTTGACATGAAATAAAAATTGAAAGATTCATATTCAATACTTAAAAAGAGAAATTGACTTATTGTACATTTTTTTGTAAACATGATCTTTGATTGGGTAAATACTTATAAAATATTAAAAACACTATATCAAAGACTAAAAACAAAGAAGTAACCCTCAAAAATGTTATGTTTGTGTACATCTTCAATTATAAACCATTGTACAAGAGTAAAAGGGTAGTAAATTACTCACATTAATAAAATGAAAGTACCAAAACATGTGTTGAATGCACAAGACAATTGAGAGGGGGTGGGTGAATCAATTGTACATTAAAACATCAAAACCCTCATTAACATTCAAATTTGCATTAATCCTTAAACCCTTAACAACCTTCAAATCCTCATCATGCATTAGCAGAATATAAACATGAGAAACAATAATGAAAACACATCCATACACATGAGAACACTAGATTTATGTGGAAAATACAAGAAAGGAAAAACCACGGTGAGGATTAGCTCACAATATAAAGTAATTGCAACACCAAATACAATAGGCTCATTGCCCAAAAGAAAGAAGGGCTCACTGCCAATGGCTCACTACCAAATTAGAAAGAAGAAGAAAGAAGATTGTTACAATGAGAAAACCATCTTAGAGCAACAGAGAATATCCACCACTACAACTCTACACAATTAGTAACCTCTAGCTCACTAGTATCAGAAATTTTAGGTGCTCTACAAAATGTAGACCCTTCTACTCACTGTATTGGAGTCATAGGCATTAAGCTCACACTTCAAATCTCTACATCTGATTAAATTTGCATCTCAACACATCCTCACATCTACACACACTTCTCCAATAATTCATCTTTCATTTATACCATTCACAACCTTAGAAACATCTTTCAAGGTTGGATATGCACCTCAAAAGTGAAAATTCAAATTAGGTCGACACCAAAATATTCTCGCGGTGGAGAGGAATGAAGTTGGACCGCATCACACCTTAACTTGGACCTAAATCTGCATATACACACCACAAAATTATTCCACAAACACCTATAATTAGTGTAAACACCCAAGGTTGGTCAAACCTATGTTAACACCATTAAACATTTAGGTACATGCTTCCTCAAATTCAAAGACAACTCATGGACCACACACAACACTTAAACACAATCTAGAATATTCAATCAACACCCTGAAATCCAACAAATCCTTCACAACATCATACACCTAAAGAACATAATCATTTTGTACACCCTGTTAACCTTCCACACACTATAACACATGAATCCAACCTTGCAAAGCACCAAAAATCAAACAACTCAAACTGAAGATAGATATGATAATTATATGCACACTCATAGATCCGCAAAACTAGAAACCATAACACATCCAAAAATGCAGAGCAAAACCATTTCTCCTAGACAACACTGCTTCACAATTAACACGCTAGTGAACACAACTTCTTTTGTCGAACGATCCAGAACATGAAACTCTAGATATAACACCTTTGAACATCTCTAATCAACATATCCAAACCACACAAGCATATCTTAAACCATGAAGAAATGCAAAGCAAGACACTGAGCACTATTTTGCCACTCTAAATACTCTTTTATTCAAATTTTCTCAAAAGCACTTGGAAACCAAGCACCACAAACACTAACTAAACATCTACAACACTCTTCTCAACATCTCAACCACACAAGAGGTTGAATATCCACAAACATATGCTCATCAAAGAAACACTAGAGGTTTACATTAGTGATACTACTAATGATAACATAATGCAATTAATCAAAGCATCTCCATAGTTTGATATCAACGCGACAACAAAGATGTGTTGACATCATTGAAAACACAAACTTCCAACAATCTACCCATTTTTTATTGATGGCACCACATGATAAGAAAAACCATCAACAACAACCAACAACCTGATCAACAACATATACTACACATTAGTGGACACTGCTCACTACTCCCCCTTACACAATTAGCATCTACACTTTCCAACACTCTCTCTTTTATAAGACTTCTCTCCCCATTTTTCATATTGGTTTTTAGCTAACTTTCTCTCCCCCTTTCACATCAATGGAAAGGGGCAACACATATATCTTCTTAGCCTCCCCTTTTACAACAATCACATATAGTTTCTCTCCCCCAAGGGAAACACCTGTGAGGGACAACAATTTCTTTGCAACCTTTTCTTTCACTTCCTTTGACATCATCAACACACAACACAATGAAAACACTTACTTCCCCTAACTGCACCAACCAACAATGCCACTACCCACTCCCCCTGAGAAGTAGCCACCAACATTAGTCCAAAACAAGAAATGAATCTTAAAATCCACTAGACTGATGCATAACCTTATGCATCTAATTAAAAGGAGGGGCAATAACCCCTAACTTCTCCCAGAGATACTCAAAATTATCCTTAGGAAGAGCCTTTATGAAGATATCAACAACCTAATCCTTAATAGGCACATACTCCAACTTCACAGGCCAATCTCTACAACTTTCTCTCTTAGAAACTGATACCAAATTGAAATATTCTTTGTCCTTGAATGCATTATCAGATTCTTTGAAATATTGAAACCACTTGTGTTATCACATAAGACAGGAATTGGTCCATCATATGAAACTATGATATCCTTCAATGTTTGCTTATCCATAACACCCGTGTGCAACATGATGTTGCAACAATGTATTCTACCTATGTAGTAGATAATGACACTGAATCCTACTTCTTTCTTAGCTAGACACCAACCTACTTCCAAGAAAGAAAGCATCACCACTTGTACTTCTTCTATCATCCACACAACCTTCCCAATTTGCATTTTTATAAGCATCTAGAGAGAAATGAGTATCCTTTGGATACCATACACTATTTTCTAGAGTGCCCTTTAAGTATTTGAATATTCTTTTTACTGGGTTGCCACATGTGACTCTTTGGGATCTTCTTGAAATCTAGCCACAAGATAAATTGCACGCATGATATCCAGTCTAGTAGCAGTTAGGTATAACAGTCCACCAATCATTGATCTATACTTTCTTTGATTAGCCTTAGGAGATTCTTCATTCTTACTCAGCTTTTAACTAGTAACCATAGGAGTGCATAGTAGTTTAGAGTCTTCCATTCCAAACTTCTTCAGCATTTCCTTAAGATACTTTGACTGTGATATGAATATGCATTTCTCTGTCTAATTGATGTGAAGCCCAAGGAAGAAATCCATCTCCCCAAACACAGACATCTCAAACTCTTTTAGAATCTCTTCTGCAAATCTCTTTCCCATAATTTTATTTCCTCCTAAGATTATATCATCAACATACACAACCACAATCAAGATTTGATCTTTCTCAACTTTAAAATAAAGATTGTTATATGTGGTACCCTTATTGAATCCCTTCTACAACAAGTACCTATCCAATCTTGCATACCAAGCTCTAGGAGCTTCCTTAAGCTCATATAATTCCTTCCTCAATCTGTAGACCATATTAGGATTATCTAATATTTGAAAGCCTTTTGGTTGTTCAATGTATACCTTTTCTTCCAAATCACCATTCAAGAATGAAAACTTCACATCCATCTGATAAAATTTGAAATCCTTATGTGTTAAAAAATCAAAAACATCCTAATAGCCTCTATCCTTGCCACTGGAGCAAATGTCTCTTCAAAGTATATTTCTTCTACCACTAGTACAGAAACAACAATATATGATTGAAAAAACTACTAAAAATTGCTTATAAATGACTAAACTTGGTCATGTGGCCATTAGTAGTTTATTGCCAGTCATATATAATGCGACCAAATTGATGACTAAACCATTTTTATTCATTTATTGGTTGTTTTGATTGATCGATTTGGTAGTATATTTAGTCGTTGATTTATTCATTCATTGTTGTAATCTGGTCACTTATTTAGTCATTTTTTTCCACTAATATATTTAGTTGTTGATTTATTCATTAATTACTATAGTCTGGTCACTTATTTAGTCATTTTTTATTCACTAATATATTTAACTGGTCATTTAGTTGTTGATTTAGTCATTGATTGTTGTAATTTGGTCACTTATTTAGTCATTTTTTATTCACTGATATATTTAGTCATTGATTGTTGTTAACTGGTCACTTATTTAGTCATTTTTATTCACTTTTCACTAATTTTTGTCGATTGGTAGTATATTTATTCAATTTAATTATTAATTGATGTCAATTAGTAGTATATTTAGTCATTTTAATTGACTAATATTTGAGGATTTAAGCATAAAACACAGAAATACACATCAATCATCAATTGCACACAATAAGACAACCATTGAGAAGGAAAAATTGGTGCTTTATTAATAAAAGAAAGGTATTCTAATTACAGCTTAGAAATAGAGTATTACAATTGTTATTTTCAGTCACAAGACTGAAAATCTAAGTTACAATATTGCAAAGAAATGACTACAAGAAAGAAACTTCTCCAAAAAGCTTCTACAATAATGGAAACGCATGCTTGAAGCCCTTCAATTTGAGCACATGCCCCTTTCATCTCTTAGAACTTCTACAACATGGGCAATCTTCCTAGAGCAAGATGTAATGTGTAGAATCCAAGAAGGAGAGTGTTGATTGTGCCCCATATATGAAGCTCTCTCCTTTAATGCAGTCAACAATAACCCAGCTAGAATCTTTCCTCCTTTATATGCAGCATTCCATCTGATATGATCAATAGGGTGCTGCCTTTTCTGCCATGAATGAAGTTGTGCCTTAATACAACCAACAAAATTACTATTAGTCTCAATTCAGAAAGAATAAAAGTGCATTGTATATTGCAAGTTTACAAAAGTCCAAACACAATAGAAAGATAAATCAATTAAAAAATTGTAGCCTTGTCAACAAATACCTCAAACAGAGTGTTCAACGTAGGCTTGAAATATGCATATTGAACCCTTGATTTCAAAACCTTGTTCAAAGTTTAAGAAAGGTGATATGCTCAGATTATAGAATGAAGTTGAAATTATAGAATGAAGGCTTTCAACACTAACCAGACTGGAACAACATTATCAAGAAAAATTTCCTAGAAACCAAGCCCAAGAATGCCATTGAACTTAATTAGACAACAAAAATGTCAACCTTGGTTCATGTGTTGTCTGAGTAAATACCTACACCATGGAAGAATCCATTTATACATAAATCCAAAATTAAGTTAATGAGAAAGATCCTTGATATCTAACTGGGAATCCTTGACATCCAAAAATTACTAACCTGATGTTTCACAACAAGTTTCCCAACTATGACATCATCTTTACTTAAGAAACTGGATATTGATCCACTACCATATTGAATCTCACAGGATTCTTCTTCACAAACAAAAAATTATATATATTATTTTTTTAGCAACTTCCTTAATATCCCCATGTAAGTAGACTAAACTAAGTGAGGTTGAAGTTTTGAAGTAGAGTACCATCTTCTTGGTATCTGCTTGAATTTGATGGCTTGTATCTTGAATGAAATTAGCAAGCTAGCTACACTATAAAATCATTGTTAATTATTGTTACAAAAGTAACCACAAAATCTTCTTTAATTAAAATAATCCTTCTAGATATTTCAATTGATTTCTAAGAGAGCTAATTTCACTATCCAAACAACCATCAATCTATTTATTGTATATAATT
The DNA here is from genome assembly GCA_007258455.2 of Sequoia sempervirens. NCBI lineage: Eukaryota > Viridiplantae > Streptophyta > Pinopsida > Cupressales > Cupressaceae > Sequoia > Sequoia sempervirens. Next base: position 113,311,068 of record VDFB02270651.1, read on the forward strand.
TCCCAGAATTCAGAATTTGAATGTAATGAAACTAAACATAATTACCAAAGATTTGACACCGAAATGTAGTACAAAATGAATTGTTTGACAAAATTCCTCAAAGAGATGTCATATCATGGAATGAAATGATATGACTGTAGAATGTGCACAAAATGGATTTTGCAAGGAAGCTCTCAAAATCTTTGAATTAATGAAGCACTCTAGAACATCGACATTGTAAGCTTTGCTTGTGTTCTAGATGCATGCATTCATGTAGGTTTAGTGGATGAGGGTTCCATATACTTCACACATCAGTAACCCTTATTGCATTACATATATAGCTCATCATTAGGTGTGCATGGTTGACCTTTGTGCTTGTACTGGCTATCTTAAAGACACCCTAAACATTATTACTGAGATGCCAGTTAAATCTTTGCTTCATGTGGATCATATATGAATATAGGCTAAGTATTCCAGCAACACTGCTTTTTTAGTTGGATCCTAAAAATGTTGCAACTTATGATCTTCTCTAAAACATCTGTGCAAAAGCGGGTAGGTGTGGTGAGGTTCAAATAGTAAGGAGATTGATGAAAGATAGAGGAATTAAAAAGATACCTACATGTAGTTGGATTGAAGGGCATAAAATGGTTCATACTTTTTTGTGTAGGAGATAGATCACATCCACAAACATTGGAGATCTATGCAAAATTGGAGAAATTGGCTTGGAAAATGAAGGTAGCAGGGTATTTCTAGATTCAAGATTTTTACTTAATGTTGTGGAATAGAAGAAAAAAGAATCATTTATCTGCCACCATAGTGAAAAGTTAGCAATTGCATTTGGTTTGTTAAACATGGACCCTGGTACAACTATTAGAGTTGTTAAGAACCTTCGAGTATGTTCTGATTTTCACACTGCATCTAAATTCATCTCCAAGATTGTTGCAAGAGAAATTGTTCTGAGAGATGTGAACCATTTCCATCATTTTAAATAGGGACAATGTTCTTGTGGAGAATATTGGTGATGCTAAATGTTCAACAATTTGAAAAATAGGCTTACACTATAATAATGTGCACTACATCAGATATCCAGTAATAATGAAGGGACATCCATCAACGCATAACAACAAGGATTTTTTTGTCATATATTGTAGTTACAAGTGCCCTACTAGACATATGTGAAAATGTGGAAGCAATAAACACAAGGAAAGTGAACTATTTCAAAAAAATGCCTCAAAGAAATGTGATATTTTGTTTTATAGTTTAACCACAATACTGCACCATATTGACATGATCCTTGCGGTGATGTGAGATGTTACCGCTACATCACACCGTTATTGCTCGACCTTCATGGTAATGCAAGATGTTACTGCTACACCACATTGTGTCTTCTTGGCTCTTATGGGGATTCTAGAGAAGTATTTGATTTATTGTCATACTGCACATTTATTGATTGACCTTCATGGTAATGCGAGATGTTACTGCTACATTGCACTGTGTCTTCTTGGCTCTTGCGGTATGGCAGTATTATGAAACTTTTCATGACCATGTACTATCTTAACACGACAGTCTTATGAAACTTGTCAATATTTATGGGAACCTTTTAAATTACATTCAGATCTATAAGAAAACTATCCTATAGGGATGATAGTCCCAAGAAACATGGAAATGGTTACACCAATAAATAGTTAACTAGAAACCATGAATTTTCAATACATAATGGAGAATATATAGAGAGTTAAGTTAGTGAGAAAAAATCCTTGGAGAATTTTCATTAAAAGTATGACAATCTAAGAGTTCATAGTAGAAAATCATATACCCTCAAAGACCTAACAGTCATAATATACCTAGTGATAGATTTCAGAGTCATAAGAATAAATTTATAAGAGAATAGATGTAAGAGCATGAAAAGACACTAAGATGGAAGGGTACTTGGTAGAGTTGAAGAATCAGACCTGTAGTGAGAAGGGAGGGAGAACAAAGTAATTTACAGTCAAGAGCATCATGGCAGTTTATCAGGTGACTATATTTGGGCAAGGAGAGAACTTAGTGACAACATTACCATCAAAGCAATAAGGATACTCAAAACCCTACCAAACCCTATGGAATTTTTTATCACCTTGTAGAGATCTCAAACATGCATGAAAATATTTCACAAAGACTCAAATCATCTCTATTTTTTATGATCACAAAAAGTAACAAAAAAATAGATTTACAAGTGATGAAAAGAAGCACATAGAAAGTATATTATGCTGAATTTATTTTTATTTTTAAAAATTAACCATTAACTATCCAATACAATCTAACAAGATAAAAATATACAATGAAATATTATGATTAACAAAATGATGATTTTAACGGTTATCTTAAGGTAGACAAAAAAAATTGTACAAGTAAAAAATAACACCCTTAGATTATTTTGAACAAATAACATTTTCATTTACATCATTTTCAAGCAACAGTTTTTTAGATCAGTCTAGCTATACAAAAACCAAATCAAATCTGCAACGATCTAAAAGATCTGAAGGTTTAAAAATCTGATATTTTTAGATCTATTCTTGGGTGTATCTTGCAAACTTCATCATAGGATGGTTCATCACCTCATTTGGACCTAGATGTAGAATTGCCTTTGTTGTTTCCATAGAATCCAAAATAGGCCTAAGAAATGTTGGAAGAAATAACCCTTTAAACACACAAAAGGAAAAGATAAATCAATAGTAATTTACTAATTTTCATTCAACTTCTTTGTAATCATTTTAAGTACCTGATTCTATTGTACTTTAAAGATTTATAATATGGATTTTAGCTATTCAAATAGCTTAAATAACTTTAAGTTATAAAACTGATAAATAGGCCCTTTAGCAATTAAAAAAAAATCTACTTCTAAAATTTTAAATATCTTTATTGTATCTATTTACCATTGTTAGAGAGTTACAAACTGTGAATTTTCCTCTTTCCTATAGGACTGAGAAAGGAAGAACACTGTCAAACAATGATTGCATCATAAAAAATAGTTCAAAAACAATGAAAGTTACTATCAAATGGTGACAAAGATATGTCCTCTAAGTCATTTGCACATGGTGATTGAGAACACAGTGAGTAAGAAGTAAAAGAGCACTAGATCATAGCACTGCAAAATGGTCATGAGTTATGCAATGAACTTCACTGTTCTTTTGATCGCAATGGAGATCAAGATAATAACCAACATACTGATGTGCACAAAGAATGTTCATGGAGTGCAAACTTCCTTACAAAGCAATTACCACAGAAGAGTTTGAGGTGAATTGCACTTGCTATTTTATGCTGATATGGATATGTTCTAACCTATAGTTAATTGTTGTAGCATAACAAATAGGCTAAATAGTTTTTCATATACCATTGTTTCAAATTCTAAATTGCTATACCTTATTCTAGGAGTAAATCACAGGGTGAGTCTATACATGAGACACCATTGTTTCAAATTCAAAATTGCTATCTCTTTCACAATTGTTTGCTTCATTTATTTGATCTAAGAAATCATGTTGTATAGAAGATGCTCTCAAAATCATAGTAAAATCCTTTATTCTGGGATGACTGTTTAGAATCTTTCCCATCATAACAATGAACAAAAGCATCATTCATTAACCTAAACTTTGTAAGAGTTTCATCAAATTCTACTTTTCCACTCTCTTTTCCATTTCAAATTTTATCCCAAATTTCATCCATGAAGAACTTCCTCAGCCTGTAGATCCTGTTGTTAGCCATAAATTTACCAGGTGTCGAGGATATCTTCAAGTTTTTACCCAAGTAGCAATTGACAAAATTCAGCCTTACCATGTTTTTGCTTGGGTAAAAACTCAAAGATATCCTCAACACTTGGTAAAGTTATGGCTAATAGCAGGATCTACAGGCTGAGGAAGTTCTTCATGGATGAAATTGAGAATAAAATTCAGAATGGAAAAGAGAGTGGAAAAGTAGAATTTGATGAAACTCATGCAAAGTTCAGGTTAATGACTGATGCTTTTGTTCATTGTTATGATGGGAAAGATTATGAACACTCATACCAAAATAAAAGATTTTCCTGTGATTTTGAGAGCATCTTCTATACAGTAGGTTGTCTTAGATAAAATAAATGAAGCATACAATTTTGAAAGAGCCAACAATTTTTTAATTTGAAACAATGGTGTCTTATGTATAGACTCCCCCTATGATTTTCTTCTAGAATAAGATATAGCAATTTAGAATTTGAAACAATGGTATATGAACAACTATTTAGCCTATTTGTTATGCTACAAAAATTAACTACAAGATAGAACATATCCATATCAGCATAAAATACCAAGTGCAATTCACCTCAAACTCTGTTATACCTGAGTATGACAACACCCGAGCTTCTGGTGTTTCTAGATGAAACCTATAGCAAAAAAGTGTAGTCTCCATCTAAAGGAACCATCTTTGAAGCTCTTCCTTGAAATGAGGGTTGAAAACATTAGAAGAAAAGCAATACCATAATTCTAGAGTAACAATTTGTATCAAGCGAAATGTCAAAAAGTATAATTAAAAAGACAAATCCTTACAATTGGACCTCAAATTGGACCAAGCAGATTTATGATTTTATCTTTAGAATGTAGGAACTTTCTCTGTCGGAGCTTCACAACCTCTAATTGGATCTCAAATTGGACCAATAAAATTTATGATTTTATCTTTAGAATGTAGGAACTTCCTCTATTGGAGCTTCATGGCCTCAAATTGGATCTGAAATTGGGCCAACAGATTTATGATTTTATCTTTAGAATGTACGAACTTTCTCTATCGAATATTAAAGATGTTAGGTTGGATGTCCAATTGGACCAGCAGATTTATGATTTTATCTTTAGAATAAAGGAACTTCCTCTGCCAAATATTCAAAAATTCCTACACCTAGGTTCTTCTTCCTAGCGAAAACACTCAGAAGTGTTTCACATCGGCTCAAGGTACTCTCCAACCTGGTTTTGTCATCGATAGCAATCCAGTTTTTCCTGAACCATCCAACTCGAATGTTGCATCACAATCTATTCTTCCTACACATAAAATTCCACATATTAACCCCTTCTAAATCAAAATCAAAATCATCATAAAACCATAATTAATAAATCATTTCAGCTTCAGAAAGAATCCAATGTCATTTACTATCAAAACAAAAGTTGTATAAATCACAAAAAATCCATGAAACCATCCATCCAAAGATAAAATAAGCAATGTAAGGATTTGATAAATATAAGTCCAAAGGGTTACGTTGTAATAGTAATGGAATCACCATAACAGCAAAACTGAGGAAAAAATTCTTGTGATTGTAATTATGTGATCCATAACTCTATTGGTCATGTGGCAAAGTTGTGCTATAACAAATATATGATGCATTCATGTGTGACCCAAGTTTAATGTGGTTTTGTTGTGATATAAATGGAGGCACTCATATGAGAAAAATTCATGTGCAAATCATTTTCATCACAATTAGGTGTCAATCATCATTGGATGCATTCAGGTTTACTCAAGTTTAACAGGTTATGATGTAATGATAGCATGATCCAAGAGTGATTACCTCTTGCTACAACAAAGAGCCTATAAATTCGGTTGATATGCAAAGTGGTTGTGTTATATCAATTATGTAGTGCATTCAAGCACAAGCCATGTTTAATGGGCTATTCTAGAGAGTGATCAAGATTTTCTAAACCTTATGAATGTTACTTAAAAGTGTACAACTTAAACTACAAACCAAGTTTGTTACATACTTGAATGCAATCTTGGGTTACCACAAACTATAATAATGTGATTTTCTAATAACCATTGTGGAAAGTATTAAAGCAAGACCCATGCTATATAGGATACATTTCCCTGATCAAGTTTGCATACCTTAATGATCAAACACAAGCTTCCCACACACTCTAGGATACAATCCAAGATCATACCACAACCTTGTCAAGACAACTAATTTTTTGATCCAAGATTTAAGGTTGTTTTTTAATACCAACAAAAGCATTGGTAAGAGCATGACTAGGGGACAAACCCTAGGCCTCCGTAGAAACATAAACCATAACTCTAGTGGATTAGTGAGGTTGCAATACCAAAAATATTGAGACATTGTAGCCAATAACAAAATATTGCAATATAAAGATTGTAGCCAATAACAAGCACACTATGTAGCTCAGTGACATTTGTAAATGCAATCTATGGTAATAAGAATGATAGTCACTTGAGGTGTGATAGTCAAAAAGAGGCTGAGCAGTGACAAGATAATAAATCTCAAACTTTGCATAGTAAAGTGGATATTTTAACAATGAGTTTCCTTACCCCCTTGCTGACCGTAAGGGTTTTTCAAATGCTTTTGGAAATGTTAGACAAGGAAAATGCATTTAGGGAATGACTGTCTAAATGAAGTAATAGTGGTAATCACAGGTTCAATGTTTCTTCTTAGCCATTGTATAATGGTAGTGGATTGCATGTTTGAGCAGTGTTCTAAGACTCATCAAAGATGGGAGAATAGTTAATAATACCTTGTGGACTATGAAGTAGTGACAATAAGGTTGAAGGATCATAAGACCCACAATACCATGAAACAATGAGTCCCCTGCAGTAAGTAAGTAGGCAGTCTATAGGGCATAGTTTGATTTTATAGAAGGATGCTCATGAAAGGAATCTTCAAGTGACATTGAGTGAGTTATTTGAGATTACAGCTAAGGGTGCAATATCCAGTCTTAAAGGAAGTTAGCAAAGCAATAAATGTGTAAGAAAATCAAATCGTACACAACAACCAATTCACAATGTTATCTTGCATAATGCCTTGAGTTTGAAGACAAAAATCTAATTGTATCTTGATGAAAGTAGTGACCTTAATGGTCAATCACTGGCAACCATGATTTTAAAACATGTTATTGTGCTTATGGAGGCAACATTTTAAGCAAGATAGTGAGTGGTAGTTTGGAACAATGGCAGTTATGAAGGACTTGCTTTATATGCATACTATGCATTCTAGCTTAAGACAACGTTCTTAGAAGAGATTGAAGGTGAATTATGGAACTCAAGGGTTACCATGATAAATATTAAAGCAAAGACTGAGATCTATTTAAAAGCCACTGTCATGAAGATATTAAAGATGTCACATGCAAAAACCTAGCAGTTGGAGTAATGAATAAAATGCCAAAGAGGACAATGTGTTGGGGTAGATTTAGGAGATCTCCACATTATCTAATCATAGGTAAATACATCATTTATTTATTTTTTAAATTAAAATAAATCATTCTAAACCCTATATAGGATACATTGATACTTCAAAAGCATCTGATTTATTTTTTTATATTAAAAGAAATCATTCTAAACCCTATATAGGATACATTAATACTTCAAAAGCATCTGAAGGAATTTGAGATTATGAAAATATATGTCAATTGAATACCTAGATTACAAACAGTAGCACGAACAATGTAACCCTTGTTGAGCAGAGCAAGAATGAGATAAGCCACAATGAATCCTATGCCTCCTGTCACACACATCTCCATACCATTCTCTGTCATTCTTTACTAAAAAACTTCTCTATTTTGGTAGGCTACACCTGAAAATAAGTTTTTGATGGTTTTAGAGTATGTTTATTAAAATGAAAACTCCATTTTGGCAGGCTATGCCTGAAAATAAGATTTCAACAAAAGTTTTAGAGTATGTTTATTAAAGTTTTAGAGTATTTTGGTGGGCTATATTCTTGATTCCTTAAATGATTTATTCAAATGGATTGTGACTAAATAAATGACTAACTATTTAGTCAATTTTATTTGTTTGACTAAATAATTTTTAGTCAATGACCAAATTAGTCATTTATTTACTCATTTATAGCCGAGTTGCAAAAAATTAGTAGAATTTAGTCATTTTTAGTTGTGACTAAAATTTTTAGTCACCTAGTCATTTATTTTCCAAATTATACTAGTGTACTTGTGAGTAGCCTTTACACACAAGTCTTGCCTTGTTCCTAACAACTTCTTTATTCTCATTCAGCTTGTTTTAGAACACCCATTTAGTTCCAATCGCATTCTTGTTTGTTGGTCTTGGGACAAGTTCCCAAGTCAGATTCTTCTCAATCTACATCAATTCTTCTTCCATAACCTTGATCCAAAATTCATCTTTGCATGTCTCAATCAATTTTTTAGGTTAAACTTTGGAAAGTAAACATAAATTCACTTGTTCTTCTGTCATAGTAGCCTTTCTTCTTGTCAATACACCTCTTCTTTTCTCACAATGATTTAATCTTTAGAATAATTCTTCTGTACATACTTAGGGGTCTTAGGGATCCTTTCCAAAGCTTCTTCCTCTTCAACCTGCACTTCTTTTTCCTTACCAACATCTTTCTCTTCTTCTCTGCAAGAGGGCTCATCTAATTCATATCCTTCTATCAACACTAAGCTTTTATGTAAGTCTTCATCCACTTTGACACTTGCACTTTCAACAATCATTTTTGACCTTTTGTTATAGCACTGGTAAGCCTTTCTCTTTGTAGAGTATCCAGGGAAGATTCCTTCATCAAATATCACATCAAACTTTCCCAAGTTTTCTTCATCTCTTCTGATAAGCACTTGATTCCAAACACTCTGAAATATTTGATAATAGGATTTCTTCCATACCACAACTCATAGGGAGTCTTTGAACTATTTTTCCTTGCTTGTGCTTTGTTAAGTATGTAAACTATAGTATGAATTGCTTCTCTCCAGTAGAAATTTGATAGATTAGCTTCTTTCATCATTGTCCTTGTTGCTTTCTAAATTATCCTATTCTTCCTTTCCACAACTCCATTCTGCTGAGGAGTCCTAGGAGTTGACAAATGTCTCTTTATTCCATGATCTTCATAAAAATTGTTAAACTCATTGGAGGTGAACTCTCCATCTCTATTAGATCTCGAACATTTGATTTTCATATCCATTTCATTCTCAACCATAGCTTTGAATGCCTTAAACTTATCTAAAGTTTTTTATTTTTCTTTGAGAAAGGTTACCCAAGTCTTTCTAGAGTAATCGTCAATAACATGAAATACATGCCACCTTGAAAACTTCTTGTTCTTGTAGCTCCACAAAGGTCTATATGCACCAACTCCAAAGGTCCTGCGATAAAGTATAATTCTTTGACATTGAACATTTTTCTTCTTTGCTTCCCAACTTGACATTGGACTTAAAAAATACATTTATAGGCTTTGTAATCTTTGGAAGATCTCTCACATCTTGAGTAGATCCAATCCTCACTAGGATATCAAAATTGATGTGACACATTCTTCTATGCCATATCCAACTTTCATTGATTTGATTCATTAAGCACATACCATTAGCACCCTTAAGCTGATAAACATTTCCATCTTTCCTTCTTCATGCAAAAACCAAAGTTTTAGAGCCTTTCATGATCTCACGACCACCATCCTAAAATACAAGATTATATTCTTTGCTACACATTTTTCCTACACTTAGAAGATTATGCTGAAGACCCTTAACATAAAGAACATCATCTATATTATGCTTTCCATCAAAACTGATTGAACCTTTTCCATATATCATATTAGATGTATCATCCCCAAACTTAACAAGACCACTTCAAACTTATCAAGTTTAAAAAACTTAATTTTATCACTTGAGATGTGATTTGAGCATCCACTGTCAATAATCCAATAGTTTTGTCCTCTCTTGCATGAAAAGTAGTCACCATAGTTCCATTATGACCTGCTTCTAGACAAACTTCCTTCATACATCTCTCAAGGTTAGTAGAATTAGTTCAAACATTTAGATCCAAGAACAAGCATTCATCATTTTCATCATCTGGGTAATCATATTTATTATCAAATATACTGACATCTTCTTTAACATAATAACTTCTCTTAATTGATTTACCTTTATTCTCCATAAATCTATCATTTGAAGCTTTGATTGGACATCTTGAAGCATAATGATCTATCTGTCCATAGTTGAAGCATTTGAAAGGTAACTTACCTCTATATTTTACAGTTCCCTTTTTCAATCTCCTCACAAAGTTTTCTTCTAACTCATCTGAATCAAATTCCTCATTCTTCTCTACTTTGCAAACTTTAAAAGCAATCTCTTTTCTTGATTCACTTGGACCAAACTCTCACAATTCAAAAGTATTTAAAGCACCAAACAACTAATCTCTAGAATAATGATCTAAATTATGAGCTTCTCAATAGTAGAAACCTTATGACTATAATATTTGGGAAGAGTTCTTAATACCTTCTTTACCACCTCATCTTCTTCAAGTTTTCCACCAAGGCCTCTGATGGAATTGAAAACTTCATCCACTCTATGTATTGAGCCTGTAATATCTTCATCTTTTGTTATCCTTAGTGTTTCAAATTTAGTCTTCAAATTTTTCATCTTTGTCTACTTGACCTTATCATCTCCTTCATAGACACTTTCCAGTTTCTTCTAGATTTCTTTAGCAGATTTATAGCTCATAACCTTCACAAGTTCTGAATTAGAAATACCGCTCAAGAGATCATACCTTGCTTTTACATTGTTCTCATAAGCCTTGATCCCATCATCAATTGACGGTTCATTTGTAGACATAGTACATCCATCTTAAATTAACTTCCAAACTCCAAACACTAGGGAAACAAGGAAACCTCCCATCTCGGTCTTCAAGAATGCATAATTAGATTTATCAAATAGAGGAGCCACATTCTTGTGTGCCATCAGATCTAACTTAAGTGGTTAAGCTTTCTTCTAAGGAACCTTTCTTTAATACCAATTGTTGAATGCACAAGACAACTAAGAGAGGGGGTTGAATCAATTGTACATTAAAATATCAAAACCCTCATTGACCTTCAGATCCACATTAATCCTTAAACCCTTAACAATATTTAAACCCTTATTATGAATTAGTATAATATGAACATGAGAAATATTAATGAGAACACATCCATACACATGAGAACACCATATTTACGTGGAAAAACCAAGAAGGGAAAAACCATGGTGAGGATTAGTTCACAATAAAAAAATAATTACACTGAATACAATAGGCTCACTGTTGGAGGGCTCACTATCTAAAATAAATAAGGGCTCACTACCAATGGCTCACTGCTAGATTAGAAAGAAGAAGAAATAAGATTGTTAAAAAGAGAAATCCATCTTAGAGTAATAGAGAATATCCACCACTACAACTCTACATCATCGGTAACCTCCAGCTCACTGGTATCAAAAACTTCAGGTACTTTGCAAAATGTAGACCCTTCTGCTCACTGCATTGGATTCATAGGAATTAAGATCATACTTCAGAATATCTTTGCATTTTATTAAATTGGTATCTCAACACATCCTCACATCTACACAAACTTCTCCAATAATTCATCTTTCCTTTATACCATTCACAATCTTAGAAACATCTTTCAAGGTCAGATATACACCTCAAATGTGCAAAGTAAAATTAGTTTGGAACCAAAACATTCCTGCATTGGAGAGGAATGAAGGTAGACCACATCACACCTTAACTCAGACCTAAATCCACATAAGCCTACCACACCATGCTTCCACAAACATTGAATCACATCCACAATTAGTGTAAACACCCAAGGTCAGTCGAACCTGTGTTAACACCATTAAACATTTAGGTAGGTACACACACAACACTTAAACATATTCTAGAATATTCCATCAACATGTTGAAATCCAACAAATCCTTTGCAACATCATACACCTGAAGAACGTAATCATTTTGTACACCCTGTTAACCTTCCACACACTGTAACACATGAATCCAACCTTGCGGAGCACCAAAACTCAAACAAATCAAACTGAAGATAGATATGAAAAATATAAGCACACTCCTATATCCACAAAACTATAAACCACAATGCAGAGAAATGTGGAGCAAAACCATTTCTCCTAGACAACACTACTTCACAATTCACACACTCATGAACACAACTTCTTCTATTGAATGATCCAAAACATTAACCTCTGGATATAACACCTTTGAACATATCTAATCAACATATCCAAACCACACAAGCATATCTTCAACAATGAAGAAATGCAGAGCAAGACACTAAACACTACTCTGCCACACTAAACACTCTTTTATTCAAATTTTCTCAAAAGCACTGGGAAACCAAGCAACACAAACACCAATTGAACATATGCAACACTCTTCTTATAATCTCAACCACACAAGAGGTTGAACATCCACAAACATATGATCTTCAAAGCAACACTAGAGGTTGATATTAGTGATACTACTAATGACAACATAATGCAACTAATCAAAGAATCTCCATAGTTTGATATCAATGCAACAACAAAGATCTATTGACATTAATGGAAACATGATCTTTGATTGGGTAAATACATACAATATTAAAAACACTATATCAAAGACTAAAAAAAAAGAACCCTTAAAAATATTGTGGATGTGTACATCTTCAATTATAAACCATTGTACAATAGTAAAAGGGTAGTAAATTACTCATTAATAAATTGAAAGCAACGAAGCAATATTCATATTAAAAATTAAAAAATTAAAAAATATTTAGAACTTTGTAACTGTATATATCCAATACTTATATGTTTTGCAACATTAAGAACAAGGCTAAATTAGTTGTATTAATTAATTGAAAACAATGAAGTGAATTATTGCACAATTTTTTCTTTAAACATAAATTTGTGTTAAGTATATCATTTCCCAAATTAAAAAAGGATTATAAATTAACATAAAGGACATTAAAATTGAATTTTGACATGGTAAATAATTGCACAACTTAGAAAACACTACAAATCATTTATATTAAAAATAAAAAAACTAAAGATTTGTAACAACTACCCAACTAATCACTGATTAAGTACGAAAATCAATGAAATACATGAGCTAATGTAGATCCAATCTAAAGGAGTCAAACAATTGACCATTTTTTTTAGAATATAAAATGATTCTACAACTATTACAATTATCACAAGTTCATTCTAATACATTGGCATAAGTATAAGACTCGCGTCAATAAGTTACAACTGCTAGTACACACATTTTGAAATTAGATTCATACTATATGCAATCAATCTACTTATAGCAGTCATTCTCTTTCATAACTAATTATAATGACCATGATCTTTCATAACAATTCAAAGATATCATGTTGTAAATGATAAATATAAGTATTAAGTAAGAGTCATTTACCTATCTAAATAAATAAGACATAAAATAAACACTATATCATCATTTGCATTATAGAACCTATACTAATTTCGTCTATAACTTGAAGTGGAAGAAAGAGAGAGAGGATGTTAATGATTTATATCACACTTGTACAATTAGTTGCTTGTCAACATAATAATTCCTATTTATGCTTCAACAATACTTAACATATTCAAATTTTCTACCTAACTATCTTCATTTCTAGACAATCAATACAATAATCCAATGATTAAGCTAGGCTAATTAAATGGGATGTGACAACAGTAAGGAACAGCGTGCAACAAGTACCATTATACCAATTCACATACAAATGAATATCATTGTACAATTTCATCATACTCCAATAGTTGCATCCATACTAATAAAAAATTTAATTATATAATGAGGTAACACATACTATTGGATTTTCATGTGAATAATTTATCATAGCAGCTACAACATTCATAATATGATATTATAAAATTTTATAAACTAAAATAAGAATCATTTACTTCATAACTAGTAAAAATAGATTCCAAATTTAAATATATAGCATTTAAGCCAAACCTCTTATGTCCTTTATCTTTAATCTGAAGTGGAATAGGGTAGAGAGAGCATCACCAAGACAATTTTTTCCCTGCCTTGAAGCCATATGCTTTCTCATGCTACCCTACGAAGGGATCTTGATCCATCATGAAGAGTCTAGCAATTTATGGCCAACATGTGTGAAATTTGTGTACCTATGGAATAACTGACACATGCAACCTATTAATGCCTCAAGAAAAATATCTAAGCATATGTCCTTTACCAATGATGTGACTCAATTTAATTCAACAATCTTCTCTTATTTGAATTAACTACTTTGGCAAAGCATTTGTTTATAATTTGAACCCTCAGGTCTGTCCTAATAATCACATGCACCTTTACACATGTTTAAGTATTTAAAATTTTTACATGTCATTTAGTCAAGTAATAGGGGCTTATGCCTTTGACCATATTTTCAATCATAATTCCCTCTAACACAATGGATCATGCCATTAGGTTTTTGCTTGAAAAAAAATTAGCATGGCTTTCCTTTTATATCAGTCAACCAATCACTAGGTATCTTGTATAGATGTTAGATTCAACTGATCCATCTTGCATGAGAAAAATCGTAATAAATATAGAATCTCATAGATTATTGAATGTAGGAATTCCACAATTCAGCAAGGTACATTGCAATGATCACATGAACTTCAAATATGGGGTTTAGAACTATTACACTATAGAACCCTTAATTGGAAATTACCAGTAAATAATGCAACACTTGTACTCTTGATAATAACACAACTTAACTACAAAATTCAATGTTGGAAAGAGCAGCAAGCTACATAATAGATTTCAATCTTAAACATAACATAGAATCTCAGAATATGTGCTTAGTACAGATCATGATATAGATGGTCATGAACAGTCTATTGACCATAGTGTTGTAAATGAACAACATAAAGTTGATGAAATAATTTTCCATGTCTATTGTATAGTACTACAATAGTCATGTGGAAGTACTTTCACCATTAATTAATAATCTAAGTAAGAATTATATGTTACTAGCAATTTTATGCCCAATTCATGGCTCAACAACAACAATATCCTACTATGAAATATATATTTATTGGCCCTTAATTCATAAAGAAATTATAGACCTAGGGTTTTGGTTCAACCCAGTTTTGTTTTGTTAGAGTAATCATGCATTAGCTAATAATTAATTAATCTTTAATTGATTATTAGTCTAATTTATTCTCATGCTCTTAAGCTAAACTTAGGATTTCTTTATTCAGTTAACTAAGTTCTTTTTTGTTAACTGAAGTGATAAATTATTAGGGTTGCTCCTATATAGTACTCAACCCTCATTGTATTATCACCTTGGAGATTTACTCTTGAACACTCAACCTTTGAGGACTCTTGTTTTCCTTGAAGATTCTTGAGGTTCTTTTGTAGCTTTTTCTTCTTAAGGAATATTGTATATATTATTTGTACATCTCTTGCATGGAAGGTGTCTTTGTTTGTTGTTTGATCCTATGGCTCATGTTTCTCACAATTCTAACATGGTATTAGAGCATGGATTCAACAAACCCCTTCTTGATTTATGAGGTTTTTTCTTCAACAAGGGTTACAAGCTTCAAATTTGGAATCCCCTTTGATTTTTTTGCAAATTTTGGAGGTGGAAATTTTTTGTGCATTTTTGCTTGAAAAGGACCTCATTGTTGGATTTAGAGTTGTCGAGAAAGTTAGATTTGGATTTTTTTGGCTTGATTTAAACTCCTGACGTCAGATTTGTGAGCATTTGAAGCAATTGCTTTTTTTCCAGATCAGGAGGGTAGCTTCATTTTCGGTTTATTTTGCAACAAAAAAAAACCTCATGGTTATTTTTAGGAGGTTGATTCCATAAATTTTGATATATAATTTGACCTATTTCAGTGTCAAGAGCTTTTGAGGCAAAAAAATTTGTACAAGGGCCCCTACGACCCTTGTACGGATTCTTGCACACAATCCGAGAAAATAAAGGGAAAAAATAAATCTTTAGGTTGATTTTTTTCAATTTCCTAATTTTTAGAAATTAAAAAATAAAAATAAAATAATAAATTAAACAAGTTTTTTAAATTAAAAAGGGTGATGTATTCATTTAAAAAAAAATGGGGTGCATTTTTGCGTAGGGTACTATGCATGCAATACCCTAGCACAAGCCCTCTTTAATGCCGCCAACAACTTCAAAATAGTGGTACATTTTTTTTCTTTTACGATAGGTCACTTTTCTGACTGGCAACTACCACCTTTTTCGGTGACGGTAAATTTTTTCCTACCGATTTTTTTCGCCAACGCCAACCAAAGGAATCTTTTCAAATATTTCAACAACCACATGGGAATATTTTGACAAAATTTGTTTTCTGGGGGCCAAATATTTTTTTAACGAGAGAGTATTCCCTGGAATATTTTGCTGATGTCAGCAGTACGGCCTAGGGCATGGCCCCTTTGAATGATATCATATTTTGGTAAATGAGATATCATCAGAAAGCTAGTTCCACCAAATTTCCAATCGTGTGGGTCTTATCACTTTTTTTTTATGCTAGTGCATTTTATAGCCTATTGAAATCAGAGGTACTGTTTTCAGTCCCAAGCTCGTAACTTTTGAACAATTTCTCCATTTTTTGTGATTCCAGTAGTGTTGGAACTATCTTTCAAAGCTCTTCACAACCATTCATGAACTCTTTCCAAATTGCTCTCTAGGTACATTTTATTCAGTTTTTGGTTTTTTCATACTTTGATGAATTACTGGGATGTCTTGTTGGAAGTTTGGAAGTCTGTCATTGTTGATGTTGCTTGGAAACATGAGCATGAAGTGTACATACATCGATTGATTTGTTTGACCCAATGTTGTCATTGATGTCAACATTGTGGGGAATCCTTTTTTGGTGTCATTTGTACAATACTACTATACCAAAAAGTTGATCTATCATAAATTTGTCTAAGTGTTCCCTACTAATGATGTTATGGTTTAGTGCATCAATTTTTGGGTCTGCACTTCACCGCAAGGAAAGGTGTAACTATGTGCTTGTAACCATATCATTATGACTCGATTATACAACTATATTTAAGATCTTGAGAATTATTGTGAAGAGTACCGAAAGATATCAATGATAGAGTTCAACTCTGTATATCACTTTCATCTCTCTAATTAGTTTACCAATGTGGGAGATTCTAAATTTTCTTAAGAATGTTTTGACGTTGCAATCCTAGAGTTAGTCTCACTATTGTCAGCGAAATAAGAAAATAAAGAAATATTGAATCTGGAAGGTGCGTATATTTGGAAGCATGTGTATGATTGGAAGTTTTAATGATTAGGTCCTATTCCTAGATGACCTAATACATGATATGCGTTGAGTAGATTAAATATACATTGCTGATGTTAGTTGGATCTATTTTGGGTCCACACCGACTTAAATTAAGAATTGCACATTTTTCTTGGGTGTGAAGATGATTTTGAATCTTGTGTGGTGCCGACAGAAGCTATTTTGAATTGTTTTGTTTACATCTAATTAGGCTAACCTAATTGATGTGTGCAGATCTATTTGGGTATATATATGAGATATTTTGGAATTGAAGTGTGTGAGAACATAAATAAATGCGCAAGCAAAAATGAGATATCATATGCAAGTGGTGTTATATGATGCGAACATGTGAATTTAGTGGTAAGAGTCCAAAATCAGAGCAGAGTTGTTGAGTGACTGCTAAGCAATGCAATACCTCATATTCAGAGCTTCAAAGGAACTAAAATATAACACAAGAAGGGTGCACTTTGCATCAGTTCATACTTTGGCAGTGAGCCACACTTTTGTATTGTACTTAACTCTAGCTGTGAGCCTTATAAGGATAGTATTTCCTAGTAGTGAGCCCCTATAATATACTATATCTAGATATAATATATTGTGAGCTAATCCTCACCGTGGTTTTTACCATTTTGGGTTTTCCACGTAAAAATCTTGGTGTTCTTGTTTTTTGTGTTTTTATGGATGAGTCATACTTTCATTTCTTATTTCAATTAATATGGTTTGGTGAATGAATTTGTTGTGTTCAAAAAGTTATAGAATACTAATTCACTCCCCCCTCTCAATATTTTGAATGTTCAACAATTGGTATCAAAGCTTGGTTCCTTCAGAAAAGCCTAACAACTTAAGGAAGGCCTTGGAAGTTTGAACACATGCTAGAAAAGAAGTGTCTTATTCCTTCAAAATAAATTTCTACATATGATTGCATATTTGATAAAGAAGAACTTAAGGTTGCTCTTGAAGATCTTGACAGAGTTGAAATTGAGAACAAAAGCTTGAAGGAAATACTAGGATAAGCAAATAAATGCATCAAAAATTTGAGAGAACAAATCAAGAAGTTCAGAGAGATACATAGGGAATTCAATATATAATTGAAGCAATCAAATGAAGAGATCATCATACTAAAAGTACAAATGGAAGAAAAGAAGATGATTGAGGAATGTCTGAATGTAGTGGTACAAAACAAGACTGAAGAATGCTCTAAACTTGAACAAGAAGTGGTAAATCTTGGATCTGATCTGAAAAAGGCAAGAATACATGAGGAGAAATTCAAAATAAGTACTACAATACTTGATGAGTTGATTGCAATACAGAAACCCTCTAAGGATAAAGGTGGTTTGTGACTTGAAGAAGGACGAAGTTCAAAGGAAGATTAGACATCTACCAAGGTTGATAGTCAAAAGGAAATTCAAGGCAATAGGAGACAATTCAGAAATCAAAGACACAATACTGGAAGACCTCCTATCAGATAACCAAATGCTCAAAGGTACCCATCTTTCAATGGTATTTATTTTTCATGCAATAAATATGGACATAAAGCAATAGAATGTAGGAGTAGAGTGAATCAAAATGTTGGATTCTTCTCTGGATAATGATTTGCATGCAAGAAATTTGGACATAGAAGTATTGAGTGCAGAAGTTAGATGATGAATATATATAATACAAGGAGAATGTTTCAATCTTTCAATGGCTACTTTTATACATGTAATATATTTGGACATAAGGCTAACCAGTGTAGATCAAGAATGAATAAAAGTCAGTTTGGTCAAGGAAGTGTTGTGTGCTACAATTGCAACAAGCCTGGACACATTTCAAGATTATGTAGAAGCATGAATGGAAGATAAACTAATCCAAAATAGAGGAATAATTTAGTAAAGAAAGTTGATCCTAATAAGGTTAAGAAGGAAATGGAGAAGATATGGAGAAAGAAAGACGAGACTAAGAATAGAGATGATTCAAGAACTACAAATGCATCTGTACCTGCCTCCGGTACAGATAATTCTTCTGGAAACAAATCCTATGCCAAGGATTAGGGGGAGCAATAATAGGAAATTATTATAACCCCCTAAAGTATGAGATGACATGACTTGGCACGAAGATATTTTTTGAAAAAGGAATTTTTGAAGCTATAGAAGAAAGTTGCAGAAGGAAATATGGCAATGCGGAAGTTTGTGGAGCAACTGTAGATTAACTGTGGATACAAGGGTTCAAAGTTTGAAAACTTATTTTGAAGCATTTATTGTTGACACATTTATTGATACGGGTAAAATCATGGAGTTAAAAACATATTTGATAAGAAAAATTCATTTGATATGAAGGAAATGCAAATTGAAGAAGAGGAAGTGGACTCGAGGCATATTTTGGAAGTAAAACATCAAAACCCTAATCTTTGTCGAAGCAAATTCAAGAGGTATTTTGTTTATACAATTATTCTCTAGAATTTTTATTTTAAATGCAATGGATGGTTTGAAGGTAGTAAATTTCTCAGACAGACCACAAATTAAGTTGAAGAGGCATTCTTGGAAAAATCTATTGGATGACTCGGCGGGTGCATTTTCTCGTACTCCTCTTAGATTTTTTCCCACTAAGGATATTTATGCATACATATATGGGAAAATAGAAGAAATTCCCTCTGTTCGATTGAGTATTTTGTGGACAAAAAAATTGGAAGAAAGTTATAATACCATCAAACTGGAGTACAAAACCCTAGTTGAAAATAAATTGGATGTATGGTAGAAATTCCCAATGTTTGAATTCGACAAGAAGTACATTAGGATCGTATTGAGTAGGATTCATGAAAAAACTATTTGGGTTGACGGTGCACACTCAATAACCGGGGAAGCAATAAGGGATGTGACTGGTTTGTGGTCCTCCGAACTCTGATAGTTTTCTTACTTTTCTACTTCATGAAGGAGAGACCAGTAATTGAAAAAGTGGAATGGTCAAATACAAAACCGACAGCACATCAAGTAAGAAATCTTATGATGAATCTTGGTGGATCTTGGATGCTCAAGAAGATGCTCTTGAAACATTATTTGGAATTTTTCAAATGAGGATGAATAAGAGAATAAGAATACCAGAGAGTGTGGTGGAAAATACTCTGAAGACATCAATTTCCTTGTCTCTACTGATTTATGTTACATGGAAGCAGTTGAGCCTAGACTTGTGTGGATTTTTGAGTTAGATTATGAAGTGACTGTGGTGGAAGTTGATCGTTATGTAGATGTGCTTCTAGGAAGCCCAAAGGACCCCAACAGATCAATTTTAGAGGTCAGGTCTATGACTGAAGCCTTCGGTAGTTCACAAAGAATGGGTAAGAAAATAAAAAGTGTTTCCATCAAGCAAGAGGTTACAAAACAAGAGGAAGTCAATTTGATGTAACCCAACATGAGCATGAAAGCAAAAGTTCACAAGAATTGGATGAAGCAATAAAATATTTACAAGAGGTAATCCCTTGTGCAATCATTAATACATCAGTTTCCACTTTGGAAAATATTAGGAGTACGGTTGATTCATTGAAAGAATACATCTTCGGTCTAAAATTACAAATAGGAAATAAGTCATAAGAAAGGACTACAGAGGAGAATCTAGAGGATATCAAAAAGAAATATGTAGATGCACATCACAGAGTCATGAAGGAATTGAAGGATGTTCAATCTTATGAAGAAGAAGCACATGAATTAATATCTTATTGTTTGAATTAGTCTAATTGGACACAAATACAAAGAATGAAATGAGTTGAAATGAAATTTGGATAAGCACTCAAGCAGATGTTTATAATTTAGCAAGTGACAGAAACAATAAGAATTGGTCTTACATCTTGCAACTACAGGACAATTTCTTTACCTTATAGAATAAGAGAACACAGATAATAAAGTATTATGTGGCACTAAGAGATTTAGTAAAAATAAGGCACAATCCTATATCAAGTGCCCTTTCTAGTGCTAACAATCTATCATAAATAAATCCCATCCCCAACACTGTGGAAGAAGGAATAGAGTCTCTAACAAAGCTTGAATTATTTTACAAGAATCTTGTACATGCAATAGGTTCTTGGGAAGAAGGAAAAGCTACTTGGCAGGATACTTTGAAGAATCTCAAGGGATCTTCATCTTTAGGTTGATATGTCTTATCTTTTTTATCAAAATTATCTTTTTTGAAAATGATGTATACATACATATATTCAAGGGAAATATACTAGACCCCTACATGATCTTTTCCATTGATGTCAAAGGGGGAGAGATAGGGAGAGATAATGTGAGAGTTAAACATTTTTTTCAAAATTAATTTTGAAAGGGGGAGTTGTCAATGTTGAAAGGGGGAGTTAAGGTTAGGGAGAAATAAGTTTTGGAAAATATTTTTAATATGCATGTTGCCATCAATGACAAAGGGGGGGATTGTTGGAGGTTTGGAATTCTGTCATTATTGATGTTGCTTGGCAACATGAGTATGAAGTGTACATACATTGGTTGATTTGTCTAACCCAATATTGTCACTGATGTCAACATTGTGGGGAAGCATTTTTTGGTGTCATTTGTACAATACTACTTATATCGAAAAGTTGATCTATCAAAAAAAATTCTAAGTGTTCTTTGTTGATGATGTTGTCGTTTAGTGCATCATTTTTTGGGTTCGCACTTCACCGCAAGAAAAGGTATAAATTTGTGCTTGTAACCATATCATTATGACTGGATTATATAGCTATATTTAAGCTCTCGAGAAGTTTTGTGAAGAGTACCGAAAGATATCAATGACAAAGTTCAACTTTGTATATCATTGTCATCTCTCTAATTAGTTTACCAGCATGGGAGATTCCACATTTTCTTATGAATAATGTTTTGACGTTGTGGTTCTAGAGTTAGTCTTACTAATGTCAGTGAAATGAGAAACTAAAGAAATATCGAATCTAGAAGGTGCGTATATTGGGAAGTGTGTGTATTATTGGAAGTTTTTGTGATTAGGTCCTATTCTTGGCTGACCTAATACATGATATGCATTAAGAAGATTAAATATACATTGCGGATGTTAGTTGGATCTATTTTGGGTCCATGTCGGCTTAAATTAAGAATTGCACATTTTTCTTGGGTGTGAAGATGATTTTGAATCTTGTGTGGTGCCGACAGAAGCTATTTTGAATTGTTTTATTTACATCTAATTAGGTTGACCTAATTGATGTGTGCGGATGTATTTGGGTATATATATGAGATATTTTGGAATTGAAGTATGTGAGAACATAAATAAATGTGCAAGAAAAAATGAGATATCAAATGCAAGTGGTGTTATATGATGTGAACATGTGAATTCAGTGGTAAGAGTCCAGAATTAGAGCAGAGTTGTTGAGCAACTGCTAAGCAGTGCAATACCTCATATTCAAAGCTTCAAAGGAACTAAAATACAACACAAGAAGGGTGCACTTTGCATCAGTTCATACTTTGGCAATGAGCCACACTTTTGTATTGTAGTTAACTCTAGTTGTGAGCCTTATAAGGACAGTGTGTCCTAGCAATGAGCCCCTGTAATATACTATATCCGAATATAATATATTGTGAGCTAATCCTCACCATGGTTTTTCCCATTTTGGGTTTTCCACGTAAAAATCTCGGTGTTCTTGTGTTTTTTGTTTTTTTGGATGAGTCATGCTTTCATTTCTTATTTCAGTTAATATGGTTTGGTGAATTTGATGTGTTCAAAAAGTTATAGAATATTGATTCACCCCCTTCTCAGTATTTTGAATGTTCAACACGTCTTAGCTCTTGGAAACTTTTCATTTATACGAGATGACTTGTTTTTGGATATTCTTGATGTATTTCCAATATTCTATCCTATTTGGGCATTGTAGATATCTTTCTCATACACATTCTCTTTTGTAGACACACTAAGATAAAGTGTCATTTTGGTGTATACTTTTTGGGGATTTTGCACATCCTATTGTGCCTTTTGTATTCGAACTATGATATAAAGTTCCATGGGGGGTTGTATGATTTCCTTTGGTTTTCCATCACACCTTTGTAAAGAGAGTGTCCCTTCCACAACAATAGTGAATATTAGTGATTCTTGCTCATACGTGTGTGACTTACTTTGCACATCCTTTTATTTGTAGGTTGTTTCTCCTACATGCACTTCTTGATGACACAAAATTACAGTGTACCTATCTTGGCTCTCCCTTTTCAACATTATGGGGGGGTTCTATTGTTGGTGCTAATGCTTCTTTGGTTTCACGGTTTGGAGTGATCTATGTATCTAGTTCTTGTTCCTATGTACTAGTTGGATGTAGCATACATCAACAACCAGTTACCATTGCATTTCAATGATATGGATCATTTACCATATGGACACTCTTTCATTCCTATTTCTGGAGGTTCTTCATTTTAGCACCATATAAGTCATCATTTGACATCAGTCTACAGCTTCTTCATGCTTCAACAATGTTCTACATATTCCTCTCCTTTGGGACACTGTTTCGATTGGAGGCTTCTTAGTCCTTCACACCTTGATTTGGAGGATTTTTCAGTCCTTCATTCACCTTTCTCTCTTTTGGAGAGGAGTTTTCTCCCATAGTGATTTTCTCCTTTTCTCCAATTGTTAGATATCTTTTGTTTGTAAATTGGTACCTCACCAGGTCCTATTTTTTGGGACCCATCATGCATTCTTTTTAGGGTTTTTAGCTACTCCTTGAGTTCATCTTAAGGGGGTTGTTAGAGTAATCATGCATTAGCTAATAATTAATTAATCTTTAATTGAGTATTAGTCTAATTTATTCGCACGCACTTAAGCTAAACTTAGGAGTTCTTTATTCAGTTAACTAGGTGCTTTTCTATTAACTGAAGTGAGAAATTATTAGGGTTTCTCCTATTTAGTACTCAACCCTCATTATATTATCACCTTGGAGGTTTAATCTTGAACTCTCAACCTTTGAGGACTCTTTTTTTCCTTAAATATTTTTGAGGTTCTTCTGTAGCTTTTTCTTGTTGAGGAATATTGCATATCTTGTTTGCAGATCCCTTGTGTGGAAGGTGTCTTTGTTCGTTGTTTAATCAAGTGGCTCATGCTTTTCACAATTCTAACATGGTATCAAAGCATGGATTTAGCAAACCCCTTCTTGATTTATGAGGTTTTTTCTTCAACAAGAGTTACAGGCTTTAGATTTGGAATCCCTTTTTCTTTTTTCACAAATTTTAGAGGTGGGTGATATTTGCGCATTTTGGTGCAAAAAGGACCTCACTATTGGACTTAGAGCTATCAAGAAAGTCAGATTTTGCTTTTGTTTGTGGTGCGAGGGCATCTACAACCATGTTTCAAAATTTGATTTGGTAATATGTAATAAGGTGATTTTTTGGGTGTCTTGAGTCTATTTTCTTTTAATAAGGTCTAAATAGACCATCTCAAATGTTTCAAATGTTTAGGAGGGTCAAATAGCAAAATGATGTAAAAGGAAACAAAGTATTGTTAACATAGATATGTAACCAGTGTAATTTGGCCTCCAACGGTCATTAGAAGTTTAATTTCTTTTTGAAGAGGCAGTTGTTCATTGGTTTGTAGGGGATAAGCCTTTAAAAGGGCATGGAAACTCATTTGTAACGTTGTCTTGAGAATTTGAGGCATTAGCAATAAGAAATTTTTGTTTTCTCATACATTTTCTGAGTTTCCTTTACATTTTCCAGACTTGTACAGAACCGTACAAGCTTTACATGATCTGAAATCATCAATGTTTGTAGTTGCATATGTTCACCTTCAATTTCATTTGGTTTGAAGTCTTAATTCACTATTTTGTGTGTGGAATCAACAGAATTCAGGGGCTGCTCTGTTTTTGTTGAGTCAAGGGTTTGAGAGACAAAACATGATGTATTAATCAACCCACTTGTTGTTTGACACTGTAACTTGGTGGATAGATTTGTAACATGTTAGGATAGATGTTTAAATGCATTTGGGATTAGGGAGAGTCATTTGTATGGCATTTGTGTGATGCCCTAGGGCTGAGCAGGGTTATTTCAACATAGAAATGAGGAACTGAGGTTGGTTTTTTGCAAACTAATGTGTGTAGGGACCTTGTGAGGGTTTGTTGAGTTTTTGCATAGGTATTGAGAGATGTTTGGGGCACTGGCTTGATTGGTGAAGCCTTGGAGTTACGTTTTCCACTAAAACCCTTAGTAAATGCATTAGAAATGAGGGTTTGTGAGATCAACATGGTGGAACCCTTAAACCTATAAATAAATTATGGAATTTGGTGTTTTGTTACATGAGTAATGACTTTCTGATGTTATTTTATGAAATTCAGATGTTTAAGGAGTACTTTTTTTGTAAAAAGGGCTAATTATGTAGCCTTTTCCATGCTAGGGTTATCGAAAGTCAATTATGATCCAAAAGAGTTGCTATTGAGTTTGACATATTTTGTGTAGTTCCCAAATGGGTATTTGAATCCATAATTGGATTGGTAGGTGTTTTGGAAAAGTTTTGTGAAAAAACTCAAAAACCGGGTTCCCACTACTACAAGTGATGCATGGGCTAATGTTGCAGCGATGGAAGAAATGAGGGTTCTAGGTGTGGAAACTTGCTTGATGGTCTTGTTTGATCATGTTCATGGTGTTCAGGCTCTTTCCAAGCCTTCTAGTTGCTTCTGGTTGTAAGGTGTTAAGTTGGGTTATTAGGTTCCTTATGAGTAAATAGTGAATTGTGTGTGTGTGTCCACATAGAGTATTTGAGAGAAGCTATTGAAAAAGGAGTTGCTTCCCCTACCACTCTGCATCAGTTTTTCTTGATTTGGACTCCTAATATCAAATCCATGAGGGTTTAAAGCAATTCTTTTTTTTTAGATCCATAGGGTAGTTGCATTTTTGGTGCATTTTGAAACAAAAAGAACCTCACATTTGCGTTTAGGAGGCCGATTCCACGATTTTTGATATATAATTGGACCTATTTCGATATCGGGAGCTTTTGAGGAATTTATTTTTTGTATAGGAGCTCGTACGACCCCTATATGGATTCCTACACGTAATCCGAGAAAAAAGGGAAAAAATAAATCTTCAGGTCATTTTTTTTAATTTCTTAATTTTTTTAGAAATTAAAAAAATAAATAGGTTTTTTAAATTAAAAAAGGTGATGTATTCATTTTTTTAAAAAATGGGGTGCATTTTTGTGCAAGGTATGTGTAGTACCCTAGCGCAAGCTCTCTTTAATGCAACCAGTGACTTCAAAGCAATGACAAATTTTTTGACTTTTCTCCAGCAAGGTCATTTTTCTAACCAACAACTGCCACCTTTTCCAATGACGGTAAATTTTTTCTCATTGATTTTTTCACCAACGTTAGCCCAAGGAATCTTTCTAAATATTTTGGCAACCACATGGGAATATTTTGGCAACATTTGTTCTCTAGGGGCCGATTTTTTTCTAACAAGGGAGAATATTCCTTGGAATATTTTGCTAATGTTAGCATGATTTTGTTAGAATTTTGAAACAAGCACAAAACCACGAGCCTTAAGATCAAACAACAAAAAATACACCTTTTATGCAAGAGATTTGCAAACAATATATGTAATATTCTTCAACAAAAAAAATCTACAAAAGCAAGAGACTCTCAAAAAGATATGAAAGCTCAAGATATTCTCCAAATAATTACAATGAGGGTTGAGTGCTTATAAGAGCAAAGCCCTAAATGAGAAAGGCATTAGATCATGACAAGTGTCAACATCACATGAGATAAGACATAATAATCTAATATTAGCTCAACTAATAAAGCAATCCTAAGTTTAGCTTAAGTGCATGAGAATAAATTAGACTAATAATCAACTAAAGATTAATTAATTATAAGTTAATGCATGTTATATCTAACAACCCCCCTTAAGATGAACTTAGGGAGTAGCTAAAAACCCTAAAAAAGAATGCATGATGGGTCTCGATAAACAAGGCCATGTAAGGTACCCATGTACAAACAAAAGATCTCTATAATTTGGAGAAATAGAGAAAACCTCATGGGAAAAACTCCACTCCAAAAAGAGATGAAAGCCAAGTGGAGGACTAAAGAAGCCTCCAAACAAGACAATATTTTCCCAAAAGATAGGAACAAAAGATGAACAAAAGGAACACCATTGAAGCATGAAGAAGTTGAAAACACTTTCGAAGAATGACTGTTGTAATGCTGAAAAATAGAATGCAAGAGTGTCCATGATATGGTAAGTGATCCATATCACTGAAATGCAAGTAACCAGCCACTGATGTACATTGCATCCGAAAGTACATAGGAACATATACTATATACATAGCTCACTCCAACGTGAAACCAAAGAAGCATTAGAACCAATAGTAGAACGCCCCCTATAATGTTGAAAAGGGAGAGGCGTAACAGTGACATTGAAAGTGAATGCCAAAAAGAAGTGCATGAAGAAGAATCAGGAACATCTGAACGTGCAAACATGAAAGTACCCACATATAAAGGGTGTGCAAACAAAAGGCACACTTGCATGAGGTTGTTGTCATGGAAGGGAACTCACTTGACAAAGGTAGGATGGAAAACAAAGGAAAAACATCAAACCCCCTCATGGCACTTTATAACATAGTGCGAGTACAATAAGGCACAAAGTGATGTGCAAGATCCCATAAAAGATACACTTGTGGCACTTTATTTCAATGCATTTACATAATAAAAAATTCATACAATGGGAGCCCATAATGTTCAAAAAAGGACTACATGCTGAAAATACAATTCTCTAAAAAAAAAAAAAGGAAACTGGTAGCACCATGATGAAGTACACGAAAAAACATGCACTTTCAAAAAAGCAAGACCCAAAAATGTGTCCAGATGCAAAAGATATGGCCCATCGAAGTCTCCAAAATGAGAACTAAACAACATCACTAAGAAATCAAAACATTGGAAAAAACTAGAAGCCTAGTCTAGAAAATGCCTACACCACTGCGAAGAGCTTGAAATTCTAATCCATTTCAAAAAAAATTGCACTGAAAAATATAGTCATATGACCAAGATATGGCCTCTAGAAGATAGGGTGCAAAAATGAAAAACCCAACGGAGAGGGGCTAAGTAGGGAAAAAAATGATCTCTACCAAATTTGTCAAAAAAATAGGCAAAAATAGGGGTCTGCCAATTTTAGAGGTGCTAATAAAAAAGTTCTCCAATTACAATGCATGTGACATTTATTTGCAAAAAAAAATATTGCAAAAAAATTGCATGTTTTATTTTTAAAGAAAAAACATAAAAAAAAAACTTATATATATTTTAAAAAAAACATATTAAAAATCATGTTTTTTTATTTTTAAAGTTTGAAAACAAAACATTAAAAACAAACTATTATATTTTTATTGTAAAAATATATATATATAAATAAAAAAAATTTAAAAGGTTGGCCATGGGCAGGTCCCAAGGGGTCGCCGCCCTACCAATGGTAGGAGGTGGTACCCCATGGCGGGTGGGACCCATGAGGCTGCCGCCTTATCATGGCAGGGGGTGGTACACCCAAAAGGTACCCTTTTCCCATTTTTTTTTTAAAATCACTTTTTAAAAATACAAAAAATCTACGTGTAGTTTTTTTAAAAACTTTTGAATTTTTTTTTTAAAAGTGTAGGAAAAGCTTTTAAAAATTGAAATATTTTCACCTCGTCTGGCGTGTTGGGAGGTCGTGCGACCTCCTAGCAAAAGTCCTCGAAACTCGACATGGATTTTGATGATATGATAGGTGATCTTGAGGTTTTGGGTCTTCATGGCGATGGTGGCGATCTATTTCACACCAAAATGCACCAAAATTGCAACCCTTCCCGGATCCAAACAAAGCAACCACTTCAAACCTTCATAGATCGGCCTCAAGAGTCAAAATTAGGCGAAACAAAAGCCAAATTTGACTTTCCCAATGGCTCTGAATCTAGTGGTGAAGTTATTTTTGTGCCAAAATGCACCTAAAATTGCCCACCTCCAAAATTTGCAAAAAAAATAAAAGAGGATTCAGTTCTGAAGCCTGCAACCCTTGTTGAAGAAAATAAACCTCATAAATCGAGAAGGGGTTTGATGAATCCACACTCTGATACCATGTTAGAATTGTGAAACAAGCACAAAACCACGAGCCACAGGATCAAACAACAAACAAATACACCTTCTACACAAGAGATTTGCAAACAATATATGCAATATTCTTCAACACGAAAAAGCCATAGAAGCAAGAGACTCTCAAGAAGATATGAAAGATCAAGATATTCTCTAGATAATTACAATGAGGGTTGAGTGCTTATAAGAGCAAAGCCCTAAATGAGAAAGGGATCATATCATGGCAAGTGTCAACATCACATGAGATGAGACATAATGATCTAATATTATCTCAACTAATAAAGCAATCCTAAGTTTAGCTTAAGTGCATGAGAATAAATTAGACTAATAATCAATTAAAAATTCATTAATTATTAGCTAATGCATGATAACTCTAACAAATTTCATGTTGACATCAACAGTATAGCCTAGGGCATGGCCCCCTTTGAACCCTCCTCATGCCCTAAAGGAGGTTTTTTTTTTCTTTTGGCCATAACTTGGGCATACGATATCAAATTTTGGCAAACAAGATACCATTAGAAAGTAGGTTCTGCGAAATTTCTAGTGGTGTGGGTCTCATCACGTTTTTTGTTGTTGGTGTAATCTATAGCCTATTGAAGTTAGAGGTACTATTTTTAGTCTTGAGTTCATAACTTTTGACTAGTTTATTCATTTTTTGCGAGTCCAGCGACATTGGAACCGTCTTTCAGAGCTCTTCATATCCATTTATGCAATTTTTCTAGATTGCTCTCCAAGTACATTTTATTCAATTTTTGGTGTTTTCACACTCTGGTGAATTACTTGGATGTCTTAGCTCCTATAAACTTTTTGTTTTCCTGGGATGACTCTTTTTGGCTATTCTTCATGTATTTCTAGTATTTTATCCTATTTGGGCATTGTAGATATCTTTTTCATGCACATTCTCTTTTGTAGATGCACTGAGATAAATTGACATTCTGGTGTATATTTTTTGGGGATTTTACACATCCTATTGTGCCTTTTGTATTTTCACTATAATATAAAGTTTCATGGGGGGGTTGATGTTTTCCTTTAGTTTTCCATCACACTATTTTCAAGTGAGTGTTCCATGAAAACAGTGAATACTAGTGATTCTTGCCTCATGTGTGTGTGTCTTAGTTTGCACACCCTTTTATTTGCAAGATGTGTCTCCTACATGCACTTCTTGATGACACACAGTTACAGTGTACGTGTTTGGCTCTCCCTTTTCAATATTATATGGGGGTTTCTATTGTTGGTGTTAATGCTTCTTTGGTTTTGTGGTTTGGAGTGATCTATGTATCTAGTTATTGTTCATATTTACTAGTCGAATGCAACATACATCAATAGCTAGATACAAACACATTTCGGTGAGATGGATCATTTACCATATGGGCACTCTTGCATTCTTGTTTCTGAAGGTTCTTCATTTCAACACCATATCAGTCATCATTTGATAGTAGTCTACAACTTCTTCGTGCTTCAACAATGTTCTACATGTTCCTCTTTTTTGGGACATTGTTTCGGTTGGAGGCTTCTTAACTTCCTTCACACCTTGATTTGCATATTTTTCAATCCTTGATTCACCTTTCTCTCTTTTGGAGAGGATTTTTCTCCCATAGTGGTTTTCTCTTTTTCTCCAATTATGAGGGATCTTTTGTTTGTACATGGGTACCTCAACAAGCCTTATTTTTCGAGACCCATCATGCATTCTTTTTAGGGTTTTTAGCTACTCCCTAAGTTCATCTTAAGGGGGGTGTTAGAGCAATCATGCATTATCTAATAAACTAATTAATCTTTAATTGATTATTAGTCTAATTTATTCTCATGCACTTAAACTAAACTTAGGAATTCTTTATTCAGTTAACTAAGTGTTTTTTTGTTAATTAAAGTGAACAATTATTAGGGTTTCTCCTATATAGTACTCAACCCTCATAGTACTATCACACTAGAGATTTACTCTTGAACTCTCAACCTTTGAGGACTCTTGTTTTCCTTGAGGATTCTTGAGGTTCTTCTGCAGCTTTTTCTTGTTGAGGAATATTGCATATATTGTATGCAGATCTCTTGTGTGGAAGTTGTCTTTGTTTGTTGTTTGATCTTGTGGCTCGTTTTTTTCACAATTCTAACATGTTTTATAAGAAAGAAATTATATTCTTGCTCCCTTAAACAATCTGAAACATTTATAATTATCCACTACTAAATTCTAAGAAACTATAAGTTGATTTCATTTAATCAAAATAATTACCCACTAAAGAGATTTAGACTATAAAGTTTGTAGTGTGAAATTCACTATTATTCAACATGCATGATATTGAATAGATTTGGGAAGGATAGTGCTCAAACATGTAGGTAATAAAGACTTTGATAATTTTCTCCACTTTTATTAATTCCTATTCATGTTGACCTTGCTCTCACTATACTTTACAAAGAGCTAATTCTTAATCAGGAGAAAATTAAACAGTATCGCCATACATATGAAATTAATATTTGCAAAGATCTTTACTCATTCCAACTATGTGTAGCCCCTTCCATTTCCTTCAGTCCTCATTTTTCCCAAAATAGAATGTCTTGATAATCATCCTCATCTTTATTTTATTACCTCCCATTCTTCCTTCCTTAATACGTGGAGATAGGGGCACTTTTCTATGTGTGAGATGGTAATTTAATTTTTTAAACCTTTTACCTTCTTTTGACAGCTAGCTGACCAAACTTATATGTTGGCCTCCTTTTTACTTTGTTGCTTTAGGGTATATATATGAGGCTAGCATACCTTATTAAAGGTATGTTTTAACACAATTTATCTTCTCTTATCTTGGGTCCCACCACAGATTCACTCATGTTTTTTTTTAATTGAAAGGAATATTTAGGATATCACTTTTCTTTTTATAAAAGAATATATATTTGATTTTATCAATTATTTATTGTTATTTATTATTAGAATTATAATTTACTCAAAATATATATGAATATAAAATTATTAATGGTAATAATTTTATTTCCTCGTTGAATTTTTTATCAATAATTAAATAATTAAAGCACTTTAATTTACCCTTCC
This sequence comes from Sequoia sempervirens, assembly GCA_007258455.2. Classification (NCBI taxonomy): domain Eukaryota; kingdom Viridiplantae; phylum Streptophyta; class Pinopsida; order Cupressales; family Cupressaceae; genus Sequoia; species Sequoia sempervirens. The sequence continues at coordinate 113,343,148 of VDFB02270651.1, forward strand.
TAATGTAATATGTAACTTGAGAATAACACTAAGTGCTCATGTATGCTACTCTCACACAAATTTCCCTTGGATGGCTAGACTCCCCTTCCCATTGATACTCTCTCTCTCTCTTCGGTGAGAGCATGTAATTGTCATGTGACACTCCAATATCAGGAATAACATTAGTGCATTTTAGAAAATGAAGTCCAAGCTTAACAATTTATGCACAATATTGGCATTTCCATATAAAATACAATCATATAGCTAAATAGGAAGTTATAGAAAATGCATTCATAAATACCATAATTAATCTCATTCATTGTATCATTAAAATGATTACCTTTTAATGACTAAATAAAATAATTATTTTTATATATAGATGAAACACCATACAAGAAAACATTATAGAAATTTAGGGCCAATCGTTATGATAGCTAAGTTTCATATTTAGTTGAACATCCATTTCAACATGACAATACAAAATTTAGGACCGATTTCTATATTTAGTTCAACATCTATATCAACATGACAATACAAAATTTAGGGTTAAGTCACAATTAGGGTTGTGAAATCCTTCCCCAAGGACAGTCATGTCTTGATGATTATATGTTAACTATTGTCAAAATATCAAGCATTCAAAATCATCTTTATTCTTCATCATTTAACAAAATGCAAGATTCATACCTTTGCTTATCATACCTTTGCAACTTGATTAATTGACTAAGTTTCCTTGAATTTCTTGGAAATGTACTTAACATGATCTTTAGGTCTAATCTGTTACATAGGCAGTTGTCGTTGCACCAAAAGATCGACCTGTTAATGCTCGATATAGCCGTTGGATTCATATAAGATCAAGATCCACAAGAGGTAGTTAAACCATGTCACAAATCCCAAGCGCCGCACTGTCCCACACCTACCACAGGAAGAGGAGACCAAGGGCAACACCTTACAACAATCACCCCAGCGCAAGCGAGGGATTTGAACTTGTGACCTTGACTTTGATACCAATTGTTACATAGGCGATTGTCATTGCACCAAAATATCGACCTGTTAATGCCCAATATAGCCACTAGATTTATACAAGATCAAGATCCATAAGAGGTGGTTAAACCATGTCACAAAGCCCAAGCATCGTGTTGTCCCACACCTACCACATGAAGAGGAGACCAAGGGCAATACCTTGAAACATAATCACCAATCAATCACTTGCATTGATGTTAGCTTGATAACAAAAGACACAATAGCTTAGGAGATTTCAAAGGTGGATAATTTCAATATCCAACATTATTGTATGCAAGAAATCACATTAAAATTTTAACTATCTTATTGTCAAATTCATAGACTGAAAGTATCATTAAGATAAATCACAACTTGATCATATATCATTCATAAATACATGTACTTGCAATGTAGGTTATTTTTAATAACCTTAGATAATATTTTACCCATTCACAATTGGGAAGTAAGCTACACATAACTGAATTAATATAATATACTCTTTCATATCATATAAATGAATTTTTTTTAAGATTCAACTTGCATTCAAATCTTCAGATCGTCATTTCTCTTATCTCTTTAGGAATGGCTAGTTGTTATAGCACCATTTTATCATCTCAATATATGAATTTATTTTACAATTGTTTATAAAAATAAGCATTTATTCTTCATTAGATGAAAACGTCACTATCTCATTCAAAATTTTATGCAATTTTGCACAAATGTATAAATTCTTATGATGCATACCTTCTCATATGTGACATTATAAAGGTGTTCATCTATCATGCATGAATTCTCACATGTGACCTAAAGAGTCAATGAGTAAATTTATTTATCTTTCCAATCATGTGATCTATACAATATGTTCATCTTTTTGTTTATGCCTACTCGCATTTGACCTAAACAATATTTCCATCTCGTCACAACATGTGTGAAATCTATGCTATCATGAAGTAACTGACACTTGCAATTTATTTAATGCTTTCTAGAACAAATATCTATGCAAATACCCTTTTACTCATGAAGTAACTTAAGCTTTGGCCAAAGCATTTTATTCTTTATTTACACCCTCAAGATAACCTATGAGCCACTTAGCACCTTTCCAACGCATGTCTCTCTTTTATAAGAAATCACAGTTATGTTCATCTTATCATACATATTTTCTTGTACCTAAACATATTTGAATAGTTTTATGATATTTATTTTTCATAACCAAACTATAGTTCATCCCTAGTTCATTGTTAATTGTGATGTCATACCAGGCATCTCATAAACAAATAATTAGCATCATAGCTCTTTAACAATTGTATCAAAATAAACTTGTCAAGAATCTAAAGTAGTGAATCTAAAACACACTAAATCCACAACATCACCATGAATAATATCATGAGAATCACAACTAGGATCATCAAACTACCAACATATAGCCTCATCTAATGCATATGACACAGTCTTTAGCAAAAATGTCACAACAATAGCATCCATAGAGGCATTTGAAGTATATCAATCAATAGTGTGCAAACATACACAAATATACAAGGGTCATAACATTTCATAATTCCCTAATTCCCATAGGGAGTGACACATCACATATACATAGTGACTAGCCTCAACATATGTCGCATATACACAAGGTGACTGTCTCAAGCATGCATCACATATATCCAGTGTGAAAATATACACAACGCATCACATGTTCACATAAGGACCAATAAGTGAAGTGGAAATGGATGCAACCTATTGCATGCATCAATCCACTACCTTGTTCACAATCACATAACCAACATATGACAACAATTAAGCATCCCATACTACTCAATGTCATCACTAGCAAGGGTAGCAATATACCATTGCACACATCCATAGGCCATTTATACAAGTACTCAGGGAGGAATTAGTGTATAAATATATTCAGTTACACATAAGTTCATATCATTTCATGATCCCAAGGTATTAACTACATCTGATAACCTAAGATACACATTAAGATAGGCTAAAATTATACTGTGAGGTTGGTCCAAATGTTACCTACCTATTCTTCGTTAGAATCTCTCTTCTCTATAGTCCATTGGACAACTAAGAAACCAAGGACATCCATCATTGGCATAGTATGCTCATTTACTATTATCAATCTCGAGCATCATAGTATTGATCCTTGACTACTGCCAATCTCGAGCATACATTACATAGCTTAAGTACAAACTCACTCATAGAAAAAGGTTTAGTCATATACTAAGCATAATAGTGAACATAGCATATATAGAAGTTCACATTAAAGGATTAAAGTATGGCCATGATAATTTCCTACCCATATCAAGCTCATGAGTAAGCCATAATCATGGAATACCTCAATCACAAGTATGTGTTGTTCAAGTATAATTTCAATAAATCAACATTCAATCAACATGAATTTGAAGTCATTTAACATACACTCGCATGATAGATTATTTCCTTTCATACACAACAAGTAATAAATCATACAAAGCAATTTCATTCTAGATTACTAGTTCTTAGTCATTGATCATAATCCCTTTATTGGCTCCAATACAACAAGACTCAAACTCATCTAGGTATCTCCACAATTCTATGGATTTTTTTCTAAATTCTCAAAGAAATGCAACTAGGGAAAACTTTAGTGACGAATCTTCACCAATTGGCGAATTCCAAGAATCGGCCAAGTCGAAATTGTCGAATTCTCGCACCCAACAAGGTGTCCAAAGCACCCGAATTTTACGAACTATAGGTCCAATGCATGTCCATTCACCGATGAGTTTTTTTATGAGGCATATTTAAGCAAAAAATTCGCCATTGTCAAACTACGCGTTTCAATTAGACTGACTAATATTTTCACCTAGAATCTCAAAAGCATTTAATAAAACACCTACATATTCGCCAATACTATTAAAAAAACATTATATCAGGACCCATTTAGCCAATTAAAATTTACAGATAGTTGCTTGTGAAGACCCATTTTTCCAATTAAAATTTATAAATATTGCTCATGAGGACCTATTTTGCCAATAACATTAAAAAATAATTACATTTGAGGACACATTTTGCCTTGAAAATTACCACGTATCGTTGTATAAGCACGCAGGATTCACCAAATTTCTAATATACCATTTTAAAATCCCATGGAATTCGCCAAATATGGAATCATGGATTGATATAAATACAATCGAAAGTGTCATTTATTCTTACACATTTTGTTCGGTTCTGAGGTTCTACTTCTCCATTCGGAAGTCAGCGAAAGTCGAAAACATAGACTTAAAAAAGGTGAGTGATCATTTCTTCATAGTGTTATTAGTTATAATAATAAGTTTTCTTTATCTCTTTTCCATTCTTGCTTCAACAAAGTGAACCTTAGAAGTTACAACCAAACTCTGAAGTTTTGAAGTTTTTGAAACCTCCGACCCACCGAGTACTGAGTAGAAGGATGACCAAGAAAGACTTGCAACTCAACAAAGTGAACCATCAACCAAGTCATGGAATCATAGGATTATGAAAATTTAGAACTCTGTGACAAGGTTATATAACTTTGAGGACTAGCGACTAAGTTTAGGAAAATCCAAATATTTTATATTGTATTCCATGGTATTGAATTTGATATGTGATTCTGTGCCATATTTAAAGAACAACACTTATCACACTACTTATAAATTCCTATTGCATTTCCATTCACACAATCTTTGATAAATCACTGAAAGGAATATTATTAATCCATTCCTTGAACAGAAATAAATACAATCGAAAGTGTCATTTATTCGAAAGTCAGCCAAAGCCGAAAACATAGACTTAAAGGTGAGTGATCATTTCTTCATAGTGTTATTAGTTATAATAATAAATTTTCTTTATCTCTTTTCCATTCTTGCTTCATTCTTAAAGATGATATTGAGTAGGGAATGGGATCTATATTATTATTCTATGTCCTTAAACAAGAAGACATTTTTTTTCATTTTTTATTCGAAGTGAGAGATGAATATGTCGAGCGACTCGGGCAGCAAGGGTAAGGCTCCTGCCACTCCTCAGGGTGGTGAAGAGACTCCTGCCGCTTCTCAGACTCCTTCCACTCCTCAGGGTGGTAAGGCTCCTGTCGTTCCTCAGACTCCTGCCGCTCCTCAGGGTGGTGAAGAGACTCCTATCGCTTCTTAGACTCCTTTTGCTCCTTAGGGTGGTAAGGCTCATGCCGCTCCTCAAACTCCTACCACTCCTCAGGGTGGTGAAGATGCTCCTACCACTCCTCAAGCTCCTTGGGGTGGTGAAGAGACTCCTGCCACTCCTAAGGCTCCTCAGGGTGGTGAAGAGACTCCTGCCACTCCTCAGGGTGGTGAAGATACTGAGAGGCCATCAAAATGCAAAAAAATTAGACATACCATATAGTCTTACTTTGGAATTTCCAAAGCTTCTGATCCATCAGGTCAAGATGGAGCTACATCATCAACTCTTCCACTAAATATTGGTAGTATTCTCAATACCTCACCGCCACCGGAAGGTCAAGTTGAGATTGTCATTGATTTAAATCAAAATGTATCAAATCAGGATAGCAATACCACAAAAGATGTTCCAAGTGATACCCTAGGCCCAGTTAGCCAGAATGACATAATTGACTTGAATGAGGATGATGATGTTGGTAGCAAGAAAAGGAAAAATAAACCAAAAAGGGGGCGCGAGTGGGAAATGACAAGGAGTTTTCAACTTGGTTGGTTATCAAAGTACCCATTCATTGAACTAGTGGGGAAATCAAACGATATTGAAAATGCAAAAATGGCCAAATGTATCATTTGTACTTTGAAATGTGGAAGAGACAAGACGTTGTAGCTAAAGATTGACACTATAGAAAATAATATCGGTAAAGTTTATGAAAGAAAAATCATAGATGGAAAGAAAAAATCAGTCGTACAATGGAAATCAAAGGAAGAATGTCTTCATGTTAGGTATGTTGTGGATTATGAAGTGCATCACCAAAAACTGTTGAAGCTTGGTGCATGTAAAGGTACACTTGATGCTCAGCTTGGGAAAGAAATGGAAGTAGCAAATCTGTCAAAAACTATTCAAATGACTGTTGTTTTTCATATTTTTTCCAGAGGGCATCCTATGACAGACTACCCAGAATATTCTGGTTTATTATCTTTTTTGAATATTCCTCACTATCCCTACTCACATTGGTCAGTAAATGTTGGATGGGAATGGGAAAACTGTCTTGTTGCAGTGGAAAAGGAAGATTTAAAGGTTAAAGTAAAAGAGTCAAATTTCATTGCATTATCTTTAGATGAAGTTACTGCAGTAGAAAATACTTCTTGGGTCTGTATGCATTTTTATATTGTACAACAACATGTTTTCCAAGCTCATCTTCTCTGTGTTCATAAAATGAAGGACAATTCAACATCACAAAATATATTTGAACTAGTCAATAAATCTTTGAATGAAATTGCAGGTATGGATGAGTTGACAATTACCAAAAATTTGGTGTGTGTAGGAGTTGATGGAGCTGCAGTGATGCAAGGTCAAAGGACAGGTGTTTGCACAAACCTACAAACTACTTGTGCACCATACATGCTTGACATTCACTGCATGGCCCACAGAATGAATTTAGCATTCAAAATTGTAAGCAAGTTTCCTACAGTATCAAAAGTCGAAAATCTAGTCTATGAGATCCACGCATACTTCTGCCAAAGTCCTAAATGTTTCATAAAATTTCAAAATTTTCCTGAGGGAATAACACTAGGAAACAAGCTTCTCAAGGATTTCGATACCATATGGATCTCCTTTCATGGACCAGTGCAACAAGTTCTTTTAGAATATCAATCCTTGATTGGAGTGATGTATGAGCATCGCAGCATAGTAGACAAAGCTCCTAACCTCTTACATAGGTTAAGCAATATAGAGACACTCTTGACTTTAACTAGTCTTCTCCCCATGCTGGATGTGATGAATGATCTTGTGAAGAAAGACCAAGATAGAAATATGTATATTAATGAATATGCCAATCTACGTAAACATACATGCTTGGCCCTCAATCATCTATATCTAGATCTAACACAAGATGGCCCAACTTATTTCATGTGGCAAAAAATTACTGATTTGAATGATCCTGATAATTATTTGTAGTTTAATGCAAGCGGGCACTTATGCATCTTTGTACGTGGATATGAGATACAAATGTACCAATGAAAGACAGTCAGGCACTCTACCAGAGAAGTAGTTGTTAACGTAGAAGATTTTCAAGGCATTGTTAAATCTATTGGTGATAATTTGAAGGAAATTGCAAAATCTCTTTCCTTAGAGATTCGTGAAAGATTCCCTCGACATGAAATAATTGAAGCCATGATTATTGTGTATCCTCAATTTTGGGCAAACCGAGATAACCCAACATATTTTCATTCTCAGGTAAAAATATTGATCAAACAATTTTCAAAAACTGTAACATACAATGAGCAGAAAATAGAAGGAATTTTAGATGAATCTAAGCATAGAAAACAATGTAGGAATTTTGTAATAGCTATGAAGGACTAATATAAATCCATAGGCAAGGACAAGGCCTTTGAATCGAGATCAATAAAAAAGGTTTGGAAAAACTTAGGTCAAAGTGAAATATTGTGTGGTTCAATATCAAAATATCTCAAACTTGTTGATTTATGTCAAACAATGATATTGGGGTCAGTGGAGGATGAGAGAGTTTTCAGTACATTGGGGTTTTTGAAATCAAAGTTAAGAAACAAACTACACAAGAATTTGGAAAATTGCTTGAGGATGAAAGGGACTGCATATAATGTCATAAATTTTCCTTTTGAAAGGGCACTCACAATCTAGAGGTCCACATGTGAAAGAAGAGGGACTGGGTTGTGCAACACTCCAATTCCAAAGGCTAGTACTGGTGGCACTAGTAGTGGCAATGGGACTCAGATAGATGACATTGATAAAAATGACACAATGAATGTTGAATTTGAGACACAGTCCGAAGAAAATGAAGAGCAAACTTGGAATCAAATTCAAGACGACTCTTTTACTTTATCTGGTGATGAACGTCACTTTGAGGACCCTGACGCTATTTGGGAAATGGAAGAGAATTAGCAACTTTTAGGTATTTATACTACACTTCATGGATCAATTTCCATTGTTGGATACTATAGTTGATGATATTTTATATTGTATTCAATGAAATTGTGAATCATTGCACTTCATGATATTTTATTTTACATTGCACTTCAAGTCATCATGAATCATATTCCAAAGTCAAACTGTATTTGATGATATTTTATGTTGTATTCCATGAAATTATGATATTTTATATTTTATATTAGTATGTGCATAGCATTCAATGAGGTGTCAGATGACGGCGCCTTTGAAAGGCAAGATAAGTCAATAATGTCACGTGGTTGCTGAAACTTGGAACCTTAGAACCAAAGTCTAAAGTTTCAAAGTTTTTGAAACCTTCGACCCAATGACCCACCGACTAGAAAGATGACCAAGAAAGACTTGTAACTCAACAAAGTGAACCATCAACCAAGTCAGAGAATCGAGAAGTTATGACAATTTAGAAATTCACGACAAGGTTATAAAACTCTGAGGACTAGCGACTAAGCTTGTTTTGCTCCCTTATTTTTCAATCTATCGTCTCTCCAGCTATAAAATTTTACATGAATTATTAATGAAATCTGATCAATGATATTTCATTAATCTTCTTTGTCATTAATATTATGCAATATGCATTGATGTATATTTTAATTCTGGCTCTAGTTTAATGAACCAGTTAAAGTACCTTGATTAAATCATTAAAGCATGAATTCATATAAATGTTTAGTGGATCTGCTAAGTAGTCATGGAGATTGAGTATTGATGTGTGAATAGTATTAGTAAGATATTAACAATAGTATTAGTAGCATATACAACAATGAACATCAACAATCATTTAAAGTGTATCTAGAAGATGAAACCACTACCAGACTTTTTCTTCAAATAATATAATAAATAATACAGATAATTGAACATCAACATATTACTGAAGTCTGAATTTGAGCTTTTAAATTGATTATCAGATGAAAGAATACATAGAGGCATTGGCAATGCAAAATCTTGCTCAAAGACAACTCTGCACAGAGCTGAGTTGGAACTTGGAAACTCATATTATCAAAAATTAAATCATTGCATCACCTTTTCTAGAAACTTCCACTCTTCAGGTGTTGGAATTGTCATTTTTTCTAATTGATGTTGTTTGACTTGAAGATTTGTTAACAATTCATGATTCAAATTGGAACCTATCTTGGATTCTTCAGTCAATTTTGCATTCAGGGTTAGCAATGGTTTGATGGAATCCAAATAGGTCACCACATCTGGGTTCTAAGGAAACTGGTCCAAATCAATCTTCCTTGCATCCTCCACCTGCTTTCTAAAATCATTCCATCCAATGAATCTCTCATTTGTGTCAAAAGCCTCTAGTAAACCAAGCTTTGTGAAGTTCCATAACTTTTCATCCACCTTCTTCATCTTGTCTGCAGCCAAATGCAAATATTTCTCTATTTCACGCATTCTCAAACACTTTTCAATGACAGATGACAATGTCATTGATGTAGCAAGCCAATTAGTAATCCCTTTTGATTTCAAAACATTGTCACTGGCTTTGTAGACTGTTTGTTGAATTTTATTTCTTGATTTCTCTAATGCTAGCACATTTTTGTTCTCCATTAAATGTTTGTTGAGCTTCTTATGATGTCTAATAGCATCAATCAATTGAAGCATGTCACACAAATGATCAATCCCATGCATTATTTCATCCCAAATCTATTGTTTCATATGCCTCATTGTTTCTCTACAAAATGAAGATAACTTATTTTGACAAGACTTAATTTCATTTTTTGCTTCTAGCAACTCTGCCTCCAATCTTTCATTTATTTTTCTCTCCAATTTTTGTTCCCACTGTGCATTTCCATTTGCAATGCTTAGTCTTAATTTTTCTGAAGTGGATTTTTCCTCATCATATTTCTTGTTGCTCTCATCTAACCTTTGATTCAGTTCATTCACTACAGTCTCATTCTGCTTATCCTCTTTGCTTGTTAATGTAGAGGAAGATTTTTTAATTCTTTTTTCTAATTCATTGTTCTTGTTATCTGCTGCTTTCCTCTTTGCTTTCTCATTTGCTAGGTCTGCCTGTAACTTTTCAATTTGAGTTTGCAACCTTTTTTTCTCTCTATCTTGCTTCAACAATGATGTGTACACCAATTCATTGTTCTTCTTTGATACATTAATTTTGTCAGTATTTCTAAGTCCAGAAAAATCCAATTGAAAATTGTTCACCTGGAATTCAGATGGAGCCATCTGATTTTTTGGTTTGTTTTGAACTATGGGAACAAGAAATGTGTACTCCATTATTTCTTTACTTGTGTCAAATGTGGGTAATACCATGGTTGTTGCAGGCTCTAAAGTTAGAGTAGACACACTCTCCGTCAATTGCTTCTTTTCTTCTTTATTCAATTTTGATTTCTTTTTAAACTCTTCAATGTAATCAAAACCTGGGGATGCAGGAACAATGGAATGCTTGAATGGCAAAGGAATAGGAGTACTTGCAGTTGCTAATGATGTCACAGCTAGACTAACTGGCATTGGGGGAGTGCCTAGAAATAACTCTTTTGTGGTGGATCCACTGGTAGTGTGACTTGGATTTGGACCTATCAAAATCCTTTGCCTCTTATGTATGCCTTGATCGCTTGGTGTTTATGTGGTATATTGTGTTGTCCTCTGGTGTGTAATTTTCTATTGTAGCACATGTTGACCACTACTAGTACTACTACCCATACCATCGCCACCAGAGGCAGTGCCAGTTGCACTAAGCCCTCCACCATGGGATTGTCCTAGTTGTGATTGTGTCTGACCATGAGGATGAGGATTTGAACTTGAAGCTCTAAAAAATTGACTTGTATACCCTAGGTCTACTTTTTCACCTCCAACCCCAAGGCCAAATTTATCAACTGGTTTTCTATGCTCTACATCTATTGCCATCCAAGGGCCTTGTCTTTGGGACCCCAAAGTACAACCTTCATAACCCATTTTTCAGCTATGGTTGCTCCTGTAGTAAATGCTTCTTTTGTGGCCTCACTTAAACCAAGTTTGAAATTGACATGGCTTTCTTCTTTCCTATCATCATCACTTTCTTCATCTTCTTGTTCATTCAGATGCTCTATATTCCATAATTTTCTAAACTTAATACCTTCTTCATTATCTCCATACTTTGCAAGAGCTCTTGGATCACCTAGGTCCTTCCTCATAAACCAAAAGGCAGTATTTTTTTATTGTGACCAATGTTTTTCTGTAACTTCCTTCTCTAGAGAATCTGGCATTTTTACTCTACTAGATGGTTTATGACTTTTTTCATAAAAAATTTTGTACCTCCTAATTGTCTTTTGATGCAATACCACAATTTATGCTAACAATTGTTCAAAATAAATACCATTCTCAACAGCACTTTTCTCCATTGCTACTTTGACCTCATCCCAAGAATCCTTGTTTCTCAAGTTTTCAAGCAAGGGTTTGCTTTGATGTTGAATTATACTTCCAGAATTCTTATTGAGCACAATCATTGATTTAATGGTGTCACATGGATCATATTTCCAGTGATAGATAGCATTAAAATCAAAAAAATTCAAAAGATCATGTGCCACACTAAATGCTTTTCTCTCAAATGTGATCCCTCCACATGAAAAAGGTAAAGAAGGAAATAAGGTCTTCTTTCCCTGACTGGTAAAGTGTCTTTCATCAGTACTATGCATCTTCCTTACATATTCCAAAGCAAAAACCCTTTATGTCACATGTATTGGAAGTTTGTATGGTTGTACTTCTGATCCATCAAATCTTAGCATAGTATATTCTTCCATTAAGTACCAATTAGCCAATTGTATTTCTTTTCCTAGTTGAATGCAGTTTCTACATGTCATAGGCAATCTAGGCATTGGAGTATTTGTAATTTCTTGATGCAATGGAGCCAAAAAGTAATCTACAAAATGATTGTAGTTCCTTCGAGAATCATGCATCCTTATAACAGTGGTCCATTCATATACTGGAGCCATTTTCCTTTGCTCAAGATTACTATTACCATAGGGTTGAATCTAAAGCTTGTTGGCCTGAAACATTCCTCTGAATTTGAATAGGAAAAGATAGCACAAGTAGGTTGTGAACCTAAATGTCTTGGTGGAACCTCCTTTAATCATTAAAAATTGAATATTCATGGATTTTACAATGAGCTCAATAAAATTATATTTGGCATGTGGAACACCATAATGGATATTATACACCATTTCAAGGAGGCATGCATCCACTTCCAAATTGCTATCCAATCTGAGAAAAAATGCTAGCATGGAAATAGTATCTTGAACCCATGGTTTAAAAATATCCAAATCATAAGGAGGCTTATGATCACCATTCAATTTTTTTCTATCTTGAACTATTCTATTTAAGAAAGAATTTTTCTCCATTTCATCCACTACTCCATAATCACTAGCAAGCTTTTCTAGGTCAATGTGGACATTTCCAAATTCTTCAATTGTAAACCCCAAGCCCAACACTTTTCCAAGTTCTTCTGCATTAATGGATAACAATTCTCCTTTGCTTCCTTTATTAAAAATTGCTCTTTTGTTATCATCATAATTTAGGGCACATACCATGATAAATTCTAGCCAAGGGAAAACCTCATGTAACATCATGCACCCTAATCTAGTTACCCATGGTGCACTGATACTATTAACTTGCAATTGCATTTTCTTTGCAGCCTTATTCTCAAATGAAAATCTAAGTTCTGAGGTACGCCTACCATAGGTTTTAGGATCATAAATAGCATGGTATTCATCAGTGAAACCTGGGGTTTTAAGCAATTTTGCATAATGTATTTTTTTATCCGACATTGCTCTAGTGATATTGGTGGTAGACATGTTGATACAATCAACACTATGAAATTTGTGAATTCCCTATTAGTCCTTAATTTTTCTTAATTCTTAAGCCTCTTAACCCTAAACCTAAAATTCAAAGTTTGACAAAAGAATATTTTAAGAAACGTCAATCAATGAAACGTAGCCACATGAATTCTTTAACTTACCCAGATTTTGAATTTTGATTCTTGAAGTTGAAACTACGTTGAAGCTTGAAACTAGGTTACTGGAATGGCTTTGTTGGAAGTAGAACTGTGGAACCCAGAACAGGGTGGTGCATTGCAATGAGAAAACTGAATGACACTGAAACGTCTACTCGTTACTTATGGACTACACAATACACAATTAGGTAGTACAATGTACATGGCTGACAACATTTAAAACAATCCATTAAAAACAATGATTTACTCTTGCATAGACAACAAATTCTAAATTGTTGATCTTTGTTAATCTAATAGTTATAGGGTGATTTTGGAGGTTTAAGTTTGCAAGTATAGCGCTCTATGCATTTCATTCTGGAATGCAACTACAACCATACATCAAATGTTCATCGAACGGTTGAGTAATTTATGATATAAATAATAAACATACAACGTGTGTTTTAAATTTTCTTTAAAACATGTTTTTTAAATTTGCTTTAAATTTTAATGCGCTAGGATTGACATCAAGGCCAAGGGGCCGGAAACTTAACATTTCAAAGGCCTTAATAAAATGAATTACATGGTCACATTAATATCACATTGCACAACCATTAATAGCACTTAACTTGCAAAGGACTTAGTAAAATGAATTACAATGTCACATTAATAGCACTAAGCACAACCATTTATTTTATTACAACTGAATTACAATGTCAAATTATTACACAGTAAAAATACAAATGTAAGCGCAAGTTCCAAGCTTTTGCTGGACCGCTGGTGAAAAGTTGAAAATGTAAATGTGATACATGTATCTCTGAAAATAAATGGAACTTTTCAGGTCAACCATGAGCTTTGAAAATAAATGCATGGGACTTGTCGAGTCATCCATACACTCTAAAAATAAATGTAATGGGGAAAGGGGGCCTGATGAAACTGGGGAAATGGGAGTCGTGAAGATACAAAATGTACGTAGCCTCTTTCAGAACCAGACTAATGCAGAAGATGAGAGCTAGTAAAACTACTCCCATGTAGAAGATGAGCACTGAAATCAAATGCATGTGAATTGCCTAGGAAACCATGCAGATGATGAGGGGTAGTAAAATTGCTCACATCTTCTACTTGCAGCCTCCATGCATTGGGATAGCACTTATGTCCATTAGAGCTCCTCATCCTGGTTCAAAACCTATCTGAGAAGTCAAGTGAACCAAATCAACTTCTTTCCAATTCTACCCATTCTAAACTTGAAGGAAATTGGTCTTTTACTCTGTAACTACATAATTGGAGATAGGAGAATTTAGAGCATCCCTAATAATACCGCATCATCTTCTTCATAAATCCTTATTAAGTTATTAACCCTAATAAATGAAAACCCTTAGGACAATTCAACGAATGATTTTAGTTGTTCCCACTATCCTTATTTATGGGCCAAAAGTGCCACTACCAGCCTAGTACCTTATACACCTCACACGTGTCACGTGTGAGCTCTAAGGTTGTGTATAATTACTACTGACTACTTAGTAATAATTGTGATTCGCGCAAACCAAAAATCCAACTTAATCAGTACCTCAAGCTGGCTACATGCAAAGTTGCAAACTGTAGCTCAAGCTGACAAGCTGTCAATTGTCAAAATTGGCAGTGCCACGAAAGCTGTCGATCGTCAAAATCACTAGATTATTGACATCATCATCTACGATTCTATAGTACTTCATGTATTTTTCAATATAAATTTATCCAATCAATCACTCTGGCTATTCATATGGTATTAATCCACACCACCACCCAATACCACAGCCAAATTGAGAATTTCAATAGAATAAATGAAAGGTAGAGTACTTTGATGCATTGAAAAGAGAGAATTAAATGTCTCATTTTACCTTAATGATTATCAATGTCCTAGCTAATAAGTCACAATAAATTTTGATCACTTATGATCGGAACTATACGTTGAGTTTTGAAACCAATCATTAATAAAATCTCAACAATTGATTTCTGAAAATCTAATGGTTCTACTATTATTCTGGAGGTTTCAGTTCACAAGTCTAGTACTTTAAGGATTTACTTCAGGAATGCATCTATAGTTGTCCATCAAAAATTCATTGAATGGTCCCTCTTTCAAAACAAACTTTATGCATGTGCATAATTTAAAATGGGGACATCGCTAGGTTGACAAGACTCAACCCTCAGGACTAAAGAGTTAATATTTAAGGCTTTGTCATAAAATATTTTGGTCTGACTTAGGAAATATTAAATGGTAAACAAGAGCAGGATGACTGATAGACCTAAATAATTAATAAAATCTCACCCATTTATTTATGAAAATCTAACGGTTCTAGTGTAATTCTGGAGGTTTCAATTCACAAATCTAGTGCTTGAGAGATATACTTCTGGAATGCAACTACAATCGTCCATCGAAAATTCATCGAATGACCATGGTCCATAATATCGCATGGTCGCTGAAACTTGGTACCTTAGAACCAAAGTCTAAAGTTTTGAATTTTTCAAAACCTTCGACCCACCGACTACAAAGATGACCAAGAAAGACTTGCAACTAAGGTTAGGAAAATTTTCACTAACACTTTGCCATTGCATTTTTTTATTAGTTTGATATTATGTTTAAATTGCCAATGTTTTTTTCTTAATCATTTGAAAATAGGTTTAATTCGCCAATGAATTTTATTTTTTAGTTTGAAAAAAAGTTTTAATCGCCAACAAAATTATTTTTTTTGGTTTGAAAATAGGTTTAATTCACCAATCGAAATATTTTATTGGTTTGAAAATAGATTTTAATCACCAATGGAAAAATTTTAGTGGTTTAAAAAAAATTGCATTTCGCTAGGATTTTCCATAGACTTCTAGCGATGAGAAAAGATTCGCCATTTTTTTTCACGAAAAACAAAAAAAATCACCACTAAAATTAGTATTTTTATTGGGAAGTATACAAGATTCACCAAGATTTTACACCTTCGCCGAGGGGGGGGGGTTCTTAAATTTTTCCTTGAATGCAACTTTAACGTAGTAAAATCTAGGCCATAGTGTTGAACCCAGAGCTATGATACCATATGTAACAACTACCCAACTAATCACTGATTAAGTACAAAAATCAATGAAATACATGAGCTAATGTAGATCCAATCTAAAGGAGTCAAACAATTGACCATTTTTTAGCATATAGAATGATTCTACAACTATTACCATCATCACAAGTCTGTTATAATACCTTGGCATAAGTATAAGACTCAAATCAATAAGTTACAACTCCTACTATACATATTTTGAAAACAGATTGATAATATATGCAATCAATCTACTTATAAAAACCATTCTCTTTCATAACAATTCAAAGATATCATGTTGTAAATGACAAATATAAGTATTAAGTAAGAGTCATTTAACCATCTAAAAAAATAAGACACAAAATAAACAATATATCATCATTTGCATTATAGAACCTAGACCACTTCCTTCTATAACTTGAAGTGGAAGAAAGAGAGAGAGAGAGAGAGAGAGAGAGAGAGAGAGATAATGTTAATTATTTCTATCACACTTGTGCAATTAGTTGTTTTTCAACATAATCATTCCTATTTATACTTCAATAATACTTAACATATTCAATTTTTTTCCCTAATTGTCTTCATTTAGACAATCAATACAATAATCCAGTGATTAAGCTAGGCTAATTAAATGGTATATGACAACAACAAAGAACCAACATGCAACAAGTACCATTATACCAATTCACATATAAATGAATATCATTGCACAAATTCATCATACTCTAACAGTTGCATGATCCATTATTTAATTAAAAATTTAATTATATAATGAGGTAACACATACTACTAGATATGCATGTGAACATTCTATCATAGTAGCTACAACATTCATAGTATGATATTATAAAATTTTATAAACTGGAATAAGAATCATTTACTTCCTAACCAATAAAAAAAGATTCCAAATTTAAATATAGCATTTAAGCCAAACCTCTTCCATCCTTTCTCTTTAATCTGAAGCAGAAGAGGGTAGAGAGAGCATTACCAGGACAATTTCTACCTTGCCACAAAGCCATAGGCTTCCCCGTGCTACCCTACAAAGGGAGCTTGAACCATCACGAAGAGTCTAGAAACTTGTGGCCAACATGTGTGAAATCTATGTACCTATGGAATAACTGACACATGCAACCTATTAATGAATCAAGAAAAATATCTAAGCATATGTCCTTTACCCATGATGTGACTCAATTTTAATTCAAAAATCTTCTCTTATTTGAATTAACTACTTTGGAAAATCATTTGTTTACAATTTGAACCCTTGGGTCTATCCTGGTAGTCACTTGCACCTTTACACATGTTTAAGTATTTAACATTTTTACATGTAATTTAGTCAAGTAATAGGGGCTTATTCCTTTGACTACATTTTCAATCATAATTATCTCTAACACAATGGATTATGCCATTAGGTTTTTGCTCGAATTTTTTTTTAGCATGGCTTTCCTTTTATATCAGTCAACCAATCAATAGGTATCTTGTATAGATGTTAGATTCAACTAACCCATCTTGCATGAGAAAACTAGTAATAAATGTAGAATCTCATAGATTATTGAATGCAGGAATTCCACAATTCAACAAGGTATATTACAGTGATCGCATGAACTTTAAATATGGGGTTTACAACTATTACACTACAAAACCCTTAACTAGAAATTACCAGTATATAATGCAACACTTGTACTCTTGATAATAACACAACTTAACTACAAAATTCAATGTTGGAAAGAGCAACAAGTTGCAAAATAGATTTCAACCTTAAACATAGTATAGAATCTCAGAATATGTTCTTAGATCATGATATAGATGGTCATGAACAATCTACTGGTCATAGTGTTGTAAATGAACAACATAAATTTGATGAAATGCTTTCCCACGGCTGTTGTATAGTACTACAATAGTCATGTGGAAGTACTTTCACCATTAATTCATAATCTAAGTAAGCATTATGTTACCAAAAAAATTATGCCTGGTGCATGGCTCAACAACAACAATATCCTACTATCAAATATATATTTATTGGCCCTTAAATTCACAAAGCAATTACAAACCCAGGGTTTTGGTTCAACCCAGTTTTGTTTTATAAGAAAGAAAATTATATTCTTTCTCCCTTAAATAATTTGAAACATTTATAATTATCCATTACTAAATTCTAAGCAATTGTAAGTTGGTTCCATTTAATCAAAATAATTATCCACTAAAGAGATTTAGATTGTAAATTTTCTAGTGTGAAATTCACTATCATTCAACATGCATGATATTGAATAGATTTAGGAAGGATAGTGCTCAGACATGTAGGTAATAAAGACTTCGATAATCTTCTCCACTTTTATTTATTCCTATTCATTCTGACCTTACTCTCACCGTACTTCAAAAAGAGTTAATTCTTAATCAGGAGAAAATTAAACAGTATCTTCATACCTATGAAATTAATATTTGTAGAGATCTTTACTCATTCCAACTGTGTGCAGCCCCTTCCACTTCCTTTTGTCCATTTTCCCAAAACAAAATGTCTTGATAATCATCCTCCTCTTTGTTTTATTACCTCTCATTCTTCCTTGCTACATGGAGATAGGGGCACTTTTCTATGTGCTAGATGTTAATTTAATTTTTAAACCTTTTACCTTCTATTGGGAGTTGGTTGTCCAAACTTATTTGTTAGCCACCTTTTTACTTTCTTGCTTTAGGGAATATACATGAGGCTGGTGTACCTTATTAAAGGTATGTTTTAACACAATTTATCTTCTCTCAACTTGGGTCCCACCACAGATTCACACATGTTTTTTTAAATTGAAAGGAATATTTAGGATATCCCTTTTTTTTTATAAAAGAATATATATTTGATTTTATCAATTATTTATTGTTATTTATTATTTGAATTATAATTTACTCTATATATATATGACTATTAAATTATTAATAGTAATAATTTTATATCCTCATTGAATTTTAAATCAATAATTAAAAAATTAAAACACTTCAATTTACCCTTCCTAATGCAGTATGCAACCTAAGAATAACACTACATGCTCATGTATACTATTCTCACACAAATTTCCCTCGAATGGCTAGACTCCCCTTCCTGATGATACTCTCTCTCTTCAATGAGAGTGCATAACTATCCCATGACACTCCAATATCAAGAATAACATTAATCCATTTTAAATAATAAAATCCAAGATTAACAATTTATCCACAATATTAGCATTTCCATATAAAATTCAATCATATAGCTAGATATGAAGTTTGTTAGAATTGGATATGGAGATAGCCTACCAAGATCTTGAGGCCAAATGGAAAGCACAATGAGAGAATATGACCAATCAGCGGAAGCTATAGGCGAGCCGTGGTAGTTTGACCGGTGAGAGGAAGATCAACAGAATGAAAGCGACGTGGATTTGCTCTAAGTTGAGGAGCATTCAAGGCAGCTCGACAAGGAAATTCAAAGTGGGAAACGAGGACCAGAAGTTAATGTTGCAAAAAGATCTTAAGGCTTCCCCTGAGGGTGATCTGTCACCATGATGGACACGAGGATGGATGCAATGGGATGCAACATTAATTTCATAAAAAAGATCTAAGGGGCAGATCTTTCAGAAGGCTAATATTTTGTAAGCCTAAGGAGTCGACATCTTTTTGTATATAAGGCATTTTTTGCCTCTTTGTAAAGGAGTTCTTCTGATGCTTTTTCTGAAGTTTTGTGACTTTTGTAGTCCTCTCTCATATTAGCAAACTTTTCTCACTAATTCAAAGCATAATATACAGAGTTTACCTTGATCACTGTGGATGATCCAAATTACCATCTTGTTCTTGCAAAGTTTCGAGCATTTCAGGTTAATGATCAAGTTATTTTTGTGAATTTCTTTCATTCCTTTATAACTATATCTTATGTTTCATGCCTTCCTTTGCAAAAGTATCATTATACAAATCACAAGCTATGTTTATATAATCACACATGGATTCTATTATGTGAAAATATTTTCCTTTTTTGAAAAAGTGTGTGAAACGAACCTATTTGTGAAATATTAATGCTAAGCTTACAAATTTTGATGTGTAATCTTACGGTCATTGTCAATTTTCAAGTGTAACCTAAGTATCCCATTTCTCTTCTCAGTTCGGTGTGCCACCATAGTGTTAGTTTTATTTTTATGCACTCCTTCTCCCTTTCCCTTTAAAGAATCGGTACTTTAGGTGACACCAAAGGAAGTCGGCCTTCTCCAGAGGTTGACCTCTGTTTACAAGAAACCCAAATCTTTAGAGGTCTTCCCATGGTACACTGAGGTGTTGAACATCAGGCTCAATCGGGTGCAACTTCATATTGATAACAGTTTTTGGCACTCCCGGTGGGACCGTGAGCTGCTTCTCAGTTCATGTTTATGCATTTTATTGTTGTTGTTTGGTGTGTGGAGCAGTAGTTTCAGCCTTTTGGAGGCATTTTCTTTACATACCTGGTGACTCCATGCCTGAAGTATCTGGTTTCAACAGTCTAAGTGCTGGTTTCATGGTAGTATGTTTTACCATTCACCATTTCATGAAGGTATTGTGCCTACATCTTTTTATCAGTCATACCCTATTGAAGATACTGTTAGTTTTCCTTAAAATAACTATGTGGCAGTGGGTTACCAGCAAGCTCAATTGGCCTACCACCCACCCACCCCTGCACAAGTTCAGCAGCAACATGCTTATGCTCATCAACAACCCCAAGAGGGTTAGTTTATCTCCAATCAGCAAATTTATTCTTCATATGAGCCTCAAAATTTGGATAAAATGAGTTTGGAGAATATGTCTTTATATTTCCAAAAGCAGTTTGAAGAAATTGAAAATTAGCAAGAGGTCAATAGGCAGCAGGAGGAGCTTTCCTATAAAGCTTATATTCATTAGCAAGACGTTGAGAGACAAAGAGAATCCCATCTAGTACAATAATTTGAACAAATTCGGTCTAACTGGTGCAGGAGCACCTAGGAAACACCAGGCAATGGAGCAGTCTAGATTGAATTTTGTTTGGTTATGTTATTTTGAAGGTTATGTTATTTTGAAGGTCATGTTGACCAGCTAGTTAGCATTTGAGGTTTATGAATAAGTCTTGATCTGTTGTGATCAGTAGAATAAGAAGTGAAGAGGAAGGATAAGTTTAGGAACAAAACTTGCTTAGGTTGCTAACATTTAGCAAAAGTTGAAAAACACAGCGCATTTTACAACTTTGCCATTTGATGTCTTACATGACCGACCTAAGGAGCCTAACTATTTTGTAAATCTATTTAAGACATGCCTCATCCTGAATGTTAGGTTGGAAGCATCAGCATTGTAGTGTGACTTTGTGAAATTGAAGAAAAGACAATTTTTGTGGGTCATTTTTTTGATTTTTGCTTCAAGAAGAGCTCTAATGGGTAGAATTTATTACTGTTTTGTACGGAGGATGTGGTGTTGTTAGTCTTCTAGTCTTGTGTGCTATTATTTAGTTCTTTTGTTCATTTCTAATCACTGTTTGTAAATAGTTTTGTGTGCACCATGTTGCTGGTCTGAACCAGACAGGTTGAAAAGAATGGAGTGCTAGACCACTTTCCCACCGTACAAATTGTACGGCCCATTGGGAATAGTTCCTAGACTCCATGTTTGTATATATGGTAGGTTGTAGGGTTTGGAAAAAGTCAGGAGCTGTTAGAAAGATCTTTCCCTAGGCGAGCCAAAATGGTGCCCAACTAGGAAGGCAAGAGGTGCAGAGCACAGAAAAGTTGCAGGGGTCAAGTTCTTAGGAAAATTCCTTTTGGAGGTGGTAGGTAAGTGTCTTACCTAGTTATGGTATGAAGGAGAATGCTCCATCACCTCATTTGATGTGAGAACTAGTAGACAGTTTGAAAGCAGCCAGACAGTGGCTTAAAAACCCTAGGAAATGTTCATTTTCAAGTTCAAGCTTTGTACGGTCAGTTGAGGCTTAAGACCTCAAAAATCCTTGAAAGGTAATCATTTGAACCAAGAATCTCAAAGAAAGAGTGAGTGTCCTTTGGGAATTTTTTGAGCAAAGACCAGTTTTCTCAGAGATGGAGGCCTAATTGGTGCTCAAGGGCTAGTAGCCTTTTTAACCCTAGCTGAGGGTTTGGTGAAAGCAATGGGAAGGGGTAGTCTTGGAGAACCTTCAAGAACCCTAGGAGGTTGGTTTGAAGCCACTGAATACATTTCTACACCCCTGCAAGATCAAAGTGTGTGTTGAGGATACGTTAGCCTTTAGGGTTGATTAACGGCTAAGGAGGTGTTGAAGCATTGCCTCAAGGTTGGCAGGATAATACTTGATGGTTGGGTTGGCAAGGTGAACCAGGGGAGTCTACACAAGTAGTAGGTCCTATAGGTTAAGGTGGTGGAGTGTGACACCATAGGGTCTTCCTAAACAAGATCCAAAGCATGGAACGGTGAATGTTTCCATCCAAACCCTACCCATCACTAACTCTCCTAAAGAGCAACTTTCTCAAATGCCCCAATTAGCTGCTACCTTTTCAAATCCTTTCTTTGAAGAAGGTTTTCACTACACGAGATTCAATGTTCCAATCTTTGAACAAAATGAAACTTCTGTCGGAAGGAAAGCAGAGGAGGAGCAACTTATTGATCAAGATAACTTAATCCTCTGGGAAAAGCTTAAGAATGTGAATCCTTTGCATTTAGCCATTAAGTGTCATCAATTGCAGCAACAAATAATTGGACAAGAGGAAATATCTCAAGTTCAAGTTGGACGACAAGAGGACGAAATGGAAGTAGTTTTTGAGAAAGGTCAATTTACAGCTTGGAACAAGGGACTATCTCTATTCTCTCAGCTTTATGGAGAGGAGGTAATTGTCGAGTTTTTCTCAACACTAGAAAATGAGGAGTCTAAGCTTTTGCAAGAAGGTGAGGAGAATCAGAATGAGAAGCTTGTTGTAATGAACATAGCTGAGAATCAAAAGACAGGGTTAATCTTCTCATTTGATGGTCTGCCTTACTTCATTGACGAGGATGAAGAATTGGAACAACATGAGGTTGATGGAGGTAATCTTGAAGCTGAGTTTGAAGTCTTTACTTGTGAACAATAAGGTTTAAGTAGCACTGTTCAGGGAGAGCCACATTTTGATATGCATGAAAATACCCCTCAAGTTGAACAAGTCCCTGAACTGGACTTACTGTTTTGCAAAGAGGGTGTTTTTGATGCTTTATCAAAGCTAGATGAGAACCGCATTAGTCCTGAATTTGGTCTTTTGTTTAGAAAAGTAAAGAAGACATTGAAGAAGATATGTTTTGGAACGATTTAGAAGCTTTCTGTACTATTTTGGGTGCTAAACTATTGCCTCTTCATGAAGCTAATCATGAACAACTCGAGCTTACTGAGGAAGCTTCTTTCTTCTCACTAAGTCAGTCACAGGGGTTAGACTTTTCTAGCCAGGGCTATAAAACAGTAGTGAATGGGCAAGAGACCAGCAAGGAGAGCTCAATTTTTGTCTTTACAAGGGGTTGGCCGATCAAAGATTTAGCCCAGATGGAGTTCAATAAAGTGCCAATGGTTAATCAAGCATTCACACATGGAGCCACAGCTGAAAGTGGCATAAAGGATGTACTTGCAGTTGAAAAAGAGTGTGTTCAATTTACTTATCCTCCTTTGAATATAAATGCATATGATCAGTTTAAAGAGGTAAGTAAACTTGTTACCCTCTTTCATGAAGCAGTGCATTTCTTTTTTAAACATTTTTCAGTGTACCATTTTTATTCAGCTGCCATTAAGCTTGAGAGTCATTGCATATTCAGGAGAAAGGGTGGCTATTTCAACCATCCTGTGAATGGTTTTGTTTGACCAATTTCTTACTAGTTGGTGTAGGGTAGGATAGGTTTTATGCTTTCAATAAGTGCTTCTACACTTTAGTTTAATTGTTGTTTCATTTCCTAAGTGTTGTTTCAACACTGTTAAATATTTTCACTTCAGTAGTTTCCTGTTTTCAATAAATGTCTGAGTGATCTGTTTCTTGAGTTATAAATAAGTTGCAGCCATGTACAAGCTGCTCTTGATCTGTTTCTGAGTTGTCCCAATGACTCCATGCCCAATGGATAGGCCTAGGATACTGGTTTTCATGTTTAGCAGGCAATCATCCAGGAAAGGTCGCCAGAAATGTTACCCGATTTTCACCCACTGGCTCAATCAAGGGAAATTATGTCTTAAATTTGGCACATGGATTAAATGTGGCTCCCATGAGGGTTGAGCCCAGCATGTAGGTGTTTGGTTTTCATGAGAGGGTCCTCAACCGCTGATATTTCACAAGGAGGTCTGCTGGAAAGCATGCCCCAATCAGATTTGGCACAAAACTCGTCAGAGAAAAAAGTCGGCAAGACCCTCTTGTTGTCTTGTCGACTAGAAGTGTGTTCTATTTTGTTTGAATACACCAGTCGCCAGGAAATTCGGGTAGCCATGACTCTTTATGTGTCTCTCCGCGTGGGATGTCTCACCGAAGGTAGCTCACAAGGTTGGCATCGGGGAGATGTTTGTGTTCGTTGTGATGTCCCGATGACCAAGCACAACTCTCAGAGAAATGAAATGATCTCGGCAAAAGGGTCTCCCCGACATAGATGACATCGATGTAGCATCTGGTCGTTGGAGTAATGTCCTACCGACAAACATAGGTCTCGGCAACGGTATGGGAGCTTCACCATAAGGTCTCACCGTCGGGGTGAGGTCTCACCAAAGTTAAGCGGTCTTGGTGAAGGAAACAGCTTCAGCATGAGGTCTAGCCGATAGGAGGAGGTCTCGGCGACAAGATGAGGGTTCAGTGAAGGGTCTCACCGACCAGGCATTGTCTTCCCGACTAGATGGGCTCTCGCCAAAACAAGAAGGCTCACCACGAGGTCTTCCCGAAAGCAAAATGTCTCACCGACCGTGGTGCACATAGAGGGTAAGCTCTCTCTGAAAAAGGATAGCTTCGACAAGAAGTCTTGCTGAAATGAAGGAGCTCAGGGAGAATGAGGGAGCTCGGTGTGATGTCTCAGCGAACGAAGGAGGTCTCCCCGAAATGTTTCGAGCTCACCGAAAAATAAAGGAGCTCAGCGAGAGGTCTCGCCGACAAGGGAGGATCTCGCTGAAACGAAAGGGATTCCCTTCGGGGAGATGTCTCGCCGATCGAGTGATCTCTCCCCGACAAGAAAGTAAACTCATCGCCAAGAGGAGGAGTTCAATAAGAAGTCTTGCCGACCCGAGAGGATCTCGCCGAGATGAAATGGGCTCACCAAGAGTTTTCCTTTGGAATAAAGTCTGGCCGAATGGGCGGAGTCTTGCTGACGGTGGGTTTCCTTCAGTATAATATTTTGTGTTCACTAAAGGGTCTCCCCGACACATGGGTGTCTCGCCGATGGAGGAGCGCAGCGGTATAATGATGGGAGTTCGACAGGAGGTCTTCCTGACTTGCCAGTGTCTCACTGAAAGAAATGTTACACTCGAGGAAAGTGGTTTGTATTCGCTATGAAGTCTCGCCGATGCTAAAAGGTCTAAACGATGGAAAGGGATATCAGTGTGACTCTTGAGGGTTCGCCATGATGTCTGGCCAAAAGCGATGGTCTTGCCGATAGTTTCAGGGATATCGGTATGACTTTTGGAGCTCGATATGAACTCTTGCCGACGGTTGAGAGCTATGCTGATAACTGTCGAAGGGCATAATCACATCGAGGAGACACAGTAAGTGTCTCGCTGATATGCAATTCAATTTGAGCAACCTTTGATCATCTAGCGATCCCATGCAACATTTATTCGACCAATCAGAGGAAGCTACAGGTGAGTCGTGACAGTTTGACCGGTGAGAGGAAGATCAACAGAATGAAAGCGACGTGGATTTGCTCTGAGCTGAGGAGCATTCAAGGCAGCTCGGAAAGGATATTCGAAGAGGGACACGAGGACCAGAAGTTAATGCTGCAAAAGATCTTAAGGCTTCCCCTAAGGGCGATATGTCACCATGATGGACACACGGATGGATGCAATGGGACACAACATTAATTTCATAAAAAAGATCTAAGGGGAAGATCTTTTGGAAGGCTGATATTTTGTAAGCCTAAGGGGCCGACATCTTTTTGTATATAAGGCATTTTTTGCCTATTTGTAAAGGAGTTCTTCTTATGCTTTTTCTGAAGTTTTGTGACTTTTGTAGTCCTCTCTCAGATTAGCAAAATTTTGTAACTCATTTAGAGCATAATATATAGAGTTTACCTTGATCACTGTGGATGATCCAAATTACCATCTTGTTCTTGCAAAGTGTCATGCATTTCAGGTTAATGATCAAGTTATTTTTGTGAATTTCTTTCATTCCTTTATAGCTTTATCTTGTGTTCCATGCCTTCCTTTGCAAAAGTATCATTATACAAATCACAAGTTTCAAGTGTAACCTAATTATCCCATAGCTCTTCTCAGTTTGATGCACCACCATAGCGTTAGTTTTATTTTTATGCACTCCTTCTCCCTTTCCCTTTAAAGAATCGGTACTTTAGGTGACACCAAAGGAAGTCGGCCTTCTCCGGAGGTTGACCTCTGTTTACAAGAAACCCACATCTTTAGAGGTCTTCCCATGTTACACTAAGGTGTTGATCATTAGGCTCAACAGGGTGCAACTTCAAATTGATAAAAGTTTTTGGCACACCCTGTGGGACCATGAACTGCTTCTCAGTTTATGTTTATGCATTTTATTGCTGTTGTTTGGTGTGTGCAGCAATAGTTTCAGCCTTTTAGAGGCATTTTCTTTACATACCTAGCGACTCCATGCCCGAAGTATCTGGTTTCAACAGTCTAAGTGTTGGTTTCATGGTAGTATGTCTTACCATTCACCATTTCATGAAGGTATTGTGCCTGCATATTTTTATCAGTCATACCCTATTGAAGATACCGTTAGTTTTCCTCAAAATAACTATGTGGCAGTGGGTTACCAACAAGCTCAATTGGCCTACCACCCACCCACCCCTGCACAAGTTCAGCAAAGGCATGCTTATGCTCATCAACAACCCTAGGAGGGTTATTTTATCTCTAATCAGCAAATTTATTCTTCATATGAGCCTCAAAATTTTGATAAAATGAGTTTGGAGAATATGTCTTTATATTTCCATAAGCAGTTTGAAGAAATTGAAAATCGGCAGGAGGTCAATAGGCAGCAGGAGGAGCTTGCCTATCAAGCTTATATTCATCAACAGGAGGTTGAGACACAAAGAGAATCCCATTTAGTACAAGAATTTGAACAAAGTCAGTCTAACTCTCCCAAAGAGAAACTTTCTCAAATGCCCGAATCAACTACTACCTTTTCAAATCCTTTCTTTGAAGAAGGACTTCACTACACGGGATTCAATGTTCCAATATTTGAACATAATGAAACTTTTTTCGGAAGGAAAGCAGAGGAGGAGCAACTTATTGATCAAGATAACTTAATCCTCTGGGAAAAGCTTAAGAATGCGAATCCTTTGCATTTAGCCATTCAGTGTCATCAATTGCAGTAGAAAATAATTGGGCAGGAGGAAATCTCTCAAGTTCAAGTTGGATGACAAGAGGATGAAATGGAAGTAGTTGTTGAGAAAGGTCAATTTATAGCTTGGAACAAGGGACTATCTCTATTCTCTCAGCTTTATGGAGAGGAGGTAATTGCCGAGTTTTTCTCAACACTGGAAAATGAGGAGTCTAAGCTTTTGCAAGAAGGTGAGGAGAATCACGATGAGCAGCTTGTTGTAATGAACATAGCTGAGAATCAAAAGACAGGGTTAGTTTTCTCATTTGATGATCTGCCTTTCTTCATTGACAAGGATGAAGAATTGGACCAACATGAGGTTGATGGAGGTAATCTTGAAGGTGAGTTTGAAGTCTTTACTCACGAACAACAAGGTTTAAGTAGCACCGTTCAAGGAGAGCCACATTTTGGTGTGCATGAAAATACCCATCAAGTTGAACAAGTCCCTGAACTGGACTTACTGTTTTGCAAAGAGGGTGTTTTTGATGCTTTATCAAAGCTAGATGAGAACTGAATTAGTCCTGAATTTGGTCTTTTGTTTAGAAAAGTAAAGAATACATTGAAGAAGATATGTTTTCGAATGATTTAGAAGCTTTCTGTACTATTTTGGGTGCTGAACTATTGCCTCCTCATGAAGCTAATCATGAACAACTCGAGCTTACTGAGGAAGCTTCTTTTTCTCACTAAGTCAGTCACAGGGGTTAGACTTTTCTAGCCAGGGCTATAAAACAACAGTGAATGGGCAAGAGACTAGCAAGGAGAGCTCAATTTTTGTCTTTACAAGGGGCTATCTTATCAGAGATTTAGCCCAGATGGAGTTCAATAAAGTTCCAATGGTTAATCAAGCATTCACACATGGCGCCACAGTTGAAAGTGGCATAAAGGATGTACTTGCAGTTGAAAAAGAGTGTGTTCAATTTACTTATCCTCCTTTGAATATAAATGCATATGATCAGTTTAAAGAGGTAAGTAAACTTGTTACCCTCTTTCATGAAGCAGTGCATTTCTTTTTTAAACATTTTTCAGTGTACCATTTTTATTCAGCTGCCATTAAGCTTGAGAGTCATTGCATATTGAGAAGAAAGGGTAGATATTTCAACCATCCTATGAATGGTTTTGTTTGACCAATTTCTTACTGGTTGGTGTAGGGTAGGATTGGTTTTATGCTTTCAATAAGTGCTTCTGCACTTTAGTTTAATTGTTGTTTCATTTCCTAAGTGTTGTTTCAGCACTGTTAAATAGTTTCACTTCAGTGGTTTCCTGTTTTCAATAAATGTATGAGTGATCTATTTCTTGAGTTATAAATAAGTTACAGCCATGTACAAGCTGCTCTTGATCTGTTTCTAAGTTTTCCTAATGACTCCATGCCTAATGGATAGGCCTAGGCTACTGGTTTTCATGTTTAGGAGGAAATCATCCAGCAAAGGTCGCTAGAAATGTTACCCGATTTTCACCAACTGGCTCAATCAGGGGAAATTATGTCTTAAATTTGGCACATGGATTAAATGTGGCTCCCATGAGGGTTGAGCCTAGTGTGCAGGTGTTTTGTTTTCATGAGAGGTTCCTCACCTGATGATATTTCACAAGGAGGTATGTTGGAAAGCATGCCTCAATCAGATTTGGCACAAAACTCATCAGAGAAGAAAGTCGACAAGACCCTCCTGTTGTCTTGCCGACTAGCAGTGCATTCTATTTTGTTTGAATACACCAGTCGCCAGGACATTCGAGTAGCCATGACTCTTTATGTGTCTCTCTGCATGGGATGTCTCGCCAAAGGTAGCTCACAAGGTTGGCGTCGGGGAGATGTTTGTGTTCGTCGTGATGTCCCGGTGACCAAGCACAAGTCTCGGCGAAATGAAATGATCTCGAAAAAAGGATCTACCAAACATAGATGACATCGATGTAGCGTCTGGTCATCGGAGTGATGTCCTGGTGACAGACATAGGTCTCGACGACGGTATGGGGGCTTCACCATAAGGTCTCACCGTCGGGGTCAGGTCTCATCGAAGTTAAGCAGTCTCAGCAAAGGAAACAACTTTGGCATGAGGTCTGGCCGACAGGAGGAGGTCTCAGTGACAAGATGAGGGTTTGGAAAAGGGTCTCACCAACCAAGCAGTGTCTTCCCAACTGGATGGGCTCTCGCCAAAACAAGAAGGCTCACCTCAAGGTCTTCCCGAAAGCGAAATGTCTCGCCAACTGTGGTGCACATAGAGGGTAAGCTCTCACCGAAACAAGATAGCTTCGACAAGAAGTCTTGCCGACCCGAGGGGTCTTTCCAAAATGAAGGAGCTCGGGGAGAATGAGGGAGCTCGGCAAATGAAGGAGGTCTTCCTAAAATGTTTCGAGCTCGCCGAAAGATAAAGGAGCTCGGTGAGAGGTCTCACCAACAAGGGAGGATCTCACTAAAACGAAAGGGATTCCCTTCGGGGAGATGTCTCGCCGATCGAGTGATCTCTCCCCGACAAGAAAGTAAACTCATCACCGAGAGGAGGAGTTCGATAAGAAGTCTTGCTGACCCGAGAGGGTCTCGCCGAGATGAAATGGGCTCGCCGAGAGTTTTCCTTTGGCATAAAGTCTGGCCAAATGGGTGGAGTCTTGCCAACGGCAGGGTTCCTTCGGTATAATATTTTGTGTTCGCTAAAGGGTCTTCCCGACACATGGGTGTCTCGCCGATGGAGGAGTGCAGTGGTATAATGATGGGGGTTCGGCAGGAGGTCTTCCCGACTTGCCAGTGTCTCACCGAAAGAAATGTTGCACTCGGGGAAAGTGGTTTGTGTTTGCTATGAAGTCTCGCCGATACTGAAAGGTCTCAGCGATGGAAAGGGATATCGATGTGACTCCTGAGGGTTTGCCATGATGTCTGGCCGAAAGCGATGGTCTTGTCAATGGTTTCAGCGATATCGGTATGACTTTTGGAGCTCGATATGAACTCTTGCCGATGGTTGAGAGCTATGCTGATAACTGCCGAAGGGCATAATCACATCGGGGAGACACAATAAGTGTCTCACCGATATGCGATTCAATCTGAGCGACCTTTGATCGTCTAGCGATCCAATGCAACATCTGTTCGACCAATCAGAGGAAGCTACAGGCGAGCCATGGCAGTTTGACCGGTGAGAGGAAGATCAATAGAATGAAAGTGACTTGGATTTGCTCTGAGCTGAGGAGCATTCAAGGCAGCTCGGCAAGGAGATTCGAAGAGGGACACGAGGACCAGAAGTTAATGCTGCAAAAGATCTTAAGGCTTCCGCTGAAGGCGATCTGTCACCATGATGGACATGAGGATGGATGCAATGGGATGCAACATTAATTTCATAAAAAAGATCTAAGGGGCAGATCTTTCGGAAGGCTGATATTTTGTAAGCCTAAGGGGCCGACATCTTTTTGTATATAAGGCATTTTTTGCTTCTTTGTAAAGGAGTTCTTCTGATGCTTTTTCTGAAGTTTTGTGACTTTTGTAGTCCTCTCTCAGATTAGCAAACTTTTGTAACTCATTCAAAGCATAATATACAGAGTTTACCTTGATCACTATGGATGATCCAAATTAGCATCTTGTTCTTGCAAAGTGTCGTGCATTTCAAGTTAATGATCAAGTTATTTTTGCGAATTTCTTTCATTCCTTTATAAATTAATCTTGTGTTTCATGCCTTCCTTTGCAAAAGTATCATTATACATATCACAAGCTATGTTTATATAATCGCACACGGATTCTATTATGTGAAAATATTTTCCTTTTTTGAAAAAGTGTGTGAATCGAACCTGTTTGTGAAATATTAATGCTAAGCTTACAAAATTTGATGTGTAATCTTATGGTCATTGTCAATTTTCAAGTGTAACCTAAGTATCCCATTGCTCTTCTTAGTTCGATGTACCACCATAGCGTTAGTTTTTCTTTTATGCACTCCTTCTCCCTTTCGCTTTAAGGAATCAGTAGTTTAGGTGACACCAAAGGAAGTCGGCCTTCTCTGGAGGTTGACCTCTGTTTACAAGAAACCCACATCTTTAGAGGTCTTCCCATATTACATTGAGGTGTTGAACATCAGGTTCAACAGGGTGCAACTTCAGATTGATAACAATAACAACTAATGACAACTAACACCTTCTAGAAAGATTCCTTCCTAGGACCTAAGTAAACTTAATATGTAAATAAGTCCCCTAAGTCCCCTAGTAATGAATTAACTAGGTATAAGACTTTATTTACACCAACAACCCCCTTAAGTGCAACCTAGGGATTAGTTGATTATTATGCAAATGACACAAAGATGGGTCCTGCCTACTAGGCCATGTTAGGTACCCATGTACAAATTCAAATGAAATCTTTCACAAATGGGGAAAATGAGAAAACCCAGTGGGACAAAACTCCTCCCCAAAAGAGAGATGAAATACAAAAAATGAAATGCTCTCAATGATGCATGAGAAGGCCAAAACCCCATGTGAGGAAAAATGACCCCCCCATAAGAGAGAAGTAGAAGAGAGACAATGCAACCCCCCTCAATGTTGAGTCTCTCAACAATGATGGTAGAAGCTCGCCATTGAATGTTGAAGATGATCCAATCTCATCAAACAACATTTCTCCCCTTAGGAAGAAACAAAACCAAGAATGTATGAAAGAGTTATTCCCATTCCTGAAAGGAAGATGAAGGAAGATAGATGATATGATATGATGTCTCTGAAGCATGCTCAAGTGTCTCCACGTGTTGATGTCAAAAACTAAAACTCCAAAAAGGTGTCTAGGCCACACTGCTGAAGAGGACAATCCATAATCTAATAGAGATGAATGTAGAACGTAATCCAAAGAAAATGATATCTCATTTGAAGAAAAAGAATCATCCTCCAAATGTTGTCCAAAAGTATCCACAGTCACATCAAACTGCAAAGAATGATCACGTAAAGAATGAACAAGAGAGTCAAAGTGTTCCCTTGCAACAATTGAAGAAGGATCATATCCATAAAAGAGAAGATGAATGTTATCGATGATTTCTCCCAAATCTAAAATGAGGGACTCACAAAACAAACTAGCAATGTCTGCCAAGTACTCATCCCAAGTAGCCATCTCTAGAAGATGATGTATGTCCTGCTACACTGAATCACAAGAATCACAAGAATCCTCAAGTACAATAGTAGATGAAGGAGATGAGATCTTAATGCATGGCATTCAACTACACCTATCATCCCCCATTGTGTCCTCAAAACATGATGAACTCAATGATTCTGCCAATGTAGGATTACAAGAGCCCTCGGCCTCAAGATGTTGACTCATAGATGAAGAAGATGAACCCTCTAAATCTCGATTAGAAGCCATAGAAATTGAAGTCTCAATATATGTCTTTGTAGGAGGAGAAGGAGAAGGTTTTGTGTCATCAAAACTACCATAACTTTCCCAATGAGCAAGCGTTTCAGTTGTTTTATCATCAATAGGTCAAAAATCTGCAAGTGGAACAAGACAATCCACTACAGGATCCTATGGGAATGGAGGTTCATTCAAGTCTTCATACATCTCCCAAAGTTTGGTCATAAGGTCACGAGGGATCTCAATACCATCAATGGTCATTTTTGTATCAATATCACAATTACAACCAATTACTCCCAGGATATGTTATACTTTCATGTCCCACACAACTCTCTTCCATTTGATGAAGGTTTAGGAATCAGTCCATAGAGATATGGAAAGATATTATGCCATATACAATGTGTTAGGATTCCATCTTGCCAATACTTAAAGTTCCATCGATTTAACCTTATTAAAACAGGATGATTTTTTATGCCCATATTAAACTTCTCAATTTTAGTCACACAATAGACCAATTAAGAGACATAAGCCAACAAAGGAAAAATATTACCCTCCCAAATTACTCAATGATGAAACCCCTCAAGAAAATTTATGATTTGTGGCACTTTATACTTAGTGTGTTTATAGGTGCCACTTGCAAAAACAACAAAGTGGTCTTGATCTTGGTACATCCAAATGCCAAATTTGGCCACATAATCAAGTATAATTTTTGGTACAAGATGAGATCAATCTGATTATACTACTGAAAATTACATGAAAAATTATGCACTTTCAAAAAAAACTACACCCAAAAATGTTACCATAGGAGAAAGATATGAGCTCCTGAAGTTCCTAAAATGAGGATGAAGCAACAACAACTGTGAGAATCTACAATTTCTATAAAAACCAAACATCAAAACCAAATTATTATTGCAGCACTATGAAGAGCACAAAAAATTACTCCAAATAAAAAAAAATTCTCAAAAAAAGGAGTCAAAATGACCGAGTTATGGGCCTCCAAAGTTGGACCGCAAATTCAGAAAGCTCATCCGTGAAGGAGGAAAAAAAAACCTTAAGACCCTACTAATGTCACACTAACGCATTGCTGACATTAGCAAGATACTAGATTAGATTTGACGTCTTCATTCCCGTCAAATGGAATATGCTCTCCGTGTAGGAATATTCGCCTGACATAATCTTGGTAGGGAATCTCGACAGAATCGAGAATCTTCAGCGAATCTTTGTACATCGGCGATCGTAGGGAATCTTAAGTAAAATATGGGATATACCACCACTAGGAAATTGTCCATCATATTTGAAAAAGTGGTTGCCAAATTTTGAAATTTTCATTGGTTTTTATAAAAGAAATGTCGTCAGTTAAATGTTTACGGCAACCTGTGGGTAAGTGGCGGTAGCGGGCCTGCTTGCCCACGTGGCCCACCCAGGTACCACGGATGGGGGACAATGTACATTCTACGGACTATACCCTATACAGAATTTTAAAAATAAACTTTTTTTTTTTTTAAATAAAAATTCTGAAGGATTTTTATAAGAAAATTCCAAAATATTTATTAATTTCTTTTTCACCTATAGCGAATTATTTTTGTTGACCCATACTTTTTTTGATGACTGTAATTATGATGACTTGGGGGGTCGTACAACTCTCTGGAAATTCTTTTTTTTCCTTGGTAGATAGCTACTTTGATTTGGACGATTTGATAGTCGATCTTAGGGTTTTTGGCCCTTTTCGACACGATGGAAAGGTCAGTTTTGACCCAAAATGCTCCAAAATTGCAGCTACCTTCTAGATCTAGCAACCACTCTTCAGCTTCAAACCCTCATATATTTAGACTTATATGTCAAATTTGGATAAAACAAAAGGAAAATTTGACTTTCTCAAACCCTCTGAACTAAATGGTGAGCCCAAATTTGCACCAGCAAGCTCCAATTTGAACCTGCAATAAAGAGCCACAAAGAGGAACCCCTCAAAATCTGGTATTTCTATCAAGGTTTTTTGATTTTGTAGATTATCATATGATGCAAGAGAAGAGCATACTCAAATTTTCAAGATACACCAAGATCTCTCAAAAAATGGCTATCCAATGGCACCCAACTCGCTCTGATACCATGTTAGAATTGGCTATGGAGATAGCCTGCCAAGATCTAGAGGCCAAATGGAAAGCACAAGGAGAGAATATGAATATGACAAGAATAAATTGTATTCTTATCAATTATGCAAATATGATTCAATGTTATGTGCAATGTATGAGAGACCCCTCAGTTATATAGCCAAGGTGAGACATAAGATAACATAAGATTATGACAAATGTCTTAATCTTATGATATGTGACAACTTATCACATCTACCTAGGTCACATGTGTTGCAAGTCAAAAGATAAGATAACAACTAATGACAACTAACACCTTCTAGAAATATTTCTTCCTAGGACCTAAGTAAACTTAACATATAAATAAGTCCCCTAAGTCCCCTAGTAATGAATTAACTAGGTACAAGAATTTATTTACACCAACAAAGCTATAGAAAACACATTCATAAATACCATAATTAACCTCATTCATTGTATCATTAAAACGATTACCTTTTAACAACTAACTAAAACAGGTATTTTTATATCTAGATGAAACACCATACAAGACAACATTATAGAAATTCAGGGCCAACCATTATGTCAGTTAAGTTTCATATTCAGTTGAACATCCATATCAACATGACAATACAAAATTTAGGGTCAATTTCCATATTTAGTTGAACATCTATATCAACATGACAATTCAAAATTTAGGGTTGGGTCACAATTAGGGTTGTGATAAGATTAACCATTACAAAGATTGTAGTGATAAATGCATTTAGTAGTAAATATTTTTTTTTTAAAGTGAATCAAAAGATTTTTTTTCATACAAGAATGAACTTTGATAGAGTAAATCATTGTGAAAAATAAAATAACACTTCAAGTTGGCCTACAAGACCTCAGTTTTTTTTGGGAAAGATGTCTCAACCTTACATCCAAATGTTCATATTTATTAATTATTTATATTTATTTATTATTTTTTTTTCACATGGGAAAAGCGAGTCCACTTTGACGTGGTACTCTTAGCAATGTGTTGGATATATTTGCAAACTATGTAAGAAGTTGTAAGAGCATCTAATGTCATTGTGATGTGTAATATTGTCTTATGACATTGTAAGATATAAGTTACTTATGAAAAATTTATGACATGTAAAACCATGATTATATGGGAGTTACATTAAAATCTTGAAAAAATTATGGAAATTTATGATGCATGTCATAAAGCGTCTTTGAATAAGTAATGGAGCCAAATTGGAGTACCTAAGTTGGGTGCTCAAATATGCTAAGTTATGAAAATATGATAAGGTGTAAGAGAATAATCTAAAAATGGCTTGAAATGCTACCAAGGTGCATCAAAATTTGTGTCATAGATTTTGGGCACCATACTTTTGTTGGGTTTGGTCATGGTTTCCTAAAACCAGTTGATTAGTTTCATGTTTTTGTTTCATCTATTTTTTGGGTGCTTAGGTTGGAGTATGCATAATTAGTTTTGTAGATATTGTTATGCTATTAGAATTACTCTAGATCTATATAACTAGTGATACTTCTATGAGAGCATGTCCCTAGATATTATAGTGTAACCTTTGTTGATGATAATACAATTGGTTCGTGCTTTGGAGTGTAGGCTTTTTCCTCTTGAAAGGATTTTCTCCATGTAAATATTTTACTATGGCATATTATTTATGTAACTATATGATTTAATTATTTTTGTACATAACCCCCTCTCATAGATTAGTGTAGAATATGTATTCTACACCTATTGTTACTTTTCAAAGTATCAAAGATTAGTCACCTTAGATATTAGGTGTTTGAGACATGGATTTTCAATATAATCTTGGTTTGAGTAAGAGCTTGTGTAGAATGAGACCTTGTTGCAAGGAAAGTGGTCAAAATTACACCAAGATAGAGATGGAAAAGTTTACTAGCTCTAAATTTGAGCTATAGAAAATCAACATGAAGGATATTCTTGTAGATAGAGATCTATGAGATGTTGTAACTAAATCCAAACCATCAAAAATGTCACAAACCAATTGGGATCTATTGGAAAACAAAGAAAAGGGTCTCATAAGGTTTTGTTTGGAAAATTTATATTTTTTGTATGTACATAAAGAACCCATCTCACAATCTATTTGGAAGATGTTGGGATAATTATATCAAGATTTAATCCATAGCTAAACCTTTTCTAATAAAAAACTTGTATACCTTGAGAATGGATGATGATGTTTCTAGGCTAAACACTTAAACATGTTCTATATGATTGTGACCCTATTGCACTTTGTTGGAGTAACGATGGAGGAGGAGAATTGTTGTATGTCACATCTATTGTAAATAAATAACTTGCATAATAGAAGAATATAACATGAAATATATTGAAAATACTTGATAATAATTGATAATAACAAGTCATGCTTCAAGGGGGGAAATCTCCAAATATCTCCAATGAGAACACAATGGATAACCTGATGATCAAATAAGACTCACTACCTTCTATATATACCCTACTTATACCTAGGATATCACCCAAGATGACTTAGACAACCATCTATAAGCCCTAGGATGACCTAAATAACTAAATAAGAATATAATAATATAATAATGATAATATAACTGAATTAATCATTAAGGTAGCCACAATCCAACTACTCATAACCCTATGCATACTCTAAAATTAATGGTGTAACATGCCCACCCTCTTTAGAGAAGCATTAACCTTAATGGTAATCAAGTGTGGGTGCTTCTAAATGAACTCTTCATCCTTCCATGTGACATCTTCAATTGGTAACTTCTTCCACTAGATGAGATACTTGATTAGTGTTCTAGTCCTCAACTTATTTGTGTTTACGAAGAATAAACTCTAGTTACAATATGATTTTCCTTGTTTGTTGAGCTCTGTTAATATCGTTTTTGTAAGGATATTACACCCAATTAATTTTTCAAATAAGATACATGAAAAAATATATGTATCTTTGTTGTTGGAGGTAAATCAAGCTTGTAGGCAACATCCCTATCTTTTTCATGATTTGGTACACGCCATAATGTTTTTGGGGACAACTTGTTCTTTGTATATTACTTCAATGATATTTTCTTATAAGGCTGCAATCTCAAGAGAACCTAGTCACCTTTCTTCCACTTGGGATTTGATGCACATTAAAAAAACTCTCCATTTGAGGGTATGTGCATGGAAATGGGGTACCAAAAGGTGGAGGTGGCCACTTTTTTTTAAATCAGTAAAAATTTATCTTGGATG
Source organism: Sequoia sempervirens (assembly GCA_007258455.2). Lineage (NCBI taxonomy): Eukaryota > Viridiplantae > Streptophyta > Pinopsida > Cupressales > Cupressaceae > Sequoia > Sequoia sempervirens. Next base: position 113,381,302 of record VDFB02270651.1, read on the forward strand.
AGAAATTGAAGATAGTTACACTCAAAATTTAAAGATGTGACAAGAACAAGACTTGTAGTGCTTTGAATCTATTTTTTAAACTGCTTTTTTTTTTAAATGGTGGAGATTAAGGGATTCAAATAGGGGAGCACACAAAGTGCTCCTATTTTTATCAAAAAATATAACATAGCATCTAGTGTGCTCCCCCTAAAATGTTAAACTTTTTTTAGTATTCTAAAAATCACTTTGATGGAAAATTAGCTAACACCATGTAGTTTATGCTTGATTTTTCCTATAATTTTTTAATGAATATAGGACTTCTTACTAATTATCAAAGTTAAAACATCTTAAAAAATGAAAAACTTAGTGTGCTTCCCCCTAATTTTTTGGAAACTAATGGAAAACCAAAATTTTATTTTGAATGTGTATATAATTTACTATAGAATGTAAAAATGTAATTTGTTTCGAATTTGGATGAATATATAAAAAGTGAAACCAAAAATACCATACATAGGTTTTGGAAAAAAAAGAAAGACACTAGCAAAAGAAATTAAAAATCAAATCCTTAACACATTCAAAATATAAAAAAAAATTACATGGTTAGAAAGGTAAGGGAGAGCTTGATGTTATTGTGGTGTTTTTCTATCTCAATATTGAAAGATGTGCAAACCTGATGGAGAGCATGCTTAAGATTTAGTCACTTTTTAATAATTTACAAAAAACATGTCTTTGGGATTTGAAATGTAAGCCTAACCCTTTGGGTTGGAGGTACAAATAAAATCCAACCCTGAGGGTTGGCAATACCCAAGGAAACTACAAACACACCCACATTATAGCATGTTCACATTATAACACACTCATGTTAGAGTGTGCTTGCATTATAGCACTCTCTCATTGTAACATGCTTGTATTATAATATGATCATATTTTTTAGAAAAAAAAATAAGTCTCCCTCTCTTGCTCCTCTACCTTTCACTCTTTGTTTCTATACATCTATCCCCCCTCTCTATCTCCCCTCCCCTCTTCCTCCCTCCCTCCCTCTCTATCTCTCTATCTCTACATCACAGGATCAATTCCCAACCTCCACTAATGTTTCGTTCTCATTAGATAAATAAGGAATGATCTCTTCATGTACTCTAAAACACTCCACTCTCCCTTTATATCTCTATGACATGCATGAGATCCTCTAATTTATGGTAAATTTAATGAAGTAACTTATATAGTGAAGAGCCATTTCATTCAATTTCTTCATTATTACTTAGCTTGTGTTTTATTTCATCAATTTCAAGTCAATATGAAATATGACTCAAACAAAGATAATATATGTAGAGAAATAATATTAGAATAGGCTAATAACTATCATAGAGCATATACCTATTAGAAAAATAATGTTAAAAAAGGACAAGGAATAAGGATGAAATAATTTTCTCCAACCACCTTTCATACATTAGATAAATGACAACCATGAAAAACAAAAGTATAAAAAGTGTTAAAATACTCCATTATTTCTAGAAAATAGGAGCTATGTACTATATTCCTTAAAACATATTTTATTAGTAGTGGAATTGTTGTGGATAAAGATAAAAGTGTTAGAGAATAATTTAGTGAGAGAAGTAAAGAAGAAGTAGATGGAAAAATTAAGGTGAATTTAATTTTTTCTTCAAAGTATTATTTTTCTAGTGACTAAATTATTTTTTGTTGCAATTTCTAGTAATCCTTATTGGTATCATGTATTATAATATAAATAATTTAGGGATATTCAAAGATCATCTTAGTCTAATTTTATTATCATTTATCCTCAAGAATTGGTTTTGATCCCTAGATATTTTATTCATCACCCTAATTCATATCGACTAGTGGATAGTTGATTCCAATTATTTAGAAGTTCTAATATTTCTTATGTTACATTGCAACAAAAAAAAAGTAAACAAAAAGATGTGATTCAACTTCCTTCTATGCTTAAGAAAGTTGAATAAAGGCCCCTAGATACACAAGAAGTTGGGGATAGATCATTTAGCTCCGAATATTTAAAAGAGGAGGAATAACCTCCAACTCAACTTGTTTAAAGGTCTACAAGGCATATAAAACCACATGAAGGATATTCACCTAATGACAGGAGATGTTTTTTTTTCTTTGAATACTAACATGGATAATCCCAAACCTAAAGATGCATTAGGTATGAATGATGAAGAATCCTAAAAGATAGCTATCATGGATGAATAAATGATAAAAAATAATAAAATATGGGATCAAGTACCATTTCTTGAAGGATGAAAAGCTATTGGTTGCAAATGGGTGCTCAAGAAAATATTGGTTCAGATGGAGGTATTGAGTCTTACAAAGCATGGTTGGTTGCAAAAGGTTACTCTTAGGTTGAGTGTGTTGATTATGGTGAGATATTTTCTCTTGTTACAAAAATGAATCTATTATATTCTTTCTTTCTATTACTTCTTATACATTATAAACATTGAGAAAATGGATGTAAAACAATATTCCTTCATGGTAATTTGGAGGAAGATATTTATATGACACAACTAGAGTACTATGTGGTGAAAGGTAAAAGTAATTTGGTTTGTAAATTGAAGAAATATTTTTTATGGCCTTAAATGGAGTCCTATGATGTGGTACCAAAAATTGGACACATATGTGTTGAGTTTGGGATTTGAGTGTTTTAAATCAGATCTTTTTATTTACTATAAATTTGATGGCGATTATTTCCTATTTATTGCATTATATGTTGATAATATGTTATTTTTTAGTAAAGAGAAATAAATGATTTTAGAACTAAAGTAACAACTTGCAACTAAATTTGAAATGAAAGATATTAGTGTAGCTAACAACATTCTTGGGATAGAAATTAGAAGAGATAGAATGAAAAGAAAACTATGGCTTGGCTAGAGTAAGTATATCAATTTAGTTTTATAGAGGTTTAACATGTAGGATTATAGACCATTGTGTGTTCCTCTTATAGTTGGAAAAAAATTATCTTCTTCACATCATCCCCATCAAAGATGGAATAAATGGTTAGAGTACAGTGTTGTTAGAAGGTTGATGTAAGCTATGATTTGCACTAGACCAGACATTTCCCAAGCAATGGGAGTTCTTTCCACATATATGTCTAATAATGGTAGAATTCATTGGGATACAGTTAAAAGAGTCTTCAAATATTTGTAGGGTATCTTAGAGTATACTTTGTGTTGTCATGGTAAATTTATAATAGAAAATAATTTCCTTGATATTTGTGGTTATGTGGATTCAAACTAGGTAGGTGATGTTGAGAGTAGAGAATGCACCAATGCTTATGTGTTTACTTAATTTCATGGTGTACAATCAATTGGATAAGTAAGTGATAGGTTGTGATTTCATTATCCGCTATTGAAGCCAAGTATATTAAAATTACTCACATTTTCAAAGAATCCATTTGTATTAAGAGACTATATAATTCATATATTGGAATAAAACAAGGTGGAGTGATAGTTTATTATGATATTTAAAGTGAAATATACCTAGCTAAGAACTCAAAATTTCATGCTAGGACCAAGCACATTGATATACAATAAATCATGTTGTCAAAGATATGGTCGAGGATGGTAGGGTAAAACTAGTTAAGGTAGAAAATTTGAAGAATTTTATAGATTTTTTAACTAATACAATGATCACAAAGAGTTTTAGATGGTTTTTGGAGTCTATGGGATTCTCAACCTTTAGTAATTAAATCATGGTGTTGATACTCCCTTTGCTCTTGCAAGGTGTTCGACAAGTGGGAGAATGTTATGAAAAAGGGTGTCTCAACCTTACAACTACAAAAGGTTACTATTTATAGTAAGTTTATATTTGAGAATGAATTGCTCTAAAAATTTCCCAAAGCTACAAAGTAGCCAAATAAAACACTGGTATAGTTTCAACCCAAGATCATGCCTAGGTTTCAAGATATGAAATTTTTCATTTTCAAAAGTTTAAATGTCAATTTTGAGGCACTTAGGGGACATTTTTTTATCTCTAAAGTGGTCATAACTAGAAAAGTGGGTTATAGTTTGATAGAACACTTCATGAGCTTTCCAACAGTTCAAAAGGTTCATAAATTAAATTCCCAAATTACAATTTATGGCCTTTGAAAGTTGCATCTCCTGAATTGGAAAATGTGAAAATGTGTTAGACACAAAAAATTGAACCCAGCTAGTGATGGAAGCATCCTTCCTTCCTAGAGAGCTACAGATGATATTTTGGTAATGCCTTACTATCTATAGGCAACTAATTGAGGAGCCTCACCTCCCAGGGAACTACAGATTCCCGCCCACCCAAAGATAGGGGCTCGGGGTGGGTGGGTGGATATAGTATGCGTGAATTGGTTCTTCCTATGGGGAAGTGAGTGAAGCATCCCTACCTCCATCTCTAAATTCTTAGTTAGCCTCCCCACAACTATAGCATCCCACCCACCCCAATTGATATGCCCACTCTTCCATTTCCTACCCTTCTATCTACTACTAGTACTCCAGTTGTGGACTGAAGCGGTTCCTCCCATGTCAATTCTGGTGAAAGGTAAGGGGGAGTTACATGTGTTGTTGTGTGTTTTAACACATCATAGGGCATCTTTAATTAGAGATAATTTGGGCACCACTTTTTGGGTGGTTTCAACTCATAGTTTTGTAAATACCTTTTGAATATTGCATGTAGTATATCTCCTATATATTAGGTTCTTGAGATGGAGGTTGTGTGTGAGAGTCTTATAGATCTTGATTTTCCTTTGGATCTCTGGTTGATGATACTCATGTGAAAGTTTTATTTGCAAGTATATTGCAATCTTTTTTTTATTTTTGAATAATATATTGAGTGGCTTTTGGAGTGTAGGTTTTTTCTCTTGAAATATTTTTCCCCACATAAATCACTATGTTGTGGTATGACTAGTATTTATATGTTTATTTTTATTTAGTTCTATCATTTTTGTAAATATCTGATTTTTTTTGCATAATCCTCATCTCAAGATTAGTGTAGGAAGTTGTTTCACTACCTTAGTTTCCTTACAAATGTGACCCTTAGTAAGTTCACAAATAAGGCTTATAGACACAAAACGTCTATAAATTTAAGTACAAAAATGTGAGACACAACTACAATAGTTGATCCACTTTTAATATGAGAATTAGAGGAAAACTTCACATGTTGACAAATTTATAGCTAAGTTATTGGAGATAGGCTTACTTGTAATAGAAATCTTGATTTTTGGAAGTATTATTACATAAAATCATGGTCAAGTTGAAGCAAAGACATGACAAATGCATGAGGAATATTTTCATGTATTCATCAAATTTATCTGATACATAATTAGAGAAAAATATAATAGGAGATAAAACTCCTATGATTAGATAAAGAGATGTGTTCTATCTATTTCACTAGATAAACCTAGAGTACAACCAAACTAGGTTGAATGATGTGATTGAGATTTTTATTCAAAATACTACTTTACATAATATGTACAATGGGTTCTATTTGTATAATAGGAAATTAACTAAGCCTTCCACAATATTATAATATGTATCATGTTCATATGGTGTTCTTCCCACATGGATATGGTTATGTTAGATGTCAAATTTGTATTGTGTCAATTGAGTATCATGATCATGTGGAGTAGTAATGTGGCTAAAATTTAGATGTATATAGAGAAAAAATGGTCATATCAATGTAGGTATATGTTCACCCATATGTAGGTTGCACATAATATGAAGAGGTTGATGCAAGAGCTAGTAATGTTGTCAAATTTGAAGTGTAAACTATTAAAGTTATGTAGTGTGATTAAAGAGTGTATATATAGATGTCTTTCATTTAGTTACACATGGCTATTAACATTAGTACTTTCATTTATGTGCATGAACCCATTCTACCAAAGTATCTCATCCCTGAATATAACATCATGTCATTATATTATGCACACATGGAAATGTTACGAAATGAGATGAGTTTATGTTGAGTTAATGTGCAAGAGTGTGAGTTGAGTTGCATGTAATTGCACACAAATCAATATTTCCAATTCCCAACCAACTCATTTTTGTAGGTACAAATTTAATTTTATTATTTTACAAGTGCATATATGAACCATAATAGTGCATAGTTAATTTACAAATTCTAAATTATTTTCCTAACAAGGACCTAATTTCCGATATTGTGAAAAATTGATTTCTAGCATAATTTTTAATATATTACTCTGTTTGGGATATAAGCTAAGTATCACACTTAATCTATTTAATTTTATTTTTATTATTCCATTCTTATCTCTTTAATGTATGTTAATTTCTATCTAAATACTTCATTTATTCAATTATCCTAGACTATTTCTAGAGGTTTTATTTCCCCTTACATAAAGTGATTAATTTAATTTTCTTACATGACCCAGGTTTTGGCCTTATGGTTTATCCTTTAGCATTTTTAGATACAATTTTCTAATTACATTTTTTTTTTTCAAATCTCATTAGGTTTGGATTCCCTTTTCTTATGCTTCATTTTTTGTACCTTTCTTTAGGGTTTTGTACTTCATTGTTTGATCTTGTTTCATCATACCTTAGCCACCCTTAATTTATCCTTTAGGGTTTTATTTGCTAAATTATTCATAGATTTAATTATTTTCTTATTTTTATTTAAAATTAGAAATTAAATCTTGTTGATATCTCTTACATTATTTGGCCTTTATGGTTTTTGACTTGTTTACATGCTAACTTCTCATCTACATCCTTGAATTCCCTTATAAATAATTCCTTTTTAAAATCCTCAAATGGTCCAATCTAGTGAGAATGATCTATTTTTGATGATATTCCCATGGGTACTATGATTATTATGACTGCTATTACACTTTAGATTGAGAATCTTGATCATGATAAACATTCAAAATAACAATAAGTTATGAATGAACTTTCTCTAGTTTAGAAAATTTGGATAGTCTTGCACATTTGGACTAGACATTTCATGATTTATTGATTACTAAGAAACTCATTTTGGAATTTCTCCAAGGTATTGGTGTTAATCTTATCTCTTCTAGTTATTTTAGTGATGCATCTTTCTCTACACATCCTATACAAGCCATTTTCTCACATTTTCCTCTTGTTTTTGTTCCTAATTTGGTATACCTCCTTTCTTTGTCACCCTCCTTCTACCATGTTGGATACCATAATTATTCATTGCTCCTATATTGAGCTCTTTGTATATACATTTTTTCTTCCCATACTAATACAATAGACCTTGTTTTTAATATTCCTACTAGTCCCATGACTATCTATGTCTCTATTGGTTCATCGACAACTAGTGTTACATCTTCTAGCATCATCACTACCTCCACTAGTACATTCCCTCATTCTATGTATTTCTCCATTCCTACTTTTATCTATCCTTGTATTCCTAGTTTCATATATCCTTCTATTCCTCCCACCATGGCCATGGATATGAATTATCATCCTTTATCCTATTAACTTTTTATAATATTGGAAATTGCATTCTTTACAATTTCCTTTGTCATAATTTAAACTTACTTATTTTAGTTGTCTTGTTCCATGTGTGTTTTTTACTCTTTTTTAACTTATTTTCATCATATCAGTTATTTCCTAGTTTTTCATGTCCCCTTGACCTATTTTATGTGTTTTATTGTAATGTTTTTATTATTTTCTTTGGTCCCTTTTCCCTAGGTGTTGACCCCTTCCATGACACCTCTACCCCTTCAACTTACTACCTTTTTACCCCTTTTATTAAACTATTTGATGGGATCATATGTCTTAAACCAAATACACAAAAAACCTTTGAAGTCCTAAAATATTTCTTTATTAATCACATCAAGATTAAGAACAACCACCCTTGGATGAACATATTTTGCAGTTGATTGCCTTAAGAAATTGAGCCATTTCAAGTGTAAGGACTTCTCTAGGTTGGGCATAGCCAAGATGTAGTTATTAATACTCAATAAGTTTCAAAATTTCAATAAATATTCCCCCAACCATGTTAAATAGGGAGAACTAATTTTAATCCTAATTTTACAAAAAATTGTTAAGTAAGCCTTCCAATCTCAATTTTTTACATTACAATGTAATAATATTTTATCTTATGAGCAATTTTTGACCCATAATTTTAAAAGAGTGATTTTTAAGTATCAAATAATTTCTCCCAAATGCTAACTTTCCATCAAGCTATTAAAAAATATTTCATGAGCCTCTTAGTGGTCCCTATAGTCAAACCAATCAATAGAGGTATACTATTATATGCTTTTGCAAATATCTAACATAGGGTTTTGATATTAATAGTTTTATTCTAATCATTTTTTTATGTATAACATATAAGGCCTCTCTCTTAAGCCATCAATCCACCATATTCATCATTTTCCCTATCCCCCATTGCTATTTTATTTAACTTTTCACTCACCCATCTACTCCTACCTCCATTGAAGCCTTTGGATCTAGTTTGCATTTATCTTGCATATTTCATCAAAATTTTAAAAAAACTTGTTTAATATTATTATTATTCCTTGTATAAATTTATAGTGTTTGAATTTTTCATTATTATTTGTGGGTTTCTAGTTATTTTCCTTGCCTTCCACCTTTCACCATTTTAATATTTTGAAAAGCTAGTGTCAATATTTCCTTCATAAAATTTACAACTTTATTATTTTCCCTCCAATTTAATTTTTCACCTCCCTAATTAAAAAAATTATCTATATTTTTAAATTTTTATTTCCATTTGACCACTTTTTTTCCATCTCCCAAATACCAAGTAAGTAGCCTTTCTTATATCCTAGTCATCAAAATATTTACTATTTGATTGTTTATGCTCAATATAAGTGTGATTTTATAGCATATAATAAATTTTAGAATTTATACTCATGGCATGAGTTATCTTATTTTAATAATTATAAGGAGATAATTGAGGCAAGTTCCCCTTTGATCCTTTGTTTTTTATTAGGGGAAAATAGGTTTCGATGGGATCCTGAAACCCATTACAAACAGGTTTTAAAGGGACCTAAAACCTTGTCCAAGAAAAGAATGCTACTAAAAGAATAATTTATAGACCAACCGTAGCCCATTAGCAGCAACACCAAACATGAAAATAGGACTACACATGTTACACAAAGGTTTTGAAGGGACCTTGAACCCTTTATAACAAGGTTCTGACTGAGACCTTAAACCCAAGAAAAGGTTTTGAAGGGACCTTAAACCCTATAAAGCCAAGTTTTGACAGGGACCTTGAACCCTCTAAACTTAAGCATAGCTTGAAGCGTCAACAAATCAACCACTCAGAACAACCATATCTGATCCCAAGAAAACAAAAAGCATATTGGTGTAAAACACCAAAAAAACCATGATCCTCAAAAAAACCAGAAAAACCAAACACCCCACCTCAATAGGGGTTTTGGGAATCACAACAAAACATTGCAAAACATCTACCTTCCTACAACACCATTTCACTCGATTTGCCAACCCAACCTCCACCTCTAAAAGAGAGGGATTCCCTTTATAGGAGAGAATGATATGAAACCTCTTACCACCAGAACTACAACTCTCTAGGCCATACAAGCTTCACCTCAATAGAATCCAACGCTCCACCTCAAAAGGAGAAATCTCCCCCTCTATAGGAGACACCAATTGAAGATTCCAATAGTAAGAAGCTTCAGTAGGAAGTGATGACATAACATCTCTTAGCAGCACAAGCTTCAGGTATTTGAAGGAAGAAGTAGAAACCTCCTCATCGAACTCACACAACTGGGTCCAAAGAGAAAACAATAAGCGTAACCTAGCCAGCAACAAACAAGCATCATCTGGTCAGATTCCAACACCACCCAACCATGAAAACAGTAGGAATCCTTTAGAAAGAAGAAGCCCTCCTCACACCACCATGAGGAGACATCAAGGTAACTCATTAGATAAAAATATGCAACCAAATAATTTGCATATAGAGAACAGAAGACCCCAAAATCGTAAAAAAACATGAGAAAGCAACTAGGGATCCCAATGGATAACGTAAACCTCAACTTGAAGAACTAATAAAAGCCCATCCTATATAACAGGGTCGAGCATAAATACATGACGAGAAACTCCAACAACCTCATCCTTTGAAGAAACAATAAATACCACAAGAGGCTACAAGAGAACAACAGAAGCCACCACCTGCAAACAACCTTCTACAAGAAGCCAAAACTAAAAAAGAAAAAAAACGACACATAAAACTTTCCCCACAAAAGAGATAGAACTTTGAACACCACTTGGGATTCAACACCCAACACAATGCTCCAAAGAAATCAACAGAATACTCCCCATCGTGAACAGGGGAGCAAACCATCAAGACAAAAAGCTGCCCCAAAACACACATCTACTCCGCGCAAAGGAGCCAGAATAAAGCAACACCAGAAAAAGAAACAAACAAAAAAGAGCCAAAAGACTCACCCAAACCACAACCAACCCACAAGAAGACCACACGGGAGGTCCAACACAAGAAAGCGCCCATAAAGAAGAAGAAACGACCCCAACCATATCCACACAGGAAAGAGGGGAAGCCAGAAACAAGGTAGAAAACAACCAAGACCTCCGCCATGACCCCCCAAAATCACTCCTGAGGCGTATCTCCTTGAGAGTGGAGAACAAAATAAAACAAAAAGGAACGAGATGTTGCAGGCCGAGGCCCTCATTGTGCTCCAAATAAGGCAAAATCTGAGACGTCCTCCTAGTACCAGGCACAAGCACATTCATCGGCAACAACGCCATCTCACAAATTCTAGCCAACAACATGGTAATGACCCCGCTCTCGCCAGACCCAACGTCCTCTATAGAAAAAACCACAATGAAAAGGAAATCCAAAAAAATGGCAGCAAAGGCAATAGCGTCCTCCGTCACCTCCAGCAACTCGACCACGAAATCTACGACCCCATCATCATCATCCTCCGCCCCTCCTTCACTGTCTTCTTCATACCCATTCAAACCTCCTGCTCCAGAGCTCTTCCTGCCCGCGCACTCCGTTCCCATCTGATCCTTTGTTTTATATGTGTTGGAATTCTTTGTTTTATGTGTTCCCTTTGATATTTTGTGCTTGTAGGTTGATTTGAAAGAAATCAATGATAACTCTAGACTTAGTACCAATTCATAAAAGTAGTTAAAATGATAAGAAGAATATCCTCTTGAAATTTTATGTCCTCCAAGTTAGGCCTAGACCTAGGAATTAGAGAAGACTTATCCTCCAAGAAGGGAACAAGACAAGGACATCTCCTCTAGTTAGGGAATACATTAGGAATTATCTTTAATTTTGGGTGTGCACCAAATTCTTGTAGAAATAACATAATGTATGATCATCCCAAGGTATGAGAAAAATATTACATCAACCAAAATATTCTCTTTTACATGTTTTCTTTGTTTGTAGTTTTTTTATGAATTCTAGTCACCAATAAATCACCAAAGATCCTACAAAATTTCATTACAATTACATATATAAACTTTCATAGGATATATATTTTCTATTATGATGTACTTCAATGTCATGTTCACTTTCTTTAAAAAAAATATCACCAGGACATCAAGTAGTCTCTAAACCTTACTAGGATTGATAGATTTATGCTAAATTCATTATTCATAGCTTTAGAAAAAAATCATATTTTTTTAGCAAAGGAATGTATTGAAAGGTACATTGGACCTTTGAATATTATGCTAATCATTGCATGAATATCCTACATCACTATATTCAATTTAGGATATTCAACTATACATCTAGAAAACTACATATTTCATGAGGCATTGAGCTTTATGCCACCTTGTGGTTGACTAAGATTATTCCTATGACTAGGAACTGATATATATACACTCATGAAGACTATTAGAAAGGAGTAAAGAAAGTAAACTACATTGGTGTATGACATAATTGTATTGCAATATCTTTATAATTCTATAAATAATTTATTACAATCAAATGATTGAGGCCTAGCATGTTGGAAAGCCATTGTAATAGATTATAATGGTGCAAATATAGTAAATAATGATATTTATTTATTGATCCTTTGAGTTGTTCTGATTTTATTAATAAGATAAACGGTTGGATAAACAAGTTTCATTGGACCCTTTAGGCGTAACTATGCATTATGTTTTATCAAAGCATGGTTGAATCATGTAATTTTTTAAAATGAATTTGACAAGGAGAAAGGAGAATACATGTCAATTCAGTGTAGGATTTAGGAGTCATGATATGAGATTCATAGTTAAATCATACTAGAAGGTACATTATATAAAAACCACCAAATTTGAGGTAGTGAAAATAAAAAATATCAATGTTTATTTATACTTTATAGAAATTGAATAAGGTTCCTCTAGTTGGAATGTGTTGGTTGTACACCAATTGTCAAATCAAGGAATCTTGTAACAAGCTTACAAAAATAGCACTAACTACATGACATAGTTTGTAAGATTGATTATGGATAAATCACCAACCTAAGGAAATTTGCACCTAACCCAAGATTATTCCA
>VDFB02270651.1:113393879-113433391 GCA_007258455.2 Sequoia sempervirens
TATTCCATGAAGAGGACATGCTATTAATTTTATTGGGAGGATAGAAGAGGTGATTGAGATGGTAAAATCTATGAAGATCTAGATGGTTTTTTTAGGACTATAGAAGAAACCTAAATGTAGAAATGATGAAAGTGATGAAGAATAAGATGTTAGTCCTATTAAGAAAAGTGAAAGTGAAGAGAAAGACAAGGAAGAAAGAATGTTAAAGTTTTAATCAAGCATTGATAAGAAAACTAGAGTAGATGTTCTCAATATTCTGGTAGCCTAAATCTTGAAGAATTGATAAATTGGATAATTGATCTATAATCATTTGGATAAAATCATATAGAGAATATTATTTTGAGTATGAAGACACTATAATCATCTAGATAAAATTAAAAATGGTAAGACTAAGTTGAAGGGTCATATTGCCATTGGTGGGAGGAAGTCCATCTCGAAAGGAATAGGAAATGTAAACCTAGTATTGGGATATGGGATATAATAGTGAATAATTTAAAATCTAAGTTCTTTCCCACAAATTACCAACTAAAGTTACTAAAATGGTTGCACAATACAAAGAAAAGATATATGACTATAAATCACAATAGTAAGGATTACTAAAGGCTAAAACTCTATTGAGGACATTATGATGGCATGGAGAAAATAATAGGATATATGAATGGCTTGAGAGAATCAATTCAAGAAGAAATGTGTACATGAAATATCCAAACAATAGAGGAATCATATTAGATGGCCCTAACCATAGAAACAAAACTAACTTAAAGATTTTAAGACAAAGAAAGTCAACAAAGAGGAAGAGTACAAAGGTTCTAGAAGGATCTAGGTCACACCACAATGATAAGGGACTATATGCAGAAGATTCTAAGAGTGATAACCCATACAAAAATTAAGGAGGGAGTAGCAATTCTTTCTACAAAGAGAAAGATGATAGAAATTCACATTACAATGAAAAAATGATGGAGATCATAGGAGTAGGGAGAGGTGTGGTAGATGTCATGGGAGACCCTTTATGGGAATATATTTTAGATGTGGAAAAGAAGGATATTGAGAATTTGAACTCTACTAAGTTTATAGAATCCTTATGTAACATCGCTCATTTCAAGTCTATGATTCTGTGGTGTTCCAATACAATAATAAAATTGGATGTGCTCTATTAATTTATGTGAGGTAAAAAGTATTGGTTTAATACATTCATGTATAATGTATAGTTGCATTATCATGGTTAATTGATTAAAGATGATTATATAATTATATTACTTCCTAACAATGCTATTAAGTTATTTGTAGCAAGATATGGTGTATGAAATGTATAGGTATTAGAAAAGGAGAACTAGGTCCTCATGTTGAAGTGTACTAAAATAATCCAATTGTAAGGGAGATTAAATATAATTAAATTAAGATAAATAATAAAAATTAATAAGTAATTTGTTAATTTGTTAATTTATCTAAGCGCATAAATATAATTCTATTTATTTATTTGATAGTTAATTCTCAAGGCTTATTAGAAAATAAGATAAATCCAGACAAAGAAATAATAACATTTTAATTTTTATTTGATACTTAGATTTTATTTTAAATCATTCTAATATCTTTTAGAAATAGAGTTAGTGTAATTTTATATTTCAGTTTCTTTTCTTTTATTAAATTTGGGGGTAAACGCTTTTGACAGGAGTTATGAATCAATGAGGTCACATAAGGGGTACCTTATATTCAACATGAACACTCAGTAATAACACCTTAGTAGGTTTTGAACCTTGTGGCAAGAATCACAACACCATGATTTAAGCATAACACTATTTCATTACCTTGTAATTTAATTATTTGATTATTGTAATTGAAATAGATTTCTTATGTGCAAGTCTTAATTTTAGAATTGAAAATAAATAATTATATTTTAGCGTGATTTTAAAAAAAAGAATTTTTTTTTATCTCTAGTTTTGTTTAGAGAACTAATGTTTAATTATCCATTATTTTTTATAAAAAAAGTGCACAATAAAAAATAATTATTTAATTTATCTATGAATTTGAGAATATAGATTCCTAATATTAATTTTAAGTGGGATTTTATTGGATAATTAGAATAAGATTAAACTTTAAAATTATTAATTTTCAAATATGTGCATAAAGACCTTAATACAATTTTTTTTTTTTTCATAAGAATATAATATTATATTTTCTTTCTAGGTTTATTTAGATTTTGAAAGGAAAGGGAAAAATTAGTAAAATGAAAGAATTATTTTTATTTTGAGGGAACTTTATTATTATCATTGTCGTATTATAGATAAAGAAATAAATATGTTATTGAAGTTTAAATATTTGAAAGTTTTTTTTAAGAATTGAAGGATTGTTGTTGTTTGCATTATTTTTAATTCATCTTCATTGGTTATCAACTAGAAGGATTAAGGTAAGATTCTTATCACGATAAATTCACCATCAGCAATTCATCTACAACAAACCGCGGAAAAATTCATCGCCATGACAATTCACCGAGCGAAAAATTAATTGTATGAATTTTTGGTGGTTAATTTTCCATGTGGGGTGAATTTTCCTTGAGCCATTCTTATCATATAAAGCTTTAATAAATATTTACTTTAGTTAATCAATGAATCTTTTTTTTTTATGAAAATAAATTTATTTGTGAAATATAATATATTTTAAAACAATAAGTAAATACAAACCAAAATAATTAGGTTCCATATTGTTCAATTTGAAAAGAAACTAGCTATTCTAGGTTTAAAACTAGGGTTTCTTGGCAAAGAAGAAACCTAGTAAAACTTAGAAG
This sequence comes from Sequoia sempervirens, assembly GCA_007258455.2. NCBI lineage: Eukaryota > Viridiplantae > Streptophyta > Pinopsida > Cupressales > Cupressaceae > Sequoia > Sequoia sempervirens. The sequence continues at coordinate 113,396,662 of VDFB02270651.1, forward strand.
AATCATATGATTTATGAAATTCAAACATAGATATGATTTAGGATTGAACCTATATGTTAAGAGGATTCAAACCATGTTTTCAATGATCTATTTCTTTTGTGACTAAGATTTTATTTGAGAATGGGATTATGGTGAAAATTATAAACGAGTAAAACTAAAATGACAAAAACTAGTCTATTATGTCTTTAATATATTTTTTAGAAATTTAACTTCTCTAAAAAAATTATGTTAAGAAAAAGACCAGTATTTCTATATTTTCATATGAAATTAGCTATTATTTGTTTTTACAATGTTATGAAAGATAGGTTCATTAGTGACTATCGAGAGATAGATTCATTAGTGGTTATCTGTTTGTGTTACTATTTTTAGAATTATGTTTTACTTATATATATATATATATATATATATATATATATATATACTTATACTCTTTCCAATTTACTTTAAAATCTGAAAAAATATTTATTTTTTTTTGGGACAAAATTATGCCTCTTTTTAAGTGAAAACTATTGTTATGCTGCAAGTTTGATCTATGTGATCTCCCTACCTTGTTTAGTGATTGTGTTCTTCTTAATGAGAATGTTAGAATTATTCTATAGATACTAGTTGAGGGGTGTGATTTTTTCCTTCTCGTTTGTCTGTCTGATGAACTGTGGGGTGTTCCTTTCCCATCCTATCTTGTTGTCATTTTTATGATATCCAATCTTATATTTTGTTGTCATTTATATGATACACAATCAGATTTATTTGGATTGGAGACACTTGCCCCCAACTAGAGCCACTATTAGGGCTTCTATCAATCCATGAATTACTTGTGTGGGAATGTTTGTGTTGTGTTCGCATCCCTGTGGTTATGAAATCTCTATAAATCAAATTCCTCAACTCCTATGCTTGTGTGTCGGTTGGAGGGACGTAAGTCCTATGTTGGTCAAAGCTTGTGTATATGGGTGTTTCAAAAGTAATCAAAACTATGGTGGACACCAAAATTTTAAAACATGCATGACCCTGATTGGAATGTTGGAATGTCAAGGCATCTTCTACTCTTATCCCATGGATCACAGTGGTAGAGGCTCATATCCCGGCCCGACGTGGAAAGGGTGAAGATCATGGTTATATTCGGAAGGATGTCGAAGTCTCTCGTGTTCCCATCCCAGGTATTGGACAGTCAAGAATATCCGATACTTAATGTGAAATCCAACACCAGGTGAGTGGGTATTGATTTTCATTGGGGCCCTATGACAAGTGTTACCTTGTCAGGGCTTCACAAAGGCATATACCTCGCCCATCCAACACCAGGTGAGTGGGTATTGATTTTCATTGGGGCCCTATGACAAGTGTTACCTTGTCAGGGCTTCACAAAGGCATATACCTCGCCCATGAGGCTTAATATTTGCAAGGGGCCCGACCTATGATAAGTGGAAGGTGCTCCATGGTAAATGAGGGCATATTGATAGTGACGGTCGAAGAAAAGGCCCGATGAGGTCTCTAAACTCGAGGATTTGCATGTTCAAAGTTTTGAATGATAGATACAAAGAAAACACTGTTAACCCAACATGGAATGGACAATGTTATGTTATATTGGGATATTTTGGGTGTTGATAAGTAGGAGGTATTTTCTACAATGAGACAAATTGTGATATTGTTATCAGGATTCAACTGTGTAGTTTTTCGAGTCAAATTCATTGATCCATGTTTCATGAGTAGTGGTTCACAAGAACCCATCTCTCATGATAATGAATGGTCCACTTAGCACTCCTTGTATCTAGGTGATGCTCAAAGAGGTGAAGCACTGGGCCTTCCCGGGAGGTCACCCATCCTAGTACTACTCTAGCTCAAGTGTGCTTAACCACGTAGTTTTCCCCAATATTACACCCACTTAGCTTGCAACCCCATTTACAAGCTTTGTGGTTAAGCGCACTTGAGCTTTCGCAAGCTCCTTGATTAATTGCGCTCAAGCTGGAGTAGCATTGGGATGGGTGACCTCTTGGGAAGGCCCAATGCTAAGTGGACCATCGCCTAGATGCAATGAGTGCTAACTGGACCATTCATTATCATGAGAGATGGGTTCTTGTGAACCACTACTCATGAAACAAGGATCAATGAATTTGACTCATAAACTACACGATTAAATCCTGATAACAATATCACAATATTTTGAATGGTTCATACTCCTTCCCATGAATAGGAAAATGATGGGAGTCTCGATGTCCCGATTTGCAAAGTGATGATTGTAGTAATCGCCAAAGCTTTGCATAATCACATGCCAATCTTTGAAGTTTGAAGATCTCAATGGGCCCAATTGCATATTAAAGTGGAAGCATTGCATCTTTTGGAGATGCTAAGATGATAATGCATATCTCTTCCTAAAGGCCCAATTGTAGTATTGTGCTCAGCTTGAGCAATACAAGTAAGAAACATAATGCTTGTCGATGGTCTTTTTAAAGCAATGATCATTGATTTCCTTGATGTCATCATCTCTGTGAAGTAGCGATATAGAAATGGGATGCCACTAGAATTTCTCAAAGGTCTGATAATTATAATGCCCTTGCTCCACGGTGTTGAGTGACCCCTAAGGCCAATATATCATAGTTTTGGCATGCGATAAGAGACCAAGGCACCAGGGTGAGTTCAAACTAGTTCGATCTACTTGGACAAGGATATCTTGATTCAAGTGTTGACTGCTTGCTTTAGAACTGAAGTGGGGGAGATCAAATCATAAATGTTTTATGGCCCGATCTATTCATGAGGGAGACGCCAATGCAATGAAACATGCTGAAATTCCAAAAAATGCTCTGGATAAGGTTGAGAGAAAGTGTGTTAGGTGTGAAATAGGGCATATTAAATGTGTTGTGTCAAATAGAGTGGCACTCCATTTTATTTCACCCTAACTCGCCACCCTACAAGGTACAATGATGAGTTTCCAGGGGTCAAAGAGAGTTGTTTCAGAGTTCAAGAGAGATTGGTTGTGTAGTTTCTAGACACTAGATAATCACCTATTTGATGTTCAGGTAAGCCATTCAATACCAATTTAGGTCATTGAGTGGAGTATTAGCCTATAGAAGAAGAAAGATATTAGTATTATAAGTGGTTTGCTCTTGAGTGTCTATGATGGTATGTGTATATCCAAGAGAGTTCCTTAATTGTACCTAAGTATTTTCCTTTGCCACATTTGATGGCATGAATGTATGCTAAGTTAGATGAATTTAACAACACTTTGAGAACATTACAATCAGTGTAATGATCTATCTTGCATTAATATGGATTTACATAGCTCTATTATGGATTACTAGCCATGCTTCGTCACATATTTTAGAAACTTTGTTGTATGCAAACTTGCATAGCTCATTAGTATTTTGGTTTCTTAATGAACTACATGACTATTGCCAATGAGTAGACATTGATTTGAGACTCACTAAACCCTCCTATCTCTCTTCAAATCAAACCAAAACATTAATAAATAGTGTATAGGAAGAATCATCAATCCATGCATCCATGACCATTAATATAACTAGGAAATCATTCTTAAGTGCACCTTCAATAAAATTAGGTCATGTGATTCATGCTTGTATAGTCATATCAAGTATATAAGGGTTTTATGCAACCAATCTTGCTTGACTCAATGAAAAACTTGGGGTTAAGTATGCAATTTGGGTTTGGATGTAGTTATTTTTAGTTATTCGTTTAGTTTGATTAAAATAACTGTTAAGGTATAACCCTACACATATCCTCTTGAGTCTAACCCAAGATTGAAGCATATGAGAGAAAACTCACTCTCATAGAGTTGAAATTCAACCTTCCATGATTTTTTGATGATTGGATTTCACTTTCATGATGAAAACCTTGGCCTTAAGAGGGAGATTTTGTTCCCAGTTGTGGTTTTGGGACCCAAGATAATGGCACCATTGTTGGGGAGAATCTAAAAATGGTATATTGATATTGTTGATAGCATAAGATTTGTATTTTGTTGTGTTGAAGTTGGCATCCTATCAACTGACAACAATAAAATTGTATCGAGAACAAGAAGAGGACTGTTGGGTTGAAAAGACATTGAATTGGTTGTAACCCATATTCATTATTGTGCCTCAAATGTTCATGGTACATCAAGGACTTTCTTAATGTTGTGATGTGGTGACTCTGTTATCAAAAGAATGAAGTTTTTTCTACTATTGATCTTGTTTCTTGAATACAAATGTAATTCCCACCTATTCCTCGTCCTAAGATGTTTATACTTAGCATTGTATTTATGTGTTTAAGATACTAGATGATCATATTTCCATGTTCATGTGATGTATGTAATATTGTACCCTATTGGGTGTGTATGCAATTGCATTGCTTTGGTTATATATACATAGGTAAAACACACTTGACATGTGTGTCGAGTGGTTATAGGTATATAGAAGTTCTTCATCTAAATTGGTAGGTTTGAGTTATTCCCCAATGGTGGTTATATTGGAGATGTCACACTAGGCCATCCCTTTTTTCCAAACCTAGTTATACTCGATCCAAATATGATTTATGTTGTGTTTGACCAATGTCGACCTAGAATCCAAATTAGGCGTGATTTTGGAATCCCTCTATGTCATGAAATACTAGTGTACTCAATCTAAATGATTTCTTAAGTTTTACATTTTTTCGTAAAAACATTTTATGTGATGCAAGTATATGTGATTAATTCATTTTTTAAATTGTGAAATTGGAATGAGTTAAAATGTTAATTATTTGAATTTTAAATTTCATTAGGGTGCTTAGGTTTAATGGGATTTTATCGTAGGTCAAATCAAATTTTATAAAGATAAATAATAGAAAATGAAATGGGGTTTGCATATATGTGTTTTTATCGTATTTTGTTGTGGAAATTAAATAAAGTTGAATGTTTGATTATTTTTTAGCTTTGAAATGGGAACAATTAAGAAAGGAAAGAAAAAATATAAATTAGAAAATAAAGGAAAATGTTAAAAAGAAATTAGAAAGGCATTTTTATTGATTCATCCATTTTGGACACTCAGAATATCCGATACTTAGTGGGAAATCCAACACCAGGTGAGTGGGTATTGATTTTCATTGGGGCCCTATGACAAATCTTACCTTGTCAGCTCCACAAAGGCATATACCTCTCTCATGAGGCCTAATATTTGCAAGGGGCCCAACCTGTGATAAGTAGAAGGTGCTCCATGGTATATGAGGGAATATTGGTGAGTGATGGTCAAAGAAAATGCCCAGTGACGTGTCTAAACTCGAGGACTTGCTTGTTGAAAGTTTTGAATGATAGATACAGAGAAAACTATGATAAACCTGTCATGGAATGGACAATGTTATGGTGATAGTGGGATATCGAGGTGTGTCAGACTCCTTCCCATGGCTAGGAAAATGAAGGATCGATCGATGGCTTGATTTGCAAAGTGATGATTGTAGTAATCGTCAAAGCTTTGCATAATCTCATTCCAATCTTTGAAGGTTGAAGATCTCAATGGGCCCGATGCATATTAAAGTGGGAGCATTGCATCTTTTGGAGATGCTAAGATGATAATGCATATCTCCGCCTATAGTCCCAATGGTAGTATTTGGCTCAGCGCGAGGAATACAAGTAAGAAACATAATGCATGTCGATGGTCTTCTTAAAGCAATGATCATTGATTTCCTCGATGTCGTTGTCATCTCTGTGAAGTGGCGATATAGAAATGGGAAGCCACTAGAATTTCTCAAAGATCTCATAATTATAATGCCCTTGCCCCACGGTGTTGAGTGACCTCCCAAGGCCAATATACCATAGTTTTGGCACGCGATAAGAGACTAAGGCACCAGGGTGAGTTCAAACTAGTTCGATCTAGTTGCACGAGGATATATTGATTCAAGTGTTGACTGCTCGCTTAGAACCGAAGTGGGAGATCAAATCATATATGTTTTATGGCCCGATCTATTCATGAGGGAGAGTACGCCAATGCAATGAAACACCCTGAAGTTCCAAAAATGCTCTGGACAAGGTTGAGAGAAAGGGTGTTAGGTGTGAAATAGGGCATATTAAATGCGTTGAGCATCAAATCCACTGGCATTCCATTTTATCTCACCCTAACTCATTCTATTTTATCCCACCCTAACTCATCAAAAGCTCACCCAACTACTTTGTGTAACTCCTTTGGTGAGATCTTCATCCCAAGCATATGTTTTGGGTGGGAATGCATTTAGACCATTGATATTTGTAATGTTATAATATACTATGGGTTAGGGTTTCATCCTATTAGGTATAATGATGAGTTTTCAAAGGTCAAATAAGAGTTCAAGAAAGATGGGTTGTGTAGTTTCTAGACACTAGATAATCACTTGTTTGATGAAGGGAAGCCATTGAATACCAATTTAGATAATTGAGTGGAGTATTAGCTTATGGAAAAAAAAAAGATATTAGTATTGTATGTGCTTTGTTCTTGAGTGTCTCTATGATGGTATGTGTATATCCAAGAGGGTTCCTTAATCGTATTTAAGGATTTTATTTTGCCACAATTGATGGCATGAATGTATGCCAAGTTAGATGAATGTAACAACACTTTGAGAACATTGCAATCATTGTAATGATCTATCTCACATTAAATATGGATTTATGTAGCTCTATTATGGATTACTAACCATGCTTTGTCACATATTTTAGAAACTTTGTTGTATGCAAACTTGCATAGCTCATTGGTCTTTTGGTTCCGTAATGAATTGTGACTCTATTGCCAATGAATAGACATTGATATGAGACTCAGTTAACCCTCCTCTCTCTTCAAATCAAACCAAAACATTAATCAGCAATGTAGGGGAAGAATCATAAGTCTTATGCATCCATGGCCATTAATATAACTAAGGAATCATTCTTAAGTGCACCTTCAATAAATTTAGGTCATGTGAATCATGCTTGTATAGTCATATCAACTATATAAGGGCTTTATGCAACCAATCTTTCTTGAATCGATGAAAACCTTGGGGTTAGGTATGCAATTTGGGTTTTGATGTAGTTATTTGTAGTTGTTCATTTTGTTTGATTAAAATAAATGTTAAGGTATAACCCTACGAATACCTCTTGATTCTATTTTGAGATTGAAGCATTTGAGAGAAAACTCACTCTCATACAGTTGAACTTCAACCTTCCATGTTTTTTTTATGATTGGATTTCACTTTCATGATGACAACCTTGGCCTTAATAGGGAGATTTTTTTTCAAGTGGAGTTGTGGTTTTGGGGCCCAAGATAATGGCACCCCTCAGAGAATCTAAAAATGGTTTATTAATGTTGTTGATAGCATAAAATTTGTATTTTGTTGTGTGTTGAAGTTGGCATCCCATCAACTTACACCAATAAAATGGTATTGAGAATGTGAAGAGGATTCCTATCCATTGGTGCAACCACCAAGGGATAAAGGAAAAATTTTAGAAGAGGTGGTGGATGGTTTTTGACCATCCTTCATGCAACAATAACGAGGTCCCCCAATATTTTTTGAGGAAACTCTACTGCAAGTTTTTCCTCAACAAAATCCCCAACTATTTTGATATCCAAGACTTTTAGGGGAGATTTGGTGGGTCGGCACAGGATAGACCAAGTGCACATCTTGATCCTCAACGGCAAGCGAGACGAGCACTTGCTAGGTTGGCTTATGAGCATGTTACTATCCCTTCTGTTGTGAAGGAGACTGCTAATGTGGACAATCTACAGTCTATTAGTTCTCTGACCCAGAGTATCATCCAGTGTGTGACTCCTATAGTACAGCATCAAGCAGGGGAGAGTTCGAGGGGTATGGTTCCACCCTATTCTTGCTAGGTTTGTGGGTCGGCTTGTACATATGACCCCACAGATGGTTAGGAGGTTGGTGCATAGGATACGTTTGCAACTTCCTAGTTGGTGATGGCAGATGTCATCTTGAATGAGGCTTTCAGCCTCGATACTCAAGTAAATGTTAGCATGTTCATTGAATTTAATTTATTAAATTTCATTTTTGAAATGCAAGATTAACTAATTTTGTTTAATGATTGTAATAAAATTTCAAGGTCAAAGTGTTGGTACTGTTTTCACTAGCCCTCCACCTATTTTCTACTCTACTGCATCTACTGTTGATGTATGTAACTAGTAAACGATTATAAATATTACATGTGAATAGCATTGTTAGATGAATGGTATTCCAATATTTCATTTTGGATGTTGAATAGGTTATATTGAAGGCTTCACGGCAACACCTCCCAATGGGAGTGGAGTTCAAACCTTCACTCAGGTACAATAGAATAAAGAGTTTAACTAACGAATTATAGTTAATAGATTTGTGTAGTTTATATTCATATTGTTGATTATAGGACAAGAATTTTAGGGGAGAGCTAGTGGGTCGGCACAGGATAGACCAGGTGCATGTCTCGATCCTCAGCGACAAGCGAGATGAGCACTTGCTAGGCTAGCTTATGAGCACATTGCTATACCTTCCATCATGAAGGAGAGTGTTGAGGTGGACAATTTACAGTCTATTAGTTCTCTAACCCAGAGTATCATCCAATGTGCAAGTCCTACAGTATAGCATCAACCAGGGGAGAGTTTGAGGGGTAGGGTTCTACCTTATTCTTGTCAAGTTTGCAGGTCAGCCTATACATATGACCCCACAAATAGTTAGGAGGTTGGTGCATAGCATTATGCTACAGCTTCCCAGTTGGTGATGGTAGATGTCATCTTGAATGAGGCTTTCAGCCTCGATACTCAGGTAAATGTTAGCATGTTCATTGAATTTAATTTATTAAATTTCATTTTTGAAATGCAAGATTAACTAATTTTGTTTAATGATTGTAATAAAATTTCAAGGTCATAGTGTTGGTACTGTTTTTACTAGCCCTCCACCTATTTTTTACTCTACTGCATCTACTACTGAGGTATGTAACTAGTAAACAATTATAAATATTATATGTGAATAGCATTTCTATATGAATGGTATTCTAATATTTGATTTTGGATGTTGAATAGGTTAATATTGGAGGTTTCACGACAATAGCTCCCAATGGGAGTGGAGTTCAAACCTTCACTCGAGTACAATAGAATAAAGAGTTTAACTAATGAATTGTAGTTAATAGATTTGTGTAGTTTATATTAATATTGTTGATTACAATGCATTGCACATCTTTCAAACTCAAAGAATTACTCACATTGCATAACTAATAATTAGATGTTGATAGATGAAAAAATTTTAATTACAATATAGTTTTTTAGAAAGTCAACATAAACAGTCATGCAATTACTTCACATAGCACAACTAATAACTAGGAGCAGCTGCCAATTGCATTTGCTTGTCATTGCATTCCATGAGACCACATTTTATTGAGGCATTTTTTTCAAACAGTTCACTGCCTTGTCTATGCAAAGGATGCTTGGAAAAAATCTATGAAAGCATAATAGTAAGCAATAGCATAGACAAGGCAATGAGTTGTTTGAAAAATTGCCTCAAAGAAATGTGAGACCCAATTTCTTTGAGGCATTTTTTCAAACAGCTCACCGCCTTGTCTATGCTACCACATTTTCCATACATGTCTACCAAAGAATTTTATCAAATAGTTCACTTCCTTGCTGCTATGGCTAAAAGCCTAAAATAGCTACTTTCCAACAAACTATGGATGCTTGGAAAAAATATATCAAAGCATAATAGTAAGCAATATCGTAGACAAGGCAGTGAGTTGTTTGAAAAAATGCCTCAAACAAATGTGGTCTCATGGTGATGGAATCACCATGAGACCATATTTCTTTGAAGCATTTTTTTCAAACAACTCATTGCCTTAAGAATAGAAACCAAGCCTTTAGCCAAAATTTCCCTCCAAATCCTTTTCAAGTTCCTCATCCTCATCCTCAATTTACCAATGCATGGAAGCTTCCACCTCTTATTCCACTTTCATATCCCACATCCTTAAAATCCACATCACCCCACTATTACCAAGCAAATTCATCTCATGTCTCTCATAATAACTTCCTCCAAGGACTATTTGCAAAGCTAGTTGTTTCCCCATGCAAAAACAAAGTGGTGCAATCTTCCCATATCATGCATCCACCTTCATCACCCCCACATCAAGATAAACCCCAATGCCCTAAATATTAAATGAATCTCATATCAATCCATCTATCCAAGTTGTAGAGTCTATAAAACCTTCCTCACTCATGACACCATCCATATCAAATGAACTATGTCCATATCCTAATCCAAAACATTCTAACATAGATTCCCCTCCATATAAAGATCAAGGAAACCCTTCTCCTCCATCATATGATCCCCTTCCATCTCATGATCCCATTTCCAATCAAGAAAAACATATTCCTTCCATCTCATCTAATGATATCTTTCCATCTCAAAAGCAAGATATCCCTTCATCCCCCCTCTCACAATCTCATCTCCCCCACTTCATCTAATGACATCCTTTCGTGTCCAAATCAAAGTACCTCTTCCACTCCATTGTATGATCACTCTCAAAATGTGGTCTCAAATTACACCTTCCACTCCATCTAATGATCCTCTTCCCCTCATGATCAAAACACCCATCCCTCTTCATCTCATGATCCCCCTCCATCTCATAACCAAGACCACACTATACCATCCACCCCATTCTAGCATAATAGCATAGAGAAGGAAATTAAATGTTTGAAAAAAATGCCTCAAAAAAATGTGGTCTCATGGTGATGGAATGCCATGACAAACAAATTTGTCATGGCATTCCATCACCATAAGACCACATTTCATTGGGACATTTTTTTGAACAGTTCACTACCTTCTCTATGCTACCACATTTTTTGTGCATGTCTACCAAATCATTTTATGAAACAATTCACTGCATCGGTGCTATGGATAAATCCTAAAATAGGTGCTTTCGAACAAGCTATGGATAGGGAAAATAGTAAGCATAATAGTAAGAAATATATAGTTCAATAAGTACTCAATTTTTTCTTGATTATCTCATACATTATAAGTCATGACCTGCATCACTATTCTACTTTTCATGATTGAATAATTTTTTGTTTTATTTTCAGATGATGGAAGCGAAATTGCCTCCAAATGTTGATAGGGTAATGGAGCAAGGTGTATCTTGTGCAATAGATAGCTCGATGCCTCTCACAGGGGTATGAGGTAGATTAGTAAATTTCAAATGGCATTCATTGTTATAGTTGTTAGTTAGTGAAAATTCAAATGATTATTGATTCGTAGTTTAACTTCTATTTAGATGGTGTTTATAGATGCAAATCTTTCGCGTGAGGAGAGAGATCGTCTAGTGGGGGTAAGTGATTATTTTGTTAAACATATAGAAATGATTATTGATTCGTAGTTTAACTTCTATTTAGATGGTGTTTATAGATGCAAATCTTTTGCATGAGGAGAGAGATCGTCTAGTGGGGGTAAGTGATTATTTTGTTAAACATATAGAAATGATTATTGATTCGTAGTTTAACTTCTATTTAGATGGTGTTTATAGATGCAAATCTTCCGCATGAGGAGAGAGATCGTCTAGTGGGGGTAAGTGATTATTTTGTTAAACATAATTTTTTATAATGTAATTTTTATATATTAATGTCTTTACTTGTTATTGTAATAGATAAGGCTTGATGAGGAACTAAACCCTAGGAGGAGGAGCCCTCGAGTTCAAGGTAAATGAGTGTCATACGCATCACCATCCACCCAACCACCAAAGGCCACCCATTTTTTTATTCACCTGGTGGGCAATGAATTTTGATTGGGGTCCTTTATTGTATGCCTATATGGTATTGTTGGACATATTTTGTATTGCATATACTTGAAATTGTATTCCTATATGGCTATTTTGTATATATTTTACTTATGTCAACATATATTGATGTATGCCTACATAGCTATTTGGTTAATACAAAGCTTTTTTATTGATGTTGTCCATATTTGCATTACAAATCCACTCTTCAATAGATATTTGTAGATGTTTTACTTCAAAAATTTAAAATCCAAGTGTTTTCCATGTACTATTTTTTTCTATTGTGAATGCTTGGTCTAGACCTGCTCCAACATGATCAAACAATCAAACATTAGTCAATAAACAAGTCTATAGCAAAAATTCCCCATGAAATTCATTCAAACATAATGAACAAGAAAACAAAGTAAAATATCCAATGAAAACTAATGAAATCTTATTCAAAAATGCTCAAACCAGCATCCCATTGGGGAATTGGTGCTTCTTTGATGTGGAAAGAAGCCCTTTCCCAATTCCTTGACAAACTTGATGATTGTGTGCTCCTTGATGAAAATTGTTGATAATCTTGCTAAGATTGATGAAATCTATGAGAACTTGGATGAACTTGCTCAAATCTATAGATAGTAACCTTGCATGAAGTTGTGGATCCCAAATCAATAGAGAAGTCCTCTATTTATAGGAAAGAAGGATGGAGAAATGAGAAATAGGAAGAATGTGGGATTAAACTTGAACCAATGGCATTGTACCACTTGTCAACATGCTAATAAAGGGAGGTGGAGCACATTTTGAACAATGTGCATGTTTAATGCATATAGGTGGAATCTGAAATTCAAAAGATGGCTTGTGGAAGAAGAGTTGTAAGATGAGTTAATGCCAAGTTGGCTCAAGTAAAAGGACATGTAAGAGCATTAAATTCCATGTTGGAGGACAAAAGTCCTTTGGGAGGGAGATTTCAAATTGGTGGAATATTCCAAGGATATGTCACTTTTTGAATGGAAATAGATGAAATATAAATCAAATAAATTGATTTATATGTGCAAGTTGCAAAAGCTAGAGGATTTGAGGATTAATGTTAGGAGTTAATTAGGATTTAATTAACTTAGATGAAATTTAGTTGATATGACATTTGATTTAGATATTTAGATTTATTTAAATCAAATGAGAGGATATTTGGGAGATTAGTGATTTAATTAAATAAACTTGATTTATTTAATTAAATGAAGAACATTAGGCAATAATTAAATAAAGTTGATTTATTTAATTAAGAGAGATGACTTTAGGATTTAATAAAATGATTTATTTAATCCAAAGAGGAAGATTTGGATTTAATTAAATAAAATGATTTATTTAATTAAAAGAAGAATATTAGATTTAATCAAATAAAGTTGATTTATTTAATTAAAAGAAGAATCTTGACAAATTAATTAAATAAGGATTATTAATTAATTGATTAGTAAAGAAGTGATTAAGGAAGAATTGGTGTTAGTGAATCAGAATCAAGTGTGCGATATCAATTAGGATAATTTGAACATTTACATCTATAATTGTAAATATATAATAAAGTTTGAACATTATTGTCCTATAAGATTATTGAACATTAAATCAATTATATGAATATAGTAATGCTTCATTCTTCATGCTTCATGTGCTTCATGAAGGAAATTAATGTGTATGCTTCATGCTTCATGCTTCATGCTCCATGCTACCATGCTTCATGCTTCATGTGTATGCTTCATGCTTTATATCATTGAGGAAGACATCTACCATTCCACATGTATGCTTGATGCTACCATTCTCTTGTATGCTTTATTCTTCATGTATTGCGCAGATAAAGAAATCATCATAAAACTATTGGCAAAAGAAAATGGAAAGTAACAACTAAGTCTCACAAACAAAAACTCAAGGCATGCAAGTCTTATTCAAAATCATAATGGCATTGGAAAGACTATGAACCTTTTATATCGAAGTGCGGTGACCATTCCTAGCATAGATCTACCCACCTAGACATGTTGCTAACTATTTGGTCCCACGAAGAACAAAACAAAAAAGTAGCCTACCTTGCAACTTTACACTACATGCAACTAACCTGTTTTCCATCAATTAAAATATGTTCACCATGGGAAAAAGACTTGGAGCTATCAAAAACCAAGAGAGATTATTGTAGATAGACCCTACGTGATCCCGTAGCCTCAGATGGAATGTTTCCAAGTGCCACAGTTTGAGTAATTGCTCATCAAAGTTTTCTACCCTTTTGCACTTTGGTCTCTCAAGAGACTTCATCGGTAGAATGTGGCTCAGACCGTTTTGGCATGTTTAGGTGTGAAAGAGGACCTTTCCTAGCATAAACCTACCCATACAAATGTGTTGGAATAGTTGGTTCAGTCATGTGACGAACAAAACAAACGCTACCCCACTTTCTAACTTTACAATACATGCAACTGACTCATTTTCCATCAACTGAAATTTTTTCACCACGAGAAAATGACTTGGAGCTATCAAAAAACTAAGATATTTTATTGTAGAGGATCCCTACATGATCTCGTAGCCTCAGACAGAGTGTTTCCAATTTCCATGGTTTTTGAGTAATCGCTCGTCGAAGTTTGTTGCCCTTTTGCTCTTTGGTTTCTTAAGAGACTTCGTTGGTAGAATGTGGCTTGGACCATTTTGGCATGTTTGGGTGTGAAAGAGGACCTTAATTTCCTAGCATAAACCCACCCATATAGATGTTTTGGAACAGTTGGTTTGGTTGTGTGATGAGCAAAATGAAAGTTACACCACTTTCCAACTTTACACTACATGTAATTGACCTGTTGTCCATCAACTAAAATCTTTTCACCATGGGCAAACGACTTGGAGCTAACAAAAATTGAGAGAGGTTATTATAGAGGGCCCCTATATTATCCCACAGCCTTAGACGGAGTTTTTCCAAGTGCCATGGTTTCTAAGTAATCACTCGTCGAAGTTTTCTGCCCTTTTGCACATTAGTCTCTTAAGAAACTTCACCGGTAGAATGTGGCTCAGACCATTTCGACATGTTTGGGTGTGAAAGAGGACCTTTCCTAGCATAAAACCACCCATACATATGTCTTGGAATAATATTTTTAGTCGTGTGACAATCAGAACAAAAGTTACACCACTTTCCAACTTTACACTACATGCAACTAGCCCATTTTCCATCAACTAAAATATGTTCACCATGAGAAAACAATTTGGAGCTATCAAAAAATGAGATTTTTTATTTTAGAGGGTCCCTACATGATCTCTTATCCTTACACAAAGTGTTTCCAAGTGCCATAGTTTCTGAGTAATTGCTCGTCGAAGTTTTCTACCCTTTTACACTTTGGTCTCTTAAGAGACTTCACCGATAGAATGTGGCTCGGACCGTTTCAGCATGTTTGGGTGTTAAAGAGGACCTTTCCTAGCATAAACCCACCCATACATATGTGTTGGAATATTTGGTTCATTCGTGTGATGAAAAGAACGAAAGTTACACCACTTTCCAACTTTACACTACATGCAATTGACCCGTTCTCCATCAACTGAAATTTGTTCACCACGGGAAAATGACTTGGAGCTATAAAAATTTGAGAGAGGTTATTGTAAAGGGGCCCTACATGATCTTTTAGCCTCAGATGGATTTTTTCCAATTTCCATGGTTTTTGATTAATCACTCATCCAAGTTTGCTACCCTTTTGCACTTTGGTCTCTTAAGCGACTTCGCCAATAGAATGTGGCTCAGACCATTTCAATGTGTTTGGATTTGAAAGAGGACCTTTCCTAGCATAAAACCACCCATACATACATGTTGGAATAGTTGGTTCAATCGTGTCACAAACAGAACAAAAGTTACACCACTTTCCAACTTTACATGCAACTAACCCATTTTCCATCAACTGAAATTTGTTCACCACGAGAAAATAACTTGGAGCTATCAAAATCCAAGAGAGGTTATTGTATAGGTCCCTATGTGATCTCATAGCCTCAAATAGAGTGTTTCCAAGTGCCACGATTTTTGAATAATTGCTCGTTGAAGTTTGATGCCCTTTTGCACTTTGGTCTCTTAAGAGACTTCATCGGTAGAATGTGGCCCAGATCATTTCAGCATGTTTGGGTGCTAAAGAGGACTTTCCCTAGCATAAACCCACCCATACAAACGTGTTGGAATAGTCGGTTTGGTTGTGTGACAACAAAATGAAAGTTACACCACTTTCCAACTTTACACTACATGCAACTAACCTGTTTTCCATCAATTGAAATCTATTCACCATGGGAAAATGACTTGGAGCTATCAAAAACTAAGATACATTATTGTAGAGGGGCCCTACGTGATCTTGTAGCTTTAGATGGAGTGTTTCCAAGTGCCACGGTTTTCGAGTAATCGCTCATTGAAGTTTGTTGCCCTTTTGCACTTTGGTCTCTTAAGAGACTTTGCTGGTAGAATGTGGTTCGAACTGTTTTGGTGTGTTTGGGTATGAAAGAGGACCTTTCCTAGCATAAACCAACCTATATAGACATTTTGGAATAGTCGGTTCAGTCGTATGACAAACAGAGAAGAATCTACACATGCACCTTCCTCAACTTCTCGAGAGCAGGAAAAATCTCTTCATTGAATACATTATGTATCTCATTCAATTTGGTTTGCTTCTTTTTCAAGTTTTTTTAAAGTATCCTAACCTCTTTTTCATTGGAAATAAAATATTTTTATTATCTTTTAATTCCTTTTCTAAGTGGTTAATTTTAGTCTTCAGTTGTTTTGCTTCAATTTCAACACTTCCAACTATTGCCTTTGCATCTGCAACTATTGTTATCATATAGCTTTTTCCTTATCATCTATTTCTAGTTGTATTTTCTCCACGGAAGACTTAAGTTCAAGAATCTTTGACTTCATTTTTTCATTTGTCAATCTACCCATAAAGATTGGAATGATTGCAAGATATTTCCCAAAATGGAAAACGTATGGAAAATGTGGTAGCATAGACAAGGCAATGAGTTGTTTGAAAAAATGCCTCAAAGAAATTTGGTCTCATGGTGATGGACATCACCATGAGACTATATTTCTTTGAGGCATTTTTTCAAACAACTCAATACCTTTTCTATGCTTTTTCTTACCATTATGCTTTGATAGATTTTTCCATGCATCCATAGTTTGTTGGAAAGCCCTTGTTTTAGGCTTTTAGCCATAGCAGCAATGGGACCTTGGAATGGGGTATGGCATCTATCAAAACATAAAAGGGAGGATTTTCATGAGTGTTATGGTTGTAATTTCCTTAGTAGACACATGCAAAATTTGGATGCATAGACAAGGTACATGAACTATTTGACATATTGATAAGAAGTCAAATTTTTGATAAGAAGTCTCTTGAAGATGTTGGGGGGGGCATGTATGCCACAATCCTGCAAAACATTGTTAGTATGCAAATCTACAAAAACAAGTAGTGTGTCAATGATTTATCTTGGCATAAAAAGGTGTAAGCATTTCAATTTATATATTTGAAAAAAATAATTTGAGGATAACCCTCTAGAAATTTATGCAAAAATTATGTTTGAGTTGTATCCAAAAAATGCTTTGGATGTAGCTCACGGTTTCGACTACCAATTCTCCTTCTTACCACATCCCTTTGATTCAAAGACACCATTTTTTTATTCTTCCAATAGTCCTCAATTAGTGATCTCAATGCTTCAACAACTAGTTTATCTTTTCATGGTAGTCTCCCCAAGAATGCCCATAATTCAGTGGAATCAGTGTCCTCAATTCTTTGGCACCTTTGAACAGCTCTTGATAAAGTTTTTCTATTAATTCTCAATTGTTGACTCATCTTTCTAATGAGACGAGTTTTCCTCATTTGATTACTTACTATTGTCGATGTAATGACACATCGTGTGACATTACTATCTTTTGATCATGAGGTCTTTCCCACACTCTTATGCATCCATTAGATTCTTCACAATAGCTTTTTCACTTGAAGCATCTGATGTTCTCAACCCAAGAATCTTCATGATGGACCTATACTTTATACTTTGCATCATTTCAACAAATAGGTGACATCTTGCGGTCTCATTTAACTTTTCAAAGAAAAATCTCCAAATCTTATGAGCATATCTTCTACAAGTGTGTTGTGGAATATTACCTTCCATTGCATGCAAAATATTCTCATCAATATTAAAAACTTTGGCATTCTATACAAAATTCTAGGTGGTATTCTCAAAGTTAAATTCATCTCAACATTAGGAATTTCATCAATATTTAAATGAGATGGGCTAGATAACATACCTTCAATCGAGGATGGAATAGATGACATACCTTGAGGTTGAGATGGGAATGATGGCGTACCTCCTTCCTCAAATGTGAGTGATGATGTACTCTCAACTTCAGATGTAGTAGATGTTGTCCCTCCATATTCACTTGTGGTAGAGGGTGTGTCTCCAACTATGGTATTCAAATCTCTCTTATCACAAAGGTTTGCATTAGTTCCCTTTGTGCTGCCAATTCCATTTCTCTTCTTGATGGTTGAGGATCCTCTTCAATTGGAATTTCTTCATCAATCATTTCCAATTTCTTCTTCTCACAATGTTCCCTCATCCATGTTGTTTTCTTTGCATTCTTATCTTATATCTCTTCCTGTGTTGGTTTAATCCTTGATCGTTTCCTTGACATGACGGAAAATTTATCTGTAGCATGATAAAGAGACAAATATTAGTTCCTAAAAAATGAATCCATACAAATAAATGAAATATATGTCTTTCAACCCTTCATACAAAATACTTACAATCATCTTGTAGAAGAGTATTTATAGCATAGACAAAGCTCACATGAATTTTTTGATGGAATTCCTTAAAAAAATGTGGTCTCGTGGAATGCCATGATTGCAAGATAGGCACAAAATGGAAGCATGGACAAGGCATGTGAATTGTTTGATAAATTTTTTTGGTAGACATGTATCCAAAATGTGGTAGCATAGACAAGTTAGTGAGCTCGCTAGCATGTCAATGCTACCGCATTGACAAGCCAGTGAGCTCGCTAGCTTGTCAAAGCTCACATGAATTTTTTGATGAAATTCCTTAAAGAAATGTGGTCTCATGGAATGCCATCATTGCAAGATAGGCACAAAATGGAAGCATGGAAAAGGCATGTAAATTGTTTGACAAAATGTTTTGGTAGACATTTATGCAAAATGTGGTAGCATAGACAAGGTAGTGGGTTGTTTGAAAAAGTGCCTCATAGAAATGGGGTCTCACAATGATGTATATCACCGTGAGTGAGACCCTATTTCTATGAGGCATTTTTTCAAACGTTCATCACTATGAGACCCCATTTCTATGAGGCATTTTTTCAAACAACCCACTAGCTTGTCAATGCTCACATGATTTTTTTGATGAAATGTCTTAAAGAAATGTAGTCTCATGGAATTCCATGATTGCAAGATAGGCACAAAATGGAAGCATGGAAAAGGAACGTAAATTATTTGACAAAAAAATTTGGTATACATTTATGCAAAATGTGGTAGCATAGACAAGCTAGTGAGCTCACTAGCTTATCTATGAGGTAGCATTGACAAGGTAGTGGGTTGTTTGAAAAAATGCCTCATAGAAATGGGGTCTCATAGTGATGTACATCACTATGAGACCCCATTTCTATGAGGCATTTTTTCAAACATCCCACTAGATTTTCAAAGCTCACATGAATTTTTTGATGGAATGCCTTAAAGAAATGTGGTCTCATGGAATGCCATCATTGCAAGATAGGCACAAAATTGAAGCATGGACAAGGCATGTGAATTTTTTGAAAAAAAAAATTGGTAGAAATGTATGAAAAATGTAATGGAGACCTTGGAATTGGGTATGAAATCTATCAAAACATGGATTGTGGTCTCATGAAATGCCATGATTGCAAGATAAGAACAAAATGGATTTTTTAAAAGGCATTACAAACTTTCAAGAAGATACAATTGGCTTGAGTATAAGTCAAAATTCCACAACTTTTTTCTTGACATCCTACCTTTGGAACAAGGTATCCAGACATCAATCAAATAATTCAAGAAAGGGGGATTGTTTGAAAAAATGTTTTGGTAGACATGTATGGAAAATCTAGTAGCATAGACAAGGCAAGATCAGTTGTTTGAAAAAATGCCTCAAAGAAATGTGGTCACATGGTGATGCACATCAGCATGAGACCACATTTCTTTGAGGCATTTTTTCAAACAACCGATTTCCTTTTCTATGTTGTTTGATAAAATGCTTTGGTAGACATGCATGGAAAATTTGGTAGCATAGACAAGGAAATCAGTTGTTTGGAAAAATGCCTCAAAGAAATGTGGTCTCATGGTGATGCACATCACCATGAGACCACATTTCTTTGAATATTTTTTTTCAAACAACTGATTGCCTTGTCTATGCTATTTGATAAAATGCTTTAGTAGACATGCATAGAAAATTTGGTAGCATAGACAAGGAAATCAGTTGTTTGAAAAAATGCCTCAAAGAAATGTGGTCTCATGGTGATGCACATCACCATGAGACCACATTTCTTTGAGGAATTTTTTCATAATAATGATTGCCTTATCTATGTTGTTTGATAAAATGCTTTGGTAGACATGTATGGAAAATTTGGTAGCATAGACAAGGCAATCAGTTGCTTTGGTAGAACTGTTTGACAAAATGCCTCAATGAGATATGTCCTCGTGGACTACAATGATTGCAAGATATTCACAAAATGGATTTGTTGAAAAGGCTTTAGAAAATTTCAAGGAAATGCAATTTCTAGGTGTAAAACCAAATTCCACTGCATTTTCCAACATCCCCCATGCCTATACCAAAATGGAAGCTTTGGAAAGGGGTATGCACATCCATAGAAAAGGATTAAGAAAAAATGTATCATATTACATACTTATAACTAATTTCATATATATGTGTATACAAAATGTGGAAGCATACACAAGGTAGGTCAATTGGTTTAAAAAAATGCCTCAAAGAGATGTGGTTTAAAATGTAATTGGCAAGTGTAAATAATTGTGTAGTTTAAAATGTGCCAAGAGGGGCTAAGGTTATAATGACAAACAAACAATGATTAACATGGAATATGCATGATAATAACAAAATCAAAGCATTGTATTAAGCATGTATGATAAGGGATGATAAAGAAACATAATATAATTAAGGAAAATGTAAATAAAATGTGTAAATACTTCAAATACCTAATAAAAAAAGATTTGAATGGAGGAGTTCTACCCAATTATGTAGTATTTTTTTCTTCTTGCATCAAACTCCTCAACAATTTGAGTTTTTCACAATCTTGTTTCCTTTTCAACATTCAATTGTATATCACTC
The DNA here is from genome assembly GCA_007258455.2 of Sequoia sempervirens. Lineage (NCBI taxonomy): Eukaryota > Viridiplantae > Streptophyta > Pinopsida > Cupressales > Cupressaceae > Sequoia > Sequoia sempervirens. Next base: position 113,417,681 of record VDFB02270651.1, read on the forward strand.
TTGAATAGAATTACTAACAACAATACAAATAACCAATGTATAATATTAAATTTCTCCAATTCAATCACAATTAACATTGCAACACTACAAAAATTGAGACTTGAATTGATATATATCAAATTCGATGTGAAAACTTTGTTATTTCCTCCTTCCTAAGTTGGAAAACCATAAAAAGGTGGTCAAAATTTCATGCAAAGGTGGTAGAATGTGAAAATTTTGCATGTGCACTTTCCAATAGCATCAAAAAGCTTCTTTTTGTTAGAACATGCGCATAACCAAGAGAATAACAAAGCATGTGGGCCTATATCACATGTGTGTTGATTTTTTTACTACTTTTAATATCTTTAATTTTTTCGGAGATTTTTCTCGATCCGTATCGACGACGGACCTGAACTTTTGATCTCTGACGAAATGGAATCCTGATCTCGATCCCTGATTTCCGGAATCCCGGATATTTTGATCCCGGATCTGATCTGATTGATCGAAACGGATCTGATGGAACGGATCCGGATCTGATCTGACTGATCGATCCTGATTCCGAGGATCCCCACCTCGACCCTTTAACTTTACCTTTTAATCCTTTACTTTAATGACATTTTATAATTTTATTTCTTTAACTTTATCTTTATCTTTAACTTTATTTATTTTCTTTTCCTTCCTTTATCTTCACTTTCCTCCATCTCTCTTTTCTTATCCTTCCCTTTCTTTACCTTTATACTTTTAACCTTATACCTTTCAACCTTTAAACCTTTAACTTTCAATCCCTTGAACTCCTTTTTTTAGATCTCTTTTGACTTCTTACCACTCCTAAACCCTAATCCTAGGTCCCTCAACCCATAAATTCTCAATTCTCAACCTCTACCCTATACATTGATCTCAAGTAAACCCTCATCTCTCTCTCCTTCCCCCTCCTCTCTCCTCCCCATCTCACCTCTACCTCCACCTCCCTCCCTCTACCCCAATCCCCGCCAACCCTATACCCTCAACTACTAAACCCTAAACACTCAAACCTTAACTCCTCAACCTCTACCCTCAACCCTAAACACTTACATTATACCTCACTTCTCAACCCTCTACCTATTGATCTCTTTAATCTCTTTATTTATTTATTACTTTTCCGATTTCCTTCTATCCTTTCCTTTCTTTACTTCCGGATCCTTTCAACCTTTTACTCCTCTTTAACCTCGAACCCTTTAACCTCACCTTCACGAACCTTGTGCCTACACCTGAGAATCTGACCTTTATTATTTTGAGCCGCCATTTCTTATTTTAGGTTCGATTTAGGGAAGTCCTCAGGGAGTTAGCATACCTTTGAAGTCTCATATTAAGTTGACCATGTTTCACCCCTTCAATTTTGTCAAGTTCTAGTGCCTTGTGGGGTCTCCTTGGTAGTTTACCTCTACCAGCGGCCTACCGAGCCCGCCCCGCCGGATTTCCCTGGCCGGGTTTCCCCTTCGTGTCTGCCATCCCAAACAGCAGATGGATTTTGCCTTCCCAGGCCGCGAGTCCCGGATTCCTGTTTTCCATCCGTTGAAAATTGCAAAAAAAAAATTCGGCTACTTTTGCCCCCTTCAAACTCGACCCTCTGAACTTCCGCCCCCGGAATTCTGTGACGACTTCGTCATTCCCAATGACGAACCTCCAATGGAACTCTGCCCTCCGAGCCCTGAGTTCCTCTTCACCGCCAGTAGTTTCTGAGTTATATTTCCAAAAAATGGCCTTGGGATCCCCTCGGTCGTCAGTGCGCAGAACGAATTTCAAATGACCACTGCCTCGCGTCTTGCCGGCCTCCAGGCCCCGGAGCTCCCGCTGCCCTCCACGAATTCAAAATCCACCAACCAAATTGTTCATCATACGTGCATTTAATGATCCCATTAATGGAAGGGGGTATAAATATTGGATCCCAACCTGTCATTTTCACTTGTCAGGTTTGCAGAGAAGGATCAGAGAGCTTGCCAGAGGAGTCTAGTGCATCCGTTGACCGTTGTCTTCACGTTTGTGACCATCACTTGCAGATCCCTAGTGGATTTTGTGCCTCCTCTCATCGGATTCCTAAGGTAGGTTTTCTGTTTACCTTCCCGAGAAGTTATTATGCTTTTAAATGCCTAAAATGATGAAAAACATGGGTTAAAAACACTTTTAATTGATAAAACATGATGAAACGCAAAAACCCATGTATTAGAGTCTATTTATAACTTCCAAAATGCCATCAAGGTCAATCTAGAATCTTCGTTTGCCACGGTTGTTCTTCATACAGAGAATTTGAGTCCTACGGGCCCGAACCCTTCCACCGCCGTCGAGAATTATTAAATTAAACACCCTTTTCAAAATAGTTGCAGCCCCTCCCGGGCCCGGCTCCTTGAGACTCCGTCGTCTGCCTATCTCCGGACTTGAAAACCTTCATTCTAGCCTCCATTCTGGCCTCCCAGACCCGCACTCCCAGACTTTTGTGTCTGGGATTCCGCCTGGCTTCCATCATTCTCGAACGGCGGATGAACCCTGTCCACCTGAGGTCTGGGGCCCAGGCCTCCTTTTGTCATCTGGTCTTGCGCACATACCCACGTACTAGCTCCTTGTCGGGTCCCAATCCACAGGCTTCCATCTGCGGACTTCCGTGGGCACTTCGCTGCTTCAAACAGCCATCCATTGGTGTCGTCCCGCCTCCCGGGTCCCGGCCTACCTTTTTGCTGCGAGGGTTCTAAACGCCAACTTTAGCATCCTCGCCCTCACAGGCTCTGCCCCCCAGGACTTCGTCCCATCCCCGCCAGTCCAAAAGGGAGAATCACGCCCGCCCTTCCGAGCTCTGGGCTCTGCCTTCTTGCTCACCGTGGGAACTTAACATGAAAATTTCATGTCCAACCTTAGTGTCGGGTCCGATCCACTGGGCCACCCCTCTGAACTTTCATCCGACAATCGCCATCCTAAATGGCGAAATCCCAACGGCTTCCCGCCCCCTCAGGCCCGAGCGCTCTAATAACTAAAGAATATCGGTCGCCCATGGACCTGCCAGGTCCCAGACCTCGGAGTTCTGTCCCCGGAACGTCGTTTATGCCCGGTCGTTTCAAATAGCCAGCTCTGGACGACTTTTCGGCCTTGTACCTCTAGATGCTCCTAAATCGATCCAAATGACCTCAAATTTGAAATCTGATCTTGACCCATGTGCTCAAATTTGGCCCTCTTCGCTACGATCCTTTTGAACCATCAAAATTCGGTCGAGAGAGGTCTCTTGGATTACTCTACCCCATTTTCCCTTTCAAAATAGCATTCCTGTTGAGGAAGTTCGGGCCTTCGAGCCAGATTCTCCAAAAACCCTCATCTGAAGGACTAATGACATCTGGAAGTAGAAGTATCATTTTATGAACAATAAATTGTTTAAATTTGATTTCATCCATGGGATTTTGACTAATGTCAAGACTTTCATGATCAGTTACACTAACTGCGCCTTTGCCTACAGAATATATGGAATCAGGTGTAGGACCCTCGAGGACAGCTGCGGAAAAGGACAAAGGAAAGAAGTCAGGCAAGACTCCTCGAGGAAAAGAGGACAAGGACCAAATGAAGTACTAGTTCCAGGGTGAACCGTTGCATTCAAAGGTTACCACAGACTAGAAAGAAATCACTGACACCAATATCGGCCACATCGATATTGACGAGTTTAAACAAAGGGTCAGGGTCAACCCGATGACCAAGAATGTGAGGCTTATCAGACAAAATGGAATTGAAAAAGCTGCAGGCTTCCCTCCATCCCTCGTGACCCCTAAGCTAGTCATGGCTTGTTGGTAGGCATATCAACCTGATACAAGGACAATTGTTGACGGGGATGGTAATATTCTGGCAGACATGTCAGCTGAAGGAATTACAAAGACCTTCCATATTCCCACTTTTCAAGAAATGGAAATGCCTACCACGGAGGAATGCCAAGCAGTGTCCACGGAGGAATGCCAAGCAGTGTGGGATGACAACCCAACAGGCTGCAAAAAGTTAATAAATCAGCATTGGCTTAAAGAAAAATGGGGCAGCGCTGCGAAGGTTCCTCACGAACTCTTCCACAGTGATTTCCATGAAGATTACCACGACTTGGTCACGATGCTAAGCAGGGTTATGGGTCTTCCTACTGCGGCCTTCATTCAGAAGTGGATGGTATACTTCATTGAATAGATCCTCTGTGGGAATGAGGATGTCACCACAAATTTTTCGTTCTACTGGGGAGGTCTAATAAGCAACTGCTTCCACGAGCAGTTCGTCAATGTCAAGAAGAGTTCCAAGTTCTACATGACCTCATATCTTGTCTACTCCTTGGCAGACCAGAGACAATACAATGGGTTGTTTGTGGCACCTGATGAAGAGCAGGGTCAAAAATTGAAGGCCTACGACAGGTACCCCCAGCTCCAGTACCAAAATTTCAAGAAGGAATATTGCAAGGTCAACGACGCCTTCATTGGCCATATCATCAGGATGATTGCAGGGGATTTTGAAAGAAGGGTCTCTCACAGTGCTCGGGCATTCCTGAAGCAGTACGCCTTCCTTTTTATCCAATATCCAAAGTTCACATACATTCACACCCAGGGCTTCACAGAAAGGCCAAATAAGCTGCCTCGATACCCCAACAACTGGATCATCCTATTGGAACTTTCTCGACAACTCCAATAGATACAGGCAGTTCTCACTGGCAAGCACTTGGCAGGGATCTCCTATCCCCTAACTCTCGGCCAAGGAATGTATAAATTACAAACTTCCCAATGCACTGGGAACTCTGAGAAAGAATTGAAAGATTATCATTTTCACCTGCACACTGCTCGCCCGTGAATGGACCCATATGGGCATGTAAGGAAAGCACTAGGACCGAGGTTCGCTCATCTACACCACATTGAGGACTTTTGGGGGGATTGTCAGAATGATAAGGAAGTGCGTACAAGGCACTATATGCGGATAACTGTGTATTTCATAAGAAGGGTGCAGCCATTTCCCATACTAGATCAAGTTGAAGAAGACGAAAGCACCATAATGGACCCTAGATACCCCACAGTTGCCAACTTGCCGATACCAACAATAGACTAGAATGAGCAAGGGGTCGATGACCTCAATATTATAACCAAGCCAATCTTGGCCTGTACCAAAGAGTGGGTGGATGGACAAGTGGCCCAACTAAAACAGCGAGGGGTGGTCCTGACATACGAGGGACTCAAAAGTGAGCCAAGTGCCACGGAGGAGGTCTCTGCCACTACTTCAACGAGTGGGACATCCAAGTCTCCTCCAGTCACCAGATCCAAGAAGAGGAAAGAGACAGAAACGGAGCAGTCTCCTGATCCCAAAGTTTATACGAGGAAAGATCTAGGGGGCTCACCTTCTAAAAGGCTTAAACAAACAAGGGGCACCACAGAGCAGCCCTTAATCCAATAGGAAGAAGCAAAAGGTACATATCAGTTGAAACCTCTTTTGGATCTCCCTGTTTCGATTGTCCCATCATCTGCCTCTCTAGCATTAGTCGCCACATCCCCGCCGATAGTGGACATCTCCGTCCATCTCTCCCCTTCACCTCTAGCCGAGCCTGTAATAGTCATTGATTCTTCCTCTACCATAACTATGACTCCTTCCTCCACTGCCATGTCACCTACCACATTGCTCCCTTTCTCTACGGTGACGACACCAATACCCGCTTCCACCTTGCCTGAGGCCTTCTCCAAGCATATGCAGAATCTCCCTTCCAAGTTCTCCCAGATCCTTATGGACCCCACTCTTCAGGCTACCCTAGTGTAGGTCCTCGCTATTGCTAAACCTTCACAACCTCCAGCAGGACCACCGACTATGGAAGACACCATATTGATTTCCGAGTGGGAGAGGCGAGAGAAAGAGGCCTCGAAGTCATTTGAAGAAGAGGCCGATGAATACCATGAGCACCCAGAGTATGAATAGCAAACAATCGATAGGGTGGCTTACGAGGAGGAAGGAATGGGCTATTCAGAGAGCGGGGATGAGGAGGAGGATGCTGGCGATAGGATCATCATGCAAACCTTCGACGATGATCTTGAGGAAGAAATGGCCCGGCAGCTGAAAGAAACTGAAGAAGAGGCAAAAGGGTCACCTCTTGGGGAAGGAAAGCAACAAGAGGATCAACCTAAGGGTGAGGCTCAAGCTGTCAAGACCTCAAAATTGAGTAGCCCAAGGAGCACGCGTGCGAGGTTGAGCAAACCGAAGAAAAGAAGGGGAAGGAAATGGAAAAGGAAGAAAGTCCCCAACAACAATTATCTACCAAGCCTCCTATTAAGTGCCTTGTGTTTGTCCAGGACTCCAATGAAGAAGGAGATACTGCTAAAGCAGAAGAGAGGGGCCCAGGAGATAAGAAAATGGAGGCCTTAGCCAAGGAGGGCGAAGGTGATCGTGAATCACCTAAAGAAAAGGCTGTTATGCCTGAATGGCTGGAAAAATAGCTTGAAAAGAAAACTCCTGCACCAAAAGACCCAAGAGCGAAGCTAGAGGCTATCTTAGCCCGAGCGCAGATCATGACTAGGAAGGAGAAGAAGCCTAAGATCAAATCCAAGGTAACTATGGATGCTTCTGGGTCTCGAGCTGTGCAGATAGCAACGCCAGTGGTGGTCCAAGAGGGAATAAGCTACAACATCTCCGCCCTTGATCTAGGAACTGCTACCAGAGAGCAAAAGGTGGGGCATATTGAGGAGTCGGTGGCTACAGTGGTGCACCTGATAAAGCAAGGCAAGGTCTCAAAGGACAAGCTCAAAGCACAAGTAGTCGCTTTGACAGATTACATCCAACAATGGTCCTCAATAGATGACCTGCCTACCACATCCGCGGCTCCACCCCAACTATTGTCCAAGGAACAAATTGACAAGTTGGAGAGAAGAAAGAACTTGGACAAGACTATAGAGAGCTGGTTTCGACAGGTCCTGTACGTCGGAAAGATGGGTATTAGCTAGGTTGTTTGAACAGCCAACAAGTTCTTGGACCTACAGCAGTCTCTCGAAGGCATGAGGAAGCTTTGCACCGACTTCCCTGCAATGTACAACTCCACCTATCCAAAGATCAAGGCAATCCTCCAGTTACCAAAGGCTACACGGGAAAAGGAGCTTGCATTCAAAAGGGATGACCACTGGCTAATGGATGTGTGGAGGCGAGATTTTGACAACAAGAAAGAAAGGCTAGAACAGATAATGAGTAAAGTGGATCCGGACATCAAATGGATCAAGGAAATTAGAGCGGAATGTGCTCGTTATCTTAAGCTGATGACAAAGTATGGCATACCCGCAATACAGATGGATCCGGAAAAGGTAAGACCTTACTTTCAGAAGAAGATGGAGGACGGGATGTCTAGTGAAATAACGATGGAATTCATGAGTTTTGTCGCCTGTGCCTTCGACCAATTAGAGTTGTTCAGAGATCAGGGCACAAAATATGATGAGGACTAGAAGAAGCTAGAAGATAATGCCAAAGAATGGAGCTACCAAATGCTATGATACGAGATCATTGAGATAGACAAGCTCTAGCCAGTCATCCTAAAATTCATGGAATATACAGCTTCAAAGAAGCAAAAGGACATCCCTGTTATCAATGAAGAGCCCCCAAAGGAGTAGCTATAGTAGAAGAGAAATCAGCAAAGGACAAAAATGCTACAGTGTCCTCACTAAAAGATAAAATAGGGAAGGAGACAAAATGTATTTTTTAAATTGTAATATATTGGGGGTTGGTGAAACCCTATTTTGTAATGAATCTTGGCCACACAATGGGAATTAATCCTGGCCATTCATTTAACTTTTTGGGCACTATAAATAGGGGTCTCCTCTCATTTGCAAAGAGAGTTGAGTTGTTGTAAAGACATGCTACTAAAATTTCTAATGAAAATACATTGACTTGGTGCATTTTCTGATTTCTTCACATGTTTCATGGTTCAATCTCTATTGTTAGATGCTTCACTTAGATTTATTTTGTTGTTCTAGTTAGTTGTATTCTTGCTTTGATAGATTTTGGAAATGTTGTTCTGTGGTTATGAAAATTCTTGCAGTGTAGATGCCTTCTTAGTCCATACTTTTTGTTGTTTGTTGCTGGTAAATAGCTGTGCAAAGTTAGTTTGGGCTTAAATTCAAAGTTGATCCATACTTTTATCTTTGTTCATACACGTATATGGTGAATGGAAGGTGAAATATCTACATACCTTAGAAGATAGCACAAGTTTCATGAGACTGTGAAATTTTTGGTTAAGTGAAATATTGTTTTGAGGATGTTGTCCATTGCAGGAAACCCATGACCATTGTTCATAGTTAGTTACAGGTCCAGGAACCTTTCATCTCCCCTGCCCTTTTTCCCTTTTTTTAGGAATAGCCCGTGTCAAGGTTCATTGCACATTGTAAAGCTAAACTTGAAGAAACATCAAAGTTTTGGGTCGCTGTCCGAACCTACAGCAAAGTGAAACTTGACCTCCATCTCAGAAACTTCAAAATTGAAGATCTACCTTGCATCCAACTACGTAATTTTTCCCCGTGATTACTAGAAAAATCACATCAAAATCAACTGATTAGTTCCATGCAAGTCATGACCTGACACCCGAGAGACCTTGGGGAGATTTTCAGCCACTTGCTGTGGGATATTTCCTTTCAAGAGAGGTAGTGCATTCGTGTACTGCCTGTGTTGAGAAAGTGTGTGAAACACCCATCAACAAAACCCTTAACCCTATACATTGGATCCTCAACCCTCATCTCTCTCTCTCCTTCCCTCCTATTCTCTCCCCTCTATCTCACTTCTCCCTCCATCTCTCCCTCCCTCTCTACCCTAATCCCTCAACCCTATACCCTCAATATACATTGGATCCTCAACTCTCATCTATCTTTCTTCTTCCATCCTCTTTTCTCCTTCTCTCTATCTCACTTCTCCCTCCATCTCTCCATCCCTCCATCCCTCCCTCTCTACCCTAATCACTCAACCCTATACCCTTTTTAAACCTCTCTGTACCTCTACCCTCTTGGACCTTCCAAGAATCTAAACTCTCAACCCTATAGGTCTCTCAACCTCTCTATCTTTTATCCTTCCTTTCTCTCCCTATATTCAATTTCTCTCCTCCATCTCTACCTCTTCCTCCTAATCCCTTTTAACCCTATACCTTCACAACCCCTTAAAATGTTTGGGAAATCCATCAACCCTTAACCTCTCAATTCTTAACCTAATACCCTAAACCTCAACCCTAAACCTCCTAAACCATAAACCTCAACCCTTAATCCTCAACCCCAACCCTACCTCAACTCTCAATCCAATACCATAAACCTCAACCTTATAGCCTCAACCCTATGTTCCTATACATTGGATTTCAACCTCTCATCTATTTTTTCTCCTTCCTCCTCTTTCTCTCTCCTTTTGTTTATCTCACTTCTCCTCCATCTCTCCCTCCCTCTCTACCCTAATCCATCAACCCTATACCTTTTCAACCTGTGAACCCCTAAAACCCTAAATTCTACCCAATATCCACAATTCTAAATAACCCTAATCCCTCAACCCTTAAACCCTGAAACCCTCAACCCTCTATCCTATGTTGGAATCAAGCAACACTAAGAGGGGGGTGAATTAGTGTTGTGCAAATTTTAACTTTATTAATTTGATTCTTAAAGTGTTGATAACATTCAACCAAAATAAATATGCATGCACATAAGACAAATAACCACAACACCATAACACAAGGATTTTTACGTGGAAACCCTGTTAGGGGAAAAACCACGGTGGAGGTTAATCCACAATATTGTTCTAAGTATACTCAAAAGAAAATATTACAAATGGGAATGCACTTGCATTTAGGCGCACTGCCTAAAGCTCACTACTCAAAAATAGAAAGGCTCACTACCTTAAAAAAAATTGGAATACTTCCAAGGATTTGAACTGATAGAGTAGCATCTAAAAATGCCTAATTACAATTCTGGTTAGGCTCAACAATTGAATTCAAGACCTTCTGATTGATTATGCACTTCCCTCTGCTCTGCCTTAATTTGCTTCACAAAAATCCTTAATGCACAAGTGCAATTGTGCATAATCACTCTACTGACCTTCTAAAATTTGCAACATACATCAACTCACATCGAACACACACCAAAATGACACAATCGATCACTTATATATATCTACCACCAAGAATTCAATTGCTACAAGCTGGTTTCAACAAAATAAGAAAATATTCAAAAACAGTCGGCTCAAATCATCCATAATATTCAATGTGTATCCACAAGAATTGGCTACGACATAGTGGGGACCCAAAACAAAATGTTTGAACACAAAAACACTTAAACAATAACTCCTCAAATATTCACAATGCACCATATTCACCAAGTCGACCTCCAAATACTAATGAACAAAAAATTAGTTCATCGGACCTTCTAACTTCCACCAAAATTGATACGAGGCACCAAGATTTACAAATAGCACATATTATCCATCTAACAATACTCCCTGATATCCACAACATAAAATGATAATAGAAAATCTGCACATGAATTGAAGAACACGAAACTACCGAATGCTCTGTTCCACCCAAACAAATAACTATTGATCTTCAATCTGTCTGTTGGTATGAGTAAATGATGGCATGTGGATCCAGTAGCTGACAAGGGTTACCATCAATGACAACACCTGAAAACATTTGTAGTGTCTCTTTCCAACAATCTCCTCCTTTGACATTGATGGCAACACTTAGTGAAAAATGACTGAGTGTCGAATCAAAACCAACAAAAATACACTGCTAACCAAAACTCCAAAAAGATAAAGATATTTATCCACAACTCAAATCTATAACTCCCCCTTAGATGAATATACACTTTTCACTGATCTATTCTCCCCCTTTGACGTCAATGGAAAAGATGGGGAATCCACATTCATAACTCCTATAAACAAACAAAAACTGCATATGTACAAACTTTGTTTCAAGCAACTTACACAAACTTGAAGATCTATGTAAAATTCATTTTTAACATGTTCAAGCTTGTGTCCCAACACCTCTTGAGACTTTCCAAAATATTTATGTGACCACAGAGGAAATAAGATTTCTCTTCTACAAATTCAAGACTCATTGGTTCACTAACCACCATAGCATCTTGTGCTTCTTTCAAAGCATTCAACATGATCTCCATATTTGGACCAATTAATCCTCTAAGTTCAAAAAACCTTTCCACAACTCTGTCATTAACACGCTTCAGACTCTTTATTTTTTCAACTAAGGATATAACTTGACCTTCATGCTTTCCAATAGAAACAGTTAACGGATCAAAAACATCAAAAATAGTTGCTAACTCCTTTTCATAATCCTTAACCTTCTTCTCATTTTCCTAAGTAAGTTTGGACAGAGACAAACACAACTTATGAATCCTTCCACCTTCTGATAATGCACTTTGAACATTTTTCACACAAGTAGCTAACAAAGATTTATAATTAGCTATCAATCCTTTCAACCTATTAATCTTCCTAGCATCAAATTCCTTCTACACTTTGACCAAAGTTGACTTCTCAAGTGTCTCAAAATGAGTAATTACTGAGTTTATAAGTAACTTCAGCTCACCAGAGGAGGAACCAAATGGATCTTTAACATGTGTAGGTATGATTTTCTCCAGAATGCCAGATGCAAGATTCAATAACTCATTGTCCTCAATGTGAGACTTTAGAATTTCTTCACTAGCCTTAGCTTGTGCAAATGATGTGACTTTCATTTTCCAGATTGGTGATAGAGTGGATAAATGAAAAGGGGCATCCCCCAACTCAAAATAAAATTCTCCCTTTTTCTCTTCCAGAAACTTCATCACTACCTCTGTAGTGTCTCTTGCTTCTACTGTAACTCCCTTAACTTTAATCTTCTCTTCCTCGAGCACTCTTTCCTCAGCCACAGAATTTTTCTTGTCATTTGTAACTTCAACTTCTTCAACTAGTATCTCCTTTTCTTCAACCGATACAATTTTGGGGACTTCGGTCTCCATAGCTTCTTCTGAATCATGTACCTCAGGAGGAATCTGAGTGTCCTCAACTATAATTTCTTCATTAACCAAACCAAATGAAATGTCTTCCACATGTTCTTCAAAAACAACATCAATTATGTTCTTCAATAGAACTTTCTTCAAAATTCCTTCAATTTCTTTTTCAACTTCTTTACTTTTACCCAACATAAGCTTGTTTATTCTTGTCTTTCTCTTGAAATCTATTTTTGCTTCTTTTAGAATTTCCTTCATCTCCTCTATAGACATTACTGAACATAGATTTGCAAGAACTCATTCTCTTAGCTGCTCTTCTTTATTTTTGGCACTAACTCTTCTCATCTCCAAAATTTCATACAATTCCTTAGGAAATTGTGCCATTATCTCAACAAGTGTCATATTGAAATTGTTCAAATATTTTATGGCAGCTTCCTCAAGGACTCTTTGACCAACAGTGTCAAAAGAACCATACTCTTTACACAAAGGGTTAAGATTTCCATCATTAATTATACCTCTTTCAACTTCCTCTACTGACATATCAAATTTTTCAGGCTTCATCTTCTTCTTAGCTTTATCCTCATCACTGGAGGGCTTGATTGTTGTTGCAGCTTTTATTTCCCTGACTTCTTCATTAGATTTTGTCTCTTCATCTTCTGAAACAACTTCATGCACTCTTGTGCTCTTGTCCTTCTTCCTTTTACCGGAAGCCTTAAATTGTGCTTTTGCAAGGGTAGACTTCTTTGCATGACTGGATAGGGGTACTGAGCTCCTTGTTGATCCAATTCTAGCAGAAGATACTGTCGGACTAGCAGATTTAGTTTTAGCAGGATCTTTACCTTTTTCACTTTCAGCTTGTTCTCTTTTTCTTCTTGCTTCTCTTATAGCTTCTATAGGTATGCCCATGCTCTCTACAAAGACTTCCACTTCTTTTCTTACTTTCCGGACAATCATTGGTCTCTTCAATTGCTCATGGACTTGCATTATTTTCTCTGCATATGTTCCAAACCTTTCTTCTAATGAATCCAAAGGCTTACTCAACAGATGTTGTGCATATAACTCTAAGATTCTCTCCTCAACTTCACATCCCATAGGCATAATCCAAAAGGTTCTAGGTTTTATTGCTTCCATCAAGCACTGATCAATATCCACCATAAAGCAAATTGTATCCTTATACTTCTCCATAATAGAATTGGGAATTCTTTCCCTGGCTTGCATTACATTCTGAAAGTTCTTGAAATATCCCCAAATTGCAGTTTTCCTAGTTTGAAAATCACCAAGGTTGAATAACATGTCTCTAATCTAAACAGCAACATGCTTATTGCTTTGCCAATGCACCTTCCCTACTCGTGTAAATTCACCCATGAAATAAAACAATAAACATAGTAACAGATTACCATATTTAAAAGAATTATTCTTGTCTTTCTTTATCTTTCCAAGATTCTCCATCAACTAAATTCGAAGCAATTTGCACAAATCATATTCTGTATTCTCCTTTACCATTTGATAGGTTGCATATATGGTTGTACCGGATACAAAATTTTCTCTATTGGAGTGATATATCTTATATCCAATAACCATTGAAGCAAATTTCACACCCACATCAACAATATCATCAATTTTCATTGCTCTTTTATCATATACTGAACCAGTTGCATTAGTGATAGTTTGATTCTTCACAGACTTCAAAATCGGCAATCCACCAAAGGAATTAAGACTTGTAACATCACTTATAGCCTCTTTTGTAATCTTGAAAGGTTTATTTAACCACATGAATTCTGCACGAACTCGACTTAAGATGTACTGAACCCATTCGCTTTCATCAAACACGGGGAATTTCAAAGTTTGCATGAATTTCTTCTATTCTAGGGTTTTTAATTTGGGCTTAACAAAGAAATCTTCCCCAACAAAGTGATTGGAATACATATTTAGCAACTATGAGCTTCCTAACTCTTCAATATTGGCATGAATGTATGCCCCAATATCTTCAATGTGCAAAACACTATACGGAACAGACGAAAATTCTCCTAAGGGCTCGGTCTCAACAGACTTGAAAGGATGCCATTTAAACTTCAGATGGGGTCTATCCTTGACTTCAACTACCAATGGAGTATCCATTTTCATAGATTCGTAGGTTTGCAAGTTTTTCCAAAAAATACCTTTTAGCCGAATTAGGGTTTGAACTTCAAATCGCCTTCACGCTTGAATTCTCACCAAATTTTGCCAAAGTTTGCTTTAGAGCTCTTCAAACTTCTTCTTCTCAAAATTCTAAGTGACAAATGAATGATAGAAGTAACCTTTCATCATTTTCACACCTAACCTTTTGTCACAATAAATGCTTTTTCTTTATCTCAACCGGATACCCTGTTTCCATGCACTATAAAAGATAACACCTTTGCGAACCTTCAATTCTACATAAATACTTTCTCCAATTGTTCAGTAGCATCAATAGATCATCAATGCAAATATTGAACTCATCCACATTCTAATGTCGATCACCTGTAGGGGGTTTGAAGGATTTTCTTGATAGTTCCCCATAGGCCAAAGGCCTTAACCTAATTCCCAGAAGAATTACCGGAAGCTGATTCTGGTGCTGGCTCATTTATTGTAACAGAGGGACTCTTTTTCACCCATTTTTTCTTCATCTTCTTTCTAATCTAACTTGTAGTGACTTTCCCTTTTCCTTTTTCATCATTTTGCATGTTTCTTCTCTGATTCACTGGACCTCTTCTGCAGAGTCTAGCAATATGACCAGTTTTATTGCAATTGTAGCACACCACATCTCTTTGCCCAAACCAATTGTTCCACTGACTTCCTCTTGATCCACACTGGTTAGCAATATGGCCAAATCTATTGTATGTATAACATCTAACATTCCTATAAAATTTCATCACATTTCTACATTCATTTGACTAATGACCATAATTGTTATAGTTAAAGCATTGACCGGAGAATGATGGACCATCTAAATTCATTCTACTTCTGCATTGAGCTACCATATGACCAAATTTATTGCAAATATAACAGACACCATTGAATTTTTTAGCATTAGATTGTCTTACTAGATACTTTCCAACAATTTTCATCTGATGTTCTTGTCTAAATCTCCTTTGTCCAAATTTCCTTTGTCTGTGTCCAAATTTGAAACTTTCTCCTTCTTCATATCCAAGACCTCACTTGTCACCACTAGTCCTCTGCCTTTTAATTAGTTCATCAAGCTTGGTTGAGCTAATCTTGAACTTCTCCTTGAATTCATTTGTTGTAGCAAGTTCATCTCTGAGATCAACAATGTGTTTTTCAAGTTCTTCCTCATTGTGTTTGGTTTGTTCTGACTCTAGTTCCAAATGAGTAATTCGACCGCATTCTTTAAATTTCTCTTTCAGGGATTGGGAAATATTTTCTTCATTCTTCTTCTTGTCTTCAATTTCCTTAGTCATCCTCATCATGATAGATTTCATCTCATGCTTCTGAACTGCATTATCCCTGGCAAGCTTTTCACATTCTTTTGTATTTTATTTCAGGTTATGACTTCGTTGGTCATCCACAATGCGTTTACTATCTTCCTGCTTGATCTGATCATAGATTTCTCTTCTCTTCTCCCTGGACTTGTTGATTTTATCTTTCAATGACTCAATGAATCTCTCAACATTCATGAGATTTGATTATAATTCCCGAACTTCATCTTTTCCTTGATCAAGATCATCTAGGGCCACCATAAGTTATTGTTGAAGACTTTTTGAATCCATTGAAACACTTTACAAGATATTCC
>VDFB02270651.1:113437013-113492797 GCA_007258455.2 Sequoia sempervirens
AGGATTTCATCACACATAGCCTTCATCACATGAGTCTAAAGCAATTGTAGACTTAGCCCAAGTATATGCTAGGCTAAGGTAGATCTAATGAATGGAAATAGAGGCATACAATTATTCTTTAATACTTCCACCACAAACATATGCAAGGTGTTGGTTGTTTTTACGGTAAGCAGGTTGATCTTCTCATCTACCTATGGAATTTCCAATTCCAATAAAGGGCAGCTCAAAGGACCTGGAGCAACTAGCAAGGATTTGAAATACCTCCTACACTTTGGGCTCTGCAAGACCTGGGAGGGTGATCCCTTAATGCACTTACAACCTTTGCACCATCATCATAAACAACATTAAGAACAACAGATAATCTCATTTAATAGCTCAACATAATAGGATAATACACAATAGAATTGGTTGTTTATCAATAATATCAACTATTTGGAGCATGAGATAACTACAACAACAATTTACAATATAAGATAGTCATTGATTTTCAATTTGTAGCAAGCTCTAGGTAAAGGAAAACAAATATTGAACCATACAAATAAGTACAACTTAGATCAGTGCCATATATACATTGGAGGAGTCAAATTTATAAGCATCTAAGGGTTTATGACAGATTTAACACATAACATATAATATCCTTGATAACATTGCTTTACAATCTCATCAATACATATTCTAACCCAATACTACTTATAAAATCCTTATATAGAACATATCCACCTACAATCCCATTCAAGAATTTTATTTAATTCCTTGAATTAAACCTAAAACAAGAATCATACACACCACAATAGTGAGATGAATGAAACAACCCTTGATCATTTTATTCAAAATTCAGATATGCTTGTACAATGGAGAGAGATGAGTTTGAATTAATCATATCAATTCAAATGTCAGTACTGTCATAAAACATCAAATCCCCATGAATTCAAAACCTACTACAGAATGACTCAAAACCTAAATTGCATTTTCCATAAAACCATCAGACTTTACAATTTGCTCTGCAACTTCATCTAGACTCGACCAAAAATATCTAACTTTCTAACCTGTACTTCTGGCCTTGAAATCCTCCTTATATAAAAAGAAGGATCAAACAAGCATCAGGCCAAAAAGCACACGTGTCACTAGCCAATTGGACCGCCTTGTGATATTCCAAAAATTTGTTACAACAGTAATCTCCCCAGAGAATCTTCTTGTTCATCGTGCCCGCTGAGAATGGTTGATGCAGCAACAAAAAGCTTTAATAATTTTGTGCCTAGACTTTCACCAAAAAACAAAACTAGAATTTGTTGTAATTGCAATAGTTGATTTGTCAACCATGAGCATCCTACTCATTTTCACTCTTCCTCAATTAAATATACATTTACCCATTTCTGGTACTCTTCATCAGTTGACCAATCAAAATTGATCACTTCATTCACCTTGACACTATAAGGTTTGTACTTAACTACCACCTAATTCGCTTCTCTTTCAAAAGACTCCAAGAATGAGCTGGTGCTAATGATTTTGTCCATACAGCTCACCAACAAATTATAATCTGAGTTACCCTATTTTTGAGGGTTTTGTAGTCGAAATGAGATATAAAGGGGCTCTTACACTTTTTGTGATTACTGTAGCTTGTGTAAGAGGCCCCATGGATATTGTTGTAATTTTAGGATGCATGAATAGGTCGTAGGATGAGAAATAAAGAAGGTATATATGTTGTCCTCAATAGTTTTGTGAAGAAAAGCATGTGAATTGAGAGGTTCAAGCCTAGGTTTCAACAAAACATGTATGGGAGATCTAATTTTATGAATTTTTATCCATGTGCAGACCTAATGGGTTGTTTCTAAACACTAAATATAAATGATACACACACACACATATATATGTATGTATGTATGTATGTATGTATATGTATTTTTAAATGTAAATGTAAATGCAATTACTAGATGCTCTCCTAGAACAATAAATGTAACATATCATTAAAGAAATATATATCTATGTATATAAATGTGTATTTCTAAATGAAAGTGTAAATGCAAAGAGCATATGGTTTTGTAGTGTTATAGATACAACATATCCATAAATTAATGTAATTGAAATTCTAAAGTCTTCAACACATAATATGAAATCAATCAAACTATTAAACTACATGAGAAATAAATGAAAACAGAAATGCATATGTATGTGTATTTGTAAATGTAAGTGTAAAATAAATAAGAATAATGAAAATTATAAAAGATTACAAGGAAAGTTCTCCTCCCTTCTTGGTAGTGATAACCTCCTCCACACACAACCCTTGAAAATTATAAATAGAGGAATATAATCTTTGAAGAACTCAAAGTTGATTCTCTCCTACCTGATGCAATTAGTCATTTTATCCTTACAAACATTTATAGTGATTACTAGAGGCACATAGACCAATTCTTCATAATAGAAGAATTTGATCATACTTTTCCAATGATGGCATTATGAGAAAACCTTAGGTTAAATGAATAATTCCTAGATAAGTTCTTTAAATCATGTCCAACCGTATAAGAGAAGCCGCTGCTATGTGTACCTGGATACCATGGAGAAAGGCTCTTTGGGCTCTTTCATCAATCATCCTACCTTAAAACATACCAAAAGTCTCCTAACAATTAGAAATAGGAAGATTTAAGATGACTTAAAAATTTATTGCCAAAGCATAAACTTATGATGACTTAACTAGGCCTAGTACACACTCCCTCCCCGTTAACCACTTAGACATATGGAAATTAAATGTAAATTTGCTGCTATTTTAGTCATGTAGGTGTCCAATAAACCACTTGGTGGTGTTTCCCTTCAAGTTTATTTACTTGAATGAAGAGAAAAAGTCCTTTGATTACAATTAGAGAATACATTTGAGGCCTTGGTTGTGTAACTGATGGACCATAGTCACATTTAACTCTTGTTACAAAGTTTGGGAGTTAAAATGCTAAGTAGATTTGATTTGTGATGGACACATTTGGATGGTAGTAACAATAACTTGCAATCTATCAAGACTTGATTACCTTATAACCTATGAAATTCTAGCGATGAAATGATAGATTAATCATAATGTCACCTTGGGATCACATCACCATGAAAGAACTTCATCCAACATCCTTATGAGTGCAGGTACCACCAAATAGGTATTTGTCAAATCTGTCTTCCTGAGTGAGGGAAATTCAGGAAGAGAAGAGGCGAGACATGTAGTATGTCTAAAAGAGGGAGATCAACTAGAGGTCAAAAGATTAGAAGAAAATTCTGTAAACACATGGAATTTTTTCTTGTTGAAGGGGGGTCATGTTCTTATGATGATGAGAGCATAGGCAACGTCGAGGTTCCCTTGAGGTACAAACATCTACGGAAACAATGGGTGCCCAAGGAACTTCCTCCAATAAACACTGATTTTTGTGTCAACGAGAGGATATATCACATAGCACCATCGTCATTACATGGTTTGGGCCTATTTTGCATGGACGACATAAAGGTCTGTTATGACAAAGTTACTGAATTGATGGAGTATGTCAGACCCTGTTACAGTTACAAAGATTGGATGCAACTGGTTTGATATACACGAAGTATGCATAGGTATGCACTGTCAGCAAATTATATACAACTAAAAGATAAGGATCAAAATAAAGGAGTGGCTATGTACATTGATGGAAGGCTAAAAGTATCAGGGAATATTGCAGATTTTATAAATAGTACATGAACTGGGTCAACAAATAAGCAACCCAATTGCATATTCGAGGTATGAGATGGAAACCATGTATTCATGTGTGTGATAAAATCAATAACCGCAGGGGAAGAGTTGCTAATCGATTACAATTTGAATTGCTTAGTTACAAACACAATTACTATGGGGGTGGTATGTACTATGTACCATTTTACCCAACCTCCAATTAATGACTCCAATATACCATTTTATTCTCTCTCTATTTCGTAAGTCTATTGGTTTCATTTTGGTAATGTTTTTTATATTTAATTTTTGTCATAGTGGCACATTGATCGTACAGAGAAGGCTCTAGCCCAGAGCACAGATCACGATGTATCTTCAGGCGCTTCTACTCGACAAGTTTACCTCATTGTAATTGTACAAATTAGATACGAGCAAAATGTTTTATTATTATGTTTTTTTCATAATTTTATTGGGTTAATTTCGATAATATTTTTAATATTCTTGTTGCAGTCGACTGATCAGGGAAAGGCACCAGTAGTAGACGAGAGCATCCATAGTGAGGTGCAGTCAATATTTTGTGATGATGACATCACTTATTCAGCAAACCCTCTCGATATGATAAGGAAGATTCAAAAAAAATGCAATGAAGAAATCGTTAAGTTGATATTCATAGTGTGTCAAATAGATGAGATAAGAGAGAGGGTTAAAATATTGACTGAGAGATCACAAAACTTGCAAGTAAGCTGTCATGAGGTCTTTAATTATAACATAAGTTCATTCATGGTTTTATATTTTGTACTCTTTTATGTCATGAACTAAAATATGTGTTGTTTTTATAGGGTTATTTGCCTCCTCATGATGCTCCTGGCCATGATCAGGGTACTACAAGTGCTGCCCGAGGAGTAGGGGTTAGTACAAGCGTCCATCTTGATCTTCCTGCGCATACATCATATCATCTAACCCCATCATCCATGCCTATATTGTCATTTGAAATTTTGGCAACACATACCATGCAGGCATCCGTTAATGCACCCTCTGGCAGCAAACACATGCCAGAACATGCGTCAAGACATGTACCTGGGGATGCAGAGGCCACTAGTACTGGTGATGTTTTAGCAACATTTCCTGGATCTTCCCGTATTACTAGTATAGGAACATTTTTGGTCACACTTATGGTGACCGAGGATTTCATTCCCATAAAGATAGAGAAGGTCCCAAGTACTTTAAAATGTTTTAATTATTATTATATATAATCCAATTGAAATTTACTTACTGATCGCTCTTTTTAGACTATTGATCCCATGATCATTTTGTAGGAAATGATGTTTTTTTAAAAAATATAAGTGATATTACATTGGAGTTGTTCAGGCCCACCATACGTACACGGTGGAATGCCCAAAATCAAGATTTAAAAGATGAGCTCATTAACCGTTTAGTTGTGTTGTTCGGTGATAAAACATTCAACTAAACCAAGGTCCTTAAGAAAGCCGGTACCTATCTAAAGTATGTGAGGGACAAATATAGGTCACATTTAGAGAAGAACAAAAAGTACGAGCGTCCCCCCATGATTTCGGAGAGGGAGTGGAAGGACCTGGTGTCGGATGGAAAGGAGAAGGCTGAAAAGAAAAAAGGAAAGACACCACCGGGCCAAGGAAGGTATGTGATACTATCAACAATGTAATTATATACTAATTAATCTTTATTTTTACATAATCTAACATATTTCAAACTTTTCATAGGTTTCCCAACACATTGAAGGCAACAAAGGAAAGACTAGAAAAACACGGGCAGCACAAACTTGGCTCAGGTGGTTATATGAAATTAGCCGCACGAATTGTATCAATAAATGAAATATAGTATCCAAATAATAAATTGAAAACAATTTTGGTTTTATCACACTATAGAAGCAAAATCCATGATCTTATACAAAAATGTAGGGCTTTGAATTCAACAGAGTTCCCATAGAAGATGACATGAAGATTGTCTTCTAGCAAGGCTATGGAGCTGTGGCTGAATGCCTAAGAGTCTTGACTTGGCAAACACAACCTTCCACTACATCTCACACGCAGCTAAATAAACTCAATAAAGTTTATTTAAAATTTAATACTTTTGCAATCTATTCAATATAAATTTCCACCATAAAGTAATTACATGCCTATTTTTTTTAAACATTCAAGCAATGATAATACTGCATATGACATTGGAATACAACCTGGTGAGGGTGGAGCACAACCTGCAAATGAAGGTCATGGTGTGCATCCCAGTACTTTAGAGCATGTAGAGCGTGATCAACATGTTGAGCATGATCAGGCTAGAGAAGATCAAGAACATGATGTGGCCCCATCAGGTAAAGAGGACCAATCTAAAGTTCTTTTAAACATATTTAATTGTAATTTATGTATTAATTAATGTAACCTTTCATGTTTCAACTTTAGAGAATGTAGAGTGTGATCAATGTGTTGAGCATGATCATGAACATGATGTGGCCCCATTAGGTAAAGAGGGCCACTCTCATGTTCTTTTAAACATATTTAATTTCAATTGGTGTATTAATTAATGTAACCTTTCATGTTTCAATTGCAGATCAGGATTTAGAGGGTGTTCAACATGTTGAGCATGAGTCTATAACAGAAGTTTAGGAACATGATGTGGACCCACTAGGTAAAGAGAACCACTCTAATGTTCTTTTAATTAATGAAATACTTGTAACAATAATAATAAAACATATTAGTTTAACATTTCTTTGTTATTGCAACAGACCCCGCCTTGCAGCGGCGTCCACATCGTGAGCAGATGACTAGGCGTACATTAAGATCACAAGCAGAGGGAAGAACAACTAAAGGGGGGACAGATGATTTAGAAAATGATACTCCACTTCATATTTTTTTAGCTTTAAAAAAAGAAACAAAAAAAAAAGTGATTGCAATCATATCATGACAACCATATTTTTGATAATATGTAAAAACTGAAAGAATGAATATTATATGTTAATGAATGAATGTGAATATGTTAATTAATGAATGTTATATTTTAATGAATGAATGTTATATGTTATTAATGGATGAATGAATGATTAATGTTATATGATTGGGTATGGGGAATTGAGAGTGATGTGAGGGGGGGAGGGGCCAAATGAGCTTCCACCGTCACGTGGTTGGCCCTGTTAAGTAGAGAATATTAAACTATTCTTGAAACAAAGAGAAGCTCAATAAGGTAATGTACTTTTCAATATAAGAAATGCATCATTTGAAGCATCAAACCAATATGCAAATATGAAAGAAAGTGCTAACTTTTCACTATGGTGGCAGAAAAATGATTTTTATACCCTGAATCCATGCTCTGCATCATAATTTGAAGTTGTTTCCATTCCAATGTTCTGAGTTTAGTTTTTTTGTATGGCTTTGTATGAATACCACATTGTGTTGTGTGTGGATTTGGTTTCAAAGCTCTGTTTCTTCTATTTTTAGTGGTGACATAACTCTAAAATTTGACTTTTGTGCATAATAGGTTAGTGGAAAAATTGATAGCTCTAAAGGGTTTAGAGGCTCGATTGAGATAGATACATGGATATTTGGATCTTGTTGTTGATGGGAGGCTTCGACTTAACCATAAAATTTTGTACCATCTGTAGGTATGCAAAATTTTCTCTACTTACATTCATTCTTGATCATAAATGTTGTAAATGATATTAATGCTTCAAACTTAAGATTTGTTTCATTGTTATAATGATCAAAAAGTTATACTTTGCTATACATTCAAGCATTCTCTTGCCCCCTAGCCTTTTCTCTCTCCCCCCTCCTTTTAAGAATTTTATTTGTCATAAAAGATTCACATTTCTGTCTCATTTACACAAATTTATCTGAAGCGCTACGAGTGAATAAATATATGTAAAATATGATGGATTATGTCTAAACAACTTTCCATCTTATAGCTAATTAAATCCTTAATATTTGAATAGTTTAGAGCTCGAATAATGCTTGTATATGCATGTGTAGCAATAAGGGATCCTATGTGAAGATTGAAATTTAAAACATCACTTTGGTATTTTTCCTTAGGCAGTGAAATGATATTTTGAGTAATACAAACCTACACACACATTGATATTTTTCGGCATTGCATTGAAGAAATTTTTTTCTCTTATACCTACCCTTGGCTAGACATGGAGGTATATAATATTGGTTTCTGGGTTTATTCTGTAAGTAGTTAATTTCACAGAGGAAGACTAAAATCTTCTTAATGTCCTATGTCAGGTGTGAAAGCATATGAATCACTTGTTGAAGGAACCATTTTGTATTCATCCAAAAACTGGTTTGTTCTTTTTTTTATGTTTCTTGCATGTGTTTTTTTTAGGCTCTAGAGATGTAGCTCAACTCTTTCCTTTGCACTTTTCATCTATTTTGGTGATTACAGTAGATTTTCCTCATAATTTTTCATGTAGATCTATTTGTAACCTTATTTTCTACCAATCAATTTGCAAACCACTCACATATTAAGGACCATTTCACTAAATTGTAGTCATCCATTACTTCATATGTTGCAGGTTGTGTCTATGTGCCAATAAATCTTGATGATTGTGAGAACTTTAATCCTACAAGTGTACCCAATATTTCTCAAGTAAAAGTCTTACCTTATTTTACAGTACTTTAAATGGTTAATTGAAGGTGCTTCTTTAGATCTGAGATAGTTGAACCCTAGATTAAAATATGGTATTAGATGGGCAGTATAATAATAAAACTAAGGTCCATTGAACACAAATTATGAACATAATTTACTGGACTATGAATAGTGTTACAATTATAATTATTTCTCCTTTACCTACCTCTGCATTAATGAAAAATATAGATCCCTATAAATCTAACCATGAAAATGTTGAAATCAGCAGTATCTGCAGGACTCTGAAAACTATCAAACATATTCTTTTTGAATGTTTTTATGCTCAAGAAATTTGGTACTTATTCTGCCATAAGCTGAAGGTCTGGAATAGCAATGGTAAAATTAATTGGCATGATATTTTGTTTTGTAATTTCAAGCTCAAGTTTGATTGTAAGCTATTTTGGTATTTCTTATCCAATGAGATCATGTGACATTTGTGGAAGGCGAGAAATGATGATAAATTTAAGGGTATCAAGAGGGTACTTACTAAGTCTTGCAAGAGACTCACTTTCTACTCTATTGCTCTGCAGGTTTCAACTCTTGTGGAGATCTCAATGGAGAATTTCTTGAAGTCAATAACTAAAGGTGTTGCTAACAATACCAAAGAGGATCTGAGAAGTGGACCTGCCTGTAGGTTGAGCTTGGAAGAGACCGTGTTGTTCCAGCAGACATTTGATGAGCTCTAGAGAGCAAT
Source organism: Sequoia sempervirens (assembly GCA_007258455.2). Classification (NCBI taxonomy): domain Eukaryota; kingdom Viridiplantae; phylum Streptophyta; class Pinopsida; order Cupressales; family Cupressaceae; genus Sequoia; species Sequoia sempervirens. Next base: position 113,446,028 of record VDFB02270651.1, read on the forward strand.
TGATGAAGCTACAAGCCCAAAAAGACAACGCGGCCCCCAACAGTTGGACCCCCAAGGAGAAACAATGGAAAAACTTGATATTGAAGAAGTTAGTAATGAGGAGAATGTAATCAACACTATGTATTGTTTACGCTGATTTGAATAGCAGCAACCTATGGTGCTATTAACAGCAATTTGTATTATCTATGCTAGTTTTGAAAACAACTGGTGCTTTTTGGTTTCTTTCTTCTTGTGTAAAGTACTAATATGGTATATTTCTTGTTATGGAAATGCTTTGATGTTGTACTGATCCTAATGTTGGATAGGAATTTTCATCATATGTAATGGACCTTAAACTATTTTCAATACAAAAAAAAAAAGATAGCAAATATTGGAAGTTCATTACATGTCTCATGTATGTGTTAATATTTTAATTTTGTTTAAGTTGTTCAAGAGCTTGATTAGGTCAAGAATATGTTCTACAAGCTCTATTCTCTTGACACTACTTAGCATTTTCCCTACACATTTTCTCTTCAATCTAGACGTTTCTTAACTCCTTCCCTTGTTAGCCCTTGGTTGTTCTCAAGTGTAATGATTTTTCTATGCATCTTGCAGTCTGTATGTATGATCAGTCATCTCTTATGAAGCATGGATAACCTTTCATGGAATTGTTGTTGTAATTAGACAATTGCCATTGTGAGAATAATCATTTAATTTTTATGGAAGTAAGTATTTTTCATATTATTTGACTTGGTATTATAAACTTGTCTTTGCAAGATTCTCTCGGGGGGAACAACAAAACTATGATGATAGGTAGAGTTGTACAACACCATAAATCATTTGGCATTATCAATTTATTGCTTATAGAATACTCTGTGCAAGTAAAATGGAATGTGCAATGACAATTGGTCTCGAATTCAAATCTGAATATAAGTACATTATACACAAGAAGATGGTATCTATTCTATGATTTAAAGAACCCAAAAATAACAAAATTCATAGGTTCCATTTGTTTACTTTCTCTTAGACACTTGTTTAATCGGCGAGACCCTCAGAATTTCTTGCTAATAACCAGCAATGTTCAAAACTCCTAAAGAGATTAGATCAGTGTGACATTGGATTTATCTTGCCGACAGAAGTCATCGGCGAGACATGGACTATCTAAGTGAATTTTCTATCTTGTACCGATGGTTGATCTCTCACCGATGGTACATTTCAACGAATATTTAAAAAAAAAAAAATTGCATTGTTTCATCAAAATTTTGACGAACACAATTGATGAATCACCGAAAAGGTTCGATGAAGTTGCTATAGCTGTGACGAAGGCTTCATCGTAACTCCTTGCCCATTTCGTCACAATTTCAACGAAGTCTACCGACGAATCATAGAAAAGGTCCGACGAAGTTGCTTAGTTGTGACAAAGGCTTCGTCGTAACTCCTTGCCCATTTCATCACAATTTCGATGAATGCCACTGACGAATCACATAAAAGGTCTGATGAAGTTGCTTAGCTGCGATGAAGGCTTCATCGTAAATACTTTCCCATTTCATCAAAATGGCAAAAAACTTCTAATGTTCTTTCGACGCTTCGGAAGAGCCATTGCGATTTCATTTTGGTTGTAATTCATTGGTGGATACATGAAGTTTTCATCGATATTCTAACAAACATCCGAGTCATTTTATGATGCCAACAACCGACGAATCTGCGTCATTATTTTGAAATTTAATTCGTCATCGGAATTGCGATGAAAAAACAGCAATGAAAATGTTTTCATCATTTCGTCACTTTTCTGACAGAGATTTGTCGAACGACCGACGAACATCTGTCAGAAAATGGTGTCAAATTTAGTAGTGATGGTTGAGAATGAGATGGATTTGAAAATCAAGTGCTTGAGGTCTGACAAAGGTGGTGAGTTCAACTCCAATGAGTTTAACAATTTTTGTGAAGATCATGGGATAAAGAGATATTTATCAACTCCTATGACTCCTCAGTAGAATGGAGTTGTGGATAGGAAGAATGGGACAGTTCAACAAGAAGCAATAACCATGATGAAGGAAGCAAATCTAATGAAATTCTATTGGAAAGAATCTATTCATACTGCAGTGTACATTCTTAATAGAGGACAACCAAGAGTGAACAATTCAAAAACTCCCTATGAACTATGGTATGGAAAAACTCCTACTATGAAATATTTCAAAATGTTTGGAAGCAAATGTTATATCAGAAGGGATGAATAGAACTTAGGAAAGTTTGATGTAAGATCAAATGAAGGAATCTTCCTTGGATACTCTACAAAGAGCAAGACATATAGATGTTATAACAAAAGGATAAAGAAGATAGTTGAAAGTGCAAGTGTCAAAGTGGATGAAGAATCACAACAAAGTTCAACACTAATAGAAGGTTATGAATCTTATGAACTCCCTTACATAGAATAAGAAGAAAAAGAAAAGGAGATGATAGTGGAAGAGGAAGAAGCTCTGGAAAGGAATCCTAAGACTCCTAAGTGTGTGCAGAAGAATCATTCTGAAGATGAAATCATTGGAGATAAGAGAAAAGGTGTGTTGAAAAGGAGAAGACTTTCTATTGGCAAAGAAATAGGTAAAATTTTGTCTACTTTATGAGGTAGAACCTAAAATAGTCACTAAAGCATGCAAGAATGAAAGTTGTATCAAAGCTATGGAAGAAGAATTAAGGCATATTGAGAAGAATCAAACATGGTAATTGGTCCCAAGACCAGCAAATAAGAATGTGATAGGAACTAAGTGGATTTTTAGGAACAAACTGAATAAGGATGGAAAATTTGTTAGAAATAAGGCTAGACTTGTGTGTAAGGGCTACTCGTAAGTGGAAGGAATAGATTTTGAAGATACTTTTTCTCTAGTGGCAAGAATGGAATCCATTAGGATGTTTTTGGATTTTGTAGCACATAAAGTCTTCAATATGTATCAAATGGATGTCAAATCTACATTCTTGAATGGTGAGTTACAAGAAGAGGTGTAAATTGAACAATCAAAAGGCTTTCAATTGTCAGGAGATGTTGATATGGTATACAGGTTGAAGAAAACTTTATATGGACTCAAACAGGCTCCTAGAACTTGGTATGCAAGATTGGATAAGTACTTTTTTTAGTGAGAATTCAAAAAGGGTATCATAATAGCAATCTTTACTTCAAGGTTGAGGGATGTAAAATATTGATTGTGGTAGTGTATGTTCATGACATAAACTTTGGAGGAAATGAAGGAATGTGAAAAAGCTTTGCAAAGGAGATACAAAATGAGTTTGAGATGTCTATGTTTGTGGAGATAAATTTCTTCCTTGGGCTAAAAATTAGTCAATCAGAAAAAGGTATATCCATTTCACAATCAAAGTATGTCAAGGAAATGTTAAAAAAATTGGGAATGGAGGACTCCAAACTAGTATGTTCTCCCATGGTTACTGGTTGTAAGTTGAGAAAAAATGATGAATCTCCTAATACAAATCAGAGCAAGTATAGATCAATGATTGGTGGACCACTATATCTAACTATTACTAGACCGTATATCATGCATGTGCTATGTCTTGTGGTGATATTTCAAGAAGATCCTAGAAAATCACATGTGGTAGCTGTAAAAAGGATGTTTGGATACTTGAAGGGAACTCTAGACTTTGGTATATGGTATCCTAGGGATACTAATATCTCTTTGAATGCTTATACAAATGTAGATTGGATAGGTTGTATCAATGATAGAAGAGTTACAAGTGGAGGTGCTTTCTTTCTTAGAAGTAGGTTGGTTTATTGGTTGAGTAAGAAGCAAGATTCAGTGCCATTATCTACTATAGAGGTAGAATATATTGCAACAACATCTTACTGCACACATGTGTTGTGGATGAAGCAAACATTGAAGGATATCAGAGTATCATATGATGAACATGTCTATTCCTATCTTGTGTGATAATACAAGTGCTATCAACATTTTAAAAAATCTGGTAATGTATTCAAGGATAAAACATATCTCCATCTGGTATCACTTTCTAAAAGATAAAGTTGCAGAGAATGAAGTGAAGTTAGAATATGTACCTACAAAGGATCAAATAGAAAACATTTTCACAAAGGATCTTTCAAGAGATACATGTGAGTATCTTTGGCAAAAGCTAGGGGTTATTTCCCTTCTTTCTTTCAACTAGATGCATCAGTTGGTGCATCTTTTTGGGTGATCTATTCAAGATACATTCTTGGTCCTGGTCTAATGGAGGATACCTCTCAGGGGAATTAGGTAGTGGTGTCTTTCATTGGTGTAGTCAGGGGGAGAATATCTTGTGCCCCTAAGGGGGAGAGAGAGTAGTAGAGAGGGTGCAGTGGAAAGAGCAGTATAAAAATAAAAAGTGAGAGAGAGTTTCTTGAAGGTGTTTCCTAAAGAGAAGTGTGTGGGTGTTTCCCTTTTCCATTGATGTCAAAGGGAGGGAGATAAAGTCTGAAAATGGGAGGAGAGTGAACTTTGAAAAACACAAGGAAATAATTGTAAGAAAAAAAGGGGAGAGAAAAGTCTTAAAAACATGGAGAAAGAGAGAAGTCTAAAATGTATGAAGTGTTCCAATAAGGGGGAGTATTGCTTGAGTACTTCTTGATGTAGGGTTGCTTTTGTGAGTTGGTTTTTCCATTAAATGGTTTCTTTTACTGTTGATGGTTTTTTAAAGTTGGTGTTTCCATCAATGAAAAAGGGGGAGATTGTTTCACTATGTTGTCATTAGTGTTGTCATTGATGTCAACCTATGTCAACCTCTAGTATGGTGTTGAGTAGGTATTACAAATGGGGAGATTTTTGGTATTGTAGATGGGGATATTGTTGCAATATCTAGGGTGGTCATGTTGAGAAGGAGTTGTGGTATTGAGAAAGTGTTGTTGATGCAGTTGGTTCACTTGGTTTCCAAGTAATTTTGAGAAAATTTGAATAAAAGACTATATAAGGTGGTAGAATTGTCTTTTGTCTTGTGATATAAATTTCTTCATGAATGAAGATGTGCTTGTGTGGTTTGTATATGATGAGCATAGGTGTTCAGAGATGTTATATCTAGAGTTTCAAATTTTTGATCTTACAACAATGGAAGATGTGTTTGACAATGTGTTGGACTGTGAAGAAGGTTGTCTGGGAAAATGGAATTTCTCTACATTACTTTGTATTGAATTTTTATGTCATATGGCTTTTAGAACATGCTAATATTGTGTGTACCTACCTTTCCTTCGAGTGTTGTGTGTTCAATTGTTTCACAAGCTTTTTTAGTGAGTTGCAAGTTTGCGGCAATGTGGCTGGTTACATAGGATGTTGAGTATTGTTAGTTGTAGGTGGTTATGGAAATATTGCTAAATATTTTTATGGTGTTGGAATATTTTGGAATGTTTTGGAGTGTTTCTATGTTGTTTGCATGGTTTTTCTAGACTTGGAGAGGTGTGTATGTGGTTGCTTGTTAGTGTTAATGCAAGTTTGGCCGACCTGGTGTGATAGCACTAATTATGGAATTTTTTTTTGTTTTTCGATGCATGGTGTAGCATTTCAGTGAAAATTTGGGTCCTAGTTAACCCTTTATGTGGTTTTTCTTCACTTCTTTCCATTGCGGAAGTGTTTGGTGCCAACCTATTTATTGGTTGCACATTTGAGGTGCATACGTTTCATTGAGGCCAACCTAAATAAGATTGTTTGAGGTCATGGAGGATACAAGAAAGGTTAATTGTTGGAGATGTTAGAGATGCATATGGTGATGTGAATGTGATCAAGTGTGGTGATATGAGTATGAGCTTAAATTCCTAAGGCTACTAGATTCAGTGAGAAGAAGGTATCTACATTTTTAGTGTACCTGAAGTTATTGGAGGTAGTGAGACGAAGGTTGCAGATGGTATAGAGTTGTTGTGGTGGATTTTCCTAATGATCTAAGTTAGTGATCCTCCTTGTAACAGTCTTCTTCTATTCTTCTTTCTTTCAGATAGTGATTCCTTTGGGTAGTGAGCCCTTAGTAGTGAGCCTTTCTTCCCTTTTGGGCAATGAGCCCTTCTAGTATTGATCCTATTGTATTTAGTGTTGTTATTCATATATATGAGTTAATCCTCACTATTTTTCCCTATTTAGGTTTTTCTATATAAATCTAGTGTTATCTTATGTATGGTTGTTTTTGTGTTGATGTTTCATATGTTTACTTTTTGCTAATGCTTAATAAGGATCTAAAGGATAATAAGGGTTTAAGGATTACTAAGTGTTTGATGATTTTAATGTACAATTGGTTCACCCCCCTCTCAGTTGTTTTGTGTGTCTAACACATGCCCCATGATCTTTCATATAATATTCTCTTTGGTAGACCATGGATTCATGAAATGAGTGGAGTTTCATCAATGCTACATCATATAATGAAATACACTTACAAAAACAAGGTTTACATGATAAAATCTTATCCTAAATATGAAAATTTCTTACAAACTGAAACAGGAATGAAGAATCCTCTTATAACATTTACACCAACTACAAAATTGGGACCTTTAAACAAAAATGAGTTTCTTTCATTGGTGAAAAATTTGTTATATGATGATTGGGGATCATTAGATTTCAGACCTATATTAAATGGGGAATACCATCCTATACAACCAAAATCAAGAAAAGAGAAAGAAGTTGTCATGATATCAACACAATATGAGTCATCAAAAGCATTTGAGTCTACAACTTTTAGCAAAGAAGAAGAAAGCACAAATTACACATCCATATATGATGAAAATGATCATGAAAATCCACCTTTGAAATAAATGGAAGCCATTTATGGAAGAGGTTATCAACTTTTGAAATAGTGTGGCTATAAGGGAAAAGGATGTGGTGTAAGAGAACAAGGTATATGTGTCCCTATATAATCTAACACACAAAAAACAATATGAGACCTTGTTTATTGTCATTCAAAAACATCAAAAAGATATTCACTTAATCAATAATATTAGTTGTTTCTCCTTGCCATGTGGCAGTTGTAGTATCATAACATACTTTCTATCATGCATGGGGGTATAAACTTGGCTTTATGCAATCATATTTTATTTTGTAAGAAGTAGAATATCATCCTCCATCTAGGATCATATTTTTCCCTACACTTGATGGGAAATGGGTTAGGTAGCCTTCTCCTAGGTGTATTCCTTATTAGGATCCCTTTATATCTCCTTAACATGTTAGTGTAGCAATCACACTACCATTTTAACAGAGGCATATAGTCCCCTGATTATTGGCTATATAACAAATGGCAGTTTCTTAGTGGTGGTAGCATACGTCTTCTAAGAAGTGTGACCTTGTCAACCAAAGTGTGACCTTAATCCATGTGATGTGTCTCCCTTGTGGTAATATTGGACTTGATGTCTTGCAAGATTGTGATCTTTCTTGTCATGTGATTTTCTCCATAGTGGTAATACTATGGCTAGTATTCCCTAGGGTGGGATCTTCTATTCCACAACTAGTCCTCTCTTGGGGGTGATTTCATGTGTGATGTCACTAAGGAGTGACCTTCCATGCATCAAGCAGTTCCCCTTTGATATTGTTAAAGTTAAATTTTGAGGTGGTGTTATCATAACACCCCTTGAGGTCCTAGACTTGTCCTATCATTATTTGTTTGCACCCCTTGAGGTGATTTTATCACTTTTACTCCACTTTGTTCACAATATTTGAACTTAGCGTAGCATTGGTATAGCAACTTATGGCACCTTATCAAGGTTATCAAGAAATATAAATCTTGTTATGGTTGATGTGGACACACCTTGTGGACCTAGTGTTTGTTTTCCAATTTTCACCTTGTTACGAACACACCTTGTGGACCTAGTGTGTGTCTCTCATTTTTACCTTGTCTTAGGGGTTCACCTAGTGAATATCAGACTTCACTTGCCTATGTGTCTCCTGGTTTATGATTCACATAGAAAATATCATACTTTTATATTTTGTGAGTCATGAAAACTTTTTAACATGTCCACCTAGAATAATACAACTTGCTTTCTAGTGGAACCATGTGGCCCATGATTGATGTGTACGACTTTAGTCCTCATGGGAGAATTTCTTCATTCGATGGATGATGATTGGTATTTGAGACAATTTAAGACTAAGGTCTCTTTTCCTTACTGACTCAAAGCTTTTAGTACTAACCTTCTATTTTGTTGTGTGTTTTTCATATGTCTTCATCATTTTTCTTCTCATTTCATTGTCATATTTATATTCCATGTGTTTTCATCATGTATGATTTGTGTCTTTCGACATGTATGTTTGTGCATGTTGTCTTGTTACATATCATACATGTGTGTATGTTCCTTTGTACTTATGTTGGTGTGCCATGGGAGTGTGAGTTTGAGCATAAGTTCATACTCTCACTAAAGTGGGAGCCAAATATAGTGTAGAAAATTGTCACCCTTAAAAATTTCACACTATGTTTTGGCCCCCCTAAATTAATGAGCCTATTTGACCCCATAATATCCTAAAATTATGTATTTTGGAGCCCATTTGTATCATTTTTCAATAAACTACAAGCATTGAATAAATGCATCCAACTCTTGTTATTCCCGACATGTAATGTCCTAGAAATTTGGGCTTGGACCCATTTTTGGGCATGTTGTTGGGGAATTTTAACATTCAAAATTTAAATTGCAAGTGTCGGCTTTTAGAATCTACTTTTTGGGAAACTGGATAAATTCCTATAAATACCTAGTCTTTTCATCATTTGAAACTATAAAAAAAAAATTAGGAGAATTTATGATCAAGCATTATTTTCAAGAGTAGTATTTCAAGAGATTTATTGCAAAAATTCAAGATCCAAGCATCGTGTCAAAGTGTATGTGAGTTTGTGTTATCATTTTCTCATTATTTTGTGAAAGCTAACACTTATTGTATGCCTCTAAAGCATTCAAGCATTCAAGAAAGAAAGATCCAAAATACTTGAGGTGATTTGTATGACTAGTTCTTCAAGGAAGATATTGAAGAGTGGCGAGTTGCAACACTTTATGGTTTCATCATTCCTTCTTTTCAATTATTCTTATCATTGGCATTGCCATTGTGGAAGTGGAAACACTTACATAGGGTTTTACTGAGGTAAGCCCTTAAAATGGCCCAACATTTCCTCTCTTCATGAATGTGCAAATCCTAGGTTGAAGAAGATTGAAGGAAGGACTGAAGATCATTTTTCCATTGTTGCATTTGTTGTCATATATCCAGTCAAGCCATGAAACTCAATTACAAAATATCAAACAGTGTTCTGAAATATTTGTAGGTAGGAATCCAAAGCTCAGATCCAACATTAGAACACCCCTACAAAGAACCATTCACCCAAGGGGAACCCAGTCCTCCTATAGTACTTGAAACCATATTTTTTAGGTTGGTACATATCATTTTGCACTTCCCAAATCCACCTACAAATTACTATTTTGATTTGTTAGTCATTGAAATCTTTCAATTTACATATTAGGGAATATAGTCTAATTTGGTTAATCATTCCAAATCATTTCCAATTCATTCCCATCTTCAATCAGATGTAGATATAGGTTTTATTGGCTCACCTTCATGGTTGTAAGTCAATCTAATCACCTTGTTCATCTACATCTTAATGTAACTTGGAAAAAGAACCCTTGCATCCTAGGTTCTTTGCATTTAGGACCTAGGATCCCTTTTTCTACATTAAACTACTATATTACATAAGCATTTTGGATGATAGATAGACTATCATCCCATATGCACATGAATGTACATTGTTGCGAATTCATAGAATATTGAATAATGTGCAATTGACCAACTTTGTCTATCCATCAATTTGATGATGAAAACTATATATTGGGCTAGTTGGGTATGCAACATGATCTAAATATTTTTTCAAAAGGTATTGAGAAATTATGGATCACAATAAAAGAGAATAGATGTTGAAATTCCAAAATGGATCCAACCATGGTTGAAGAAAGTATGTTATGTTTTTGGAACTATAATTGTTTTCTTGCAAGCAACCATAATTTCTAATTAAGAAAATATATCAACTACTATAAATATAGAGTCATTTTGGCATTTGGTAGTTGGCAATCCACCAAGAAAATCCATACTAATCTAATCCCAAGGATGTTGAGTAAATACTATAGGAGTGTAAATACTCTAAATTTTGGTGGAAGGCTTTGCATATAGTAAGGTATATATGACTTTATATGTCATTCAAATTTTGTGTGTATGAGACTATAAAAAATATTGTTGAAGTGCAACAAGTGCTTTGTTGACATCAAAATTACTTGTGTGTATTCAATAGTGTGTTTCCAAAGTCAAATATTATCAAGGTATACCTTTGGAAACATAAAGGTGTCCTAGATTTTAGAGAAGACAATTGGATATGTAAAAATCCATGTTAGATGTGCCATGCACAAGCACGTTGAATGGCTAAGAAAATCCTAACATATTGAGTATAAAAATCTCTAGTCTAAAATATGGTGATCACATAGCTCTAGTGTGGTATTAAATGCATGAAAAGGTCACTAGCTAAGATCATATACAAATTTTTTGTCATTACCCTTCTTATAATTTATTATTATGTGATTTTTTTTAGATATATCTCCCACTTTATTGCTTTATATTTTCTAATTTATTTTTCCTAGAGAAATTGAAGCAATTGATGGTTAGAATGGATAATAATCTCTTTGTTGATAATGTAATGGTTCCATTTCTTAACAACTTGTAGTATGACACAAATCTCATTTACATACATAGAATTATACTATATGGCATCAATAAATGTTTCAAATTGATAATCCACAAGGTGGCCATACCAGAGTAGCATGGTGCCAAGAGTGTACTATGATGCATCTTATTATTTCTTGAAGGAATGTGTGATGTTTTATTTTCTCAAATGCTTTCTATTGTATAGGATTATATTGAAATGTTGACTCAAGGAGCATGTACTTTGACTTAGTGGCTAAGTAACATGTGAAAATATTTTTAAAAAATGATAAAAATTGGTGACTCCAAGAAAACCATGTAAATCTATTAGATTGCATGGGATAGGCTAGTCTTGAAACATGTTGATTTTTTGTAATTCTACATGAATGAAAAATTATCTCATGATGTAATTGAGATATAAAATTCATGTGGTTCCAAAAGTTCATTTAATAATATTATCTTCTAGCTCATGTTTGTGCAAAGTATTCATTACTTGTGTAACATGTTGAACGTGTTCTTCCTAGGTCTTATTGAAGACAAGAATTCCACATAGGTATACAATGAAAAAATAAATGATGAATGCATGGAGAATATATTCTAGATGCATTAATGTTGTAGGATATTTTTTTAGGCCAAAAATGATCACCATCCATTCATGGAGCTCTTCTTAGGTCTTGAATGTAATTTTCTAGATGCCTTCAAATTGTACTACGACCCAATGCTAGCTTAAATTGAGATCAATTTTGGTGAATTAAAATGCTTCACCAAGTTTATCTAAATTATTGTCAATGTGTAGAAGGGGTTACTTGTTATTCCTAAATATTTTTTGAGTGATCTATATTGATGGAGAGTTTCCCAGTTTCTTCATTTTTGTGTGCAAGGATAATTGGACTATCACAAGGTAATGAACTTGGTCTAATTTTTCCTTGATCAGCCAAATCCCAAAATTGACATCAAATTTCATTATTCTCCCAAAATAATCTGCTGTATAGAAGGAAATTCAAAATATGATATCTAAGAATTAAGTTGATTTGGTGTTGCATCAAGTAGTGTGTAGGTATACCTACACAATTATTAAAGACATCAATGTATTGATACAAAACTTTGTTGATTTCATGTTTTTGTGATAGAGTAATTTAAAATTTTCATGCTATGATTTTATTTTTTTACTAAGATTCATCTACATGGATTAGTAAGAGCACAAAATTTTTTGTGCATAATGATATTATTTCACTATTTACCAAACTTAATCTAGATTGTGGTGACATTTTACATAGTTTAAAATACTATTAGCCAAAATGAACTCTCCAACACTGTGGGTTGGCATTGTAAGTCCCTTCTTGATCATAGATAAAAGGTTTGCTAAGAAAAGTATGATAGACTTCTAGAGGTGCAACATAATAACTGACTATATTATGCATATATTTAGTAGCATAATTAATGGTAGATTCATGAAATATTTATTTAGATGTTGAAACCATCCTAAAGAGTGTGGATCTAGATGAGCATTGATGTGAAGGCATAAGTGTTGAATTTTAATTTTATGTGATGATATTATTTTGGATACTAATATGAATTTCATGATACGTGGATTTTCCCTATACCTAATGTGTGTGAGAAATAATTTATTGTTCTCTATAATTATTAATACAGTTAGTTCTATCGAGGCAATAAGCTTCTTGGTCAATTTCCTAATCATCAATAGGATCCAATATTACTTTTGTAGCTAGGGTTTATTTTCCACAATAGTATAATTCAACTTGTGATAATGATGATACAAGTACCATTTATAGATTTGTAACCACTTTCCTTTTTCCTTGTTTTAATCAAATGTTCTAAGAGACTTGGAGCTTGGGATTATCAATTAAAAACTTGTTACATCCTTTGTGAAGGCATTTTTTGACATGTTTTGTAAGAATGGAGATTTTCTTACATGTATTTTCCTCTACATGTAAATAGATGGTGTTGCTTCATATTGGCTTTTGCTTATCGATATAGTTGAGTACTCAAAGATTCTCCAATACTTCACCAAACAAGCACATAGATTAGACATGAAACCTATTTGTGTAAGACTCCATAGTTATGTAATTATGTTAATTTAATTGTTAAAAATTATGTTTTCATCATCATAATGTCTAATAAGATAATATCTATCTTGTAGAGTATTGATGAATTTATTCCAAGTTATAATAGGATCATACTCTTTATCTCACTATGCATTAATTACTTTCCACTAATTATGTAATATTATTATGCATTAATTACTTTCCACTAATTATGTAATATTATTGATGTTTTTAATGTCATTAAATTTATTGATACAAAAGTATGTCTCAATCTAACAAATCCAACTACCAGATGCTATGCCATCTATTTTACTAGAAAATGTTGGAATTCCAAGCTTAGTCTTGAGTTTAAAAGGAGTTTGATGGTTCATTATATTAGTTTTTCTAATACGTGTTGATATTGGTCCAATTTGATTCATGAAACCATAAAATTATTTAGAGAGATCTTAGCACTATATTACTTGGGCCACATTGAGTAAGTTTTACATTGGGTATACATTTATCTTCCATCATTATTTATTCTCTATATTCATGGCATTGCTCATATGTTGAACTAGGGACGTGTTCCTTTTTAATTTGATATGAGTATGTTGGCATTAAAATAGTGAAAATAAAATTTCAAGCTTTGAGGATTAAAAGATAAACTTTCATATTAATGTAGTTAATTTTTGGCTCAATATATATAGAAAAGAGTCTAATAATTATCCATCATTTTCAAATTCAATAAGTGGAAGATGATGTAATGTAATTTTATTGTATAAGAGGCTTATACAATATTAAGTACACATAAGCTTGATGGTAATAACCTATCTATCTAGAACTTGTACAATATAATTTATAGGAAAATTGTCATCATTTAGGCCTTTAATAATATGATAAAAAATGTTAAAAAGATATGGAACACTCTTCATGTGGATAGGAGTGTGATAGGTGTTTCATTTAAATGGTATTAAGTGTCAAAATTGTATTTTTGTTAATTAATTATGTCCACGTGAAAAGTTGGGAAATCTAGGTGAGCAATGATGTCCATATATGCACAAGGACCACACAAATTTACATGTAGGATCATTTTCTATATAAGTGTAAATAATGATTAATATGAACAGAGTTTAGAATAGCACATAAATTAAGTGCATGGGTACAACTATAGTTGTATAATTGTATGTGTGGTTGCACTTAGATCAACTACAAATCTCACCCTTGAATTTATTACATTTAAATTCAAATATATTTGACTCTTTCCCATCTTAATACCTATATGAGATAAATAAATACGCATTTTCATTATTTATTGGCATGCCCTTACATATAAAATTCATTCAATTATATTCATTTATCATCCATAAGCATCATTAAAATTCCATTCACATTTAAAGAAGGAACATCCTAGGAACACTTAAATTAGAGCATCTGAAAGGAATTTTTATTTACATATTAAACCTTGTGCATTTTTGTGGCTAAATCTTGTTGTCCTTGATTATTTGTGTGACTATAAAGAAACTTATTCCCTAGAAATTGAATGGCCCTATAAAGGTATTTATAAATATCATCAACCGTTAGAGAAAAGAAGAGAAGCAAATCAAGTGAGCTAGGAACCAAAAGTGCATAGAATGCATGATCAAATTTATGGCTATATAAGTAGATATAGATCCCAAAACTATGAAATTTTATCCATGAAAGGTTATAGGTATATGAAAAACTTGAGGCAAATATATAGATAGAGAGGTTTCATTTTTCAAACTTAAGATAGTCAAATCCTAAAATATTCACTAGAATAATTCATCCATGAGAGTAGAGCTAAGTATGTACCTATATTCCTTCATATTACTTTCTAAAATATTATTTAAATTTTAATTATCTATACTCACAACTCTTATTTATTAATTTAAGTGAATTATTTTTTTGTGTATTCATATTATTAGATTAATATAGGTTATACTTAGGGAAATTATATTTTACTTTATACTAAATTGGTGAATTTGTATGTTCTTACATGACCTAGTATACCCCTAGAGTTTTCTCTAAAATATTAGGGTTTTTAAATTTGTAACATTTTGGTTTTTAAAACATATTTCCAAATTTTATTCTCTTTCCATTGCATTTACATTATTACATCTTTTATTTTAGGATTTTAATATTTGTTGTGATATATTTTTACCACCCTTGTCTATGCAATTATGGTTTCATTTTTTAGATCTAATTTATAGCACTAATATTTTTAATATTTGATTTAAAAGTATTTTTTTATCTTTTATTTATACCATAAGCTACTTGTGATTATTATCTTCCATTCATGATTGATTTTTTAAAACATAAGATGGTTACACCATCCATTAATATTGAAATATATTTTAATGCTCATATTTAGAATAATGATGACTATGATCATGATTCTTATGTAGAAAACCTAAATTTTCTAAACAAGCTTTCTAGTTCAAGGCTAATCTAAGAATCATACAAAACTAAATTATATGATTCACACTGTGTTCATCAAGAATCTATTTGGATTTATAATAGTTGCATGATGTGATGGTTGAGGTGTTGTGTTGTTATTCTTGTCATTGAGGTTCAAACCCCATTAGGGTGGAATTGTTGAGAATTTATATTGGGGATGAGGTTCCCCATTTGTGACCTCACCAGTTTATAGTTCTGGGTCAAAAGAGTTTACCCATATTTTAAAAAAAAGAATCCATTTGGATTAGATATATTACAATCTTGGCATGTTAAATTACTTCATCTACTATAAATATTATATCTATTAATATCTCTCCCACTTCTGACATGGATCCATCCTCTATCATTACACCTACCTACACTTGTCTCCATGTGACATCTCTCCTAGTGTCCCACCATAGAGCTTCTTCCCTTTCTCTAGATTATATTTTCTTTATATTATACCTCTTGACCATATCCATCCTAATATAATTGTAGTATGTGTGACCTACATGCCTCTCTCATATACCACTACCCACCTAGGTGATCCCACAATAGTATGTTCCGCTAGTGGGACATGACATCAAATGAGTTTTAGAAGGAAAAAAATAATTGAAAACTTTAAAATGAAGGTCCTTAATTTGAATTTAAAACATTCCATGTGAAAATAAGCTTCAAATAAAATAGGTGTTTGAATTAAGGTGAGGGGGTTTAAATGAAGGTCATTTTTAATATTTTTAAATGATGCATGCTAAAAAGTTTTATAGAAGGTAAATTGAAAGTCCTATACAAGGGACCTTAAAAATAAATATACTACCTTATTTTAAAGGTACCTAAATTTGAAGGCCCTTATGCTACCATCCTTCTTTTTCTTACTTGGTTTTAGGAATAAATCTATGTTCCAAAATAAGGGTTGGACCATCAAATAGAGTCACCTTGGCATGAGATTTTGTAAGCTTGTATCTCTTGGATTAATCTTTCCAAAAAGTATAATTTTAATATATTTTATTTAATTATTCTATTTATGTTTTATTTTCTAGTGGCTGTTATTTTTACCAAACATAGAGTTCTCTATTCAATGCACATAGAAAATGAAAAAAATAGTTATTTTTTCTAAAAAAATTGTGTCATATTTTGTATTAATGTCCTTATTTTGACAAAATAAATTAATTTTAGTATATAAAAAATTTTGCTATGGAATTATATGAATTAAAAATTAATAATAAATAAAACATGCAACAAAATTTACAAAAAATTGCATGCCCTCGATATTAGTGTTAGTGATCTATATTTAATAAATTATGAATATATATCTTATTTCTAAAATAATTTATGTATTATGGAATAATATCACTCATTAAAAATAACATAAAGTATAAAAAATAAGTTATTAAGAAATACTTAAAAAGTAAGATAAATTATTTTAAATTTTAAGAAATTATTTTTAGAATCCCCATATAAAATCTCAAACACCACTGTTCACATCATTTTCAAATTCTCAATGTTTTTCTTGTTATAAGTGATATAAAATAATTTTTTAGTTAAAAATGTTGATTTGACTATCCCACTTAAGCCAAAAGTGGGACACACTATTGTTGGATAACCCACCAATCATTACCCTCTTAGTTGTGGCACTCCAACACCTACTACTACCTCTAATTCTATTTTTACCCCTCATTCTAAACCCACTTCCACCTTAGTGGATATCCTCAAATATTTATCCTATTTTATGCCTTTTTTCCCAATCAATCACATCTTCCATACATCTTACTTCTTAAATGCACTCTTATACATAGAATTATTAGTGGATATCAATCTTCACCCTTCCATCATCCACCCTAGATGCACTAATAAAAAGTAAATTTAGTAGAAAAATGGAGCGATTGTAAGACCAAGTGGACAAGATATTGAAGAATTCATAGATATTAGAAATACACCATTATCATGTGATATTGTTACATATGTTGAGAAACTAGGTGAAACTACTATAGTAAAATCCCTTACAAGTGAATGCAAATTTATAATATAATTTATATAAATAATTACTATATGATGATTATCTGATTGCATAAAATTGGTAGTAAAAATAAATTCAAAAAACCATATGAACAATGGATTTATGTGGAGAAAGACTTTGGTGAAAAAAACCACACCAGAAAGAGTATAATGTGTATTAATCTTCAACAAAGAGATGAATCCAATACACCAATACTTCTCACTCATAACACTTTGGTAACACTTGTGTACCTATAAAATATTATCTCATAACTCTAATTTATAGAGAAATGAAAAATGAATACCAAAAATGGTTTCTCAAAATAATGTACCATAAAGCCATGGTAAAATAAAAAAAATTGTGTCTAAAATAGAGAAGCTTTTGAGAATATTAAATATAACCCCCAATGAGTCATGAATAGAAAAAATGGTCTCCATATCAATAATATGTGGTAATTTTGAATTGTAACTCCTCCATAATGGCCCATATCACAAGGTAGGTATCCAAAATCATCATTCAACTCATATGGTATCCATCAACAACATGTAAAATGCTCCATTCAATTGTCACATCCAAGTTGAGATATTTGTTTAAAATAGCTTTATAACTACCACTTCCAACTCCACCTCCTTCATGAATGAATATAAAAACTAATGACATGTTTCATAGGGATTATTAATTATAAATCATTTTTAAATTACACTCAAGACATCCAAGGATACTTTCCAAGAGTGTTGGAGATACATAAAATATATGTAAGATTGCAAGGTAAATGACACCATAATCCTAAAATTCTTCCACTTAATACTATGCATCACAAATATATCTATAGGAAATATATGTTAGAGTAATCATGCATTGGCTAATAATTAATTACTCTTTAATTAATTATTATTCTAATTTATTCTCATGCACTTAAGCTAAACTTAGGAGTGATTTACTGTGTTAACTAGAGAGCTATTATTAGATCATTTTGTCTCATTGCATGTGATGTTGGAACTTGTCATGATCTAATCCCTTTATCATTTAGGGTCGCTTCTGTATAGCACTCAACCCTCATTGTATTATCATGCCTTTGATAGAACTCTCAACATTTTAGGACTTTTCGTTTCCTTGAAGATTCTTGAGGTTCATTGTTGTAGTTTTTTCTTGTTGAGGAATATTGCATATTTGTTTGCACATCTCTTGTTTGGAAGGTGTCTTTGTTCATTGTTTGATCATGTGGCTCATGTTTTTCACAATTCTAACATGGTATCAGAGTGTGGATTCAGTGAACCCCTTCTTGATTTATGAGGCTTTTTCTTCAACAAGGATTACAGACTTCAAATCTAAATCCCCTTTGGCTTTTTTTACAAATTTTGGAGGTGGGTGAATTTTTGGTGCATCTGGGACCAAAATAGAGTCTTCTATTGGATTCAGAACCATTGGAAAAGTTAGTTTTTCCTTTTGCTTAGCCTAATTTTGACTCTTGAGGTCAGATCTAGGAGGGTTTGAAGCAATTGTTTTTTTTAGATATGGAGGGTGGCTATGTTTTTGGTGCATTTTGGTACAAAACGGACATTTTTGTTATGTTTGGGAGGCCAATTGGAAGAATTTTGACTATAATTTTTTCCAATTTGGGCGTCAAGATCTTTTGAGGAAAAAAAATTGCTCCAAGGGTTGTACGGCCTCTATATGGCCCCCAGGCACAAAAATTTTTTAAAAAAAATTAACAAAAGGCAAAGCATTTTTCTAAACTTTTTGGGGTTTTATTTAAAAATTAAAAAAAATTAAAAAACTTTGTAGGTTTAAAGTTTTTTTTGCAAGAACATTTATTATTCTGGGGGGTGGATTTAATTGTTTGGCTAGTGGATTTAATGTGTGTACTCGTAGGTACCTGCACTTGCAGGCCTACGAACCCCACTCTCCATGCTTGATAGCTTTTATTTGTTGGTTGGTGACTTCAACACTCCCAACAGCCACCCCTTCTTTCCCTTCCAAACCGCTTTTCCCTTTCCCAACCACCGTTGGTTTTTCCTAGCGTGATCTCCCACTTCTCAGCAACTATCAAATTTTCCCAATTTGCAAACATTTTTTTTCGATAACTACATTATGGGAAGAATATTCCAACAGACTTTGGCATTTATTGACGACTATATTTTTTTCCAAGGAGCTAGCCTTTTTTTTGGTGTTAGGGAATATTCCACTGACGTCATGTTGATGTCAGTGGTATGGTCGCATGGGTAGGCCCCCAAGTCCTCTATTTGGCCCTAAAGGAGCTATTTTTCCTTTTGGCCATAACTTGGGTGTACGATATCAAAATTGGACGAACAAGATATCATCAGAAAGATAGGTTTTCCAACTTTCTAGTGATGTGGGTCTCATCACGTGTTTTTGCTACCTATGCATTTTACAACTTGTTAAAGTTAGAGGTAATGTGTTTGTGATGCCTAATCTATAATTAGCTAACAAAAGACAAACAAACAAGATTAGTCATGTTAGAAATCCAAACAAAGCATTCCCTATGAGATTCTCAATCAAACGAAGATAAGAAAACATGGTAAGAACATGAAATAACATAAGATAAAAGCATTTAGTCCTATCTAACTTGATCAAACCTCCATCCCATAAGGGAATTGGTGCTACTTTGATGTGGAAATTATCCCTTTCCCAATCCCTTTGATAAGCTCCAAGATTGTAGATGACTCCAAGTATGAGATTGATGAAAATAAGCTAAAAATATGATGAAAATGGTATAAATGGGTGATTGCTATGAGTGAAAATGCCTATAATAAACTTGCATAAGATTATGGATCCATATTGTGTAGAGAAGGCCTCTACTTAAAGGATTCAAGGGTTGAAGAGAGAGTGAAATTGGTGAATGTGGGATTAAAATGGGAGCTAATAGGAATGTGACACTTGTCACAAGGCTAATGGATGGAGGTCGAGCACATTTTGGGGAATGTGCAAAGTTAAGAGGATGTAAGAGAATGTTGTTGAGAATGTAAGAGAGGTTAATTCCCTTGTAAGAGACAAGATGGCATGGAAGAGGGATTAAATGCCTTTGTAAGAGGTATTTATGATTTTGTAAGAGGATTTTAAATCCATTTGGAGGGAAATTAAATGAAGGGGGGGTTGGGAGGAATATTCCTAAGAATATGCCATTGGGAGGATAAATAAGGTGTTTAGTTAATTAGAAGAAATTATTTTCATGTGCAACTTGGTTAGTTGACCATGGGTTGATTTAACTTTAGTGAAGTTAAAAGCTAGAGAAATGGGTAATGATGATTAGGAGGTGAACTAAAGTTAATTAATATAGAATTAATCAACTCAAGTGAGTTAGGGGATTTATGACATTTAATTAAATAGTTTGATTTATTTAATCAAATGAGAGGACTTTAGGGGGATTTAATTAAATGATTTGATTTAATTGAACATTAGTTAGAAGAAGGTAAATTAATCTAGTAAAGTTAATTATTTGATTAATAGCAGAAGTTGATAAATTTAACTAAATAATAAAGATTATTTAATTAATTGGTTAGTGCAAAAGTGATTTAGGAAGAAATGATGTTAGTTTATCAGAATCAAATTTGTAATACTAATCAGGAATTTTTAAGTGTCTACATTTTTCCCCTCTTTGAAGCGAGGTACTCGTTGCATTGGTTCAAAGAATAACACTACCGAGATCAAAAAAAATTATTATTTTTTGGATGCCCCACTATTGCCCTAGTGGAAGGAATTACACTGCTACACTGGCCCCTCGAGAGATCAGGTGAAAATTTCAATTTTGGGTCGAGCTTGTGAAAAAGATTCAACAATGGTCCTGATGTAGAAAATAGCCTATGGGACGTGAAAATGAGCTCACAAGGATGAAAACGGGTCAAAATAGGCTTTGTTGTGTGCAAAATAGATGAAGGGGCTCAAAAACCCTAATTTGTACCCTCAAAAACCCTAATTTTCCAACTTAAATAAGAGGGTTGGGGTCATTTTCAATTCATTTGTGCACTCAGCCTTCTAGGATTCTTGCCATTTTTCTCTGAGGTATTGATGGAATGGTTGCTTGTGTCCTTCCCAGACATTGGATGGAGTAGGTTCATGAGTTCCAGCAGGCTCTAGATGTAGGACACTCGGTATGTAATCCAAAACTTTTCTCATTTTTTGTGCTTTAAGTGTATTTATTAGGGTCCAAGTAGGTCGGCCAAAAGTGGCTCTATAGGGTGTCGCATATGGTAGCATTGGTGTTTCTTTTTTCATGGAGTGTTTCCTTTATGATATAGCACCGCACAACGTAGTTAGGGTCCAGGGTCGCATTTGCAATGATAATCTGCCTTTGTGATATAGCATCATGTGAGCCATGAAGGGTATATTGTTGCAGAAAAATGTTGATTCACCTTTGTGGTGAAGCATTGTGCGAGCCTAGGAGGATAGAGCACCGCCCAAGGATATCAATTTTCCTTTGTGATGGGGTTTCCTTTGATTATAGTGTCACTTTTACAAAAATGCAGAGTGTCACCTTTGTAAATATTAGATCGCCTTTTCTTTTTCAGGGTTTTTTAATTTTTCAAAATTATGTCAGTTATTAAAAGTTTGACATTGTGGGTGCTTGAATGTAGGAGTTCTTTCATACACTCCATTCAAAAGAGCATAGATGTCAGATCTTGCACCAAGCTTGGCACTTCACAAATGACACACTATTTTTTTCTTAGCATGATTGGGTTCGAACATGTTTCCTAGATGTTGGTGATACACACACACCTATCCGTGATGACAACCCTTGTGGAGCGATGGTGGAGTGAGACCTTGTTATTCCATTTATCAACTAGAGAGGCTATGGTCACTCTAGAGGATGTATGGAAAATCTTTTGAATCCCCATACATGGAGAGCGAATCACATATGATGTGGAGGTTGGTGGCGATGCCATGTTCCAATTGCACTGATCTCGAGAGTCCTTGTTCCTAACAGACGAGTGAGGGGATGCAATGTTGGATGGGGCATAGTTTCATCCTACACGATGGAGGAGATGAATATCTACACTTGGGGGCTAGTTGTCTTGGGTTCATTATATCATGACATGCACCAGGTTGTATATTGTGAGGCCCGTAGCATTGGAGCGGGAGTGACATTACGCCATGTGTAGTACCCCTCCATTTATGCTTATGTTTTATGCTGATATGTTTTCATACTGTTAGACTATGGTACTTTGTTTGGATATTTTGATCGCTGGTTTTGAGCGATAGCAGATTTACTCTGTGACATGATGATATATTGTATGGTGATATTTGATTTTTGATATGCTCTGAGATAGCGTAGATGTTTCTTTCAAATGTTATTGCTATATATTTATGTTGTGATGGACTAACAGTTATTTAATTCATCAGTCTGATGTGACATGTATTGGTGTGGAGAAGGAAATCACATCACTCGCTTGTGAGTGCCCTGTGATGTCCATGATTTTCTCCGCACGGTGTGCCTGTACAATGGAATATATATATATATATGCATGTTTTTGCTTGGTTGCAGGATTGCAGGTACATGACACCAACTCCACCTAGTTACTTAGGTCTAAGCGTGTCAAGACTCAATAGATATGTTGATTGGGAGGTAGTAGTTTGGTTCATCCTAGTCTAGTCTATAACCCGGTCATAGTACATTGTCTGTTTTAGTTCAGAGTCATAGGTTGTCTTGTATTTTTCTGTTTGGTTTAATTGCTTGAAAGGAAAAATGTCAATTTTAATAATAGTTTATTATGTTTTAATTTACTGTTATTTAAATTAATTTTTAAATGTTGAAGAAATTAGTTTTGCATGTTATTTAATTAATTAATTAGTTTGTTTGGTTAAATGGTTTGATCTTAAAAGATTAAATTTATTTAATTAAATAAATTAATTAATTAAATTAAATTGTTTTAAATTGTGTGTGAATAGATTTTATTTAAATTAAATATTTTTGTGGAAATGGCATTTTAAATTGTAAATAAATTTTGCATTTGGAAATGGGAAAATTAAATTAAATAAATGCATGCAATTTGAATATTGATTTTAAATTTAAATAAATTAATTAAATGCATGCAATTTTGGAAGGCAAGATTGCCAAGAAGTGGTTAATAGATATTTTGTACTTCTCGACATGTGTGCAAGTTGCATTTATTGATTTTTGTTGAGGAATTTGTCGGAGGTTAATTTGGATCTGGAAAAACACAGAGGGATTCTATTCTATTTTCTCTTCACGGGAAAAATATTAGTGCTTGGTTAAAATTTTTGTATATGCTTTTGGTATTATTGTATACTTGTGGAAGATTTCTGGTTCGTGTTTTGAGAATTGGTTCTTGGGAAGGGATTTGGAAGCTACAGGCAACAGAGGTTCTCATCACCAGTTAGTTTTCTGAAGCAAGGGAACATAGGTATTCTCCTTGTGATTTTCATTTTGATTGAATTTGAAAAAAAGATTGTCTGAGAAAAGAAGTTCTAATTTTATTAAAAATTTTGTAATCTCGGAAAATTTAATAACTGTATATTTTCTAAAGGATTTGTAGATTTCCTTTAAATCTCAGAAAGCTTATTTCTCTGTAGAATTATTTCTCTGTAGAATTAAATTTTGAATGAAAATCTCTGTACCAGGAAGAAATTTGTTAATTTCCCCAATTTCCCTGTTGTAACCTGTAGAAAATTATTTTACTTCTCTCTTCTTTTTTTTTTAAAAACCCTCTGAAATTTCTAGAAAACCTTGAGGAATTGTATATATAAATATATATGTTTATATATATGTATATATAACATATATATTATATTGATAAATTGAATTGTGAAAGGAACTTATTTTATTATATTAAAATTGGGTTAAATCACCGTACAGGCGAAATTCTTTATATATTTTCTTTTAGAAAATTAAAAAATCATGTTTTATTTATGGTCGTCGTACGGTGAAAAGTTAAAAAAAATTAAAAAAAATATTAAACAGTGTTTTGGGGAGGGCCGAAACCCTCCCCATTCTTTGTTTTGGTGGGGTGCAGCCACCATGGCTGCACACAACAGCCACCATGGTTGTTGGGCGCAGCCCTGGTAAGGGTTGCGACCTCCCCACAAGGAGGTCGTAGCCAGGCTGCGGGCATTAACTTGGTTTTAAATTTATTTAAGTTTTCAAACGCGTTTTATTTGTTATGTTTGAAATGCAATTTTTAATATAAAGATTTACTTATATATATGTATTTGTATATTTGTTTATATATGTTAATTTGAATATATTTCTCTGGGAATCAATATAATAATTTATATATTAATATTATATACAAACATATATACATATATGTTTATATATATATAAATATTAATAAGATTTGTGATTTATTAATTTAGAAAAATAATTTTGATAAATTTGCATTTAAATTTCAAGATTAAATACTTCTAAGATAGTAAGAATGAAAGAGAAATTTTGGAATACACTTTTATGTGAATTCGAGAAAAAACAAGAGAATAGATTAAATGAAACAACTACTTTTATTGTTTCCAAAATAGATCTTTTATTAAGTTGATTTATATTCATGTTGTTTTCAATTTGATGCAAGTGGATTTAGTAAATCCGAATAGTAGACATTATTTTCAATTTGCTTTATATCGTGTTTCTTGTTGGGCAAATTGGGAATGTTGTAATTATTCAAGTCTTCTAGACCAATTGTAAAAGTGGGGATTGTGATTGTTAAAGTTAAATTCTAGATTTAGTTAAGGTTGTGTACATGGTATTTGTGTGGTGATTAGACACCTGATTGTATGAACACACTCATTGTTGTTTGTTATGAAAAGTGTAGAATTTCTTGTTGTAATTGTGTACACCTTGTAAACCTTAGTCCAGAAAACTTAGAATTCCTATGTTATGTTTAGGGGAGTGGCTCTATGTAAGGGTCGACACACAAAGTGGTGTTAGGGTAACTTACAAAGAGTTAGTAAGTTAGTGATAACTAAATAACACAGTAGTTAGAATTAAAAATCTTTAACAAGATGTTTATGCCTCACTTATTGACTCTTGAGCTAGTTCAGTCTTGAGTATAAGATGAGAAGGCCTGGAATGGCAAATCGATGTCTTGTTTCTTCAAAAAAAATCGATTCCGCAATAGCTTGCAATAGGGTCAGGTTTCGTAAGAGGTTACTAGGGAAACCCATGTTGAGGGTCGGAACCTAGGAAGAAATACCAGGGTAACCTTTGTAATATTGTGATGACACTCCACCTAAAGTAATAGTCTACCTTGTGTACTTAATACATTCGATTGTCTTAAATCTGGAAGCAATGTAACCATCAGTCAGTTATGTACTTGTGTCTAGGGTTAGTAGATTATGTCTAGGTAACCATATTACTATCTCCTAGCATGGGGGGTGGACCTACGGGTACCACATGGTTGGGTGGAACATGCACCTTACTCCGTTGGGTCCCCAATTTTGTGATCATGGAATCGAGAGCTTCATGGATGGAGAGCTCGCACTTGGAAACTTTTGTGTACATCTTCTTTGTAAATTGTGAATCTTGTATTTGAAAACATCCCTCAATTGTTTATGAGGTGAATATTGTAAAATGTAAATTGTAACTATTATTTGATCTACCTCATCAGATGAATGAGTATTGTAATATCCTATCAATGCAATGTAAGAAACATGTTATACTTTATGTTATCTTGAATGGTATTCAAATGTTATGCAATGTTTATGTTTAATGTTTATGTTAATTAATATGTGCAATGCGAAATACTAAAGTCGTCTATGGAAACTCAAAGTAGTGTAACGTCGCGTAACTTAACGAATGTATGCAACTAATTATACTAAAAAAAATAAAAAAATTATTTCACTTTTATAACACAATTGCAACATTCCTTAGGTTATTATGATGGGGCATTACACCACGTCTGGGCCTATGAGCACATAGCGGTATTGAGGCCTACTACTGTAGATGTTCACACACATTGTGAGAATCCGGTGTACAAATATGGGGGTATGTTTACCCTTCATTAGACAAATATCACAGGCATCCCACACTAGAGGTGGGTCATTGATGAGATGACAGATTTTAGGTGGAGGCCTTGGATCCATGCTAGTAGATGCATGATGACAATGATCATTTGTTTTACTGCTGCCAAACTAGATATATGCAATGGTGGGAGCACCATATGATTAAGTGGTACCTTCCTAACAAGGTAGCCCGTAAGTTTGGATAGGTGCAAGATGCACCTAATGATGCGTATAGAGCCATATTTACTTAGAGGTCACGAAAGTCTACTTAGGATTAGAGGATCCAACCCCAGGTTTCCATAGATGAGCTTAGGAAGCTCATGATGCAGCCATGGGTATATTTTGATGGTCCCCAAGATGCAAGGATGACATAGGAATTTGATGCTTACTAGTAGGCATATGCCCTGATCAAGCTCACACTATTGATTATTCTAGCAATAGGTAGGGGATGAGTGACAAGGCCTAGGATTGGTCAGATTCTGCAGTAGACACCGTAGGGTCCCCCGAGGGGTCATGATGGTCATGATGGGAAGATACTAAAATAGCCACTGAGGCAAGATGGGTAGGATGGAGAGGTTCTATTGGTATAGCTAGTAGATGAGAGGGCACCGCAACAACCACCACTAGGTCCTAACCCATGTGATATATAGATAGCAGCCTTATAGGTACAAGTGTAGGGTTTGACAAGGTAGTTATAATAGGCCACAACACAGATACAAGTGTTGACTTTGGAGAGAGACTAGAACAAACAGGAGGTGGTTCAAGAGTGGCATATGAGACAAGATTTTTATCTTTCCCTAACACAAGAGATAGGGTGTTGGGAGCATTTAGAGGCCATAACACAACAGGCACATGGGTAGCCGATGGTCCCCGCTCATATGTATGGGACAGCCATATAGGAGGCTACCAATTACAAGATGTTATATTACCATGTGTGCCCACATGAGCGATGAGATCCAGACTTCTCACATACTAGTCAGGTAGCACTGAGCAGCTTTCATAGGGGTCCATTAGGTAGGCTATCAGGATCTCATCGCCAGAGCCAAGGGAGTCACGGTAGTGGCCACCAAAGTGAGGGGAGCTCTGGGTTCTAGTATCTTGATAGCCAATTTTTTTATGTACAATTTGATTATATGATGTATATACATTCATTGTATGAGTTTTGATTAGCCTCTTGTATATTATTTATGATAAAATTACACACCTTATTCCAATTGTATCATGACATTCATCTTTTTTGATATATATGAGGTGGCTCTGATTTATATGATGTGATGCTATTTTACTTTATGCATTATGGATGCATATAATATGTATGGATGTGATTTATGATTATGCTATGATGTTTTTGCTTTATGATGTATGTGATGCCATGGATGTATGACATGGATGCACATGTGATGTATGTTTTATTTTTTCAATATCATTTCCATATGGTATATGATGATGCAAGATGTATGTATGGATGCATTTTGATATATGTTTGTTGAATGTAATGTATGGAATATGATTATAATGAAAAATGTGATGATTTTAAGATGCTTAGAATAACAAATATATATTATGCTAAACACTTAAATGATGATACAAATGCTAAATGAGATGGATTAAGATGCTTAGAATAACAAATCTATATTTTCCTAAACAACTTAAATGATAATGCAATTAATGGATGATGTTTTCTTATTATGATGATGTGTGTGAGTATGCAAGATGCTAACGGTTTTTGGATGCATGGATATATTTTTTTAGTTGAATGTCATGATACTATGTTAGTACGAGGAGAAGATAGAAGGAGAGGGATCAACCCTTGAATTTGAGAAGATGTAGAAGTCCAACAAGTCTATGAGTCATCAAGACTTTATTAGATATGATGATAATTTATGATGATGTATTGCTTGTCTAGGGATTGGGGATATAAATGGCACAACTTTCCTTAAGTTTGACAACACACAGATATAATGCATCAAGTTACAAACAACTGGGACGGAATGGTATCTAGTGCGATGGAATTTGACTCAACAAATATAAAGGAGTATCCTTGTTCATATTTGGCATAAAAAACCTTGTTAGGATGTACTTTAGACATTTCAAACACCTTGGACCAAAACACAGAGAGGAAAAATCTCCCAATGTAATAGTCAACAAGATATCCCAAACACCCTCCCTACACACCTAACAAAGCGAGTATTAGAAAATTTATATTACAAGAATATCCAATAAGCACAATAGACAAAAGATAATTATCACTACACCAATCCTTTCTCTCTAATTCTTTTAGATAGACACCAACGAGAGGTCATGGGAATAGGTGCAATAAGATAAATCATAAGAAAAGATCAAGTAGACAAACAAGCTAATTTTCTTCATACCTCTAGCTAAGACTAAACTATGGTGATGTCTAATGTTGATGTCCATCATAGGAAAGATGTATCCTAGGACATGATGTTGTCAAATAATTTCTGAGACTAATGGGATGACGAGCTATTGATACCAAGAGTTGACCAACTTGTTTACCCATTGACCTAGACTTAAGACCTTGACGTTTGAGTTTACACTTTTAAATTTGCTATACTTGTTTCTTCTTGTTTTTCCAAAGGTTGAAGATGAAGATTGATTTATCATGAGTGGATGTTTATTGTGGGTGAGCGTGAAATGGGATAGATGATTTTTGGTTTTTTTTAAATTAGTATTTTGAAATGTTTTGAGGCTATTTTGGGGTTTTTTTTAGATGTGTTACAAATATTTTAATTTTCAAATTTTCCAATGTTTTTGTATTTTCTAAGATTTGTCCAAGAACCTGACCTAAGGCCCTATCCTAGGGGCCTCGAGGGCTTATCAAAGATTATCCTTGACTACGTTATACATGCAGAGACCATGTAGTTTGATTGACACAAACCCATTTATTGATGAGATATGAACAATTGGACCACCATTTTATTGTGACAGACACCTAAAGGACCTATCCTAGGGGCCTCGGGGGTTGATCAAAGATTAGCCTTGCCCATGTTATACACAAAGAAGCCTTGTAGTTTGACATGATGACAATGATTTTTATTTTTCTATATTTGGATTTTTTGACATGTTTTGGATGTTTTTGGATTATCTGGTTTTATGAATGTTTTTGGATTTTTTGAAATGATGAGGATTTTAGAATATACATGAATTTGATCTTATGCAAGGATAAAACCATGCCCCTGGCATGATTTGATAGACTACCTCGATAAAAGTAGGACAAAGTGACCTTAGGAATCTTCCAAGTAGTACTAGGATGGAACATGATACATACAAAAGATCAAGCTATGATGCAAACGTGGATGGGTGATAGAAGTGACAAACGAATGCGATGGAAAATGATGTAGAACAAGCCAAAGAAAGGATGGTGGATGGAGAGTTCTTATTTACACAAGGCACTTTATTTCCAGGTTTTCACCAAGGTACTTTCCCAAAGCACCACCGAAGTGGTTTTCACTAGAGGACGATTTTTTTACTTTACTATTTTCAATCCTTTTTTCTGATTTTCTTGGATTTTTTTTTATTTTTATTTTTTTTGTATTTT
The DNA here is from genome assembly GCA_007258455.2 of Sequoia sempervirens. NCBI lineage: Eukaryota > Viridiplantae > Streptophyta > Pinopsida > Cupressales > Cupressaceae > Sequoia > Sequoia sempervirens. The sequence goes on from VDFB02270651.1 coordinate 113,475,692, forward strand.
TGGATTTATACCTTGCAAGCTTAGGCATAATTCTTTTTGACATGGGATCTATTGATGGATTACTACAGAGGCTCACCTTCTGGTGTGGACAACTGATATGCTCTTGATTTGTAACTTGCCATGATGATGTTCAGGGTTCAAACTAATTGGGTTCAAACTTAGCTTTGTTGTCTGGATTTGGCACATTCTTTTTATTTTCCTTTAGCATGAGCTCTCTGACTTGGAAGGACCGACTCTTAATCTTTTTGTTATAGCTCCTTTTGGGACGGTTTTGGTAAACTTGCAGGTGTTTCAAAGCATCCATGTGTCGCTCATCTAGTAATTCTAGCTCATTCAACCATGACACCTGATACTCCTCATCAGTGATAAGATTCTACAATGATATCCTCAGGGATGGGAGCTCAACCTAAATAGTTAGGATAGCTTTTGATCCATATACCAAGGAAAAAGGAATTACACCTGTAGGTGTGCAGATGCTAGTTTGGTAGGCCCATAAGGTGGGGTTTAATTGTAGGTGACAATCACGACCAGCTTCATTGATCATTTTCTTTAGGATCTTTAGAATGGTCTTGTTGGAAGCCTCAACTTGGTCATTACCTTGGGGGTAATACAAGATGGAGAAGCGATGTTGGATATTAAATCTTTAGCATAACTCATGAACATCCTAATTTTTGAAGGGTGTTCCATTGTTGGAGATAAGGGCTTGTAGAACACCATAATGGAAAATGAGGTAATTCAAAATGAATTTAGAGATCTTCTTCCCTGTGATATAGGTCATCGGGTTGGCTTCTACCCACTTTGTAAAGTATTATGTGGCAGTGATAATGAACTTGTGTCTATTAGATGAGGTGGGTGTGATTTTCCCAATGAGATCGAGTCCCCATTGTGAGAAGGGCCAAGGTGTTGTGATTGGTTTTAGCTCTTGAGCTAGTGTATGGATGAGGTCCCCATGGTGGTATTGTATACATTTTTTGAACATAGTCATGAGCTTCTTTCTCCATAGTAGGCCAGTAGTACCTAGTCCTCAACAATTTCTTAGCCAAGGTCATACCACTTGAGTGTGAACCACAAATACCATTGTGTACCTTTATTAAGGAAGTCAAAGCTTCCTTAAGATTAAGGCATTGTAATAAGGTTCCTTCGATACTCCTATGGTAAAGGGTTTCTCTTAAGATGACGAAGTGAGATTAGTTTTTAATGAAGTTTTTCTTGATATTTGGGGTGATGTCGGTGGGGAGGACTCTTATTTTTACATAGGTGAATATATCATGGTACTAGGGGTCACCGGGACAGATGATTTCACATACAAACTTAGATTTTGGTACCTCGAAAGTTGGTACAAGAAGCTGCTCTACAAGGAATTCATGTTTATGGACATTCCTTGGGATATCTAGCAGTGATCCAATTGTAGCCATAGCATCAGTTGCTCTATTTTTTACCCTTGGTATTTTCTCAAATGTTATGTTGATGAAGAACTGGAGATCTTCCACCATCTTTTTGTATGGGGTAATTTTATCATCCTTAGTTTGATATTCATCATTGACTTGATTGATTACTTGTTGTGAATCCCCATAGACCTTGAGTGCCATGATTTGCCATTGTACTGCAATTTGAAGTCCTATAATAAGAGCTTCATACTCTGTAATGTTATTGGTGCAAGGGAAAGACAAACTATATGATTTCGGGATACAATCCCCTTGTGGTGTGATGAAGAGGATTCCTGCTCTTGACCCATGCTATGTGTATAATCCATCAAAGTATACCTTCCAATGGTCTACCAATTTCAAGTTAAAGATTGACTTATCTAGAAACTTTGATACCAATGGAATTTCTACATATATGGGAGCTTTGACCAATTGATGTGCAATTTCTTGTCCTTTGATAGCTTTTCATTCCACATACTTAATGTCATACTCTATCAATATCATCACCCACTTATCCATTCATCCTGTGAGTGTTGCCTTAGAAATCAGATACTTTAGGGGATCTATATTGGCAATGAGCTTAATTTGACGAGAAAGCATGTAGTACCTAAACTCCTGTGAGGAAAACACTACTGCAAGACAAGCCTTCTTGATCAACGTGTAGTTGAGCTTGTGTCCCACTAGGGTTCTATTGATGTAGTACATGGATCTCTCTTTCCCTATTTCATCATTTTAAGCTAGAAGAGTACCAAGAGTTGCCACCATAGTTGAAATGTAAAGGATCAATGGTGTGTTTTGGATTGGTGGCATGAGGACTAGCGGTCTTAGCAAGTATTCTTTGATTTGATTAAATTCCTTATCACATTTCTTATCCCACTTTTAGATTACCCCCTTGTGAAGCAAATGGGAATAAGGGATAGTTTTATCCACAGGTTGTGCTATGAATTTTTGAACGGATTATATCCTTCCTTGCAAGCCTCTTAGTTGTTTCAATGTCCATGGAGCTTCCATGTCTAAGACTTCCTTGACTTTTGTTGGATCTATTTTGATCCCTCATATCAACACTATATATCCCAAGAGCTTTCTTGAAGTTATGCCAAAGACACATTTCTTAGGATTGAGTCATACCTTATATTCTTCCAATCTATCGAAGATTGGGCCCAGTGTTGCTATGTGGTCTTGGAATTTTATTGATTTGGAAAGGATATCATCCACATAGTCTTCCACAATCTTGTGGATCATGTCATGAAATATCAAGGTCATGGCCCTTTGATATGTAGCTCCAACATTTTTGAGCCCAAATGGCATCATATTCCAACAATAGGTGCCCCATGGACATGTGAAGGTTGTTTTATGTTTTTCATCCTTTGCAATCATAATCTAGTTGTATCTTAAAAAAATAGATTAATGATAGCATTTTATGCCCCATTGTCATTCTACAATCATATCTATGTTGGGGAGGGGGAAATCATTCTTAGGACATGCTTTATTCAGGTCTCTGAAGTCGGTACAGATTCAAATGCTCCTAGTGGGCTTGGAAATAGGTACAAGGTTAGAAACCCATTCTGTATAATCAATGGGTTAGATGAATTCTACATCCAGGAGTTTTTGTAACTCAAGTTTAACCAATAAGGCGATTTGCGGATGCATCTTTCTCAAATTTTGTCTCACAGGTTTTTCCTCAAGATACACTGCTAGATGATGGACCACTACTTCTAGATCAAGTCCTAGAATGTCAACATATGTCCATGCAAAGTTCACTTTCCTTTCCTTTATAAATGCTATTAGATTTCCTTGCTCCTCAGTCAAAGTGACTCGACATAGAAAGTTATGTGTGGGATCTCTTTGGTTCCCAAATTCACTGGGTTACACTTCTCTGTGAGGACTGTTGATTTCTCTTGATGGATGGAACTAAGGGAAAGATTGAATCCCTCATCCTTTGGTGCCTCAGAGAGGTTTTCACCATCAGATACGTCCTGTATTTTTACTATTTTGAGATCAAAAAGTGCCACAATGTGGTTTTCACTTAAAGATCGAGACGTTACTCTTACATTTTCAATTTTATGACTAAGAGATTCAATCGATTCCTTGTAGTATGCATGTGTATCCAAATCCTCCAAATCCATGTCAAACCCTACTTTGTGATCTCCATACGATAGATTATCTCTTAGTCCCATGAATTCCATGAGAACCTCATCATTTTTAATGTATCTAAGATCGGTGGTCCTCACTAGTCACAGTCGATGAGTTGGGGGTAAACGAGCTTTAGCTCAGTGACTTGTTTGGTTGACTTGAATGGCATGCTGGTGATCATGAAAAGGGAGGAATCCTCAAATAGCATGGGTAGGTCAAAGACAGGGTCCTCAAAGGGACTACTAAGTGATATGAGGATTGAAGAGGAACCTCTGACCATTTTAATAGGGGCAGCCTTACCAAGTATGGTTAACCTTGGAGGGGTACATCTGAGGCCAAGATTCTTAAGGCACTTCTCAAGAATGATAGGTTCTAATAGGCTGTTATCATTTTTTTTGAGCTTTTCACTTTTGTTGTAGCCCTAGCCAAACATTAACTATAGACCCTTGTTGTCCTCATCCATCAGGAGAATAGTTGCAAGTCGGTTATCTTGATATAGGAGGCCTAAGACATCTTCATCCACAACTTCTTTACTCAAATCTCCCCTTTTTGAAAATGGTAGTAGATGTTGTGAATTTTTGGGATGTGCCTTTACTAGGTTGTGGTTTTCCATGAGATTTAAGAGATTGAGGTAACTCTCCCACCACATATGTGCCTTTTTTCAAGTTATAGTCTAGGCACAACCATTATCTTTGATTATGGCTTTGTTATCCAAGATGTTCTAGATGATAGGTGTCTTTTTCTCAGAAGTGGAGGCTAAAGTGGATGGATCAACATAAGGAGATGTGGGTCCTTCATCATTTTTTGGAGCTTGGGGGATCTTATAGTATTTGGATTCTAGATTCTTGCAATAATAGAAAGGTTTGGGGTTGCCATGGATTGTGACTTCTTGATTTTGGTAAGGGAATTTTAGTCATTGGTTACATGTAGATGACACATCTTGCATCCCATGGATCCATGGATTCCCTAGGAGAATATTGTATGGAAGCTCAAGGTCAAGGACTTGGCAGGTGGTTTCCATGATGGACGACCCCACTTAGATGGGGAGTTGAATGGTTCCTTGGGATACCCATTCTTGATCATCGTAGTCCTTGATGGTGATAGCTTTCCCTTTTTCAATGACATCCTCTGAAAACCCTAGATTCTTTATTGGCTACAAGGTTTTAGATATTTAAGCCTACACCCCCATCCACCAAGACTCTCTTGACTTTTTTCTTATGGACCAAGACCTCAAGATGGAGCGTGTGGTTATGTGATGGTTTTCTTGGGAGGTCATGCTTAGAAAATGTAAGAAGATGTTGTGTACTGATGTTTCTGACCATAGCTTGAAATTGGCCTACATCAATGTCTGTGGGAACAAAGGATGTGACCAAGGCTTTCTCTAAGATATCCCTATGCGCAAGTGATATTTTAAGCAATTCCATGATGGAGATTTGGGTCAAGGTATTTTTTTAGTTGTTCCAAGATATTATAACCACTAGGATTCAATTTTGGATTTGCAGGTGGTGCCCTAGGTGGTGGTGATGGTCCTGGGATAGAAATCTTGTTGTTGCACATGGTGACTGCACACTTGGCTCTAGGCCTTTGATGTTGATAACCATTACAAACTCATCCAATGATGCTACAACATGGTCATAGATATGGTTTACATTGGTGTATTTCTTTCCTTTACCATTGTTGTTCCCTTTGTTGTTATCTAGTATGGGATTCGTGTATATCTTGAGATCTTGATTTCCTGCTAGTTGTTTAATGGTTATGACTTTATTGTCATTGAGGTATTAGATAAGAATTTTGAGTCTCATACAACTAGTTGTGGTGTGTCCCTTGATTTTGTGAAAATCACAAAGGTGCTTCTCATTATCCCAAGGTGGTTTAACTTGAGGCTCTTGGTAATTTTCATTAACGGGAAGTGTGATGAGGTTTGCTTGCAATAGTTGTTGCATGACAGATTCAATGGGTTCCCCTAGTGGTGTGTACTTACATTTTGGTAGGTATTTGTTCCTTGGGGGTGGTCCTCCTTAACCGTTCACATTGTTGACAATTTTATTATTCGGTTGTTGTGATGTGTTTGTTTGTGGGGTGCTTTGGTGAATGGGTTGTTGTGTGTTGATTTGCAGTTGATGAGTGTTTTGTTGTGGGTATGTTTGTGTGCTTTTCCTTGGAGCACTAATAAAAAAATTAGCGTCATTGACACCATCATTGGTAACTTTTTTTTTTTAGCCCATGTGTGAGGTTTGTCATTGTTGCTTGTCGATGTTCTATTGTCCTAGTACACGGGTATGTGCCCTTGTGCTATGAGGGCTCTTTCAATGTTGAGAGCTTTGGCGATCAGTTGGTCATATGTCATGATGAATTTCATTTTCAAATGGAAGGACAACTCCCCTTTGATATTAGAGATGATGGTTCCAATTTTTTGTTCCTCTGGCATGGACCATTTTCTTTTTCTAGCTCAGGATCTCCATCATTGTAAGAAAGCAGCAAATGTCTCTCCCTTAGCTTTTTTTAGGCCAGATAGTTCCTCCAAGGTTACATCCATGTCTAGGCTAAATGAGGAATTTTCTATGAATAGGTCCACAACTTCTTGGAACTTTTTTATTCCAAGAGGTAAGCAAGAGAACCATTCCATTGTGGGTCTATCCAAAATTCAGGGGAAGAGTCACATTAGATAGGAATCATCATAAGCTACTTCCATGCAATGTACGTGAAACTCTCTGATATGATCCTCAAGATTTCCTTTTCCTTGGTATTTGTCAAATTTTGATATTTCAAATCCTAGTGGGAATGGAACCATAGCAATATTCCTATCAAATGGATAGGGTCACAAATCTCATTGGGTGTATGATTTTTTTTCTTTTCCAAATTGGATGTCCTATATTTGTTGTGAGAGCAATTTTACCTATGTGGAAAGATCTGTTGTCACCTAGAAATGTGCCCTATGCACAGTGATGAAGACTGAGCTTTCTATTGAAACATGGGATCATTTCAAGGCTGCAGGTCACCTGAGGTTGAAATGAACCTCCGGAGAAGGCCGACTTCCTTGAAATGATCCCATGTTTCACTACAAAGCTCAATCTTCATCACTGTGCGTAGGGCACATTTCTAGGTGACAATAGTTTTTGGCACGCCCGATGGGACAGAAATTAGATTGAACTACTAGTTTAGTATGCAACTAGCAAGTCCCAGACTTTATAGAAGTCATTTGGCATACTTGGCGACTCCATAAAGAGGAAGAACTCCAAAAATTAGCGCCTTCTACAGTTTATGAGAAGAGTTTAGACAAGGAGTGGCTTAGGTCCTTTCGAATATTTGTAGCTGTCACCACCAAGAAGAAAAGGAAAAGCAACAGAAAGGTGAGGAACAACAATTATCTATTCTAGAAGAACTCAATCCACTACTCCATCTGTGAGATCACATATTAATGTCCCATCTTTGGTTTCACTTAAAGTGTCAGTAAATCCATCTCAGCCACTTCCAATGGCCACTCCAAGGAATCAACCCTTTGTTACTTTTAATGGAGGGAGCCCCTTGAATTTGGCATAGCACAATGACATTCCAATGGCAGCCTTGAAGAGTCTACCAACTTTCACGGGGGAAGACCAAACTACTCTGATTGAGCACATGAGATGTGGCTTTGTTATGTGGAATCCATCACATAACCCAGAAGGATGTTGCTGTGAGATTATTAGTTGCTTCACTAAAAGGAAGAGCTGTGCAATGGTATGGGAGCCTACCAATCAGTTCAATTGCAACTTGGGATGAATTTAAAGACAAGTTGCATAAAAAATTTCAGGATAGGTCTGATAACTTGTCTTTATTAGAATAATTAACTATAATTAAGAGGGCCCCTCAGGAGCAGATGAATGACTTCAATTTCATATTTCAAAGAACCTAGTATAGAATGCCTGCAACAATGAGGCCTTCACCTGAGTACACCTTCCTGTATTATCTTAGAGCTATAAACAGCGATATTTCAGTTATGATACAATCAATGGGGGGTGTTTCTCTACCAGACGCATTTGAAGTAGCAATCAGAGCTAAAAACAACCTAATACAAGCTGGTAAACTTGCTCTTAGGCCACCAATGCCTCTATTTCTAGAGATTCATGCAAATATCCCTTTGTAGATACCTCCTTTTACACATCTACCAACTGTACCAACACTGCCAGCTACTGCTCCAACCGTTGATAAACAAGAAAATGTTACTCCGGGCTCATCGTAGGAGTTACAAGAGATCAAAAGTCTTTTACAGACTTTTGGTAATAAGCTTGTAAACTTGGAGAAGCAGCAATCATATAGCAAGCCTTATCAATAGCAGAGTTCAGGTCAACAACAAGCATATCAAGGTAATAGACAAGCTTACCAAGGCAATTACCAGGGCCCAAGACAGAATGTGAACACAAGACCTTTTCAGGTCTATGCTCCAGCACCTGTTAGTGCATCCAAGGATCTTGTCCTGTTCAAAACAACCTGGCAGCAAATTATGAGTGGTGTTACCCTTGCAACCAGCCTCACAATCAAGCCACTTGCTCAAATGGACTTATTAATCAAGCATTGATGGTACAAAATGCCTCAAGTTCACAGCAGAATGGATAAAATGATGCATCTCCATAATGCCAAGATCAGCCTACAAATGACACTACTCTACTTAACTGGCAAGGTGAGGAATTTTGTAGATTGAATGTGGAAAATTCCCCAGTTGCAGCTAATACGAGAGCAAAGAAAAGAGGTTTGGAGCTTAATTATGCAGCTGACAAAGGAAAGGTATCAGCTGTTGAACCATCTACATCTCAAGTGACTAGTGGTTTGCAAGGAAATCAACAACTCCCACTAAAGGAGCAGCCACGTTTGCAAGCTGATCATGTTGGCGTAAAGGTACATCATAAGGTAAACCTAGCATTACCCTTTAACATTCTTGATAGTATGAAAAGGAAAAATATAATGATGTCTATGTGGGATTCTTTAGTCATCCTAGGTCAAAAGATATGTTACAGTCAGCCTTGACAAGTTTGAAAATGTATGATGAATCTAAGTCTCCAATAGGTCAAGTTAGGACTATTTTGACAAATAATCCCCAAGGAAATGATAAACATCCCAACAAAGAGGCAGAAAAAGAAGTCAAACCACCTCCCTTTTACATGTCAGTGATCATTGGTGACAAGTTAGTTCATAACAGTATGGTAGATAGTGGAGCTAGTAGCTCTGTGATGCCAAAGCAAATTGCTGACAAGCTTGGGCTAAAATATCAGCCTTTAGAGAAAGGAGTAATCCAATTAGACGGTACCTTCATTAATACACTGGGCATCATTAAAGCTTTGAGTCTCACCCTTCATGCTTGTCCTAATTTTTGAGTTCCCCAAGACATATGTGTCATAGACCTTCCACCTTTCTTTTCCTTGTGCTTATCAAGAGACTTTACAGCCAAGATAGGTGGTTATGTGTCAGCTGATTGGTCACATATGCTATTTAGAACTAAATATGGAACTAATGTTACCATTAAATCAGAAAAGTTGGCTAAAGATCATATTGAGCCATATAACCCAAGTCCCGTTAATGCTACTCCTGTTGCTACAGACACAAATTGTGTTGTTTTCACTAACAATGAGCTGGCTGCTACTCAAGAACTTCAAGCAAAAGTTGTTCCTGATGTGCTTCTACATGAATGGGTAGTTGAAAATGTGTTGGACAGTCCTGAAGACCTCATTTGAGATGTTGGTATGGGTAACTATGTCATACTTGAACCCATGCAGAGATTCCAAACCTTGAAAATGATTCAGGCCAGCTACTGCAACTACAAGGTGAACTTTGGGAAATGTTCTTTGACGGTTCCAGAAGCAAGAACGGAGCAGGTGGAGGTGCAATGTTTATTTCTCCACAGGGTGATAAGTATTTTTCATCTTTTCGTTTTGCTTTTGCATGTTCTAATAATACTGTTGAGTATGAGGTCCTTGTTCAAGGCCTTGAGTGGGAAAGGAAGAGAGGAATAACCCGCTTTAAATTTTATGGAGACAGTGAGTTAATCATCAATAAAATAAGAGGCCTAAATGTTGCTAAAAATGACACACTAAAGTCTTATAGAAATAGAGTGTGGAATATGCTTGAGGATTTTGATGCCTTTAACTTAGTGTTTATTCCAAGGAACCAAAACAAACATGTTGATAGGCTTGCAGCCATTGGGGCACAGTTTGATATTCCAAGTGACATTAGAAAGGAGAAAGTACAGCAGTATGTAAAGGTTGTTGTCAGGCCATCAATTCCTGATAACATTCACTGGCAGGTTTTTGACAGCGATGAGCAGATTCTTTCTTTTTTGCTCGAAGAAGATCATTTCTCCATGGTTAATTAAGCAAAACTTAAGTAACAGTATGATGATCAAGTCATACAGTTGAGGACAAATAAGTTACCCAAAGGTCTTGTCACCTTAGAGTCAATTTTCAGTACTGATGATCAGCTTAAAAAGGGTAAAGTTGGCTTGCAAATCAGAAAAAAGCATTATGAAGAGCTGGAGATTTTCAAAGGTAAACTCCTTAAGATAGGCAAAATTTGTTCGCATGAAGATAAACAATCTTATGTCAAGAATTTCATGATGTCTTTGCTTGGGAATACTTAGATTTGAAAGGGTTTGATCCCCATATTGCTCAGCACACAATTGAGTTAGAACCTAATGGTAAGCTAGTAAGGCAGAAACAAAGGCCCTTGAATCCTAAGCTTGAGCCCTTAATGATTAAAGAGCTGACCAAATTAGTTGAGGGGGGTATTGTCTTTCGTATTAAGCATACTTCATGGGTTTTTAACATAGTGTCGGTTAGGAAGAAAAATGGTGAAATAAGGCTTTGTGTAGACTTTAGGGATCTTAACCGAGCATCTTTGAAACATCACTACCCACTGCCCTCCATGGAACAAATCTTGCAAGTATTTGTTGGTTCTGAAAGATTTTCCTTATTTGATGGTTTTTCAGGGTATAATCAGGTGATAGTTAAAGAGGAAGATCAGTTCAAAACTGCTTTTACAACTAAGTGGGGCACCATGGCATACAAAAGGATGCCTTTTGGTTTATCTAATGCTAGCGCCATGTTTCAAAGGGCCATGGACATGGTGTTTCAAAGTTTGATCAATAAGATTATGCTAATTTATTTAGATGACATCACAGTTTATTCTAAGAATGTTGATGAACATTTGTCACACCTTAAACAAGTTTTCAAAAAATGTAGAGTTTGGTATCTCTCTCAATCCGAAAAAGAGTATCTTTGTTGTTCATGAAGGGAAATTATTAGGACACATAGTGTCAAAGCAAGGAATTACTATTGATCCTAAAAGAGTCAAAGCCATACTTGAGTTGCCATTACCCAATCACAAGAAGGGTCTATAAATCTTTCTGGGCCAAATCAACTTTCTAAGAAGATTTATTCCTAATGTTGCAAATTTGCTATAGCCCTTGACCGCCATGGTTAAAAAGAGTGTAGTTTTCAGTTGGACTGGAGAAGCAAAACACAGTTTCAAAGAAGTCAAGGAAGCTTTAGCATCATCTCCAACACTGGTAAATCCAGATTTCTCTAAAGAATTCTTTTTGTATGCTTTTGGAAGCAGTAGTTCAATCTCTACCATGCTGGTTTAGAAAAATAGTGATAACTTAGAACAACCCATAGCTTTCTTTAGCCAGGTACTTACTGATTATGAAGAGAGGTATACTTTTGTTGAGAAACATGTTCTTGTTGTGATCAGAAACCTAAAGAATTTTAAGCCTCTAGTGTCAAACAATAAGATTCATATTCTGGTGGCGCACTCAAGTGTGAAGGAGTTTCTGTTGAACAAAGATTTGAATGAAAAAAGAGTAGGGTGGGTCACTAAGGTCATGGAATATGATGTGGATATCAAGATTACCAAATTGGTTAGAGGTAAAGGTCTCTATAAATAGCTTGCTACAGGGTCAATCAGTGAAAATGAATTAGAAAAGGATGTTATTTTTGCTAATATAAATGAGTTTCAGGTTTCTCAAGATGATGTACCTATGGGAACAATTAATTGGGTTCAAGACATGACTCAATTTTTACAAACTGGTGAGTGTCCATTAGGTTTGAATAGAGTGAAAAGAAGATACTTTAGACTGTATTCCATACCATATGTGCTGATAAATAATGTTCTTTTTAAAAGGAATTTAAATGGTGTTCTGTTAAGGTGTATTCACAGTGATCGGATTGAAAGGGTACTTCATGAGTTTCACGATGGAGCTGCAAGGGGTCATTTTGCTCCAAGGACAACTACTTGGAAAATCATGAGAGCTGGTTACTACTGGACCACCTTATTTAAGGATGCATATGCTTGGTCAAGAAAGTGTATCAAATGTGTCTTGTTTGCAAGAAAAGAAAAATTGCCCGCTATGCCTCTGCATCCAATTCAAGTGGAGCAACTCTTCATGAGATGGGGCATTGACTTTATTGGGCCGATTAATCCACTATCTAGTACTGGTCATAAGTGGGTGCTCACTTCCATAGACTATTTCACATGATGGACAGAAGCAATAGCTTTGAAAGAAGCAAAGGAGTCTTCAATTTTGAGCTTTTATGAGGATATAGTCACCAGATTTGGAGTTCCTGACTCTATTATATCTGATAATGCTCTTGCATTTGTGGGATTAAGATTAAATGATTGGGTTGTTAAGCAGGGCATTCATTTGAATACATCCTCAAATTATTACCCTCAGGGTAATGGTTTAGTTGAAAGCACAAATAAGAATCTCATCAGGATTATCAAAAGAACAATGGAGGATAATCAAAGGACCTGGAACATTAGATTAAAGTATGCACTTTGGACAGACAGAGTGACTCCTAAGAGGTCTATTGGTAATTCACCATACATGTTAGTCTATGGAAAGGAGGCCAGGTTACCTCTATCTATAGAGCTTCCAGCTCTAGACATTATTCACCAATTGGAGATGTTTGAGGAACATGACCCAATGTCCATGAGATATGCAGAGCTCATGGAGCTCAAAGAATCAAGGGACAAAGCAATGAAGGTTTTGGAGTATCATCAACTACAAACAAAGCAGACATTTGACAAGAAGGCTACAGAAAAAGTTTTCAAGGTGGGAGATCTCGTGCTGAAATGGGATGTTTTGAAAAGTAGGCTAGGCCATCACACCAAGTTTGATAACATGTGGACAGGTCTGTTTATTATTAGAGACTGTAAGGAGCACAATGCTTACCAATTGGCCACAACATAAGGGGAAGTGCTTCCTATCCTAGTTAATGGGATACACCTCAAGCCTTGTTTTCAAGTCTGAAGGAGTTCCTCTATTGTACATATTAGTTTAGGTTTATTTTTTCAATAAGTGCTTCTGCACTTCAGTTTAGATTTTTTCCTTTTCCTAAGTGGTGTTTTAGCACAGTAAATATTTTCTTTTTGGTTTCTCCTATTTCTTGAGGTTTGGACAATCTGTTATGACCTATAAGTTACAGACATGTTTGAGCTATGTACAAGGTTGATGTTTTTATTTTTCTATGCTCCCTAATGACTCCATGCCCAATGGACAAGTTTTTGCTATTGGTTTTTCATGTTTAGCAGGAAAACATCCACCAAAGGTCACCAGAAATGTTACCTAATTTTCACCCGCAGGCTCAATCAGGCAAGATAATCATGTGATAGATCTTCGAGAGGCCAAATGGAACATTTGCAATAAGAGAAAAAAATCCTACATCTGGTGCTAGCTCACAAGGAACTCAGTTGGAGAGCCTACCCTAGGAAGGTTCGGCATGAAAATCCTCTAAGGAGAAAGTTGGCAAGACCTTCCAGATGTCTTGCCGACTAGCAATGGTTTCATCAAGTTTGAATGCTTCACATTAGGGATCCTATCAGCATGAGATTATATGGGTCTCCCTGACCCATAATGCATTTGGTTAAATATGCATCTATGTTGCCTATCGGCAAGACCCCAGGAATGTCACGGCGAGTGGAATTCACCTACAGGTTCCTATCGGCAAGACATCGATCATCGTCCCGGCGACAAATGATATGCATATCAACGAAAGATTTTTCCTTTGGGATAGAGTCTCGGTGACTTCTTGAAGTCTCACCGAAAGGGTTCCTTTGACATATGTAAGCGGGCTTCGCTAGGAGGTCTCACCGATGAGCAATGTTTTGCCGAAGGGAAGCAACATCGTTGAAAGGAAGTAAGTTCGGCAGGAAGTCTCATCGATAATGAAAAGTCACACCGACATGCCTTGTGCCTTCGGTGTAATGTGAGGAGCTCGGTAGGAAGTCCCACCGACACATGAGAGTCACCCCAACGAGATCCCAATTTTCCAAAAGGAGGGTCAAGTCACCAAGATGTCTCAGCGACTGGCAAGGGCCTCACCGAGAGAAATTGATATTGGCATAATGTCTCACCGTCGGGATGAGGTCTGGCCGATAGGAGGGTGTCTCGAAGACAGGATCAAAGTTTGACATAGGGTCTTACCGAAAGGTTGCACTCAGCAAAAGAAAGTAAATTCGCCATAAGGTCTTGGTGAACGAAGCTTGTCTCCCTGAAATGTTTCATGCCCACCCAAAGATAAAGGGATCGGCGAGAGGTCTGGCTGACAGGCCAATGTCTCGCTGACCAACAAGGGGCCTCGCTAAATGGAGGCATCATCGCCAACACATCTTACCGATGGGGTGTGGTCCCACTCAAAGGAGGTGGCATTGGCAAAGCAAGCGAGCTTCGTTGTAGGGTCTCGCCGAAGTCAAAAGGTCTCCCCGACTCTAAAGGCTTTCAGCGCAGGAGATTGAGTTCGCTAAGATGTCTCGGCGATAAAGAAAAGTCATGCCGACTGAAATAAGCCCTCGCCAAAGCAAAGCGCCTTTTGCATGATGTCTTATCGACTGCTTTTGGTCTCGCCAACAACAAAAGGAGCTCGCAGTAGGATGGGGAATTCAGCATAAAGTCTCAGTGATGCCGAGGGTCCTGCCAACTGGGGGGATGTCTTTGATGTAACATTTTTATCGGGGTGAGGTCTTGCCGACCCGGTAAGGTCTCACCAAAAGCAAGCTGAGCTTTCCAAGAGTAGAATACTTCGCCCTGAGGTCCTACCAACAGACAAAAGTCTCACCAAAAATATCACATGCCCGGTAGAAGATTATGCCTTCGACAAAGGATCTAAGCTCAAGGGGAGATGTCCTGCTGACACGAGAAGGTCTTGGCGACATAGGAGGTCTCACCGACTAGTAGAAGGTTTTCCGAACATAAATGACATCGGTGTAGCACCCAACCATCAGAGTGATGTCTTACCGATATGGTAGGGTCTCAATGAAGGACTGGAGCTCGGATAGAGAAAAATGTGTTGGGGTGACATCAACAGACTCTTGCTGATATGGTTTGTAATATTAAGTTTGAGGAGACTCTAGGAGGAGGTTTTATGCTCGGTATGATGTCTTACCAATAGGTTGGGGTCTCAGTGACATCTTGTGCATCGATATGACCCCTGAGGGCTCGCCATGAAGTCTTCCCAACGTGTCGATGTCTCACCAAAACACATGTGGAGCTCGGTGGAGTGGAGTGCGTTTGAGGTGACATCAATATACTTCCGCCGATAGAAGATGAGAAGAGTTCACCATGTATTCTAGCTAAATGTGATTGTCTTGGTGACCACAGAGGCGATATCAGTATGATTTTTGGGCTCAATAGGAGCTCTCATCGACGGTTTCAAGCTATGTCTATAACCATAGGAAGATTTAATTACATCAGGAAGACACGATTAGTGTCTCACCGACATGTGATTCTACAAGGGGAGCTTTTGACCACCTGAAGAATCTGCGTGGAGTATACCCGACCAATCAAAGAGATCTGAAAGTGAGCCATGGCGGTCTGACCCGGAAGAAGAAGATTAACAGGATGAAAAGAAATGTATATCTGTTATGAGCTCACGAGCATTCAAAGTGCTCACCCAAAGAGTTCAAGGAGGACACGAGGATCAGAAATGAATGTGGTAGCTGCAAAAGATCTGAAGGCTTCTTCAGGGAACGACTCTTCACCGACATGGACACACAGGGTGCAGCATTAAATTCAATCAAAATATCTAAGGAGAGATCTATCCCGAGGACTGATATTTTGTAAACCCCAAGGGGCTGACACATTTTGATATATAAGGCATTTTTTCCTTTTTTGTAAACAGTTCGGATAGTGCACTAAAAAGAGTTAATGATTTTTAGCAATCCTCTCTCAGCTGGTGTATGTTTTGAAACTCAACTGGATTTTGGAATATAAAGTGCAGAGTTACCTTGGCCTTTGTTGATGCTTTAGTTTTCTATCACTATTCTTGCAAAGTGTTGTGCATTTCAGGTTAATAATCAAGTTATTTTGTGAACTCTTGTATTCCTTTATAACTTTATTAGGTATTTTATGCACTCCCTTGTAAAAAGAACCATTATATGAATCACAAAGCTGTGTTTACATAATCACACATAGATTCTATTCTGTGAAAGTCTTTTCCTTTGTTGAAAAAGTGTGTGTATCAAACCTAGTTGTGACATATTAATGTGTAGCTCATAGAATTTGATATGTATCTTTCTGATCATTGACAAATTTCAAGTGCACTCTAAGTATTCCATTGATCTCATCAAACTCGATGTATCACCATAGTTTAGTTTCATTCATGTACTCTTTCTCCCTTTTCCCTTTACTGAATCATTAGTTTAGGTGATACCCAAAGGAAGTTGGCCTTCTCCGAAGGTTCATTTCAACCTCAGGTGACCCATAGCCTTGAAATGATCCCATGTTTCACTAGAAAGCTCAGTCTTCATCAATGTGCATAGGGTGCATTTCTAGGTGACAACAAGATCAGTTTGCAGATTGGGTGGTGAATATGCATGTTTTAGGATGGTATGGTTTGTTGGGTAAATGATGGAGTGGCATGTGCTAGCTACATTTTAAGGCTCAAGGAATTTTGTTGTGTGTTTTTGAATGGTTTTTGAAAGTTTTGTTGTGTGAGCAATACTTTTTGGTATGCATGTTATTGTTGTGCCAACAATGCTTGTTGTTGGGATTTTGGTTGTGCAAGTAGTGCCTATTGTTGAGCTTGTTGTTGTGTTGTTTTTTTTTGTGTGTGGTGTTGTTGTAGAGCTTGTTGATAGGCTTGTTGTTGTAACAAGGCTTGCGCTTGTGCTTGTTGCACTTGGTATTTAGCTTGCACTTGGGCTTAAGCTTGATTCTGTTGTTGTGCCTATTGTGCAACTTGTTGTTGTTGTAGCAAAGCTTTTGTTTGTGCTTGTGCTTGGGCTTGAGCTTGAGCTGACGCTTGTGCTTGTTCTTTTCCTTGTTACTATTGTAGTAAATCTCACACTTGTGCTTGTACTTGGGATTGAGCTTGAGCTTGTTGGGATTGTAATTGTTGTAATGCATTTTGGTAAACTTGTTGCATTGCATGCAATGTGATGCTATACTGATTTTCTACATTGGGATTTGGAGGTGAAGGTGGAGGATTTTGAGGGATGGTGTGAGATTATGTGACAAGAAGTTGTTGGGGTATTTTTTGAGGTGTTTGTTGAGTGATGATGAGGGGTTGAGTGGTAGATGGTGGAT
>VDFB02270651.1:113492897-113658198 GCA_007258455.2 Sequoia sempervirens
AACATTAACATGGCCCCACCTTCCTCGTCATCTAAATCTTTCTTGTCCTATTATTTCTATTTCTTCACCTCTATCACATTACTTCAACCCTTTTTGTGAGTTTGTTTGAGCAATTTAATTCTTCCATTAAACTCTCGAGGGGGCATACCAACTCCATTTCAAAACTAGGGCATGCCATCACTTTCTTTGAAACAACACCATAAAAATGCATTATCTCAAAGAGGGGTAAAGTGTAGACACCTAATTTTGACTTGTGTATTTTCATCCACAATGACTCATTTTTCCGTCATTCAACCTAACTAATACATCTTCAATATTTATTTAAAAAAAAATTATTTGATTAAATTAATCATCATTTTCACTTCATCATGACAATTAAATAATTTTTTAATTATTTAATTTTGAATTTCCTCTTAATTCCACTTTCATTAAATAATTTCCAATTATTTAATTAAATTATCTATTTCACCACTATTCATTTATATTAATTAAATAATCAACATTATTTATTTAATTTACTAATTGTTCTTCTATTTCAAAGTTTAATTAAATAATTCATTATTATTTAATTAATTATCTATTTCTCATATCCAAATTAAATAATTATTTAATTTATTTCTCAAACATTATCTAAAATAAATAAAATTATTTATTTATTAAATTCAACCTTACACATGTAAATAATAATTAAATTTATTTAATTATTAAATACTCGTGCAAATTCCACCTCACCTATTGATTGAGACTTACTCTCAGTCTACTAATCAATCTACTAATCCATCAAATCCACCTCACTCCCACTCACTTTGAGTCCACTAAGCAATCAATTTAGTCCAATAACCGTCAATCTTTGTTAACAGCTCAATCAATTCTCTTAACTGATCCATGCAATCAATTATCTAAATCATACAGTCAATTAACAATCAATCAACTCCTCTCATCAATACTCCATCATTGATCTTTTGTAGTCTCTCATCTGATCTTGATAGGTGATCGATGTCACCAAAAATCTATAAATGCAACCCTCCTATCCTTTATTTCTCATCTCATATCGTGTAGGGAAATATACTTGTTTTTCTAAGTGATTTTATGCTATTGTTCTTATTACAAACTTGAGATAAAAGGTTACTACTTACACCATTTATCCAAGGGTAAAATAAAGGAGAATAATGGAGCTATGCTAGATTTGATTGTGTGTTTTAGTGTATGCAAGGTTTTCATTTAATTTATTCAATTTACTTTTTTTGGCTCATTGATTATGATCCCTTAACTGTGATTTCTTGTTGATTATTGCTTTTATCTTTCAATTTCATAGTTGGAATTATAGGTCATACATTATATATACCATAAAGTTTAAATATAATAAATACTTATATTATATATTCTATATATTATAAGGTTTTCCAAAATATATATTGTGCTAACCACAACTTGGTTGTGTCATGGTAATTGTCACAACAATTCCATACTCATTTAATTCTAAAAAACCCATTTCATCACTAACATATTCTTGAAATCAATATAGAGCATAATTAAATTTATCAAATTTGACATATGAGAAAGTGGGGAACTAAATAAACCAATTCCCCTAAAGGAAATAGTATTTTATTCTTCAATTGACATCTATTAATTAATATCATTCTTGAACATCTTGACAATAAGATTCAAGTGAAGGCATAATTTACCCTCCTAAAATACTAATAAATTTCTTTGAGTTCAAATTGTGGGTAATGCTCAGAAACCAAAATTTCCCAATACCAACACCCATGAATTCATCTCTTTCTAAATTAGTTTGTTAATTGAGTAGACCAATTAGGATGTCATTAAAAAGGTTCTTCATGGAATAGCCTCTATTGACTACCATTTGATTGTGTAGATTGTTGATAATCAAAGTGACCTAGTTAATTTACTCTTTTCCATATAGAATTATAAAAAAATTTACATCCATATATGGAAATATTTAGCACGATTAGGTTTATTGGAATTATTTTTACATGATTGTTTCACCAAATAATCTACAAAAGTAGCTAAATTGTAAATTTTGAAGAAAACATGTGTATCCTATGTAAAAGTTTAGATAACACATTTGCAGTGTGGCTTGGCAATTACCAAGACATAACATGTGAACAATATACATGGGCATGCTATATATGTTGGTGTAATTGATATTTAATTACACTTACATAAGTTTACTTAGGCATTTAATTTAATTATGTTCCTAAGTATCATTTAGATGATAGGTTATAATAGGGCCTTGATCCTTATTCACATGTTTATTTAGGATATAAGATTCATTCTAGAAGAATGAGTTGTATTTTCTAGAAGTCTTATCTCATCTATATTTCTCATCATTTCCTAGGTGATTAGTTAGTTAGTTGTCACATGCCATGATGCAATCAACAATTGGGATTCCTGTGGGATTGTCAATTGTTGTAGCCCTTGAACAACACCTTTAAGAAAAATTCACAAACTAGAAAATATGCATTTGGAATTGCAAAAATAGAGATTATATCATTTAAATAATATTGCATATAGCTCCATAAATCTGATTTAAACATTAATATGCAGCCCCCCAAGCAAAAGGATACATAAAAAGCAACATGGATTCACCATCTCAATCCTACAGGAATGAATGCCTTGACAAACACAACAAAATAACTCCTACAAGCAAGAATGCCATAAACTATTACAAAAACCCTCCAATAATACAAAAATATGCTACAAACATCTTAAATACAACCCCAAAAAAAATCCTCCAGTCTCCCTATGGTGCCATGAAATAGACTCCCAAAAAAGCCTCGCAATCTTCATAAAAATGTGCAATCAAAACTCAATTTTTCATCCTCAACCCTAGGCATTGGATTTTTTTTCTCCATGAATTTATTTATTTTTTACTAGAAAAACATAACTCCCAAATGAGGTGTAGAAATCATGCTCTACCCTTTGGGATTCCTTGCCTGCAAGAATTAAGACAATCTTCTAAAAATTGGCAACCATGTTCTCCTTTTCCCCACTATCTCCATTTTTTAGCATTTGGAAGATTCCAACTTTTAAAAGCAACAAATTCAAATTCTCGGAGGTTGAAAAATATGAATAAAATATTAATTCCAAGCCGGTGCATGAGTTTTTGGCTCCTAGGCAAGTTTGCAAAAAATTAAAATTTGAAACTTTTAAAGTTGCATAGTTGACACCTTGGGTTCATCTTGCCTAATAATCTCCAAACTTAATTGATCAAGTAAGGAGAATAATTTTTTTTTAAAAATGTCTGCAAGGAAACACAACAAAAATAATCCAAAAAAGCAAGAAATAAAAAATAAAATATTTTTGGGTGTGCAAGATTGCACTACTCCCCGGATACTCCTGCGTCAAACAATCAGGGTAAGAAAGAATGTTCCATGAGAAAAAGCTCATGGAAATTCATTTGGATATGGGATCCCAAGACTTTGAAGCTCTGGTGTAGCAACCCATGTTGCTTCCCCCATCTTCTTCCCTTTCCATTTTACCAAATATTCTTTGTATTCCTTGCCTCATGTCTTCCGTACTATTCTGGAATCAATCACTTCATCTACATCTTCATTTTTTTTATTGGAAGTTGCTGCTCCCACTGAGTAATTCTCTGAAAATCTAAAGGTTTTTCATTTTCTCCATTCATCTCCTCTCCATGAAATTGATATAAATCAACAACATTAAAAATTGGTGAAATATCTAGTTCTGGTGGCAACTCAATCTCATATACATTGGCTGAAAACTTTTTGAGTATTCTACATGCCCAATATTTTTTCATTTTAGCTTGTTGCAAGTTCCTTGAGGAAATATTTCCTTCCTAATATTATCCAATACCAAATCTCCAACTTCAAATTATTTCTCTCTTTTCTTTATATTTGCATACTCTTTGTATTTCTTGGTGTTTGTTTCCAATTTTTCTTTCACTTGTTTGTGCAACTCATGCAAGTACTCTACATAGTCTCCAACTACAACACTCTTCCTCTTCAAATATTTTCTATCTCTTAATTCATGAAATCCCCTTGAGATGAATCCATAGACCACATGAAAATGACTCTTTCCAGTGCTTCTATTAATAGAGTTGTTGTAAGCAAATTTAGCTTGTGCAAAGATTACATCCCATTGCTTTGGATTTCTATCAATCAAACATCTCAATAAATTACCAAGAATCCTATTAAATACCTCTATTTTTCCATCCATTTGAGGATGGTATGTTGAGCTATAAGTCAAATTTGTGTCCAATATCTTCCATAATGTCCTCCAAAAATGACTAAGAAACTTAGTGTCTCTATCTGAAAAAATACTTCTTGGAAAACCATGCAACCTTACAACTTCCTTGAAAAATAAATTAGCAACTTGTGATGAATCATTTTATTTTTTTCATGGAATAAAATGAGACATTTTTGAAAATCTATCAACTACAACAAAAATGGAGTCATTACCTTTTTGAGTCCTTGGCAGCCCAAGAATAAAATCCATACTCACTTATTCCCATGGTTTGTCTAGGATTTTATTCTATATGCTGCCTTGTTTGGTAAGCTTTCTCTTGGTATCAAATCCATGCAATGGCTCATGCTTCTCATGGGAGGTAATCCATTTGGAAGATCTTTCATTAGAATGCCATCATATTCTTGTAATATTTCATTGATTTCCTTAGGTATTTCTTGTTCTTCATCCACTGTCCCAACTTCTTGTGGTTTGGAAACCAAAGCATAACACAACTCCTCTTCCTTTAATTCATTTAAAAATTGTTTCCCAGTGATCATGCACACTTTAACATCATTTTCCACTTCTTTTTCCTTCTCTTTAAGTGGGGTCATGACATACTTTTTCTTGTCCTTCGTAATTATGTATGTATTTGCTTCACCATCTTGAATTGTTTTTCAGTCATACTACCATGGCCTTCCCAAAAGAATGTGGCATGCATCCATTGGCATCACATCACATAGTATCTCATCTTTATAATTTCCAATCTGAAAACTAACCAAAAATTGTTCACTTACCACAAGTTGATGCCCTTTTTGTAACCAAGTGACCCGGTATGGATTTGGGTGTTTCGTTCTTTCCAATTTCAACTTTTCCACCATCTCTTGAGATACCAAATTATCTGTGCTTCCGCTATCCACAATCACAGTGCAACATTTTCCTTGTGACTTGAAAATTGTCTTGAACAAGCTTCTTCTTTGTACTAGCTTTGGTGGCTCATTTTCATTTTTCAAAAGTATTCTTTTTAGCATGAGCACCTCTCCATCTTATGGATCTACCAATTATGTTCTTTTTTAGCTTTTGTGGTGTATGCCCTTCCAATATTTTCCTTTCCCACCTCTTGTATTTGAGGGAACTCAAAGGATATATGACCCATTTCTCCACAATTAAAACAAACCCCCAAAAATCTCCTTCCTCTTCCATATTCTCCTCTTCCTCTAGAAGTCTCACCTCTTCCTCTTGTAAAATCTCTTCTTCCCCTTGCATTGGTGCCATAATTATTTTGTGACCAGCTTGTTTCTTCTTCTTTTATGGGCTGCCCTCTTCCACTATTTACTTTCCCTCTACCTCATAGAGGTTTTCCTCTTCCTCTAAAGCTCCCTTGCTTCCTTCTTGCTAGTTTCTCTTCTGCTCTCAATGTATATTGATAAGCTTCCTCTACAATCCTTATCATGACCATGCTAATCTCATCTTGGATATTGATTCTCAACCCATTTACATATCTTGCTACTTGTTCCTCATCATCCTCAACATTTCTAGCACGTATGCTTAACTTGTAAAATTCTTCTGTATACTCCATGAAAATTAAATCCTTTTGTTTCAAAATTTGTAGCTTTTTAATTAAACCAATATGATAGTCCACAGGCAAGAACTTCATTTTCAATTTCGCAACCATCTTCTCCCAATATTTTATTTTTTCTTTACCCTTCCTCTCCCTATCAATCTACACTCATTCCCACCATAGGGATGCATGTCCCTTCAATCTCATGCAAGCATATTTTACTTTATTATTTTCTTCAATTCTCTCCAAATCAAAATACTTATCCATCTCTGCAATCTAGTCTATGAGCCCCTCTGGATTTAAACTTCCACTATAGCTTGAAGGATCCATTCTTGGTTTACTTCCAATTTTTTACAGTACCTGAAGAAATCTTTCCTCTTGGGAATCTCCTCACACTTCTACAACTTATGGAGTTTCTTCTTCATCTTCACTAACATCCACAATTGGGCTTCCTCTTCGCTGAGAGGTCTCTATAGCTTCCAACCTTCTTGTTATTCCTTTTATGGCTTCCATAAGTGTTAGGTTTTCTTCTCCCCATGGGGGTCTTCCTCTACCCCATCCTCAATGTGTCCTATCTCCTCCAAATTTCCACAAATCCTGCTCTGATACCAAATGATGCAGTCAACAATTGAGAATCCTGTGGGATTGTCAATTGTTGCAGCCCCTGAATAACACCTTTAAGAAAAATTCACAAACCAACAAATATGCATTTGGAATTGAAAAACTAGAGATTATATCATTTAAATAATATTTCAAATAGCTCCATAAATATGATTCAAACATTAATATGCAGCCCCACAAGAAAAAGGCTACATAAAAAGCAACATGGATTCACCATCTCAATCCTTCCAGCATGAATGCCTTGACAAACACAACAAAATAATTCCTACAAGAAAAAATTTCATAAACTATTATAAAAAAAATCCTATCATACAAAAATTTGCTATAGACATTTGAAATACAATCCAAAAATAAAATCCTCCAGTCTCCTTATGGTGCCATGAAATAGACCCCCAGAAAATCCTTGCAATCTTCATAAAAATGTGCAATCAAAACTTCATTTTTCATCCTCAATCGCAGGCATTGGATTTTTTTTTTCTCCATGATTTTTTTTTTACCAACAAAACATAACTCCCAAATGAGGTGTAGAAATCATGCTCTACCCTTTGGAATTCCTTACCTGCAAGAATTAAGAAAATATTCTAAAAATTGCCATCCATGTTATCCTTTTCCCCACTATCTCCATTTTTTAGCATCTAGAAGATTCCAACTTTTAAAACTAGCAAATTAAAATTCCCAAAGGTTACAAAATAAGAATAAAATATTAATTCCAAGTTGGTGTATGATTTTTTGGCTCCTAGGAAAGTTTGCAAAAAAATAAAATTTGAAACTTTTAAAGTTGCATAGTTGACACCTTGGGTTCATCTTGCCTAATCATCTTGAAACTTAATTGTTGGAGTAAGGAGAAGAATTTAAAAACCAAAATTTTTGCAAGATAACACAATGAAAATAAGCCAAAAAAGCAAGAAATAAAAAATAAAATATTTTTGGGTGTGTAGGATTGCACTACTCCCTGGATGCTCTTTCATCATGTCATAAGACTATGACACATGTCAAAATCATATTATATACTACATCCCAACCTTGCATATATAAGGAAGGCCATTGTACTCATTTGTAATATACTTCATACCTCATCATTTGAGAGGTCTTAATATCAAGCAACCTCATATTCTTGCATATCCTCTTATCGAAGGTTTTCATTGTGTTTGTAGGTGTCCTTGGGCGTCGAGCTAATCTTTAGCTCTTACATAGTATGAAAGCCAAGCCTTGAAAAACCGTTCTCAGATCTAAGGGTTGGGCTATTGCTAGTGAGAGATCTTGGTTATTAGTAAGGTTGAGTATGCTATTCTCTTGCATCAAATGATGACTTGGGCATTAGATTTTTGCAAACAAGATATTGTTGGAAAGTTGGTTCCAAGCACTTTCCAGTGGTGCAGGAATTATTATTAGATTTTATTCTTGTAATATTTTATTGCTGTTTGAAGTCAAATCTCTGATTTGGACCTTTGAGCTCATAACTTTCTGCCAATTTCTTTGATTTTGGTGATTCAAGTTGCATTTGGAAGGTAATCAGGAGCTCTTTCATTGTGCACATGCACTTTTTCTAGATTTAGCCCCAGGTATTATTTATTCAGTATTTTGTATATTTGGCATTGTGATTGATTACTTGGACATCCTAACTCTTGGCTAGGTTCTATCAGTTTGGGAAGGCTTCATTTGCAATATATTTCATATTTGGGAGTTTCTAATTCATATTGAAGGTCAATGTCTTTGTAATATTGGAGATCATCCATAGTTCATTATGGGGTTTTCATTTCATCCTTCTTTCATTATGTTGAAAAGGGGAAACCATAAACAATGGGAAGATGGCATCATAAAACATCTCTGATGGCTTCATTTGTTGCCACATTTGTATAATCTTGTTCTCCCTCCTAGTATTGATAGTAGGAAATTTGATTGGAATTGCAAAAGGGATCATGTCTTAGGAGTCATTGCAATGCATATTGATGTTGCCACTTTGAATTCTATTGATCATTTTGAGTGTCCTCATACTCTTTGGACTAAAATTCGGGAGATATATGGAGATCTTGATAATCTGCCATTCCCAGATGGTCCTCTTTCCAATTATCTTGTGTCTCTTCATTTTTTAGACAGGATACCCTATAATCATGCTATTATGCATGAATTAGAGCATTTGGAGTACTTTGAATCTTCAGATGCTCCTTCTTCTCCAATAGAGACAGTTGATGTACCTTCACCTTCAATGATTCATTGTGTAGAGTCATTGATTGAGGCTCCTATCATTCCTATTCAGCAAGACCATTCACATTATGGTTATGATTCATTGAGCACGTCCAGTGATTCATTACAAAAAGTATCTCATTGTCTTCCTGATTGGGATTCCTATCTATCAAACATTACATCCTTGTTTGTGGAGTCTCACATTTTAGATTTGGAGGACACATTTGAGGGGCTATCTCTCTTATTTGATGACATCCATTACACAACTGTTGTCAAACCATCTTGGTCTTTGGATATTGTTCAACATTAATTTATATATAGTCCTGATCTGTCACCTTCTTCATTGATTGGGCATGTACCTGATTTGATTGTGGCATTTTCATCTTCAGTGGAAAAGGATACACATGAGCAACTTTCAGAGACATCATCATCATTACACATCTTCATGCTTCTTTTTTTCAATTCCTATCTGGAATGGGAAGCATCCTTGCATTTGTACTTGGTTTTATTTCTTCTAAAAGGGAGACAAGTTGTTTTTCAACATTGGATCATGTTTTGTCTTCAGGCACATACCATTTTTGTAGGCAACCACACATTGTGGGGGGTTTACATAGTCTCTCTCTTTCCCTCTTACAAGGGATCTATCGATTGTAATGTATCTATGTGATAGATGGTGTATGTGGGGGGTATCATGGAGTCCATCCATCCTTTCTCACTTTTTTTTCTCTTTTGGAGAGGAGTTTTGTCCCATGCTTGGTTTTCTCCTTTTCTCTAGTTGTGAGAGATTTCATTTTATTTCATTTTCATTTGTACATGGGTACCTAATGGCCATGTAGTTGGGACCCATCATTGCATCATTGCATCATCATTTTCATTTCCTCCCTAAGTTGCACTTATGGGGGGGTGTTTGTGCAATTAATATTTAATTACGCTTACATAAGTTTACTTAGGTATTTAATTTAATTATGTTCCTAATTATAATTTAGATGATAGGTTATAATGGGGCCTTGACCCTTATTCACATGTTTATTTAGGATATAATATTTCTTCTAGCAGGATGAGTTGTCTTTTCTAGAAGTCTTATCTTATCTAGCTTTCTCACCATTTCCTAGCTGATTAGTTAGTTATTTGTCACATTTTATAAGATTATGGCACATTTCAATATCATATTACATAATACATGTCAACCTTGACTATATAAGGAAGGCCATTGTACTCATTTATAATATACTTCATACCTGATCATTTGAGAGGTATTAATATCAAGGAAGCTCATATTCTTGCATATCCTCTTGTGGAAGGTTTTCATTGTGTTTGTAGGTGTTCTTGGGTGTCGAGCTAATCTTCAACTCTTACAATATAGATATTTAGGTAAAGAAAAGAAAATCATAGATATAAATTTGGATTTGAGAGAGGGAGAAATAGAGAGGAAGAGTGTGAGGAAGAAACATGGAGGGAGAGATATGTTGTGAGAAATAGAAAGATCTAGAGAAGAGAGATAAAGGGACAAGGAGGGGGATATATGTAGAGAGGGAGAGATAGAGACAGGGGGAGGATAAAAAGATAAAGAGAGAGGGAGAGAGGGGGGGGAGAGGGGGAGTGTGTGTGTTAGATATAGATAATGAAATAGGTAGAGTAAGGATAAAGAGATAAATATAGAGAAAGGGAGAGATAGAGAGGGAGAGATATAGATAGAGGAAGAGGAAAAGAGAGAAAGATATTGAAATAGGGAGCTAGAAATACATATAGAGGGAGAAATAATGATAGAGAAAAGGATACATAAAGAGAGTGATAGAGATAGAGATATAAAGGGGGAGAGGGAGAGAGAGAGATTTAGAGAGAGGGAGAGATAACGAGAGAGGTAGAGATAGAGAGGGAGAGAGAAATAAGGAGATAAGGAGATAACGAAAGATAAATAAAGAGATATACAAATAGAGAGAGATGGAGGGAGGGAGGGAGAGGGAAATATAGGGATATAGAGAAAGGGATGATATAGAGAGGGTCAATAGGGAGATAGAGAGATGGAGAAATAGATAGAGATATAGAGAGGAAAAGAGAGGGGAGATATATAGAGGGAGAGAGATAAAAAGAGATGAAGATATATATATATATATATATATAGAGAGAGAGAGAGAGAGATGGGGAGGGAAACATATATATTGAGAGGGAGAGAAAAAGAGAGAGTGAGAGTGAGAGATATAGAGAGAGGGAGAGAGGGAGAGGGAGAGGGATATGAGAGGGAGTGAGAGAGAGGGAGAGGGAGAGAGAGAGTAGAGTGAGAGAGATAGAGAGATGCAGAGATAGGGAGATGGGGAGAGACATAGAAAGAGATAGAAAGTGAGGGAGAGAAAGATATAGAAAGAGATAGAGGGAGAGATATGTACATGGGGAGAGGGAGAGAGATAAATTAGTGTGATAAAGAGGAATATAGAGGGAGAGGGAGGTAGAGAGAGAGGGGAGATATAAAGAGATAGAGGAAGAATAAAGATAAAGGGATATAAGGAGAGACAAATAGATAGATATAGAGATATAAAGAGGGAGAGAAAGGTAGAGATACAAAGATATGGAGAGATAGAGATAGAGGTATATGTAGAAAGATAGATATAGAGAGGGGGAAGAGATAGAAAGAGATAGAGAGATGAGGAGAGAGAAAGATAATATTACAGGGAGAGATATAGATACAAATATAGAGAGGGAGATATATATATAAATATAGAGAGAGAGAGAGAGGGAGATAGAGATAAAGAGAGATAGCAATAGAGATATGGAGAGATAGAGAGGGAGGGAGGGAGAGATAGAAAGGAGAGAGTAGAGGGAGATAAAATGAATTAGATAGAGAGGAAGAGATAGAGATATAGTTAGAGATGGAAAGATAAAGATAGGAAGGGAGACAAAAATAAATAAAAATATAGAGAAAGATGAAGATATTGAGGGGGAGATAGAGAGAGGGAGAGTTAAAGAGATAGTGATGTAGAAAAATAGAGAGGTAGAGGTAGAGATAGAGAGATACTAAGTTGAATGAGCCTTTAGAGGAAGTGATTCAAAATTTTATTGTTGATAATATGATTTATATTCCTCTAATTAGGCAATTAGATCCATCTAGATGGTTTCCTATGGATTATGATTAGCATGCTTTTTTCAACATCATAGAGTTTAAATGCATACTACATAACAATGGATAGCCCTAGTATTTTCTAGTTGATTGTTATTTATTTTTCATACTCTATTTTAAGTTTCATATCTCATGAGACTACTCACTCTTGTCATATGTTTTTCTATTGTGTAAAATGGTTCAATCCCTAGTTGAACATCATAGAGTTTAAAGGGATACTACATAACAATGTCTAGCCCTACTATTTTTCTAGTTGATTGCTAGTTCCCTTTTCTACCCTATTTTAAGTTTCATATCTCATGAGAATACTTACTCTTACCATATGGTTTCTATTGTTTAAAAGGGATTGAGACCTAGTTTAATCCCATTTTTATCTATATAAAAATAATGTATTTAATTCAATGTTATCTTGACATAATCCAAATGTGTTCTATTGAAGCTTTATAAATTATTATTTTGATAACCTTTACATGGTTTTTAATTCAAATAAAAGTACCACAAAACCCACATGTAATAGATGGGTAACAACCTTGAATGAAATAAGTGTGTAATGTGTTAGGGTATATGAAATAGAATCTTGATTACTAGGTATATAATAAATTTTATTTTGAATTCTATCTAGCTTCAATAATAGTGCATCAAGTGTGGTGGTAGGATTAACAAGAAAAATAAGGGGATGAATATAAAGAGGATGATGGATAAGAGATAAAGATATAGATTTTGTGGAAAGAGAAGCCACACTAAAATCTAAATAAGGTGTAACACAAATAATATGGGATGAATTGTAAAGCATATGTGTATGAAACTAGTAGGCACATAAGAAAGAATGAAGCTAGTAGGATGAGAGGTAAGTGGAACACTAGAAAATTGATTAGTAGTAATGATATTAGAGATATGAATTGTGATCCTCAAATATATTTTGGAATTACATTATGTGAGTTAGAGATGAAAAATTGCATTCCTTGACACTATGTGTCTATGTGGTCATAAATCACTCCTTCTTACCTGACAAGAGATAGTAGAGTGGGGGAGTGTCTACAATAATTCCTTCTTCACAAGGAAGCAAAATTTTTTTAGTACCAACAATGCTCATTTTTTAATTATTCATTATGTTCACTTAGTCTTGGTTGATAATGTTGGCGTATGGTGTTGCAATATTGATGTGAGGGTGAATCCTTATGGTTCTTAGTAATGGTGTAGTAATGACAACCCTAGTGTGATTTGGTGTGAAACCTACATAGATGGCATTGAGGTCTTGATGAGTGTTAGTAAAAAATTTATTGATGAATTAGTTTGTATTTTTTTAATTAAGTCAGCCTTATTTCACCTAGGATGGTCTCTATACAATTTTCCCTAACTAAAAGATACACAATTGTAAGATGTTGAGTGAGATGGAGAAATGAAATTTTGGGAGAGTGACTTCAATGATCTTAGTTTGAGTTTCCTTGATTTCCTTGATTGTTTTTATTGAGTTTTTTTTTTATCTTTTCTTATTATCAAGATGTTTGCTTTTTTATGTCTAAGGGGCCTTAAATAATATTTATGAGAGGACATACTACTGTATTTTTTATGTTTCAATTTTTATTTTGATTGTATGCATAACTAAAATGAAATATATAATACAAGAAGATAAATAAGTAAGAATCATTTATTTTTTTCCTTTTTTCCAAAAGATATTTTTTATGAACTAATTAACTAAAAAATAAATGACTTTTTATATATTTTTATGCTCTTTTGGATGAATATGCAACTAAATAAATTTAATTGTCTTAATGAAAGATTTATAAATTTGTGACATAATTTTCTCATTTTTTGATTGAAAACTCTTTTTCTCTCTTATTTTTATTAGTTTATTGGTTTGATGAGATGGGTATCATTTTTATGTTGAATATGTGAACCTTGATTACATATTTCTTGCTTTGAAGAATGGATAAACTGCATATAATTCTAATCTAATCTAAGAATCAAATAAATATATTTTAAATTATGAATCGAAACCAAGAAGTAATAGTAGAGTATTATAATCCTCGAGAAAACTATGATTTAATTGTTACTTCTAAATAACCCTTTTCGAAGATAAATTCTAACAACCATAATGAAATAAATGAACTTGCAACTTGCGAAGAGGTTTTTTTTGGAGATTCTATAAAGCTTCTATAAAGCTTCTATGGATTATATTCTTAGATTGTTCAACTTCTTATGTTTCTTCACCTCTCTATTTCTATGACGATCGTTTCGATAGAAATAGGGAAACAAGGAAAAATTAACTCTCTAGGAAGATTTTAAATTACATGGAATATTTGGTGAAAAATCTTTGAAACTTCAAGGAAAAATCTCAAAGGGTTGTAAAAGAATGAATGTTATGGAGGATTTTAGTGTTTGGATAAGAGAATATTTTGCATCTTAGAAGATGATATTCAATCATAATCAATGGTAATTAGATGAGGAATATTAGGATCTTCTTGGAAAAATTTAGAGGCAACCAACTGAAATCAAGAACTACCCTCAATTTATAGAAAGGAAAAAATACCAAAGGCTTATAAATAGCATGAATTTCATGGAGGATCTTAGTATTTAGCTAAGAGAGTATTATGGATCTTAGAGGTGAGATTAAATTATACTCAATGGTAAAGTAAATAGAAATGAGGAATTTACAAATATTCTTGGTAAAATATATATTCGGTCAATGAAATCAAGAATCAAATAGATGCATGAGGCATGAGGGTGGTATAAATAAAATAAGAATCTCAATAAAAGGGAGATGAAAATTATTCAAGGGAGGAAGAGAGTAAATTAGGGGAGTGACTCATGTCATCAAGGCTCAACAAAAATCAAAATCACAAGCCAAACTAGAGAGGAAAATTCAATAACTAAAGGATTCATGTAGCAACTAGAATTGATAGGGTCACCCTAGGTGGGTTTCCCATTTTACTACAATAGGTCACTTGAGTGACCTTATAACTTCACATAGGTCACTCAAGTGATACTAGTATCTCTTAGGCAACTATACAACTCAAGGAATAAAAAACTAGTTTTAGATGATGGATAAAAAACATAATTAAAAAATGTATCTTTCAAGGATGGTGAACACATCAAGGGGGTCCTAGAGATGTAAGGAAAATTTCATCAAGGTGAAGAATCCATGAGGATATATTATTTGTAACCTAATTTTCACCCGCAGGCTCAATCGAGCAGGATAATCATGTGATAAATCTTCGAGAGGCCAAATGGAACATTCGCAACAAGAGCAAAAATCCTACATCTGGTGCTAGGTCATAGGGAACTCAGTTGGAGAGCCTGCCCTAGGAAGGTTTGGCGTGAAAATCCTCTAAGGAGAAAGTCGGAAAGACCTTCCAGATGTCTTGCCAACTAGCAGTGGTTTCATCAAGTCTGAATGCTTCACATTAGGGATCCTATCGGCATGAGATTATCTGGGTCTCCCTGACCCATAATGCATTTGGTTAAATATGCGTCTGTGTTTCCTATCGGCAAGACCCCAGGAATGTCATGGCGAGTGGAATTCACCTACAAGTTCTTATCGGCAAGACATCGATCATCATCCCGACGACAAAAGGATATGCATATCAGCAGAAGATTTTTTCCTTCAGGATAGAGTCTCAGTGACTTCTTGAAGTCTCACCGAAAGGATTCCTTCGGTGTATGTAAGCGGGCTTCGCTAGGAGGTCTCACCAATGAGCAATGTCTTGCCGAAGGGAAGAAGTGTCGCCAAAAGGAAGTAAGTTTTGGTAGGAAGTCTCATCGATAATGAAAAGTCACGCTGACATACCTTATGCCTTCGGTGTAATGCGAAGAGCTTGGCAAGAAGTCCCACCGACACATGAGAGTCACCCCAACAAGATCCCAGTTCGCTAAAAGGAGGGTCAAGTCGCCAAGATGTCTCGGTGACTGGCAAGGGCCTCACCGAGATAAATTGATATCGGCATAATGTCTCACCATTAGGATGAGGTCTGGATGACAGGAGGGTGTCTCGGTGATAGGATTAGAGTTCGACATAGGGTCTTGCTGAAAGGTTGTGCTCGGCAAAAGAAAGTAAATTCGCCATAAGTTCTTGGCGAATGAAGCTTGTCTCCTCGAAATGTTTCGTGCCCACCCAAAGATAAAGGGATCGGCGAGAGGTCTAGCCGACAGGCCAATGCCTCGCCGACCAACAAGGGGCCTCGCTGAATGGAGGCATCATCACCAACACGTCTTACCTATGGGGTGTGGTCCCACTCAAAGGAGGCGGCATCGGCAAATCAAACGAGCTTCGCTGTAGGGTCTTGCCGAAGTCAAAAGGTCTCCTCGACTCTAAAGGCTCTCGGCGCAGGAGATTGAGTTCGCTAAGATGTCTCGGCAATAATGAAAAGTCATGTCGACTAAAATAAGCCCCTGCCAAAGCAAAGCGCCTTCGGCATGAAGTCTCACCGAAAGAAAACTAAGCTCGCCAAGAGTTGAAGGTTTCGCCCTGAGGCCTCACCGACTAATAGAAGGTCTCCCTGACATAAATGACATCGATGTAGTGCCCAGCCGTTCGAGTGATGTCTTACTGACATGGTGTGGTGTCAACGATGGAAAGTGATATCGGCATGACTAATGAAGCCACTATGATCTCTTGTTGATGAATGTTTCTCTTGCCGAAGCAAAATGAAATGAGCTCTCGTTGGAGCAAGGAGGCCTCGCTGAGAGTCTTGCCGACCCGATAGGGTCTCAACGAAGGACTGGAGCTCGGGTAGAGCAAAATGCATTGGGGTGACATCAGCAGACTCTTGCCGATATGGTTTTTAATATTAAGTTCAAGGAGACTCCGGGAGGGGGTTTTACACTTGGTATGATGTCTTACCGACAAGTCGGGGTCTTGGGGACATCTTGTGCATCGGTATGACCCCTAAGAGCTTGCCATGAAGTCTTCCTGACTTGCCGATGTCTTGCCGAAAGACATGTGGAGCTCGGTGGAGTGGAGTGCGTTCGGGGTGACATCAATATACTTTTGCCGATAGAAGATGAGAAGAGTTCGCCATGTTGTCTAGCTGAACGCGATTGTCTTGGCGACCAGAGAGGCGATATCGGTATGGCTTTTGGGCTTGACAGGAGCTCTCATCGACAGTTTCAAGCTATGTCGATAACCACAGGAAGATTTAATCACATCGGGGAGACATGATTAGTGTCTCACCGACATGTGATTCTATAGGAGGAGCTTTTGACCGCCTGAAGAATTTGCGTGGAGTATTCCCGACCAATCAGAGGGATCTAAAAGTGAGCCATGGGAGTCTGACCAGGATGAAGAACATCAACGGAATGAAAAGCAATGTGTATCTGTTATGAGCTCAGGAGCATTCAAAGCGCTCCGCCGAAGAGGTCCAAGGATGACACGAGGATCAGAAATGAATGCGGTAGCTTCGAAAGATCTGAAGGCTTCTTCGGGGAATGACTCTTCACCGACATGGACACGCAGGGTGCAGCATTAAAGTCAATCAAAAGATCTAAGGAGAGATCTATCCCGAGGACTGATATTTTGTAAGCCCTAAGGGGCAGAGATCTTTTTGTATATAAGGCATTTTTGCCTTTTTGTAAATAGTTCGAACTGTGCATTTTGGGGAGTTAGTGATTTTTGACAATCCTCTCTTTGCTGATGTATGCTTTGTAGCTCAACTAAGAATCCAGAATAAAACACAAAGTTTACCTCAGAAGCCAGTGTTAATGTTTGTATTACTCTCAGTTCTATATTTCTTTTAGATTATGCAAGTTCTCAACTGTGTTTTTCTAAAATTTGTATTCATACCTTAAAGTTTTGAATTCATCTTTCCTTCTTGGGATATGTATCTAGAGCAAGCCTTTTAAGAATAGTGCATAAGTCTAAAGGGGTGATGTTGAATGAGTAAAATACTAACTATTAGCTTCTCAGTGTACGTTCATCTTGTTTTCTTTTCATGATTTATTATCAACTCGGTGTATCACCATAGTTTAGTTTCATTCATGTACTCCTCCCTTTTTCCTTGACTGAATCGTTAGTTTAGGTGATACCCAAAGGAAGCTGGCCTTCTTCGGAGGTTCATTTCAATCTCAAGTGACCCACAGCCTTGAAATGATCCCATGTTTCATTAGAAAGCTCAGTCTTCATCACTGTGCGTAGGGTGCATTTCTAGGTGACAACAGTTTCTGGCACGCCCGATGGGACATAAATTAGATTGAACTATTGGTTTAGTATGCAACCAGCGAGTCCCAGACTTTATAGAAGTCATTTGGCATACTTGGTGACTCCATAAAGAGGAAGAACTCTATAAATCAGCGCCTTCTATAATTTATGAGAAGAGTTTAGACAAGGAGTAGCTCAGGTCCTTTCGAATATTTGCAGCTGTCACCACCAAGAAGAAAAGGTAGAGCAACAGAAAGGCGAGGAACAATAATTATCTATTCTAGAAGAACTCAATCCACTCCTCCATCTGTGAGATCACATATTGTTGTCTCATCTTTGGTTTCACTTAGAGTGTCAGTAAATCCATCTCAGCCACTTCCAATGGTCGCTCCAAGGAATCAACCCTTTGTTGCTTTTAATGGAGGGAGCCCCTTGAATTTGGCACAGCACAATGACATTCCAATGGCAGCTTTGAAGAGTCTGCCATTTTTCACGGGGGAAGACCAAACTACTCCGATTGAACACATGAGAGATGTGGCTTCGTTATGCAGAGTCCATCACATAACCTAAGAGGATGTTGCTGTGAGATTATTAGCTGCTTCACTAAAAGGAAGAGTTGTGCAATGGTATAAGAGCTTACCAGTCAGTTCAATTGCAACTTGGGACGAATTTGGAGACAAGTTGCATAAACAATTTCAGGACAGGTTTGATAACTTGTCTTTATTGCAACAATTAACTATAATTAAGGGGGGCCCTCAGGAGCAAATGAATGACTTCAATTTCAAATTTCAAAGAACTTGGGATAGAATCCCTACAACGGTGAGGCCTTCACCTGAGTACGCCTTTCTGTATTATCTTAGAGCTATAAACAATGATATTTCAGTTATGATACAATCAATGGGGGGTGTTTCTCTACCAGACACATTTGAAGTAGCAATCAGAGCTGAAAACAGCCTAATACAGGCTGGTAAACTTGCTCCTAGGCCACCAATGCCTATATTTCTAGAGATTCATGCAAATATCCCTTTGCAGATATCTCCTTTTACACCTCTACTAGCTATACCAACACTACCAACTGCTGCTCCAGCCGTTGATAAACAAGTGTTGCTTCAGGCTCATCGCAAGAGTTACAAGAGATCAAAAGTCTTTTACAGACTTTTGGTAATAAGCTTGTAAATTTGGAGAAGCAATAATCATATAGCAGGCCTTATCAATAGCAGAGTTCAGGTCAGTAACAAGCATATCAAGGTAATAAACAAGCTTACCAAGGCAATTACCAGGGCCCAAGACAGAATGTGAACACAAGACCTTTTCAGGCCTATGCTCCAACACCTGTTAGAGTAGCCAAGGATCTTGTCCTTGTTCAAAACAACCTGGCAACATATTATGAATGGTGTTACCCTTGCAACCAGCCTCACAATCAAGCCACTTGCTCAAATGGACTTATGAATCAAGCATTGATGGTACAGAATGCCTCAAGTTCACAACAAAATGAATACAATGATGCATCTCCACAATGCCAA
Source organism: Sequoia sempervirens (assembly GCA_007258455.2). Classification (NCBI taxonomy): domain Eukaryota; kingdom Viridiplantae; phylum Streptophyta; class Pinopsida; order Cupressales; family Cupressaceae; genus Sequoia; species Sequoia sempervirens. The sequence continues at coordinate 113,512,241 of VDFB02270651.1, forward strand.
GATCATCCTACAAATGACACTACTCTACTTAACTGGCAAGGTGAGGAATTTTGTGGATTGAATGTGGACAATTCCCCAGTTGTAGCTAATACGAGAGCAAAGAAAAGAGATTTGGAGCTTAATCATGCAGACGAAAAAGGAAAGGCATCAGCTGTTGAACCATCTACATCTCAAGTGACTAGTGGTTTGCAAGGAAATCAACAACTCCCACTAAAGGAGCAGCCACGCTTGCAAGCTGATCATGCTGGCGTAAAGGTACATCATAAGGTAAACCCAACAGTACCCTTTAACATTCTTGATAGTATGAAAAGGAAAAATGTAACGATTTCTATGTGGGATTCATTAGTCATCCTAGGTCAAAAGGATATGTTACAGTCAGCCTTGACAAGTTTGAAAATGTTTGATAAATCTAAGTCTCCAATAGGTCAAGTTAGGACTATTTCGACAAATAATCCTCAAGAAAATGATAAACAGCCCAGCAAAGAGGTAGGAAAAGAAGTCCAACCACCTCCCTTTTACATGTCAGTGATCATTGGTGATAAGTTAGTTCATAACTGTATGGTAGATAGTGGAGCTAGTAGCTCTGTGATGCCAAAGTAGATTGCTGACAAGCTTGGGCTAAAGTATCAGCCTTTAGAAAAAGGAGTAATCCAATTGAACGGTACCTCCATTAATACATTGGGCATCATTAAATATTTGAGTCTTACCCTTCATGCTTGTCCTAATTTTTTAGTTCCCCAAGACATGTGTCATAAACCTTCCACCTTTCTTTTCCTTGTGCTTATCAAAAGACTTAACAGCCAAGATAGGTGTTATGTGTTAGTTGATTGGTCACAAATGCTATTTAGAACAATATATGGAACCAAGGTTACCATTAAATCTGAAAGGTTGGCTAAGGATCACATTGAGCCATATAACCCAAGTCCTATCAATGCTACTCCTATTGTTGTAGACACAAATTGTGTCATTTTCACTAACAGTGAGTTGGTTGCTATTCAAGAACTTCAAGCATAAGTTGTTCCTAATATGCTTCTACATGAATGGGCAGTTGAAAATGTGTTGGATAGTCCTGAAGGCCTCATTCGAGATGTTGGTATGGGTAACTATGTCATACTTGAGCCTAATGCAGAGATTTTGAACCTTAAAAAGGATTCGCCAAATCAAGCACAACCCAAGTAAGGTGAATGTTTTTGATGGTTCCATAAAGAATGGAGCGTGGAGGTGCAATGTTGATTTCTCCATGGGGTGACAAGTATTTTCTCAGCTTTTCATTTTGCTTTTGCATGTTCTAATAATACTACTGAGTATGAGGGCCTTGTTCAAGGTCTTGAGTGGGCAAGGAAGAGAGGAATAACCCACTTGAAAGTTCATTGGGATGGTGAATTAATTTTCAATCAAATAAGAGGCTTGAATGTTGCTAAAAATGACACACTAAAGTCTTATAGAAACAGAGTGTGGAATATGCTTGAGGATTTTGATGCCTTTAACTTAGTGTCTATTCCAAGGAACCAGAACAAACATGTTAATAGGCTTATAGCCATTGGGGCATAGTTTGATATTCTAGGTGACATTAGAAAAGAGAAAGTACAGCAGTATGTAAAGGTTGTAGTCAAGCCATCAATTCCTGATAACAACATTCACTAGCAGGTTTTTGACAGCAATGAATAGATTCTTTCTTTTTTGCTCAAGGAAGATCAGTTCTGCATGGTTAATCAAGAAAAACTTAAGCAGCAGTATGATGATCAAGTCATATAGCTGAAGACAAATAAATTACCCAAGGGTCTTGTCACCTTAGAGTCAATTTTCAGTACTGACGATTAGCTTAAAAAGGTAAAGCTGGCTTGCAAATCAAACAAGAGCATTATGAAGAACTGGAGATTTTCAAAGGTAAACTCCTTAAGATAGGAAAAATTTGTTTGCATGAAGATAGACAATATTTTGTTGATTTATGTCAATAATTTCATGATGTCTTTGCTTGGGAATACTCGATTTGAAAGGGTTTGATCCCCATATTTCACACAATTGAGCTAGAACCTAATGCTAAGCCAAGAAGGCAGTAAAACAAAGGCCCTTGAATCCTAAGCTTGAGCCTTAATGATTAAAGAGTCGCATCAAATTAGCTAGGAGATTGTATTCTATTACAATTCGGTGGGTTTCTAAGCCGGGTGCCTATGAAGAAAAATGGTGAAATAAGGCTTTGTATAGACTTTAGGATCTTAACCGAAAGCATCTTTGAAAGATCACACCACGCCTCCATAGAACAAATCTTGCAAGTAGTTGCTGGTTCTGAGAGACTTTCCTTGTTAGATGGTTTTTCGGGCTATAATCAAGTGCTAGTTAAAGAGGAAGATTAGTTCAAAACTGCTTTTACAACTAAGTGGGGCACTATGGCATACAAAAGGATGCCTTTTGGTTTATCTAATGTTGGTGCCACATTTCAAAGGGCCATGGATATGGTGTTCCAAAGTTTGATTAATAAAATTTTGCTAGTTTATTTAGATGATATAACTGCATATTCTAAGAATGCTGATGAACATTTGTCACACCTTAAGCAAGTTTTTGAGAAATGCAGGTAGTTTGGGATATCCTTTAATCCTACAAAAATTATTTTTACATTTCATGAAGGTAGACTGTTAGGCCATATAGTATCAAAGGATGGAGTTACCATTGATCCGGAAAGAGTCAAAGCTATACTTGAACTACGACTACCTAATCACAAGAAAGGATTGCAAATTTTTTTAGGGAGAATCAACTTTCTAAGAAGATTTATTCCTAATGTTGCAAATTTTCTACAACCTTTGACTGCTATGCTAAAAAAGAACACAATTTTTAGTTGGAAAAAAGAGGCAAAGCATAGTTTTGAAGAAATCAAGGAGGCTTTAGCATCTACTCTGACATTGGTAAATCTATATTTCTCTAAAGACTTCTTTTTGTACGCTTTTGGTAGCAGTAGTTCAATCTCTGCCATGCTGGTTTAGAAAAATAGTGATAAATTAGAACAACCCATAGTTTTCTTTAGCCAAGCACTTACTGATTATGAATAGAGGTATACTTTTGTTGAGAAACATGTTCTTGCTGCGGATCGTAGTTTCCGAAGAAGTTTAAGCCTCTAGTGTTAACAATAAGATTCATATTCCGTATGACTCGCGAAGAAGTTTCACAACAAAGATTTGAATGAAAAAAGAGCAAGGTGGGTCACTAAGTTCATGGAATATGATGTGGATATCAAGATTAGCAAATTGGTTAGAGGTAAAGGTCTCTATAAATAGCTTGCTACAGGGTCAATCAGTGAAAATGAATTAGAAAAGGATGTTATTTTTGCTAATATAAATGAGTTTCAGGTTTCTCAAGATGATGTACCTATGGGAACAATTAATTGGGTTCAAGACATGACTCAATTTTTACAAACTGGTGAGTGTCCATTAGGTTTGAATAGAGTGAAAAGAAGATACTTTAGACTGTATTCCATACCATATGTGCTGATAAATAATGTTCTTTTTAAAAGGAATTTAAATGGTGTTCTGTTAAGGTGTATTCACAGTGATCGGATTGAAAGGGTACTTCATGAGTTTCACGATGGAGCTGCAAGGGGTCATTTTGCTCCAAGGACAACTACTTGGAAAATCATGAGAGCTGGTTACTACTGGACCACCTTATTTAAGGATGCATATGCTTGGTCAAGAAAGTGTATCAAATGTGTCTTGTTTGCAAGAAAAGAAAAATTGCCCGCTATGCCTCTGCATCCAATTCAAGTGGAGCAACTCTTCATGAGATGGGGCATTGACTTTATTGGGCCGATTAATCCACTATCTAGTACTGGTCATAAGTGGGTGCTCACTTCCATAGACTATTTCACATGATGGACAGAAGCAATAGCTTTGAAAGAAGCAAAGGAGTCTTCAATTTTGAGCTTTTATGAGGATATAGTCACCAGATTTGGAGTTCCTGACTCTATTATATCTGATAATGCTCTTGCATTTGTGGGATTAAGATTAAATGATTGGGTTGTTAAGCAGGGCATTCATTTGAATACATCCTCAAATTATTACCCTCAGGGTAATGGTTTAGTTGAAAGCACAAATAAGAATCTCATCAGGATTATCAAAAGAACAATGGAGGATAATCAAAGGACCTGGAACATTAGATTAAAGTATGCACTTTGGACAGACAGAGTGACTCCTAAGAGGTCTATTGGTAATTCACCATACATGTTAGTCTATGGAAAGGAGGCCAGGTTACCTCTATCTATAGAGCTTCCAGCTCTAGACATTATTCACCAATTGGAGATGTTTGAGGAACATGACCCAATGTCCATGAGATATGCAGAGCTCATGGAGCTCAAAGAATCAAGGGACAAAGCAATGAAGGTTTTGGAGTATCATCAACTACAAACAAAGCAGACATTTGACAAGAAGGCTACAGAAAAAGTTTTCAAGGTGGGAGATCTCGTGCTGAAATGGGATGTTTTGAAAAGTAGGCTAGGCCATCACACCAAGTTTGATAACATGTGGACAGGTCTGTTTATTATTAGAGACTGTAAGGAGCACAATGCTTACCAATTGGCCACAACATAAGGGGAAGTGCTTCCTATCCTAGTTAATGGGATACACCTCAAGCCTTGTTTTCAAGTCTGAAGGAGTTCCTCTATTGTACATATTAGTTTAGGTTTATTTTTTCAATAAGTGCTTCTGCACTTCAGTTTAGATTTTTTCCTTTTCCTAAGTGGTGTTTTAGCACAGTAAATATTTTCTTTTTGGTTTCTCCTATTTCTTGAGGTTTGGACAATCTGTTATGACCTATAAGTTACAGACATGTTTGAGCTATGTACAAGGTTGATGTTTTTATTTTTCTATGCTCCCTAATGACTCCATGCCCAATGGACAAGTTTTTGCTATTGGTTTTTCATGTTTAGCAGGAAAACATCCACCAAAGGTCACCAGAAATGTTACCTAATTTTCACCCGCAGGCTCAATCAGGCAAGATAATCATGTGATAGATCTTCGAGAGGCCAAATGGAACATTTGCAATAAGAGAAAAAAATCCTACATCTGGTGCTAGCTCACAAGGAACTCAGTTGGAGAGCCTACCCTAGGAAGGTTCGGCATGAAAATCCTCTAAGGAGAAAGTTGGCAAGACCTTCCAGATGTCTTGCCGACTAGCAATGGTTTCATCAAGTTTGAATGCTTCACATTAGGGATCCTATCAGCATGAGATTATATGGGTCTCCCTGACCCATAATGCATTTGGTTAAATATGCATCTATGTTGCCTATCGGCAAGACCCCAGGAATGTCACGGCGAGTGGAATTCACCTACAGGTTCCTATCGGCAAGACATCGATCATCGTCCCGGCGACAAATGATATGCATATCAACGAAAGATTTTTCCTTTGGGATAGAGTCTCGGTGACTTCTTGAAGTCTCACCGAAAGGGTTCCTTTGACATATGTAAGCGGGCTTCGCTAGGAGGTCTCACCGATGAGCAATGTTTTGCCGAAGGGAAGCAACATCGTTGAAAGGAAGTAAGTTCGGCAGGAAGTCTCATCGATAATGAAAAGTCACACCGACATGCCTTGTGCCTTCGGTGTAATGTGAGGAGCTCGGTAGGAAGTCCCACCGACACATGAGAGTCACCCCAACGAGATCCCAATTTTCCAAAAGGAGGGTCAAGTCACCAAGATGTCTCAGCGACTGGCAAGGGCCTCACCGAGAGAAATTGATATTGGCATAATGTCTCACCGTCGGGATGAGGTCTGGCCGATAGGAGGGTGTCTCGAAGACAGGATCAAAGTTTGACATAGGGTCTTACCGAAAGGTTGCACTCAGCAAAAGAAAGTAAATTCGCCATAAGGTCTTGGTGAACGAAGCTTGTCTCCCTGAAATGTTTCATGCCCACCCAAAGATAAAGGGATCGGCGAGAGGTCTGGCTGACAGGCCAATGTCTCGCTGACCAACAAGGGGCCTCGCTAAATGGAGGCATCATCGCCAACACATCTTACCGATGGGGTGTGGTCCCACTCAAAGGAGGTGGCATTGGCAAAGCAAGCGAGCTTCGTTGTAGGGTCTCGCCGAAGTCAAAAGGTCTCCCCGACTCTAAAGGCTTTCAGCGCAGGAGATTGAGTTCGCTAAGATGTCTCGGCGATAAAGAAAAGTCATGCCGACTGAAATAAGCCCTCGCCAAAGCAAAGCGCCTTTTGCATGATGTCTTATCGACTGCTTTTGGTCTCGCCAACAACAAAAGGAGCTCGCAGTAGGATGGGGAATTCAGCATAAAGTCTCAGTGATGCCGAGGGTCCTGCCAACTGGGGGGATGTCTTTGATGTAACATTTTTATCGGGGTGAGGTCTTGCCGACCCGGTAAGGTCTCACCAAAAGCAAGCTGAGCTTTCCAAGAGTAGAATACTTCGCCCTGAGGTCCTACCAACAGACAAAAGTCTCACCAAAAATATCACATGCCCGGTAGAAGATTATGCCTTCGACAAAGGATCTAAGCTCAAGGGGAGATGTCCTGCTGACACGAGAAGGTCTTGGCGACATAGGAGGTCTCACCGACTAGTAGAAGGTTTTCCGAACATAAATGACATCGGTGTAGCACCCAACCATCAGAGTGATGTCTTACCGATATGGTAGGGTCTCAATGAAGGACTGGAGCTCGGATAGAGAAAAATGTGTTGGGGTGACATCAACAGACTCTTGCTGATATGGTTTGTAATATTAAGTTTGAGGAGACTCTAGGAGGAGGTTTTATGCTCGGTATGATGTCTTACCAATAGGTTGGGGTCTCAGTGACATCTTGTGCATCGATATGACCCCTGAGGGCTCGCCATGAAGTCTTCCCAACGTGTCGATGTCTCACCAAAACACATGTGGAGCTCGGTGGAGTGGAGTGCGTTTGAGGTGACATCAATATACTTCCGCCGATAGAAGATGAGAAGAGTTCACCATGTATTCTAGCTAAATGTGATTGTCTTGGTGACCACAGAGGCGATATCAGTATGATTTTTGGGCTCAATAGGAGCTCTCATCGACGGTTTCAAGCTATGTCTATAACCATAGGAAGATTTAATTACATCAGGAAGACACGATTAGTGTCTCACCGACATGTGATTCTACAAGGGGAGCTTTTGACCACCTGAAGAATCTGCGTGGAGTATACCCGACCAATCAAAGAGATCTGAAAGTGAGCCATGGCGGTCTGACCCGGAAGAAGAAGATTAACAGGATGAAAAGAAATGTATATCTGTTATGAGCTCACGAGCATTCAAAGTGCTCACCCAAAGAGTTCAAGGAGGACACGAGGATCAGAAATGAATGTGGTAGCTGCAAAAGATCTGAAGGCTTCTTCAGGGAACGACTCTTCACCGACATGGACACACAGGGTGCAGCATTAAATTCAATCAAAATATCTAAGGAGAGATCTATCCCGAGGACTGATATTTTGTAAACCCCAAGGGGCTGACACATTTTGATATATAAGGCATTTTTTCCTTTTTTGTAAACAGTTCGGATAGTGCACTAAAAAGAGTTAATGATTTTTAGCAATCCTCTCTCAGCTGGTGTATGTTTTGAAACTCAACTGGATTTTGGAATATAAAGTGCAGAGTTACCTTGGCCTTTGTTGATGCTTTAGTTTTCTATCACTATTCTTGCAAAGTGTTGTGCATTTCAGGTTAATAATCAAGTTATTTTGTGAACTCTTGTATTCCTTTATAACTTTATTAGGTATTTTATGCACTCCCTTGTAAAAAGAACCATTATATGAATCACAAAGCTGTGTTTACATAATCACACATAGATTCTATTCTGTGAAAGTCTTTTCCTTTGTTGAAAAAGTGTGTGTATCAAACCTAGTTGTGACATATTAATGTGTAGCTCATAGAATTTGATATGTATCTTTCTGATCATTGACAAATTTCAAGTGCACTCTAAGTATTCCATTGATCTCATCAAACTCGATGTATCACCATAGTTTAGTTTCATTCATGTACTCTTTCTCCCTTTTCCCTTTACTGAATCATTAGTTTAGGTGATACCCAAAGGAAGTTGGCCTTCTCCGAAGGTTCATTTCAACCTCAGGTGACCCATAGCCTTGAAATGATCCCATGTTTCACTAGAAAGCTCAGTCTTCATCAATGTGCATAGGGTGCATTTCTAGGTGACAACAAGATCAGTTTGCAGATTGGGTGGTGAATATGCATGTTTTAGGATGGTATGGTTTGTTGGGTAAATGATGGAGTGGCATGTGCTAGCTACATTTTAAGGCTCAAGGAATTTTGTTGTGTGTTTTTGAATGGTTTTTGAAAGTTTTGTTGTGTGAGCAATACTTTTTGGTATGCATGTTATTGTTGTGCCAACAATGCTTGTTGTTGGGATTTTGGTTGTGCAAGTAGTGCCTATTGTTGAGCTTGTTGTTGTGTTGTTTTTTTTTGTGTGTGGTGTTGTTGTAGAGCTTGTTGATAGGCTTGTTGTTGTAACAAGGCTTGCGCTTGTGCTTGTTGCACTTGGTATTTAGCTTGCACTTGGGCTTAAGCTTGATTCTGTTGTTGTGCCTATTGTGCAACTTGTTGTTGTTGTAGCAAAGCTTTTGTTTGTGCTTGTGCTTGGGCTTGAGCTTGAGCTGACGCTTGTGCTTGTTCTTTTCCTTGTTACTATTGTAGTAAATCTCACACTTGTGCTTGTACTTGGGATTGAGCTTGAGCTTGTTGGGATTGTAATTGTTGTAATGCATTTTGGTAAACTTGTTGCATTGCATGCAATGTGATGCTATACTGATTTTCTACATTGGGATTTGGAGGTGAAGGTGGAGGATTTTGAGGGATGGTGTGAGATTATGTGACAAGAAGTTGTTGGGGTATTTTTTGAGGTGTTTGTTGAGTGATGATGAGGGGTTGAGTGGTAGATGGTGGATTCAGATTTGTAGTTGATATGCTTAGTCCTTGTGAGACTATATTTTGGGATGTTTGAGGTGTAGTAGATGATTTTATTGGTGGTTGAGATATTTGGGATGATTCCACTTAGTGTTGCAATATCAGTGGCATGTTTAGAGGATTTGGTATGATAGATGTGTTTATTTGATTTGGGTTTGGGAGGTTGACTTGGTTTGGTTGATTTTTGGATTGATGTGTTCAATGAAAGGATTTTCCCTATACCTTGAATTTGTGTAGATGATGATGTCAAGATAGGGAATGTTGGGTAAATTTATGACATATTCCCTTGTGGAAATGAAGATGAAGCATTGAAGGTACCTACTTGGCCAAATAAATCTACTTGTCCTTGTGATATGTTGGGGGTATAACCTTGTGTGGCAAGGTCATAAGCAGGTGTGGCATAGAAAGTGGATGAATTGTTTGTATCACGGAAGACAAGTGGTGCATATGGTTGTTGGGATTCTTATGGGATGGTGTTTTGCATACCCAATATTGTGTTTGCCTCTAAATTTTAGTTCTTGACGAGTGGGTTTTCTTGAAGAACTTGAAGTGGTGAGCTTCCCTTGGTGATCATGTGTTGACTTGGTGTGTGGGATGATGATGGTTGAGAGATGGGTTGGATTGTGTTCAGAAAAGGTGTGAATGATGTTTGTGGGATGTTTGCTAAAGGTTGCTCCATAATGGTGCTCACATCAAAATTAGAAGGGAGTTTAGCTCCTTTTTCCAATGCCAACATGTATTGGGTGGCACTCATTTTCAAGATAGTGTTGACAAGTTTGTGGGTTTCTATATTTTGTATTAATCCAAGTATTTCATCTTGGGACATCTCTTTGTAATTGGTTGTGACATCCTCCACATGGCAACCTCCCTCTTGAATATATTTTGGTAGTTGAGGGAGATGAGGTGGAGGGTTCGTAGATATCCTAGGGTCAAATTCTATTTGACTTAAATCACTTGTGGTTGATGTTTCTTTGTTTTGCTCCATGATCTTTTTTTGTGACCTTGTTTGGACCATAAAATTGGGATCAACTTTTAGAAATATGTGGGATGAACCTTTAATTCCTTTGGTTGATCTAAACTTTAGGTACAAAAAGAAATTCTAAGATGTGTTTTAGGATCAAATGATAATGATGTGGTGCTTTTCATTCAACAAACTTGTCTCATCTTCCAAACAACTATAAAGTTCAAGTACGCCCTTATTGTCGAACGAATCCATAGCCTTCCTTCCTTTGTCCATAAATAACTCCCCCCCATCAAATTCTGATTAGAAGATGCCAATTCTTCACTAATATCTTGGTTTTTCAATTTGATAGTGTACTTCCTCCCATCACTCTTGATTAAGGGTGTATTCTGCTTCCAGTTATGATTTTCCTTGGCAGCAATAAGCCATCCTCTCCCTAATAGTGCATCATATGCCTTCTTTTCTAGAATGATGATGACAAAATTCAACAAGAACTGTTCTATGCCAATTAGTAATTTTTGTGCCATTAGTGTACTAAGAGGTTTGATGTCATGTAAATTAGTGTCTACTAGGTGAAATGTGGGGGGCTAGAGAGTTGGATTCCCCAGAAACTTCCAAGTTTCCTCTAGTAGTACATTTAATCCTAAGCATTCGTCGATGGTGGTGTTGGAGATTTTCCTCCCCATGATATCCATCTGTACAATGGCAAGCTTCCTCCTGACATTCACTGCGAGTAGCATGGGGTCTAAGGCCTCTCCTGTTGGTGGCTATGTCCTATGCTCAGTTGGACCCTCCTAATGATTTATGTTTTCTTTGACAATATTCATGAGTGCTACTCTTAGTTGGGGCATCATCTACATAAGTTTTATTACTTTGATGTGTACTGTTCTGTGGAGTACCTATCGTATGATGTTTTTCTCAGACTTTGATTGCAACAGCTTACTAGTCACCTAGTAGGTTCTTCATTCATTGGCTATTGCCTCTTAGAATTCTACTCTGGCCTCTCTGAGTCTTTCCTTCTCTGTATGAGGGTCTGGATAAATAGCTTTCTTCATATGTGCTCTTGTGATCACAAGACCCTCCTTGTTGGCTACCTCTAGCATATTTATGATTTTTTGCTTCATATAGTTGGTATCTTCATGATTGCCCAATTCACACCACTTACATAGCCTTCCTCCCATACCTTGATTATTCTGGAACTCCCTAGTGAAGTGATACCATTCATTCCACTTTTGGTATTGTATCATGGGTTTTCCCTTACTATTGTACTGGATCTTGCTTCTTAGTGTATTCGTATTGCTTCTTCGGTTGTTGCGATAACCTCTAGGGGATGCATTGTTACTCAAAATATTTGTTAGTGTGGTCAAAGGGGTTAACTATTCCCCTTGTGTGAAGAAAAATTGAGAACTTCTCACCTTTAGATTATACGGGTGCTCCTTGATGGAGTGTCCCATAGTTTGGTGGATGTCATAGAACAATTTCTTTAGGCAGTTTTCTTTGGTATGATCTTCTGTTTTGCATTTGATACACCATAATTCTTTAGTCTCCTTCAAACTCTCCTTTCCATCCTTTAGCTCCTTCATCATCCTTGTCATTTCTCGTCGGAGAGCTTGTATAGTACAACTCATCTTTGTTGCTCTCCTTTGTATTATCATTGTCATTAGTTTTCTTCTTCCCCTAAGAGGACATCTTGTTCTCACTCTCAATGTCCATCACATGATTATAGGCTTTGGCATACAATGATGGAGGTACCACCTTCATTTTCTTCTGTAAGGAGGGAAGTAATATTTCAATGAACCATCATTTCTTTAAGTCATTTGTCGACTGTGTCTCCAGCTTCACCAGAAACTCTTTGAGTCTACGATTATAGGCTCATACATTCTCATTCTTTCTTTGCTTCATGTTTATATTTCTACCACAATTTTATTGTCATGCTTGAGGAGTTTAAATTCCTCTTCAAATGCTCTTTTGAGTAATCACCATTAAGCTTTATGTGCTTGCTCCAACTATATGTACCAATCTATGGAAATTCCTCTTAGCATCTCTAGGAACGCTTGTAGCCAATAATCCACATCATCTTGCCCATTTTTTGTCCATATTGTCTCACATGTTTTACAATGTATGGGATCCTTTGAACCATTCCCCATAAACTTCATCATCTTTTGCCTTTTGACTAGCGAAGTCACCATGTTTTTTCCCCAATTCCCTCCTTGTATGTTGGAACTGATTAGACTATTGCTACCCTAACATTTTGGTGTCTCTCTTGCACTTGCATCCATGTATGGGTCAACAACATGTCCCCTCTCAATGTCCTATGCACCTTGAGTCTCCTGGGGTTCATATTGGTACCCACTCTTCCCAGGGGTCTTCAGATTGAATCCTCCAATCCTTGGTACCCCACTGTCTAATATGGACAACTCTCAAATATGAATTATACTATTTTCAAGTTCTTTTAGAAGTTCATTTTCATCATTTTTTATTTTTTCTCTGTCTGCTATCAATGGTGTCCTAAAAGTTCCTTCATCAATTTCCTTAGCAAGGTTTTGGTGCAACTTAACAATAGATTGATTTATTTCATTAAGGTCTTCATTCGTTTCTTCAACAATTTGTTTTAGTCTTCCTTGTCAGGTTTCTTATTCCTTTAATCTGATTGATCATCATACACTTTCCTCTGGTGTTTCTTGCTCACTTGGTAGTCAATTTTTGTCCTTATTAGGTTGTACAAGCATTAATTGTTGGGCGTACAATCATTGATTGTTGGGAGTATACCTTAGGCTAGTTTCATGTTCCTCTTTCTCCCACTTGGTCCTTCCCTTATACCATTGTAGTATCTATTTTCTTCAATGCTCTTGTTCACTCTTCGATTGAAGATCTTGCAATATAATGTAATGATGTGCCAACAACCTTGGCAGTCAATTGAGGAGATGATCAACCTTTGGGTTGACATGCAGTATGTCCTAAACGATCGACTGAGGGATCTCTCATCTAAGAGCCTCCCTCTATACATGCTCCCTCAACGATATATCCCATAGGTTGACAAGGTCATGTGTCAAGTCATCTTCTCTTCCTCATTTGCTTGTACATGTTCTTCAATCGGATGATCCATCATGACACCATTCTACCATCGAGTGCTTTTCCCAAGTTCACTTAGGAAATGACACCAAATTTTTACTCCCTAGGATACTTATAATGTACTATGAGAGTAAACTCGATAATTCACAAAACATAGAAAAGTAAGGAATACTCATGAACACATATTGCACAAATTAATGATACTTCTTTATTGATTCATTGTAACCAAGTGTAATTACCTGTACTAGAATATAACATTAGAATGCAACAGGATGTAGTACAATGTCAAGGTTTCTAACACAATCATATTATATCCCAACTATACTACGTCAAGTACATATAGTCATTGTCGGTGGTTGAGAAACCAACCATCACGATGCTTCACACAACTAGTCACTAGTCGGGGAATTAATCTTCCCAAGACATGTACAAAAGTATATGAAATATTTAAGAACTAACTATAGCCTTAATTACTAACAAAATATGGCTGACTAATTATGCTTTCGGTCAACTACAACACTGACGCTTTTATAGGGTTGATCTGGTATCAATATTTACATTAATATTGTTATGAATAACAATAACAAGAGTTAACATGGATCACTATACAGGTAGAGAAAAAATATTAACAAAAATAAAAAGTTCATATTTATATGGTATAACAACCTATACGATACTTAAAGGAACACAACCTTATCTGATACAACATATCTCCATGATTATTAATAACAAGAATGAAAATGGATCTCACATATAATAACATTGCTCGATAGAACACAGACCTAAAATAGTCTCAATTTATCACAATAATGCTTGATAGAGCAACATATCAAAACATAGCTCAACAAAGATGAATGCCATAATAGAATCAACAATCAACATATCATAGCAATGCTCGACAAAGCAACATATCAAAAAAAATGCAATAGAACTTAGACCTAGTCAAGATCTTGAAAATAAATAAACCCATAAATTTTCCTATTATAGAATGGTTGTCAATACCTAGTATTATAGAAGTTAATAAGTACTCAATATAGATTTAATGAAGATTACTCTAAATTCAAACCCACGTAGTATAAATGATCATTTATAATGCTCAACAGACATAGACCTTTTATGGTCTTACTAATTATTTTTTTTTCTTGAGTAAACACATACTTATATGGTCTTATGAAACAAAAACAATGCTCGACTATACTTTCATTCATAAAAATATCAGACCTATGTAGTAGTTGAATGGATAATTATTAAAGCCCATATAAACCTAATCACAACAAGGTATCAATAAGGTTCTCAAATAATGACAAACTTATACAATGGCCAGTAAAAACTCAACAAAACCTTGTAGTCCCAACACTATATTATCATTATGTATATTATTGCAAATGAAAGCTAATGGAAAATCCTAGATAACACATTTCATGCATATAATTCATGCCATATCATAGAAACACTTGAACTCTTATACAATTTATAGAGACAAATACCTTTCCTTTCAAAATAATAATCTCTTCATAGATAAAAAAACATTTTTGCATATTTAACACCTTAGAAAAATAATCCAAAAACTAATACATAACAACATACCTCAAGCCTTTGGCAAGCTTCCTTCAAGACTACATAGTTTATTTCTTCTTCCCAAAACTTCCTCTCCCCATTCTACCTTCATTTCCTTTATCTCCTGAAAGCCTTCAATTTCTCCATATTTTCTACATGTTTCCATCTCTTTCCCTAGTTTTCATTCCTCATGGGGGTATCAAAAGGTCCATTTACTTCACTTAGTGTGAAGTAAATATCACTAATGCAACTCATATTCTCCCCTATGTGGAGTTTAACTACTCAATGATCTTGTCATTTAAAATCGAGGTATTATTAATCATTACTTGTATCTCCGTATTGTTGTATATATATATATATATATGTTGTGTGTGTGTGTATATATACATGGGTGAGTACAGGATCTTGATGGGCCAAACCATGCCTCTAAGTGATAATGGAAATATAGAAAAATAGAGTTAAACAACTTCACATAAAAATTTGAATAAGTTATTAACATAATTTGGAAAATATCCTAATGATGGATCACAGAGTGTGATCTAAAACGTTGATGCAAAAAAATCTCACCCAATCTAATCCAAAAATCATTGAACAAGAATTTGAATGTAGTTTGTAGGCTACTAATTTTTTTGGAAAAAAGTAAATTTATTTGGTGAAAATTTAAAATTTTAATGAAGCAGTACTATAACTTTTGAAAAATAAATAAAAATCATGTGTCATTCTGACCAACCTAACTATGAGCAAAAAAGAAAATGAATCTTTCAATATAAGTAAAGAAAACATGCTCGGATGTGACACATTTTTTTTGTAATGTTTTTGCAAGTAAATAATTGGTTATGAATTTTTTAGTAAGAATTTTTAAAAATATCAAAAATTAATTTTCTAGCTAGCCTACCTTGGTCAAAAATATATGAAATTCAATTTTTTTTCAACATATAGTTTGTGAAGCATAGAGTGTGACACATCTTTTAGAGTAAAAAAATATGAAATCGTTTGAAATTTATGGATGTTTTTCTATCAACCTATCAATCAGGACTTCAAACATAGTTCATGTACAAAATCAATAATAATTATCTACTCAATTCAAAATAAATCATATCTTATATTGGTAGAATGTTGAAAATTCTTGAATAAACCCTTTTCATTTCATTAAATTTGGATTAAAAAAATTGTGACCACGAAGGGTGAACTCTTGAAAAGAGGATGAAACCTCTAAACATGTTGGAACAATTGATCTTTTAGGATAGATACTCCCAAGCCTAATTTGAAAGCTTTCTCAAAGAAAAAAAAGGAGAGATAAAAATTATGTCAAAAAAATGGATATATGTTACCTAAAGTCCCTTTTATTAATTTATGTCTTCAAAACAGATATCCATTTTGACAAACAAAACCAATATTTGTTACCTAAAATCCCAAAAATCCCTCTTTGGTAAAATGGGCATAGCCTTTACATTTATAACAAAAATTTTGATTTTTATAAGCATTAGAAAGGTGATTCAAATATCTACACAATGGACTAGGTAGTGTTTCTAGATTATACACAAAAATAATAATTATAAACATTTGAACTTCATCCTTTATTTTTGAAACATCAAATGCTCACAACTTTCATATATTAAGTCCCTTTTTCATGATTTTTTTAACAAGCACCTCAAAATACTTGAAACATTAGAGTAATCAATAATGAAATATTTAGAATTTTTGTAGTAAGAAGAGAAAAAAATTCATTGATCATCATCTCTCTCTCTCTCTCTCTCTCTCTCTCTCTCTCTCTCTCTCTCTCTCTCTCTCTCTCTCTCTCCCTCATTGGAAAGGTGATCCAAATATCTACACAATGGAGTAGGTAGTGTTTCTATATTATACACAAAAAAATAATTATAATCATTTGAACTTCATCCTTTATTTTGAAACATCAAATGCTCACAAATTTTGTATATGAAGTCCATTTTTCATTATTTTTTTGTAACAAGCATGTCAAAATACTTGAAATGTTAGAGTAATAAATAATGAAATATTTAGATTTTTGTAGTAAGAAGAGAAACAAAATTCATAAATCATCATATCTCTCTATCCCTTTCTCTACCTCTCTCTATTTCACTCTCTCTTCCCCCCAGCTCTAGACCTCTCTCTCTCCCTCTCTCTCTCCCTCTCTCCCTCATTAGAAAGGTGATTCAAATATGTACAAAATGGACTAGGTAGTTTTTCTAGAT
This sequence comes from Sequoia sempervirens, assembly GCA_007258455.2. Lineage (NCBI taxonomy): Eukaryota > Viridiplantae > Streptophyta > Pinopsida > Cupressales > Cupressaceae > Sequoia > Sequoia sempervirens. The sequence goes on from VDFB02270651.1 coordinate 113,528,966, forward strand.
TATACACAAAAAAAAAAGTTATACACATTTGAACTTCATCCTTTATTTTGAAAGATCAAATGCTCACAAATTTTGTATATGAAGTCCCTTTTTCATGATTTTTTTGTAACAAGCATCTCAAAATACTTGAAATGTTAGAGTAATCAATAATAAGATATTTATATTTTTTGTAGGAAGAAGAGAAAAAAATCATAAATCATCATCTCTCTCTCTCTCTCTCTCTCTCTCTCTCTCTCTCTCTCTCTCTCTCTCTCTCTCTCTCTCTCTCTCTCTCTCCCTCCCTCCCTCCTTGAGCTCTCCTCGACATCTAGACCTATCTATCTAACTCTCCCTCCCTCCCTCCTTCCCTCTCTCTTTCTCTCTACCTCTCCCTTCCTCCCTCCTTCCCTCTTCTCTCAATCTCGGCTCTCTCTCCCTATCCCTCTAGCTATCTCTCTATACCTACATCTCCCTCCTTCCCTACCTATATCTATCTATATATCTCTCTCCCAAGCTCTAGACCTATCTCTCTACATCTCCCTCCATTTCCTTTCTTTGTCCCTCTTTAGATATCTTTGTATTTTAGTAAATCCAATCAATCCTATACAACCTAGTCTTCTTTATTTTGTTTCTTATTCATATTAGGGTTTCTTAGATCTATAATTTTATGATATTTACAATTCAATTTTATATTTAAAAATATTTGCATGATCAAATTCTTCATTGATTTTATATTGTGAAATCAATTTTACTTTCCCTACCCATCCTTAGTAACCACATTAGGGTTTTATTTTCACATTTAATACATCATTGATATTTCTACTTTTTCAATATAAAATGTACCTTTTGGATTTAATTTTCCTCTCTCCCTCTCCACCTCTCCCTCTTTATATATTTATCTATTTCTCCCTCCCCACTCTCTCTCTCCCTCTCTCCCTTTCCCTCTATATCTATCTCTCTCCCTTTCTCTTCCCCCTCTATCTTTACCAAGTCATATTTATCTCTAGATATCTCTCCCTATCTCTATCCCTCCTCTCTCCATCTCTTCTTATCACTCTTGCTTTCTATAGATCTCCATTTATCCTCTCTCCTTTTCCTATTTTTCTCTATCCCTCTCCCTCTATTTATATATATCTTTATCCCTCTCTATCTCTATCTACATATCTTACTATCACTCATACACACAATCCTTATTTATCCCTCCATATCTCTATCTCTCTATCTCTAAACATCTCTCCATATTTCTATCCCTATCTCTCTCTCTCTCCCTATCACTCCCTCTTTCTATATTTCTCTACTTATCTCACTTATATTTATTACTCTCCCTCCTCTCATTATATATATATATATCACTCATACACACACATATACTACCTATTTATAAACCCCTCCTAACAATAGAAGTAGGAGGGGAAATCCCCTCGACACCCCTAATCAAGAAATAAGCTCCAAATATAGCTTTAAAAAAACTTTGAATCGGGAAGATAATAAATCTCCATTACCAACAAGGAGAGAGATAGAGAGGAAAATAGAGATAGAGATTGAGATGGATATGGAGATAGAGAGGGAGAGAAGGAGAGGGAGAGATAAATAAAGAGAGGAGAGAGGGATGGAGAGATATGGAATATATAAATATATAAAGAGAGAGGGAATGAGAGAAGGAGATATGAAGAGATAAAAAGATAAAGATAGAGATAGGGAGAGATATAGGGGTAAAGAGAGATGGAGAGATAAGGAAATATATATAAAGGGGGGAAATATAGAAGGAGAGATAAGGAGAGATAGAGAGGAATATAGAGATACAGATATAAAGGTCTAGGGAGAGAGGGGGAAAGAGAGGGATGGATTAAAAGAGGAAGACATATATGGAGATAGAAAGGTAGAGGGAAGATAGTGGGAGAGGGAGAGAATAGATATAGATATAGATATAGATATAGATATATAGAGAGTTAAAGGGAGAGATAAATATATAGAGAGATAGGGAGTTAGGAATAGAGAGGGAGATACATAGAGAAGAGATAGAGATATGAGGAAGATGGAGAGAGATAGAGAGATATAGATGATGAGATAAAGTGATGGAGAGAGAAATATAGAGGGAGAGGGAGAGAAAAAGAGGGAGAGATATAGAGATATAGAGTGGGGAGATAGAGGATGGAGGGAGAGAGGTGGATAGATAGAGAGATAGAGGTAGAGAAAGAGAGAGAGATAGGTAGAGAGGTAGAGAGGTAGAGAAAATATAAGAGGGGGTAGATAGATCAATATATAGAAGGAGAGGGAGAGATGGATAGATATTGATAGAGGGAGATATAGGGAGATATGGAGAGATATAGAGAGATAGGGAGATAGAGGTGGAGAAATATATGGATAAAAGGGGATAGAGAGATAAAGAATGAATAAGAGATAGAGGTATAGATAATGATATATAGATAGAGATAAAGAGGGAGAAAGGGAGAATTGTAGATAGAGGGGAAAGAATGAGAGATAAAGGAGGTGATAGAGGCAAGTAATAGAGAGAGGTATAGAGAGAGAGAGAGAGATGGAGAGAAGGGTCAATATAGAGAGATAAATATAAGAAGGGAGAAATAGTGAGTGTGTGTATGAGTGGGAGAGATATGAAGATAACCTGGTAGAGAGGAAGATTATATAAATAGATAGGAGGGAGAGGGAGGGAGAGAAAAAGATAAGAGAGATAAGTAGAGAGATATAGAAAGAGGAAGTGATAGGAATAGAGGGACAGAGGGAGAGAGATAAAAATAGGGAGAGATATGTAGAGATGTATTGTTGGTGTTTAAATTCGCACCTCTAGAATGTGAATTTGAAACGGAAAGCTCTGCACAGATATATTGCTCATAAAATTAGGAGGGGAAGCTCCCTCTTGCTGATGTTGCAAAAGAAAGTACACTAAAACTAAGTTGCCTATCTTTTTTATCAGCTAAGAGCACAAGGTTTATAAAACTCAAGCGTCGTAGCTGAGATTTTCTGATTTAGATTTTCAACTATGAATAACCTACGTTAATGATGTTTCTATTTTCTCAAGTAAACACAAAGCAAGATAAATAGAAATGGATGAAGTATGATTCTTTGACATAATACTTAAATAAACTCTCCTTCCAACACACATCTACTTACTTTCAATGCAAGTTGAAATTAAAGATCATATAAGCATAACGCAAATAATGGAAATCTGAGACATTATATCAGGGTGAAATAGGCTCAAGACTTTATTTCTCAAACTTTTGGAACAAAGATTACACTAAACACATGCATGGAACAAGAACTTGCAACTAAAGAGGCTTGCAAACTTGTTCTTACACAAAGTGAACAAAAACTACAACAACTTGTTGGCTAAAAGAGACTCAGCAATTTGCTATCATAACACAATTGAATAACACTGAATAACAATAGAAGGCACTATAGGCTCAGTGTTTTGTTATCACAAGCATGGTTAAAGAAAACAATGAGCAAACGCTATTATTTATAGACAAGCAAGAGGTAGGGAACCTTACAATCTCCTTGCTTTTACAACTAAGGCTTGCTCAGCAAGCAAGCTTTATTTCTAAATCTAAAAGAACATAACATCTAACCACCTAAGAAAGTAGGAAAAGTAGGAAATGCCAACTATTACATTTTATCTTCTTTTTGTTCTTCAAAGAATGGATAAGAATTGTTCCAAGAATAGAAAGAAAGCGGAAAGAAATGTTCTAGAAGAAAGTTGTTTTAATTCATCTTTGGAGATCTTTGTTGTCCTAATAAGATAACTCATCTATGGGTATTTTGGGAAACTAAATCCACCAAAAGCTAGAAACTACTACTTTATTAGGTGTGTTGATACTATCTAAGGCAATATTACAATTCTCCAAGATCTCCTTGCCTTTTGTAATAAAAATTAAAGAATCTTTCACTTCTTCAACTGCTTTATGAGTTATGTTCTTGAAAAACATCGCTGCCCCAAAAGATGACTCACTAATTGATAACTCGGCGGCTCTGCAACTTTATGCTTCTAACACTTCTCTTGATTTCCAATGGAAGAGTATTGCACAACTCTTTTCCGATACCTTCCCTTTTTCTCAAATCACACCTTTTTAGGCTTTTTAGTTGAGATGATGATGTTTAAAGCACTTCTCAACATCATTCGGCCTATGGCTACGAGATACAATACTTGTCTGGTTCTTAATCACATGGGAGAGTACTGCATGCTAAAAACCTTAAAGATTCATTGTAAACTTGCCTAGGTTTAGACAAGTTTTGAGCAACTTACTATTTTTAGAATGTTGGTTTTTCTTCTTCAAACAGACAAATTTTTTGGTATTTTTCTGAGATATGGGTTTTGCTCAAAATTTTGTTGCAAGACAACCCAGATCACCCGTTTTTGAAAAATTTGAGTGTAGACTGAAAAAGCGACAAACCCTAATTTCTTCATTTTTTCACGAAAAAGGTTGGCACCTGGGTTTTGTTCGGAATTAGATATGGAATGAACCCAGTTTATCAGATTTGAAAAATACTGAGGGCTAATTGAAAAAGAAGCAAACCCCAAAATCTGAAGTTTTCTTGAAAAAAAAAAGTTGTGATATGGGTTTTCTTCAGAAGATCGTTTCAAGAGGACCAGATGATCAAAATTTGAAAACTTTGATGATTTCACTGACATGCAAGGAAAAATAGTTGTTGCAACTTGATAAATTTCCTCAAAAATTCTTCAGAAAGATGAGATGAAATGACCTAGATGCCTAAAAAATGAAATCCTTGACCTTCTTCAAAAATTTGATGTTTTGGATGAAAAAAGCATGAAAAAGCAAGGTCTTATGTTGCTGGTCTGAAAATTAATGGAGAACTTCTTGAAAATCAGCAACCTTGAACTCTTGAATCTTGAAATAAAAACTTCAAAGTTGTTTCTCCTCTTCAACTTGGATGCCACCTGCAAGAATAATGAAATTTGAATGATAAAAGCCTCTTAAATAATCTCTAGGCTTGAGAAAACCATGCTTTATTTTTTCTTTTATCTTCAAAAGCCTAAAATCAACCTATTCATTGAACTTGGACATCCATCTTTCATCTTGCAATTTTGAAATTTTGAAAATTTGACTAAGGCAAGACAACTTGGGTGCCCTTCTTGGCTAGAGGCACCAATTTCTCCCAAACTTAACCATTTTTTAGAGTTTTTCAACTTTTCTCAATTTTGAAGCCCTACTTTGATCTTAATCTCTACCTTCCAGATTGATCCAATGGATGAGTTGAATTTCTCATCGTGAAGCCTGACTAATTCTAAGAAGATCATCCTGGAGGTAGCTTCAACTAAAAACTTCATTTGATCCTTCAAAATCATGAGTGCCCCTCTCCTTTTGGGGCACCCAACCTTCATAGTGTTAGCCATTTTTGTGTCTTCATTTTCTCCATTTCCCTTTGATCTTCTAATGAAATCTCAATTCTGGGAGCTATATTGATCAAATCGGCTGGTTGATTGCTTCGTTGTATAGCTTGGCTAAATTTGATGAGGTGATCTTGGACACTATAACTGCAAATACTGTCATATCAGGCTTCAAAACCTTGGGTTCCTATCCTCTCCAAGGGCACCCATCTCAACCAGACTTAACCATTTTTCATGTTTCTTCATCAACTCCTCTCCTTTATATGATCTTGTCATTTTGGATGATCTAGAGCTCAGATGGATTGACGATTGGACTCATTACGGAGCTAAGAAGATTCTAAGAGGGGTCTTTTGGGAACTACATCCCCTGAAAGTTGAATCTAACACAACAAAAGCTTGGGTGCCCCTAGTAAGTTAGGGTGCCCAACTTCACCAGAGTTAGAATATTTTCCATAAATTTCACCTTTGCTTTTGACTTTGACATTTAGCTCTTATTTTTCCCTTTGTTTTGCCTCCTGCATCTGATGACTGCCAACTCTGATTGACTTGTTGATGGTTTCTTTGGAAAGCTTGTTCGACTCTGAAGAAGACATGCTGGAAGCTCCTTTGGAAAATTTGTCTATTAAGGCCCTTAAAAACTTGGGTGCCTTTCTCCTTCAGGGGCACCCAACTCCTCCAAACTTAGAATATTTTCATCTTCAAACTTGAAATTTCATTTCATACCTTCAACTCGATCTGTATTTTCCAGAGATTGACAAGTCAGATGATCTGATGAAGACATCCATAGCAAAGCTGACTGAATTCTGAAGAGATTGAGCTCCTCTGCAAACCCTAATTGTTGACTTTGACCTTTCAAAAGGTAGGGTGCCCCTGGGCACCTAGGGCACTGAAATTTCCCATACTTAGAAAATTTTCAGTGATGTCCATGATTTGCATTTTGTCTTATGGTTGAAACCTCCCTCTTCGATCTCAAATTTTAGGTGACTGGATGATCTGATGATTGTATTGTTGGACTCACTGCGAAACTGGGGGGAATTTGAACAACTTTTCCTGGAAGCATGAACCCTGATTTCATCATCTGATGCCCTAAAAAGTTGGGCGCCTTTCTCCTTCTAGGGTGCCCATGCCTTCATCCTTCATTCTTCGTGCATGTTCATCATTTCTCATCTTTTGTTTAGTACTTGAATATTTGAATTTGACACCTGGCAGCTAACTGACCTCCATTGATGATTTTGAAGCTCCCGAAATGCTTTCTGAAATTGAAAAAATAGAATAGACCCACTAGGGAAAAACTGGTCATTTTGTGATTTTGATTGCTCCAACCTGATGAGGAAGTATTTTCAACCAATCAAAATTGATTTGAACCCTAATAGACCAACTTTCTATTTTTAGAAATTTTATATTTTTAAATTTTTTTACCAATATCTGTTTCGAAAGAAACCTAGAAAAACCTAAAAAAGTTACTATTTTTAGAAAGTTTCTAAAAATAGCAATTTTCCTAAAAAGTAGGGATGAAAAATTGAGATCTGGGTTTTGTAGAGTAGGTCACTCTGAGCAGACCCAAATTGTTAGATTTTGGAAATTTCAAGTTTTAAACCCTCATGCAAGACATGCACACCCAAATTTTGACCTTTTTTTGAAAATTTGACAAGATTTTTACTCATTTCTTCAAAATACCTAAGTGTAGCAAAAATTTTAATTTGGGGTACAACATGTATATAACTTGTGCAAGATAGAGGGGAAGAGAAAGGGAGAGAGCTAGGTAGAGAGAGAGAGAGAGAGGAGAGAGATATAGATAGAGGTAGAGTAAGGGAAAGTGATAGAGATAGGTAGAGAGGGAGAGAGAAGGAGAGGGGGAGAGAGGGAGAGATAGCTAAATAGATAGATGGATAGAGGGAAAGAGGGACATGTTATCCTAGGTTAACTTAGGTAAAGGTGTGCATAAGATCAAAGACAACAAGGAGGCTTTCTATGATGATTTATTTAACTTTTTGCTTTCCGTACTACAAAAAAAAAAAAAAAATCATTATTTATTATTTTTTTAATGTTTCAAGTGTTTTAGGATGATCATTGCAAAAAAATCATAAAAAAAGGACTTTGTATCCAAGAGTTAAGAGCATTTATTTTTTTTTAAATGGAGAAACTTCAAATCATTATAATTAATCTTTGGTGCATAATCTATCAACATTATCATAACCATTGTGTATATATCTGAATCGCCTTTCCAACATCAGTAAAAAATCAAATTTTTAATAAGTAACATAAAAGTTATGTGCATTTTACTAAAGTATGATTTTTGGACTTTTCAAAATGGGTATTTATTTTGCTTTCAAACTGGATATTTCATTTTGAAAATATAAAACTGATGAAAATTTTGAACAAAGGTTGTGTTGTAGTAAGAGGATTGATGTCAAAGGATTTCATTGTGTCAAAGGTGTAATGCTAAGTAGTGCATGAATTATCAATATATTCCCCTACCATATCATTCTAAGTTGCAGAGATTTGCAGAAATATATGTTACCAAAAGTATGATGCATGTTAGAAGTTCAGTATGGTTGCATACCTATTTGTGTTGGTGATTGTACTATCATATCAATCATATCACTAAATCAAGAAATATACAAAATTAGCTATATTGAGGTGTTTCAAAAGATGGTGTGATTGTTGTATGCTTGCAATATGATGCATGTATTTATTCACTATGATAGTGGTGGTCTAAAAGATTGTACTAGAATGTTTCAACTAAATATTTATCAGGTTCAGTGTTTCTTAGGTCTCCCTTCTAGAGGCGTTGTTTTCTTTGCAATTTGAGAGGAGCATATGTCTTCACATATTCTATCATATTCTAGAGTTTCTAGAGGATATGTTAAGCTTACAAAAATATTGAAGTGATGGAAGGTTCTTTGTGTCTATTTTTCAACCTATTGGTGTTTGAGGCCTGTGTGGTAATGGCTAGTAGCATGCATAATTCAAATCTTGTGTGTGGTGTCATGATAGGACCTAGTCAAGGTTCTTATGGTAGCACATGACATCATGTTCTTTTGGTAACAACAAGATTTGATTTCGGACCGACTTGTTACATGTTTCATGTAATTTGAATTTAGGTCAACTTTATGTCATCCTGGCTATTTGTGGATCCCTAGCCGACATAGAAGAGTTTTGATACAATGTTATGTAAATATTTCTCTGTTGTACAGATGCATAAAGTAAAGTATAATTAATTACATTGATGTGAAGAAAAGTTGGTCGTAGGTTTAAATTTAAGAGAAGGTCATTTCAGTGTGTGTTCTAGTATCAAAAGATCATATGTAGTGTGGAAGAGTTTCAATTGTAACTCTGGCATGTCTATGATATATATTCAGCCATATAGAAGATATGAAAGATTTATCAATGTAATCTGGTAGGACTGGTGTTCTACCTCTTGTATTCTATTGGGGATTGGTGTCTCCATTAGGTTGGTGCCTACAAATATAATTGGGGATTGATGTCTCTAGTAGGTTGGTTCCTATGTTATGTTGTTAATTTCCTCATTACATTTCTACTTTGTGAGGCTGGATTTGGACAGTAGATCCAAGAAGCTATTCCCATCATGGTTTTTCCCATCTTGGGTTTCCATGTATATCTGGTGTTCAATTGTGTGAATGTGTGCTCATTTCTTTATTAGTAGTAGTGAATATTCAAGTTGTATGATTTGATATTGAGTTGAATTTAAGAGTTTTGAATTGATTAGATCTACTGATTCAACCCCCCCTCAATAGATTGTGTGCCCTTCAATTGGTATAAGAGTGAGGTTCCTTTGAAGAAATACTAATAGCTTAAGGTAGTTTCGGGATGGCACACTCAATTGTTGAAGAAGGATTCTTTACAAGTAAAGCACCACTCTTTAATGGATCCAATTTTGCATTCTGGAAAGTTAGGATGGATTCCTACTTGATGGCTCTAGGACTTGATATTTGGATGTCGGTTATAGAGGGATATGAGATTCCTGGAAACCCTCCTAGGGATCAAGTTGGAAAGAAGGCTTGTGAAACTAATGCTAAGGAAAGGAATGTTATTTTATGTGGATTAACTAACTCTGAATTTGTGAAAGTGATGCAATGCAAAATAGCGAATGAAATATGGGGAAAATTGCATACCATCTATGAAGGTATTAATTGTTAGAATGCTACATTACAACTGTAAATGTTAACAAAAATATAATTTCTTCTATTTTTTCTTTTGTTCAATACATTTTCATATATATAGGATTTTCATATCCTATATTATAGGAAACTTCCTATAAAATCTCCCTTACATAGATAACTATATGACTAACAAATAAACAAAATCCTAAATATATGAGTTAAAACAACTCATAATACAAAAAAAAACTCACTATAATATATTATTAAGTCATTTCTCAACAAATTAATATTAACATATATAACTCTATTTTATCAAACACCCATGTGAACACTAGTTCCTAACACCCCCCTTAGTGTGAACATGGGGAGAAAGAACATCACACAAGTTGGAAATAGAATCGTATGCCTATACATACTTTAGGTTTGCATACTATTATCTAGATCTTGATGTACATGATCACCTACATACGAGAACTTATCCCACTTTCACTTCCAGTAAATTCATCACTGGCCAACCACACTATTGAGGATGGTTTTACTCACAGTAAACATGTCGAATAAAATCTCCATAGACAAGACAATGAAAATTCTATCCTTCTTGAAAGATATGGAACAAAGACAACCTAAAGGTAAATTTTGTATTCACAGGAAAAACATTGGCTTTCATTCAATCCCAAGTCTCCAATAACCAGGTCATGGTTGCACTAGGGTCGCTCTCGGGTAATGATGTGGCATTTTTTGTTAATCTCAAGGGACTACAATTATTTCCAGCTTTGTTAAGAATTGTAAACATTTCACATAAAATTTATCCGCATTCATCAAATAACATCATGAAATCAAAAGATTCAACATAATATTTCATGAACATCACAAATTATTTGCTATCACTTAAGTAGATTTAGCATTAAGCATTCATCAATTTTATGAAAAATAAAAGATTTTCAACAAAATTCTCTCCGTTCATTTATATTCTTTCTTTTTTTTTGGAACATTTTCAAAATATTTTAAAACATCTATTTTAAAACAAAGTATAAAAAATACTAAAAATTGAAATTTTCTCCTGGTTATTCTCCATGGATGTCCCAAAGAATTAATCAAAACAGAGCAAACCACTTTATATTTCACCAGATTGCTTCAAATCTACATATAAAATGGTGCAAGCTTTTAAAGAGAGGGTTTCGTTTATGTAAACCGATTAGGTTTTGTATGCACCCTTAAATGGCACAACATATAGTCTTATTTGGCTGAACTTACAAAACCAACTATAAAAGATACTGAGATAGGTAGCTATCCATAAAGCTCTAATATCAATTAATGTCTATGTGCATACAAATTTTTACATCAGAATGGTTCAAAAAATAGGAAAATATAACAAAACTTAAAAAAAATTATGCTTCTTCGACATCCACAAATTTTGAACTTAAAATAAAAATGTGGGAGGAAGTGGCCTTTTATAGAAACAAGGCCCCAAAAGTTCAACTTAAAAAAGTCTTCAAAGAAACAGAAACAACATATTAAAGTGTGACACATGGCATATGCCAATTGTCATCAAGAACATTCTAGAATACTCAAGGCTTTGACTTCATCCGCAACAACACTTTTCTTCATACTTCAACATGAACATTTTAAGTTGCTCAAAACTACCAACTTCCTTCCAAAATACCAGAATGATGAACATCTACCAGGACTAGGATCAACCTACAAATTTAAAATTGAAACCAAAATAAACTTCATCATATTTCCAGTATCCGGTATCCGGTTCTTTCCTTTTTGCTTAGGACTCAGGTTTTGGGACTCTTCCTTCTTTCTTCAGCTGATATTCTCATAAAGCTCTTAATATTTGATGCATGCACTCTTTTTAAATCCTTTGTATTTCTCTCCATGTGAGCTTGAACCTAATATATTCTTCAGTTACTCAAAGTATGAGATCATTTTTATGTGCTTTATTTGCTTCATACTTAGCTATAACATTTATGCATTGTACTATTTTGTCAAGGACCTCTTGTGTCGACAATTGAATAGGATCTCTATTTATCCTTTCTATCCATTCTTTCAAAGCTTTTTCTTGCTTTCCTTCATGTCCTAATGTTTGGGATTGAAATCTTGACGTGTCAATATTTCAATAAATTCTTGATTTTCACTAATCAATCCTCTGCACTCAACGGTGACTCTTTCAAATCCTTCAATACATTATATTAACATGTCACCTTCTTGTTTTAGTTGTTTCTTCCACTTTCTTAGCAATGAAATTTCATGTCCTGATATTACATTATTATGTATTAACTCTTGGATATATGTCTTCATGATAATTTCAATGTTTCACCTTTCATCAATGACCTGCTCCTAGCGAAATATGCATTCATCTTCAAATCTTTTCAATTTATCTGAATGATGGCATGCTTCCTTGTACTTTATTATTACATATGTAATAAATTCTTCTCCTTGCTTTACCTAGTATTCAATCCATTCTTCAAACATATTCATTTTATGATGAACTACAACAATTGCATCCACTTGTTCTTGTGACATCAACGCCGGATGTTGGGGCAGTTCAGCTTGTTCTTGACTAGATAAAGTTAATGACTTAATAAAGTGTTCCAAGGTAGCAACCTGTTCTTTTAATTCTATTTTCTTATGTTTATATTTTTGTACTCTGTCAATACTAGCATTTAAGTTTACTTTCATTTCCTCTAATTCTTGTTGCCAAGATGAGTGTCCAAGATTAATACTTGTGATCTTATACTCCTTAGGCGTTATCTCATGTCTGTCCTTGTGATTTGTTCAAGTGGCTATCTAAATAGTTCTATTGCCATCTGTATTCCTCTGTATGACATGCTTTGTCTTTGCTCTACACCTAGGTTTAGGATTACTTCTTGTATAAAATTATTAAGATTTAGAGGTAGTACTTCCACTTCCATTGGAGAAGCTAATTCCCTAATTAACCAATAGAGTGTATCATCATCTTGTTGTACCTCTATAACATCTCATTGTTTACCACTTGTTTTAGGAACTTCTTCTCTTTGGTTTTCTACATTTTTTGAAATGGGAGTTTCCTTAGTAATATCTAGCATAGACTCAGGATTGGTAGGATTTGACACTGCCTCCTCTATTTGGAGACTTATATTTTCCTGTCTATCCAAATTTTCCATTTCATCTCTCTGAACATTAGCTTCTTCATCCACTACTACACCAGGATTCTCTCTATTTTCACTTCCATCTACTGTAAACTATGTAGCTTCTTCTTCTATAATTTCAATTTCAATTTCAGTTTCAGCATGGCCTTTCTCTGATTCTTTGAAGACCTACGAATTTTCATTAACATTTTGCACATTCCCAAATTAAGGCTAGGAATCAATAGTATCTTCAACAATTCTGTCATCAATAGTATTTTTCTCTATAGTCTCCCCTGCTTCCATTTCAAGTATGCCAGATTTTCCTGCCTCTAAGGTGAGCGTTCCTTGAATAAACTCTTCTTCTTCAACATTTATGAGGTTAGAGCTTGTATCTTGAATTTCTTCTATCACTGGGTGTACCATGGGTTTGTCTTTAGACTTCTTTTCTTTCACTTTCTCCCACATAGCACCCCATTTTTCCATATGTTCTTTAATTCTTGCTTCATCTTCTTCAAAAAGTTCCTCTAGAACTATAAGAGTCCCTCCCAGTGCTTGTTTCATACTAGCCATATTAACAGAAGGGGGAGAGGTAAATAATGTTGCAGCCCTTTGAGATGTAGACTTGGTTTGTGCACCAACATTTTCTATTGCTCATGTTCCTTCATCAATAATTACTCTTGTTCTGGGTTTAGTCGTGGCGGAAGATGCAACTTTAGTTTTTACTTTTAATTTATCCTTACCTGTATCTACATCTTTTTGTTTGTCAGATGGTTTTATGGGAACTTCTTGTCTTGTAGTTTCAAGGGTTCTTTCTTCAATCCTAACACCTGGAGTAGCCTTACTAGTCTTTCTTTTCTTCTTGGTAGGCTCTCCACTTTCAAAAGCAGTTTCATCTCTTTGTTTCCTTCTTTTATCTTTTGTGAAGATAGGTTCAATTCCTCTTTCTCTTAAACCTTTTCAAAAATCATTAATCTAGTGTTGAGTATACCTTAAAACTGGTCTAGTAAATTCATCAATTGATGTCAAATCTTCATCATCAACACTTGGGTTTGGAATGGGTTCATCATATACCCTGTCATCATTGTAAATTTGGTTCAACACCTGACCATCATCTTCTTCTAATTGGTACGGGATGTCATAAAGCTTGAGCATTCGAGAAAATCTTAAAGTCATTCTTCCATACTTTCTTCTTCTTACCATGTGCTTGTCTTCACAGTTAAGCCAATAATCTTCTAAATGAGGCACATGAGCACAAAAACTAGCTATATTTTTAGAAATATTTCCTTCAATATCATAATACACTCTCTAAAGAAGGAATTCTTCAAAATGTTAGGTCCTCAGTTCTTCTTCACACAAATCAGTCACTCTAATTGCAATGCACTTATAATTTCCTATTGTAATGGGAAATTTGAAAGAAGCCTTTTTACGAGCATGGCTATAAAGAGCCTAAAATGGTTTTAACTATCTCACTAATTCCAATAAAATAATTTTACCTATAGGATACCTAGGCAACATGAATGGGTGTCCATTAAATCCCTCCACTCTAATGTAGGAGTAAGTTGTAGGAGTAACTTGGGAACTATATGTACCAACCTCCCATAGGCTGAATGACACTTTGTGCTTCCAAGGATAATCTCTTAGCTTTATCACCTTCCATTGTTCTCACCAATTTCATAGAGAACAAATCATTCACTTTTTTGTAATCATCTTTGTACCCGTGGATGGTGATCTAGGGTAGATGGGCATATATCAAACTATTGTTGACTTTTGTGCCTAGGGTACCAATTTGTTTCAACCCTTGTTTACTGGCTCTCATAGCATAGGAGTAAATGGCATATGATGGCATGTAGAAGCATCTAGTTTTGGGGAATGTAGTAATCTATTCATGTAGTCTGTCGCTTATTAATTTTCCCCAATGCAGCTCCACAGGACCCTCCATCATGCGAGATATTATCACAAACATCTAGGGTTTGAATTTGCTTGCATCTCTTAAATCAGCTACTCTGCTTAGCAAAGTTATAATGTCTTGCATTTCTTTTTTAAACATAGACCTCTAAATTACCTTGGTTTGTTGTGTAATTGGTTGTTGGCACCACTGCGTGCTCATAATTTCTCTATTACGCTCGTCAGTGCTCTGATAGGCCTTGGTCTTGGTCTTCAAGTCAACATTGAACATCTATGTGTAAATGGGGAGACCAAATGTGTATATGATTCCTTTCTAAGACAAGTCTGCATAAACTCTCCCTTCTTTCTCAACAAACCTCTTAGCTAAGTTATAATGGTTTAAACATTGCATAACTAATTCAGGAGCTTCCATTGCTAGCGAAAACCCTCCTACAAGAAGTAATTTTTTTGCCATAACACTCTTAGTATATTGGGAAGCATTCTCTTGTAATAGCCATGAGCGAATTTCAATGTCAGAAGACCATCCCATGTGGGTATTTGTAACCACTACGTTGATGGGTACTGCTTGTGAATTGCAATACTTGAATTCATCTTCTGCCCTTGTGTCAGAAGTACTCATTTTGTATACAATGTGCTCTACAATTTTCAGAATATGTGTCTTGTGTGTGAGTTAGGGTTAGATTCAACCAAAACTTATGTTTCATAGATTTTTCAATTCATTTTCTATTAAATTCAATAATTCAGAGAATAATTAACATTTCAATTTTAGAATGGGAAATACCATTATCAATATTTTTTATCTTGAGAAACTCTTAACAAAGTATCAATTATTCAGAACATACCTGGTTCTGGTTATTAATGGTGATTCTTCATAATGCAACTTCAAAACCCTTAGGAGCTGTGTTTTAGTTTCTTGAAATTTTACCTCTTTTTGTGTGCCAATGTTGTTTCGTTAGTTCAATATCCTTGGCAAATTTGCAATATGACGCGAAGTGGAGTATTGAAAAAGTAATTGCATGATTGAGGTGATTCCAAGTACATAGGTAGTTTGCCACCTTCATTAATTACCCATTATTTCACATTAATTCCTAGAATAAAGGTGCAATCATTATGGATTATGGTCCAAATCATGAACACCTAGATTTCTGCGTTGGCTCATTATTTTAGAAGAAAGACGACGCAGTGATTATACATGGCAATCAAATGTCACTCTAGTTCTTTGCAAGTTATATGTTATTAAAGATATATAATTGATTACTAATCCCCAAGATTAAAGCTTTTTGATATTGTTTCTAAAAGGACCAAACAACACCGAGATCTGGGAAATACCTTTTGAGAAAAAGAAAACCAGAATGAAATGAAAGACAGGAAATAGAGTCTAAAAGCTAAATTTAACACAATTTTAAAGTAGACTCTCTAGTTTCTGACTTTTAGAAAGAAACAATAAAATACCAAACTCCGATAAGAAAGGAAATTATTGGGATTAAAATTTTGATCAATGATATACCATGTGGAGCTAGAATCTTGTGAAGATACAATTTCTTTTGGCTCAAACGTAGGACTCTAGGATTGTAATTTATGGTAATAGACTAAACATTAAGAGAATATCGAAACACAAAAACTAGGAAACAAAAAGGCCAAGTGAAAATGAAAGAGGCAATTAGCGACTGACCAAGCATCAAAACAACGCCTAAATGAACAAAAACAAAACAAAAAGAAAGGAAGAGAAAAGGAGAAGAGGGGGTCCACATTTTTCCAAAGGGAAAAATGGGGCATGTTGTGAGACCACACAACACACACTTCCAAGAAGTTGGACAGTTAAAGGATCTTTGTATCCATCTGCTCTCAAATACAATTTTTTACAATATCTATGATGTTGATAATCTCGTCCTTGCAAAATTTAACACTTTCAATTACAATAATCCCAACTCTTGTGGCTCGTGATCTTGACTTAAATTAAAGGCACCTCTCATCATTCTTTCATGGTTTTCACATAGGTTTACCACAAACCTGGACATGAACAAGAAAACACTCATCTATTCACCTCACATGGTTTTCTAGATTACCACTAACCATTTCAAGATCCATGAACTGCATTACACTAGTGCTTTTGTTCAATGTAATATTTTACACTAGGAGGTTACATAAGGAAATAACTCAGAAAAAATAATAAAAATGAAAGGAAATACCAGTAATACAAAAGGCAACCTCATTGTTAGTGGCTAATGAGAGGCACTATTGTCCTCCAACCTCCCATCCCTCCATCCTCCAAGATATTTTCTACTTAGCAAATTTGACTTTGAAGCTCAGTTTCAAAATGCCTCCCACAAGATGGATGTCGCATACAAGCAATAGTGCATCCATTTACAATTGAGGCAATTTATTTAACAAAAATTTTAACACTTTTGTATAATACTTTTAATATATTGACACCATTAAATGAATAATTGATTCTATAAAACCAATAATTAATACTACCTCTTCCTTGTCTTGATTCTTTATGTTATTGCAAATGTGAAGGAAGTTGTTGTAGATCTACACCACTATAATAATCCTATACAATTTGCACATCCAAAAGAGTTGAAGTTCTTCTTTTGCATATCCCAGTACATGCATTCATAAATAAAACTCTAAAAAAGTTGTGATTAATTTCAAGTCTGAATTTCCCTTCTTCTAAGAAAATCAATGCAGGACGCTGCAAGGACGTGGCAACTAGATTTGCAACAAGAAAGTGTTAAGCAATGGCCACAATATTAAAACATAAGAAATCAAACATGTGTAAATCATGATCTAATGGAAGAAGCTAGAATCAGTGAATAAGAATTGATTAAGCACACAAATAATATAATATTTTCTCTAAAATATTTCACCTACTAAAATTCCTCGCTTCTTCTCATGCCCAACAAATATCAATTGAATTTCTACCTCAAACAAATCACTAAATACTACGAATATCTTCAAATATTTTTTGGGTTTTGTTCCCCTCTTCACTAGATTTCCAAAACACTTTGAATTTTTAAATTTTAATGAGAAATGAATGAGATATGACCATTTTACTGAGATTTCATTATATTGATATTAAAAAAATGTGATTTTTAAATCAAAAACATATACCAGTGCTCTTACCAACTTGCCTATGCATCAATTTGGCTCAAATAATATTCTTCATTATTATATTGGCATTCAATATTCATTGAAAGAAGCTCCATGGATTTTCATTGGCATGAAGATCATTATTGCTCTGATACCATATTAATTTTTAGAATGCTATGTTATAACTACAAATGTTAACAAAAATATTATTGTTTTTAACTTTCTTTTGTTCAATAATTTTTCATATATATAGGATTTGCATATCCTATATTATAAGAAACTTCCTATAAAAACTCCATTACATAGATAATTATGTGACTAAAAAATAAACAAACTCCTAAATATATGAGTTGTTAAAACAAAACATAATACAAACAAACACTCACTATAATATAATATTAAGTTGTTTCTCAACAACTTAATATTAACGTACATAACTCTATTTTATTAAACACCCATGTGAACACTAGTTCCTAATAGAAGGTGATGAAAAATTCAAAGAGGCATGGCTTCAAACTCATAGATCTCAGTTTGAAAGCCTAAAGATGAAAGAAAATGAAAATATTGCCACATTACTACTTCGGGTTGATGAATTTGTCAACTCTATCGAAGGTCTTGGTGAGGAATTGAAAGAAAAGAATGATGTGAAAAAGGTATTCATATCTCTTCCTAGAAGGTCTGATTCTAATGTCTCTATAACTAAAGAAACTAAGGATCTAAATATTTTGAAGATACTAAACTACATGGAATTCTAACTACTTTTGAAATGAGATTTGAAAGTGAGGATTATATAAGGAAAGAGGTGGTATTTAAAGTATCTAAGAATCAAGTTGATCTAGATTTTGATATTGGATCAAATTCGAAAGAAGCCACTTTTTTAGAAAGCTATAAAGAGGTTTCAGTAAGTATAAAGGAAAGTTACCTTTTAATTGTTTCAATTACGGTGAAGTAGGACATTTTATGGCTAAGTTTCCTCATAAGGATTCTAACAATGTTGAGAAAAATTATGGAAAGAAATCATTTCAGAGAAGGAATAAAGTTTAGAGTAAACAAAAGAGTTTCTACACTAATGAGGAAGACTGCTCTATTGATGAAGAAGATGAAGATATCTCTAGAGATGAAAAAGAAAAAGTTGTATTTATGGATTTTGAAACTAATGAAGAGGATATACAGAAATGGATTCTAGAAATAATGAAGATGAAGTAGATCTTGTGGAATAATTGTTATGTGCTAGAAAAGAGATTAAAATACTGAAGAAGAGAATTATAGAAGAATTGAAGGCTAAAGAAAAGGTATCTCTAGATCTAGAGAAAGTAGAGAAGATGATTGTTGAACTGAAGACCCAAGCAAAAGAAGAAAAAAGGATTGAAGATTTTTTCACTGAAAAGAAGCTTGAAGAAAAAGTTGTGTCAATAAGAAAAGAGCTTGAGAAGGTGAATTAGTAGTTGCAAATGAAGTTTGGAAATAGTATTGAGACTCTAGATCAAATATTGGGATGTCAAAGATCTTTGCATGTTAAAACTAGAATTGGTTTTGATGATCAACAATACAAGGTGATAGAATAGTAAGTAAAGCCTACTAAAACAAGTCCAAAAATGACTTGTCTAGAAGTACAAAGTCTAAAAGAGTTATTACAAGTGATGAAAGCAAGACATAGAATGATGGATATATTTATGATCAGAAGAAGAGAAGAAGATCAAGAAGATAGGGATACAACACTAGGTTCAATTAGTTCAATTATTCTTTTTCCAATTATTGTTTTAATTGTAATAATTTTGTTCATAAGGTTGTAGACTGTAGAAGAGATCTAGTAAGAAGAAGTAATTTTTTCAACAATAATGCATTTGCACCTCTGTTCACTTTTAATATCATTTGCTACAAATGTAACCATTTTGGACATATTGCTAGGAATTATAGAATAAATTTTGTAAGTCCCCTTTTTTTCAAAAATATGAAGGGATTAGAATGTAGAATTCATGAATCAGATAAAGTTTGAAAAATGTTTTGGAAGAGAAGAAGTTAGAGAAATTAATGATTGTTCAAACTACTCTACATGCTCAAAAAGAGAAGAATTTGTGGATCATTGACAGTGGATGTTCAAGCCACATGGCTAGAGATAAAATTAATTTCATGAATTTCAATAAATTTAAAGGATGTTCTATGACTCTTGGAAATAATTCTATTACCAAAATCACTGATAAGACTACTTTGAGTCTTAATGGTGGTAGAACAAAAACTCATAATGTTTTGTATGTTGAAATATTAAAGCATAATTTGATGAGTGTAAGTTATATGTGTGATAAAGGTTATAAGCTATCCTTTAGTATTGAAGGTTGTGAAATCAGGAAATCAAGTGCTAGAGAACTAATTGTGAAAGGAGGCAGGATAGACAATGACATATATCATCTCAATGAACTGAATGGACAAAATTGTCTTACTGTGCAAAGAGAAGAAAGTTAGCTTTGGTATAGAAGGTTGAAACATATTAATTTTGATGAGATTGTAAGTATTAGCTCAGAAGGAATGTTCTAAGATATGCCAAAGATTAAGAAGCCTCAATCTACCAACTAAAAACCATGTCATGAAGGAAAAAAGAAAAAAAAGCAAATTTCTTGCTAAGGAGTATTCATCAAAAATGTTGGATTCAGTCCATACAGATCTATGTGGACCTATGAGGATAAAGAGTCTACAAGGAGACATGTATTTTATGATCATTGATGATTACACTAGAATGACTTGGATTACTTTTCTAAAAGAGAAGTCAGAAGAATTTAAGAAGCTTAAGGCATTCAAGGCATTAGTAGAGAATGAAACTAGAAGAACAATCAAGGTGTTGAGATCAGATAGAGGTGGAGAATTATCTTATGACAGGTATGATAAATTTTGTGAAGAGCATGGGATCTAGAGGCAATTGGTTGCTCCTAGGAATCTATAGCAAAATGGAGTTGTAGAAAGGAAGAACAAGACTGCACAAGAGATGGAAAGAACAATTTTGAGCCAAGAAAATCTACCAGATATGTACTAGAGAGTAGCAGTTCATATTGTAGTGTATATTTTGAATAGAGCTCAAATCAGGTGGAAAACTAATAAAACACCATATGAGTTATGAAGAGGAAGAATGACTTTAGTCAGACATTTCAGGATATTTGGAAGAAAATGCTACATCAAAAGGGATGAAGAAGATTTCCAGGTAAGTTTGATTCTAGATCTGATGAAGTTGTTTCTCTTGGTTATTCTTTAAAAATTAAAGCATATAGATGTTACAACAAAAGGTTGAAGAGGATTTTGGAAAGTGCAAATGTGAGAGTTGATGAGAAAATTCAGTCTACTAGTACTCCAAAAGTAGAAGATGATGAAGAATCAATCTGCAGTAGTGATGAAGATTTAGAAGTTGTTACAAACTCTAGAAAAATATGTTAAAAAGAATCACTCTAAATACCAAATTATAGGAGATAAAAATAGTGGGGTTCAGACCCATAAGAGACTTGATAAGGCAAATGAGCAAGTACACTTTGCATTACTATCAAAGATAGAACCAAAGTTCTATAAAGAAGCAAGCAAGGAGAAAGGTTGGATAGAAGCTATGGAGGAAGAATTAAACCAAATCAAGTAAAATGATACTTGGGAGCTGGTCCCAAGACCTAGAGGAAATAATGTGATTGGAACCAAGTGGGTTTTTAGAAACAAGCTAAATGAAGAAGGTGAAGTGATCCAAAACAAGGCTAGACTTGTATGTAAAGGATATGCTTAGGTTGAAGGCGTAGACTTTGAAGAGACATTTTCTCTAGTAGCAAGACTAAAAACTATCAAGATGTTTTTAGCTCTTTCAACATTTAATAATTTCAATTATACCAGATGGATCTTAAGTTAGCATTTATGAATGGACAACTAGAAGAAGAGGTCTATATTGAATAATCAGAAGGGTTTCAATGTTCTGACAATTTGGATTATGTGTGAAAATTGAAGAAGGCTCTTTATGGACTCAAACAAGCTCCCAGAGCTTGGTATTCAAGGTTGGATGGATACTTGTAGCAGCAAGGTTTCTAGATAGGAGGTGCAGACAGTAATCTATACATAAAAATAGAAGGTGATCAACTACTAATAGTTGTGGTCTATGTAGATGATATCATTTTTGTGGTAGTAGTGATGACATGTGTAAGGTGTTTTAGAAGGCAATGCAGAGTGAGTTTGAAATGTCAAGCTAGGTGAATTATCTTTTGTTCTTGGGTTGAAGATTACACAATCATACAAAGGTATATTCATTTCCTAGAACAAGTACATAAAGGATATGCTAAGTAAGGTTGGGATGGAAGACTACAAACCTATGGGTACACCTATGGTTACAGGATGCAAGTTGAGTAAAGATGATGAATCATATTTGGTAGGCCAAACCTTGTACATATCTATGATTGGTAGTTTATTGTATGTAACAACATATAGACCAGACATAATGTAGATAGTTGGAATGGTAGCTATATTTTAGGTAACACCTAAGGAAACCCATGCCAAAGCAACAAAGAGGATACTCAAATATTTGAAGGCTATATTAGATTTTAGACTATGGTATCAAAAGAGTGAAAAATTCACTCTGACTACATAAACACATGTAGATTGGGTAGGAATCATAGATGACTGAAAGAGCACAAGTGGTGGAGCTTTCTTCCTTGGTGATAGCTTGGTGTCCTGGTTCAACAAGAAATAGGAATTAGTTTCATAATCTATAGCAGAGGCGAAGTACATTGCAGCAGCTTCCTGTTGCACTAAGGTATTATGGATGAAACAATACCTAAATGAGATGAAGATTGAGTTTATTGAACCTATTTCTATTCTTTATGATAACACTGGTGCTATAAACATTTCAAATAATCTAGTAGTGCACTCAAGGACAAATCACATTACAATCAAGTACCATTTTCTGAGAGAGAAAGTTGCAAAAAAGGAGGTGAAGTTGGAGTATGTTGATACCAAGGAGCAAGTAATAGATATTTTCATAGAACCACTTCCTAAGGAGACTTTTGAATTTCTCCCATAGAATTTTGGAGTTATTTTTACCTCCTCTTAAATCAAGATGAAGTACAAGTTGAGGGGGGGCTTGATCTCCCTACTACAATAATGCTTGGTGGTCTTGCAAAATGTTTTTAGAAGCAATGAAGCATGGAATCAAGGGGGGTCTATCCAGGAAACAAGGTTATGAATTGTGTAAATTATTGGAAATACAAAAAGGGGGAGTGTTGACCCTTTTCCTTGATGTTAAAGGGGGAGGAAGTGAACTCAAAATTCTATATCTTCCTAGAGGGAGAAATGTCTTCATGTGTGATCAGCTAGTTTTATGGGTGGCCCAACATTTTTCTTTTTGCCATCAATGAAAAAGGGGGACATTATTGAACAAAGGTTTTCATTGTTGTAGTAAGAGGATTGATTTCAAAGGAGTTCATTGTGTCAATGGTGTAAGGCTAAGTAGTACATGAATTGTCATTATATTCCCTTGTCATATCATTTTGAGTTGCAGAGATTTTTAGAAATATATGTTACCCAAAAATGTTGTATGTCAGAAGATCGGCATGGTTTCATACCTATTTGTGTTGGTAATTGTACTGTCATATCAATCATATCACAAAATCAATAAATATACATTATCAACTATATTGAGGAGTGTTTGTGTTTCAAAAGCTAGTGTGATTTTTGTATTCCTACAACATCATGCAAGTATCTATTCACTATGATAGTGGTGGTCCGGAAGATTGTACTAGAATGTTTCATCTCGGTATTTATCAAGTTCATTGTTTCTCAAGTCTCCCTTCTGGAGGCATTGTTTTCTTTGTGATTTGAGAGGAGAGTAAGTCTACACATGTTCTATCATATTCTAGAGTTTATAGAGGATATTTTCAACATACAAAAATATTGAAGTGACGGAAGGTTCTCTGTGTCTATTCATCAACCTATTGGTGTTTGAGCCCTATGTGATAATGGCTAGTAGCATGCAAAATTAAAATCTTGTGTGTGGTGCCATGATAGGACATAGTCAAGGTTTATGTGGTAGCCCACGACATCATGTTCTTTTGGCAGCAACAAAATTTGATTTTGGACCGACTTGTTATATGTTTCATGTAATTTGAATTTAAGTCCACTTTATGTCGTCTTGGCTATTTGTGGATCCTTGGCCAACATAGAAGAGTTTTGATATAATGTCATGTATATATTTCTCTATTTTGTGTATGCATAAAGTGAAGTATAATTACACTGATGTGAAGAAAAGTTGGTCATAGGTGTAAATTGAAGAGAAAGTCATTTCAGTGTGTGTGTCAATATCAGAAGATCATATGTAGAGTGGAAGAGTGTCAGTTGTAACTCTAGCATGTATATGAGATGTATTCAACCATATAGAAGATATGTAAGCTTTATCTTTGTAATCTGGTAGGACTGGTGTTCTACCTCTTGTATTTGGGGATTGGTGTCTCCATTAGGTTGGTGCCTACAAATATAATTGGGGATTGATGTCTCTGGTAGGTATGTGCCTATGTTATGTTGTAAATTTACTCATTACATTTCTACTTTGTGAGGCTAGATTTGGACAGTAGATCCAAGCAACTATTCTCAGCATGGTTTTTCCCATCTTGGGTTTCCACATATATTTGTTGTTCAATTGTGAGAATGTGTGCTCATTGCTTGATTAGTAGTAGTGAAGATTCAATTTGCATGATTTGATATTTTGAGTTAAAGTTAAGAATTTTGAATTGATTAGATCTACTTATTCACCTCCCCCTCTTAGTAGATTGTGTGCCCTTTAGAAAATTCTTGTAGGAAATTAATATATGTTTTGTTTTTCAAAATGGATATCCATTTTTTATTTTGGCTAAATAAAAATACATTTTTTTCCTACTCATTTTTTGGCCCATCAAGATCCTAACACTAACCTATGCATATATACATATTAATGCACACACATATATACATATATATATGTGTGTGTGTGTGTGTGTATGAAAGTATGTATGTAAATATATATATATATATATACTCACATATGTACGTATTTATACATGCATATATTATATATGTGTATGTATTCATCTAATAAATATTTTTCTCATATGCATACATTCATATAATTATATATATACATATATATTAACATTTTTCATAAATGAATGATCATGCAATCTTCTTGAGATAAAATCATGTCAAGTTTAGAATATATTGATCATAAAATATGTAAGACATGAAGTCAAAATGGCTTATCATGGTAAAATGACCAAAGAGACAAGAACAACCAAAACCGAAATGATTAAGGTACCATTTCACCAATTAATCAAGGTGAACATCTAACACAAAATATGTAATCAAACATCACTTAGTGTGTGTGAGTTATTGGGGTCGTGGTGATCATGTCATTTTTCTAGATCTGCTTCCCTCTCTTTGGTGATGCTCTCCCTTCTTGTCTAGGATGGAGAAACTAATTTCCTACATCAACCTCATTCAACCAACAATGTAGTCAGTCTAATAGTTGTAGTATCATTTACTAACATCATAAAGATAATCATGGAGCTTTAGTGGTGATTTGTGATAATCTAATTGATGAGTGGTGTGATTTTTTTCTTGTGAGATCTTCTAATTATTGTTTTGTTGTATTGTAGTTCAATTGGCATGAGATGATTGATTATTTGCCTATGTTATATTTTGGTTAGGCTAGAGATATTTTATTTCTTAGAGATTACATGTTGAGATAGTTATTATTTGATGAGGTTTTAATAGGAATACCAAGGAACCTACACTTGGGTTGGACATGAGTTCAACATGGACCTATAGAGGAGATAATACTTGGATAGAGTCATTGTGGTTTGGTGTACCCTAGAGGATCAATCTCATTCCCCACTCTTGTTAATCTCAATGGTGAGTCATCCAGTAAGTATTGGACACCTCATTTTTAGATGCATTTTGATTTCTTCTTTATTTTCTCATAGGTATGAGTATTAAGCTATGGATGTTAGCTTTGGAGGGCTTATTGAGGATTTCTTGGTATGGATTCATTTTCTTTGTCACCTTATGTATACAAGTTTCTCATGAAGATAATTGTAAGGAGTGTAGAGGATTTTTTGGGATTCTTTCTTGGTTTTGGGGATGGATGTTTATTTTTGGCCTATATACTAGTTATTACATTGATACATATTATATGTTTGACCTTTGAGTTGAATGGTTGGATGTTATAAGGATTTATATTTGTGGTTTTTTTAAGATATTACTTGTAACAACTTCAACACTTAGAGGTGTTAGTACGGCATGCTACATATATTTTTTGAGTTGTTCTCTCTTGATGGTCTTGTGTTTCTTCTTAGAGGTTTATGTTCACATAACAATGGATTTGATGTTTTCATGGAGCTATTGTGATCATTTTTTGTTCTTATATTTCATTATTTACTTTTTGGGAAATAATATGTGGACTCTTTAATATTTTTCTTCTATTATGTATGAACTTTGGAGAGCTATAAAGACTAATGGTGAGAGTTATGTTACAACTATTTAGATTGCATATTTTACATATCATTATGGATGTTCCTTGGTACTAGATGATATTTATGATATTGGCTACACTTATATGTGAGTTCTATTTATGAAATTTTAGATTTTTTGATTATTTTCAAATTTTGACTACCCATGCATTGGGAGTTCTAAGTTGTATATGTGTCACTTATTGGATGTTCTCATTATATTATAGTTTTGAGGGTATTTAGGAATTCCTTGTGCATGATAGTATATATAGTGATTTGTGATCATGCATTGGGTTGGATATGTTGGTGGCATAAGGTCTACCTATTATTGCGAGAATACCTTGGATTGGAGGTACATTTGCTTGGATGTATTAGCAACTAACTATAATTATTATTCCAACTATGGTGATTAATTATTGATAGCTACTCAAGCTTATGTACTGCCATTTTATTTATGTTCATGTTCGTATATTGTGTTGAGGTAGGATTCATGCTTCTATTTGATAGTTTGTATGGTAGTTATATTTTGATTGGTTCTTATCTTTTGTGCATTGGTATGATGGAGGATGAAAGGTTCCATATTTAAAATTCTTTTCACTTTGGTTATTTTTGTAGATATCTTGATGGAGCACATAGGGTACTTGGATGTCTTGATGGTACATGTTGGCTTTAGGTATTTTTCATTTGATGCTTAAGTTTACATTTGATAACTTACGTAATGAGTACAAGTTGGAGAATATTGGGAAGGTGAATTGTACACCTTACATAGTAAAATACTATTGCTAATAATATAAAAATAAATATTTAATTACGGTGCATCTTAGAGATGTGGATACTACATGGGTAAGACATCCTTGGGGCCATTTGTATTTTGTGTGTTACATTGGGACAAATATTTAATGTGGGTATCACATTTAAAAATACTTAATATTGGAAAAACTTAGCACCAAAAATTTAATGTAGGATTCACAGTTTTGTAAGCTTATGGTTTAGAGGCGCATGTGTTATATAATATCACTTGGTCATTTTGTGCAAGTTTTTTTATATAAAATCAAGTACATGAGTATTTGTTGAGGTTTACTTGTGTAACCTTTGGCTCATTTGCTAAGGTTGATTGAGTATCTCTTATAAGTTGCATATGTGAGGAGATGAAGTATGGATTAGGATGTGTGGTTACATGATTCTCATTTTCTTGTTCATATGGAGTGTAATTAGGGAGCTTGTTGTTTTAGAAGCCTTCCATGATGTACTAAAATATTTATTCATGAGGTAATACATTGAGTTTTTGAGTGCTTTTGTAGGTTGAGTATTTCCCTTTTGAGGGTTTTGTTAGGGTAAATTTACTATCATCTTAAGGGTACATTTGTCTATTTTTTTATTATGGATTTGCATACTTGTTTACATATTTTCTCTCTTGGGGTTATTTAGAAATGTATTTTATTTCTATAAATTTTGTTTCACATACCAAAGTACCTGATCTAAAAGATGATGTCATCCAATTTTTTCTATAACTATTTCTTTCTTTCCAAAACAAATATGTTCCACTATTTGTGCTTGAGCTTCACAAATTGAAGTATTTTGAAGAAGGAAAACATAATAGTAGAAAAAGTGTTTTTTACCTTCAACCATTATGCAACCATGTTTTCATGAATAACCTGATCTTTGAGCCATAGTTGTTGAAACCTGAAAGGGAACTTTTTCAAAAGAGGAAAAATGGAAGAAGAAAACTTGATAGGCCAATGATTTGATACCTTCAAATATAAAATATCATGGGAGGATACCAAAGTGTCACTGATCCAATAGTTAAAGACTAAAAATTTGTCAAGACACTCAAAGATAATGTCTAAACCATTTTTTTTTCAATTAAAGAGGTCATCTCTCAATTCAACATCCACAAGATTCAGAAAATAAAAATTATCTCTGAATAAGGAGGAAGAAGGATCTAAGTGAATAGAGCCACCAATATTTTAATCTAGACTTATAATAACATTAAAATATCCCACCATGACTGAAGGAATACAAGGAAATATAGAACAAATACATCTAATATGATTTCATAGGAGGAATTTACCTTATAAATTTGTAGGAGCAAAAATATTGGATATGAAAATGGAGCCACCGAAATCAAAACAAGAACCAACCAAGTATAAAGAATTTTTATAGGATATACATACAGAGGTAGTAATTTAATGAAGATCCCATAAACAATATATACCTCCAATATATCCTTGAGCTCAAAGACATTGATATAAGTTTCCTTTCTAGATCTTAGAGGAAAGAAAAACTATTTCATCAACAAAAAGTTTTATTTCCTAAAGAAAGATGATAGTAGATTCCCAAATAAGGTCCCTAACAACCTTTTGACTAGGGGTGCAATCCAAACCTTTATTATTGCATGATATCACTATCATTTAAGGGGAACAAAGAAGGGGGCATCTAATGTCCAAGTAACACTAGATTCCACCAAGGATTCCCTATTCATCTTTACTTTCTCTTGATCTTTTCTCCTCCCAACTTTGAAGAGCTTGTTTGAGAAAATATTTTTCAATATTTTTGTTATAGTTCTAAAAGAAGATGGATTTCTTCTTAGAATAATCCTTTGCACCTCAAGCTAGAGAAGTATTTGGCAAGACACAATCTATATAGTCTTCAAAAGAAGTATTTGTAATAAAGGGAGAGGCTACATCATATTAGTGTCAACATTATCAACTTCCTCTTTCCTAACTAAATCCTCATTTTATCTTAGAGAGAGATCAAAACTCTCATTGGGGGAAACTTACAAGCTAATAAGATCATAAGTTTCTATTAGGTCAAAGGGAACACCATAATCAAGGAGATCCAACTCTTGGTCAAATAAGGGCCTCTAAACTAGGGAAAATATAAGATCTTCAAAATTTTCAAGGACATTAAATCTATTATTAATTTTTCTCTTGTAGATCTATTTTATTTTTTTTCAAAGGCTTCCCTCTATAATGATATTTCATAGGTATGAAGCCATCTGGTTTGATATCATCAACATGAGCTAACGACTTTCCTTTTTTATTAGAGTTGACTGTAGAATTGTTAAGAAGGGATTGAGAGGTGGATAGAAATCTTACTGGATAGTTTCTCAATAAGTGTCTATAAGCATGAAAAAAATAAAATAAAGAGATTCATAATCTCTTTATTAGATACATTACATGTTATATGCATGCAAATCAGATAAATGAAATATACATCAAATCTAACTTAGATTAAACTAAATACGTGCAAACCTAAAAAAGATCAAGTATGATATGTTGATAGATTGATAGATTGGATGTGGTTTCTCATGAATCCAACAAAATGATAGTATGATCAAGATGATTCAATAGAAATTTGGGAAGCATAACTATAGCATAAGAGTGCATTATGAAAATGGGATGGAATGCCTCTCATTTATATAAATTTTATTAGATAAATCAAGGGAAAAGATGCATTAGTTGATGGATGGCTAGGATTGATTGAGGATTGTGGTTAGGATCAAATGTTGTAGTCATGTGATAAGTATAAGGTCTAGGTATAGGAAGTGCATTAGGGAAACATCCTTATGTGAATGGCTAGGATTAAGAGGTTTGATATGAAATGAATGAATGAGATGCAAAGTTAGTTTGACTTTTGGGGAGTGTCTAGGTTTAATGCATCTAGACGAGGTCTTAGCCAGACATGTGAGAGGGACACTTGTCACATGATGAAAAGTTTAGATTTGATTAATTAATTGAGAATTAATTAATTTAGCTGGAGGATTTAGGGATAAGACTATATTTAATTAAATAAATATAAAATTTATTTAATTAAAATGGTGGATAGAGGTGATAGGATAAATTAATTAAATAACATTATTTATTTATTTAAAGGCTTAGGATAGGCTAAAATTAGGTGTGGTTGGGTAAGGTCAGATTTTAGGCGTCTACATTTTTCCCCTCTTTGAGATGGTGTTGTGACTAAAAGAAGTAACATAATTTCAAAGAAGAATATAATATATTGGGTAGGAAGGGATAAGGACTACTGGTATGATACCCCAATCATTGGTTAGGATGGGAGTTAGGTATTCCCCATTGAGAATACATGTAGGCTCAAAGAACATGAGTGTTCTCTTGAAACAGATGGGAGGACTATAGGATGAAGGATAAAAGGATACAGGAAAAGATGGATGGAAAATGAAAAAAATAGATAAGGATGAAGAAGATGGTGGATGAAGAGGGGGGATGGATGATCACCATGGTGCAATGATACAAGAAACCTATATTTGATATTGTACTTGAAATTATGCACCAAGATATAAGAAACTAGGATGATAATGTGCCAATTACATGATCAAAAAGGTCAAATGCAAACAATTGCCTTATAACACCATGATATGGAAGACCATGATGCCTTTGTCACAATAGATTTCAAAGACCGTGATAAATACAAACAATGATAAAATATACAAGTAACAAGAAAGCATGCACAACAAGCCAAAAGCAAACTAGGATAATGCTTCAAGTTGAGTTAAAAAATTGATTAATAGATTGATTGATTTATGATGATGAGGATAGAAAATTTAATGATAAGAACAATGCATACCCCAAGTATTGTGTTGTTAATTATAGGAACAACACATGTATTGGGAAGGATACATCCCTATGATGATAATTAGATAGTGGATCAATATATTTCAACTTATTTGGATTAAGACCATGGATTTTTTACATGGATGGTGAGATAGATTACAAGATTTGATTGCATGGATTAGGATTGATTGCAATGGATGGATTGGATTGGGATTTTTTGGATTGGATAGAGGATAGGAGTATTAGGATAGAGGAATGGATGGGAACCAATGACAAGGTAGAACCGAGCCTTGGTAAAAGGATGGAAGGATAAAGGGATTATTTAGATAGGAGATAGATGATTTTAGTAGATGGATGTTGATGAGAGATAAGAGGATGGTGGATGGAGAATAAGAGGATGTATCTCCAAGGACTATATTGCAAAGGAACAAGATGCCCCACACTAGATGTAGTGCAATCATGGATGTAAGATAATAAAGGATGCATGCAATAGAATGATAGTGAATAAAGGACATGGATGGTAGGGGAATTAAGGATTACATTTTCCAAAGCATACATGTATATTTTTCCCCTAGTTTTTTTTATCAAGATCAAGGGTGAAAAGGGAGGATGAATTGGATATGATGGAATAATGGAGGAAGGAGATAAGATGAGGGATATGAGATGGAGGATATTGGAGGATGGGATAGATGTGGAAGGAAGGATACATGATTAAGATCCTTAGCCTTGTCAAGATCAAAGGTAGAAAAGGAGGATTAGATTAGATAAGATGATGGATAGGGGATGAGGGATTGTGGAGTTTATGGATAGGGTGTATTATGGATGAAGCTTTCCCCCAAGTTTAGAGTGCAATAGGATGGGGGATTACACATGATGCCTATTCTCTAGGTTTTCATCATGGTACTTTCCCAAGGTGCCACAAGAAGTGTTTTTTACCATTGGATGAATGATTTCTCTTTACTTTTGTTTCATTTTTTTTCTCTTTTATTTTTATTTTTGGGATGATATGGAAGGAAAGGGATGAATATAATGATGTGGATAATGGGATTAGAAGATAGTGGATGCATGATTAGGAGATGGAGAAAGGACTCAAAAATCTAGTTCCATGAATGGTATCCCTTAGATAAGTGTTGCAATAGACCATGCCAATTGGAAATATGCTCATAGACATTGGTAGAATAATGGTGAGGGAGATGAAAATGGATAAGGACTTATTTAATAAGATGGAGGCAAGGATGGAAAATAGGCGGTGAATAATGGATGGGTTTATGGAAGACTTGTGGATGAGTGGATGAGAATTTTGTCAAGACCAACATTGGCACACACCTTGAAAGGTGGAGTTGTGAAAGTGAAGTGGATTTTGGATTTTTATATTGAGATGGAGGAGTGGATATGGATTTTGGGACATAGGGACCCAAAATGCATCTACAATATGGGATAATTTTAGATGGAGTGGATGACATAGAATTGGATGAAGCTTTTGGATTAGAAAATTGGATGTCAATTCGGATTGGGATTTGATATGCATTGCTTCTATTAGTTGTTTTGGGATTCACATGGTTTTTGACTTAATGGGCCTTTATGACCTTTTGGATTTAGATTTTGGATTTTGGATCAATTTTTTCTTTATTTTTGCATGTCTTTTTTAGGGGACGTGTTGATCCTTAGATTTATGTGGATTTTTGGTTTTAAGCATTTTATGTTTAGCATCCAAATTGCTTCCAAGAGAAATGGTATGGATACATGAAGATAAATGATGTGGAGGTACTATGGATGGGTTGATGTAGGTATAATGATGGAAATATCTCAAGGATGTGTGCTTTGGTTAATCTTTATTGGGGATTGGAGGTGATGGATAAATAGGATGAAGGGATTTGGGAATCAGAGTGATAGGTGGTGGAATGTAAGGGCCTGAGATGGATGGAACAAATGAAGGACTTGGTTTTGGGACATAGGGACCCAAAATAGATGGAAGAGATGAAGTATTGGGATTCAAAATATAAGGACCCAAGAGGATATGAATATTTAGATTTAAATGGAGGAATTTTGGGTTTGATAGGGATTAAAGTTGTACCAAAATCTTGAGATTGGTATCCAAGGCCATGATAATTAGGATCTGATTAGATTTGGATGGATTTTAATATTCCTTTCTCACGAAGGCCTAGCCCTTTGCCTTGATAATGCATGTTTTTGCAAATCCTTTTTCCAATGGGATACTTGTTATTTTTGAAACAAGATGTAAGTCCATTTTGAGGGGTGTATGACATGGAAGGGATGATAGGCTCTTGGAGGAAACCAAATTGGATGAAGGTGGAAGAACCCATTTGATAGGTGTGAGGTTTATGGGTAGCTTAGATATGGGTGATGAGAACTTGTGAAGGATTAGGATCATGACATGGAGATGAAGGAATGCTTTGATCTTGACTTGGAGAGGTATCATGTCATGGAGTGGATGGTATAATTTTATCTTGATTATGATATGGAAGGGGATCATGACATGGAGTGAGAGGGGCGTCTTGATCATGAAAGGGGATAGGATCATTGGATGAGGTGGAAGGTGTACTTTGATCTTGATTATAGGAAGAGGATCATGAGGTACAGTTGAAGGGAGGGGATCATGAGATGGAAGGGTTAAATCTTGGATGTCCTCAATGAAAACAAAATCATGATCAAATATTGGATTATCATATGTATCATGATCAAACATAGGATTGTCATGGACATAAAAAAAATTAGATGGAGCATAGATGGTGGTATTTGATCTATGGTTTTGTAGTCATGGAAATGACCTTGATTTAATCTAGGGTGTGTAGGGGCATACTTTCGACCAAGTTCTTGGTATGTTTGGATTTTTTTGGATGGTGTGATAGGTGAGGAGGGTTGCATAGATTATTAAAATTGGGTGGATGGAGGGATGGGAGATGGATGTGGATGCATGACATGAGAAGATTGTATAAATTTATTTGTGGTTGGGGGGTTACAATCCTTTACTAATAGTCCTTGGATGGAATCATAAAAGCCATAGGATAGAGTGAATTTGTAGGATTGGGGTGATATGTATTGTAAACATGTGGGTAGGATTTGAGTGGAACTTTGGATGAGGGTTTGGTTTCTCTTGTCAAAGGAAGGTTGATGATGAGAAATAGAAGACGGATTGGAATTTTGTGGAATTGGGGATGATGGAAGTTTTACACCAATACTAAGGAAGTACCCAAGAATGGCATCTTTTTCATTGTTAAAGTGGTGAGTGAGGATTAAATCAATAGTAGTGGATGGGGATGATATGGATGGTAAGGATGTGGATGGGACTTGAGGGGAAATTTGGATGGGGGCTTGGTTTCCCTTGTCAAAGGAAGGTTGAGGATGAGAAATAGGAGATGAATTATAATTTGGTGGAGGTGGGGATGATGGAATTTTAGCACCAATTTATGTTAAGGAGGTATCTAAGCATGGTCTATTTCTCATTATTGAAGTGATAGGTGAGGGAAAATTTGGTGAAGGCTTGGAGATTGAAAAAGGGATGGGTAAAGTCTTGGATATAGGAAGAGGTGGTGGATGGGGAGAGATCGTCTTGGTCCACAAGACTCTCATTATCATCATAGAGATTGTATTTGAGTTGGTCAACAAGGCTATCATCATCATCATTGTCAATATAATTGGGGTTGACCTTGATTGTGATTTTTGGTCTTGTTGGGTTAGGATATGAGTTCATGATGTTAGACTGGGTTGTAATGGATGAGGATTGATTATAATAGATTAGGTTGGGTGGAGGGTATATTAGATTGTTAGACATGATAGAAATTGATTGGAAGAGGCAAGTTTGGGATTGATTTTAGATGAGGGTGTAAATTAGGATTATGAACTAGAAATGGAATGGGGATGAGAAGAATAGGAATTAAGGATGAGGGTGGAGGATGAGATTAGAATTGGAGATCAAATGTCAAGACCTTAAAATGCTTTAATTTGATGAGGGATGATTATCTATACTTAAGATAGACTAACATTCTTAAGCAAGATTGAATTAGGATGGAATCAACTTAAGGTCTTGATTTTGTATTGCAAGATTGGATTTGAAATGGATGATAGTGGATTAAGGATAGGATCCTTGGGTGAATGATTTTGATGATGATGAAGGTATATGGGTTGTGAGGGATATTAAGTCCTTAACCAAATTTTGATATTCAAAGGATGATTTTTGGTTAAGGATTGGGGATTGGATTCTTGGTGGAGATAGATAGATGGATAATGAATGATTGGCTTTGAATGAGGGGTAGGTGGATTATATTAGGATTTTCTTGGAAAGGGATTATTTTGACAAGGGTATTGGCTTAATATAATGATGAAAGATGGATTTTAAGGATGATAATGGATACAAGATAATTAGGACAAAGAGGAATAATGAAATTGGTTTAAGAGAGGGGCATTTTGATGTGGATTAGGAAGAATAAATGAATGGAGAATTTTTAGGATAAGGACTAGGAACTTGATTGGATTAGTAAAATAAATCAAGATTAGGGTCTTAAATGATGGATTAGGGATGGATTGGAGATAGATTAGGGTGATTAGGATATTTAGGATGAGGTGGATTAGGTAATTAGGGACGATTAGGGAAATATAGATGAGTAGGGTGACCAAGGGGGATAATTAGAATGATTGTGGATGGTTAGGATGAATATGAATGACTATGATGAAGAGTGATGATTAAGATGGAAATTAATGATTAGGATGAGAGAGGATAATTATAATGACTATGATGAGGTGATTGAGATGATTAGGGATGATTAGGGATGATATGATGGATGATTAAAGATGGGGTGATTAAGATGAAAATTAATTATTAGGATGAGGAGGAATGATTAGGATGGAAAGAGATGATTAGAGGATAAGGGGGATAATTAGAATGATTATGGATGATTAGGAGCAAGTGATTAAGATAATAAGGAGTATTAGGGATGATTAGGATGATACAATTAGGATGATTAGGGATGAGATGATTATGATGGTTAATAATTATTAGGATGAGAAAGGATGACTAGGATTGGAAATGATGATTAAGATAATAAGGGATGATTAGGATGGAAATGGATGGTAAGGATGAAAAGGAATGCAAAGGGATGATTATAATGAGGTGATTGGGATGAAAAGGGATGACTTGGAGATGATGTGGAAAGCTTGACTTGGAGGAAACCTAGACTTAACCAAGCAAAGACAAAATATTTGTTTGGTTTTTGGAATATTTTAATTTTTTTCGTTTTTTGATTTTTTTGATTTTTTAGTTTTCTATTTTTTTTAGATTTTATGATTAAGAATGAAAATGCATAAGGAAATAATGTAAAAATACACAATCATATGGCTCAATTTGGATAAGTGTACCATTTTGGTTTCAAGTGGGGAGGGTATTCTAAACACTCAAGAATATAAGATGCATGAACAAGCCTAACTCAAGTAGGATTATCAATCCTTGTAAGCACAAGGCACTAGAAGAAAAGATGGCCAAAAAAGTATTAACTAGGTTGTACAAGCTCAACTAGGGGTATCCTCTATATACCACAAAGGTACGTGAAACCTAATCTATATATGAAAGAGAATGTTTCCAAATAGTGGAGAGGAGAGGATAACTGACTCTCCACCTTCACTTCTATAAGATATAAATTTCTTAGAGGCTTATCCCAAATTGATAGTATTCTACTTCCAAGAGGTGCATCTTTTGATTCAACCCTCACTCTTTATACTCCACTGGAACATGAGAGTTGAGTTCATCCCTAGGGTGATGAAATCCCTAGGCAACCCCCCTAAAAAATAGAAAATAGGATCACTTATTTTTTATCCTCCAGATCACACTAGGGTGCAATAGGAGAGCATACATAAGTTATTCTTAGGGATCAAAAGGCACTGATTTATTTTAAATCCCAAATCCAAATGTGAAAGTTTAAAATCCCAATTCCAAATGTAATGAAAAAATTCTAAACATAATTTTCTAAAGCAAAAATGAATTCCTTATTATTTTCTGATAAATTTAAAAAAAATGTTGAAAAATGATTTTGTATGAAGTTATGAGTATTTGAAGTTCAAAAAGAAGGGTTGAATTTGATTGAGTATGCCTAATTTTTGAAGAATAATCTAGAAAATCCACTTGCACCATAGTAAAGATATCCAAGCCAACTTTCTAACACATTTTGAATTTTAAAAATCTAACCTGTTATGCAAAAGTTATGTGCATTTTTGTGAAACAACTTCTTAAAAGGGTTACAAAGGAAGGGAGCTAGGTTTTAGCCCCTAGGTGCTTATCACCTAATCGCCCAAGTGACCAAGGGCTAGCGATAAGGATTTGGGGCATGAGTTAGCACTAGGGGCTAATATCTTAGCTCCACATGACCTCGGCCCATGACCAAAGGCTAAAGATTTGGTGCTAGGCACCAAGCTTTAGCATCACCCCTAGTCACCCATATAACCAAGGGTTGCAACCTGCAAAAAAAATAAAAAATAGAAAATAAAATTTTTAATTTAAAAATTTAATAAATACAAATATTAAAATTGGCAGTAATATTGTGGGCTACCATGGGTAATAAGTTGTAGGATGAAAGACCCACAATATATAATTGTGCTATACCACATGGTATTGTAGGTAATACTATTGGTTGAAAGGCTTGCATTATATACTCATAGTATCTATTATGATATACACATAGAAAAAAAAATGAAAAAAAAAAAAATATGCCCTTATGAAATATAGATTGTGAAGTATATATACACATAAACACACCAAAAATATATAGTATGTGTATATATAAAACCACAACAATATACATAACACATACACCAATACCAAAGGGGTACATATAGCAATAATAAAACTTGAATGATGTATATATAATTTTTATACACTCAATGAACACCCTATGATAAATACTCGTTGTTTATACTTCAAGGAAAGTTGTATATATACCTCATTGGTGGTACATGAATTGATACACATATACCTATGACTTATGTGTATACTTCTGCAACTTTTAGACTTTGATATATAATCTATATCTACTAATTTGCAAACAAAGTCAATTTGATGCTTAGCAAAACCTAGACCATACAACTGTACAATTGTATGGATTTCCATATGGTAGCCCTAAGGGGTCTTAAAAATAATTAACAGTAAGAAAAATATAGAAAATTTTATATCAAAATTTATCTCTCAACCCTCCTAAGTGCAACCGTGAGGTTATTTTTACAATTCGAGACTCTAATAAAAAGTTGGTTTTCAAACCTCCTTTGGAAAGGCCTTCAACTACAAGATCAAACTCACCAAAACTCACAAGGAAAAGTGTTATATGTAAATATTCATGTTGAGTTCACCAAAATCTATGCATACAAATGAGATAAATAAAATATGCATCAAATCGAGCCTAGATTAAACCAAATACATGCAAACATTAGAAATATCAAGTATGATATGTTGATAGATTGATAACTTGGATATGGTTGCTCATGATTCAAATAACATGATAGTATGATCAAGATGATTCAATAGAAATTTGGGCAACATAACAATAGTATAAGAGTGGATTATGCAAATAGGATGAAAGGCCTCTCATTTAAATAATTTACATGAGATAAATCAAGGGCCAAGATGCATTAGTTGATGGATGGCTAAGGTTGATTGAGGATTAGGGTTGGAATCAATTTTTTTTGTAGTCATGTAACAAGTGTCACATGAGAGATAAGGTCTAGGTTTAGGAAGTGCATTAGGACAACATCCTTATGTGAATAGATAGGATTAAGAGGGTTGATATCAAATAAATGGATGAAATGGAAATTTATTTTGATTTTTGAGGAGTGACTAGGTTCAATGAATCTAGACAAGGTCTTAGATAGACATGTGAGAGGGACACTTGTCACATGATGACAAGTTTAGATTTAATTAATTAATTAAGAATTAATTAATAGTTGGAGGATTTGGGGATAAGGCTATATTTAAATAAATAAATGTAAAGTTTATTTAACTAAAATGGGGGATAATGGTGATGGGATAAATTAAATAATATTATTTAATTAATTAATGGCTTGGATAGGTTAAAATTAGGTGTGATTGGGTAAGGCCAGATTTTAGGTGTCTACACATGTTCCCTGATCTAATCTCTAAAGAGTTGGGAAAATATTTATTGAGATCATTTTTAACACAACTCAAAAATAAGTAATACCCTCCTTTTGATCATGAGATAGGAGGAACCAATGGGTTTCCCAAGGACTACAACAATGGATTGTAAAATATTAGGTCTCTAGAACTCAATGGGAAGTTGGGGGAGATGGATCTGAATTGGAATTTTATAAGGGAGCTCTTCCTTAAGATTGAAACCCACATATTAGGGTTTGATGAATAATAATTGATTATGAAAATAAGGTCCCCCCTTGAAGGCCACACTTTGATCAACCATTCATGATGAAATGATAAAAAAAAAGTAGTCATTCATTATAAGGATAATCTCTATATCTCCTTTAGGTTGCTAGGTTTGACAATCCTAGACCTCCAATAAGGGAGAAGATATTTTAATAACATAAACTTATTAATCAAAGCATTTTTAGAGAGATCATACATGTCATATACAATAAAATAAGTATAGATGACTAGAATAAGAATATTCACACTTTTCTCCAAACAACCTCTCGATCTTGGGCATTTTTCTTCTTTCTAAACAACTTTAAACTTGCTTGTTGTAGGAAGCATACAACATTACCATGTCTCAAAGATGAGGGTTCATAAGATAAAATACCTTTAAAATCAACAACCTTATTTTCTACACCCCACCACAACACCACAAACCCATGATACAACATAGAACAAGCTCTCTACCACAACCAAAAACTAGTAGGGAAATTTTTAGGATACTTGCATCTGTGGCCATGAAAAGTAAGAAGGTGAATACTATCCTCCTAATCTAAAATCATATATTTATTAATGAAAAAAGAGTACTACTTATTTTTACATATTGAGTATTATTTATTTTAGTAAGGCTTTTATATCTCTTATTAAAAACAATGTTAATGTTTATTTTGAATAAAATGATTAATCAAGTCTTAAACTTGTTACATATTTATTTCAAAGATTAAACTTGTTCTAAATAGTATGAATTTATGAGTTTAAACTATTTTATCTTAAATGTATTGAATCCCCTAAGATGATTAAATTTTAAATAAAATAGTCATATCTAAACCAAAATTAATCTATTCTTAATGATTCAAATTGATTCTATTGTTTTCTTTCTTTAAATCTATATAGTTTTTATATCTATTTAATTTATTTCAATTGCATCTTGTAAATTTGGAAGAAAATAAGAATTATATTGAGATATTACCTAATAGATATTAAATTATATTACTATTTTATAATATCAATTTAATATTAACATTTAATTTAGATTAAGTTGTTAAGGAATACATGTATATGCAACTTACAATAATTAGAAGTCATTGTGAAATAGAATGTATTTGCAGTTTAATTATATTACTAAATGACATCAATATTAAATGGAATGCATGTAACATGCCCATTGTTCTACGCAATAACTTTCCTAAGTTTTAACCTCAAGTAAATAGTTTAAGCATCTAACCATTATGAGCAATAAAAAAATTATTTTCAAAACTATAAAGATAGCATGCTCATTTGAAATAAACATCTTTTTGAAATTTTCCATTGCATTATATCAAAGTATTACAAATTTCAAAAGTAATGATTACATAGTACACATGTTAACAAGATAACATTTCTCTTTTACAATCTTTCCATATATATGGATACAAAATACACAAACAAGGCTCTGCAGAGCTTACTGGCAATAGATGTACGAATCTAGTCTAGGAAATCCCCCATCCAAATCTTGGTCACCAATTGATGAGGAGAAGCATCACTCAAGTGCTTTTCCACCAACCATGGACTAACTATGGTCCCTCGCACATCTACCAAACTAATAGATGGCCCTACCCTTCGACGAAGAGATTGGTTTGGTAACCTCATAATAAAAATTGACCTTTTCTAAGCTTGGTGTTGTGTCCTACATATCTAGATCTGTCACACAGTGGCTACAACCTACACATATGACATTCCCAAAATAGTATGTGAACTTGGATCACAGTGACTGATAGCATAAACAATGGAAACTTACACTACTTTGGCCAAAATATTCATCACCTAGTACTTTGAGTGGACGTCATATAATTCACCCACCTTACTAGCTTGATTTGTATTGACCATTCATAACCAAT
Source organism: Sequoia sempervirens (assembly GCA_007258455.2). Taxonomy (NCBI): domain Eukaryota; kingdom Viridiplantae; phylum Streptophyta; class Pinopsida; order Cupressales; family Cupressaceae; genus Sequoia; species Sequoia sempervirens. The sequence goes on from VDFB02270651.1 coordinate 113,569,856, forward strand.
GTATAGGCTAACCCCTTTGTTGGATTGTCCTAACCCTAGGAATAACCTATTTCCCTCTTATATTTTGATTAATGGGGAAAAATAGGTTTTGAATGGACCTGAAACCATCAACAACAAGTTTGAATGGACCTGAAACCATTAACAAATAGGTTTTGATGGGGACCCGAAACCCACACAAAGAGACCAAGTTGTAATAGAGTAAAACATAGAAAACCAGCAACAAACCATAAGCAGATTAAGAATGATTAGCATGAAAGCTTAAATATGCAACAAAAGAAAGGTTTTAATGGGAACCTTGAACCCAAAGTAACCAAGAATTACAAAGGAAATTGAATTCAAGAACAACTTGAGATGGCCAAGTAGCCATCAGCCTAAATCAACCAAACTGCAGCACACCACTTACCAGCACCAACCAATAGTGAACAACTAGAGACAACCAGGTAACCATCAGCTAGAACTAACTAGACAACAACACAACACTTAACAACACCTTCTAATGAAACAAAACTCCCACCTCAATAGGAGAGTTAGGACTTAGAGAGAAACACTGAAGATTCTCAACATAGACACAACACCAGTCACCCCGCAGCACCAACCCAACCTCCACCTCAATAGAAAGAGGCTCCCCTCTATAGGAGAGGAATAAGTGAAGCCCAAAACCACATAAAATAGAACTTCCCACCCAATCCACAACCCACCTCTTCACCTCAATAGAAGAGGGCTTCACCTCCAAAGAAGCAGTCTCCACCTCCAAAGAAGACCATAGTTGAAAAAACTAATAGGAAGCAACTACACCCATAGTAGAGAGCACCAAAACCTCCTTTGGTAAAGAAGAAGATTGGAGTAGAGAGGAAAAAATAGAGCACTCCTCCATGAGCAGCATAATCCCAACCTGGATCACAGAATAAAATAGAACCAACTGGCATTCTAACAAAAAACCACTCAACCGATCCAAAGTAGCCCAAGACAAAGCAACCCAATTGAGCCACAACCATAAAATAGGAAACTCAACACTCAGATCCAACACAACCCCAACCTAAAAAAAGAGCAAAAGGACCTAAGTGGGGAGGAACAAAGAAAACAATAAACAAAACTGGCAACCCAAGAGAACCTTGGCAGCCACCAAGACCAACAACCACTTTAGCCAACCAAGAAACATAAATAGCAGAAAAAAAAAGGGGCCCAAAAAAAGAAGGATATGGCAAGGAAAGCCTCCAAGCAAAGAGAGTAGAGAGTCAGCAAGATAATGAATAACAACCTCCAACCCTACATGCCAGTCAGGGTCTGAAACATGCCAAAAACTAACTAAAAACAACTCCACCAGAGGTAGACCAACAAGCTCAACTCCAAGGAAAGAAAGCACCCACACAAAGGCAGAAACCAATACCAAGGGTCTAAAAAGAGGAAGGGAAAGGCAAGGTAAACCTCCAAACAGAGAGAGTAGAGAACCAACAAGACATTGAATAACAAACTCCAACCCTACATGTCAGTCAGGGTTTGAAACATGCCAAGAAATTCCCACAAACTCCACCAGAGGCAGACTAACAACCACAACCTCAAAAAATGAAAGCACCCTCACAGAGGAAAAAAAAAACCCAAAAAATCCAAAGAGAGCTAGGAAATCCAACAAAAAGAGAAAGAGGAGAGGAGGCACAATAAGAGAAAACAACTTCCAACCCTACGTGCCAGTCAGGGTTTGAGATAAGACCAAAAAACTCCTCCAACCAACCCGTAGCAAGAACACCTGACACCACACAAGCAAAAACAGGAATCCCCAGCACGAAGCACAAGCTCTACCCAACAAAAATCCTGAGCAACATGGGAGAACGTAGGCAAAGCCAACGCCAAGACCACGGGGAAGGAAATCCATCACAAAACACACTCCACAAGAAACAAAAGGGAGAACACAAGATACACCATGCATAAACAACGAACCCAACATCACCCCTCCCTTCATCCTCATCATCCCCATCACCTTCCTCATCGATGTCCTCCTCTGAATTCAAACTTTGTGCACTCCCACCCAGCACCATTTCTTTCATAGCATACTTAGCTGAATCACTCTAGTTGCTCCATCCCAAACTAGGAGTTTCCATCTTATGTTTACTATGACACTTCTACTTAAATAATTTAAAGTGACTCTTACTTACCAATTAACCATATGGAATAACATAACATCACATCATTAAATGACTCTAGTACCAAAGGTATAATCCCAACTAAAAAAGACTCCAATCAAGGGTTTACCTCAACATTAAATGACTCCCTTCAAAAGAATTAACTTATTAATAAATGACCTCAATCAAAAGAATAATCCTATCAATAAAGGACTCAATCAAAAGTATGGTCTCAACAATAAATTGACTCCAATTGAAAGTATAATCAATAATCAAATGATCAATTAGATCATATAGGTTATTCCTAACTTATTTCCTTCAATCAATAATCACATAGACAACCCTACAATATAGGTTATTCCTAACCTAGGGTTTCCAAAAAAAGTAGTGTAATGATCAAGTGACCATCATAAAAGCCTCTCTTTTAATATATCACAAATATTCTCATATTTACTACATTTATATAAAATATGGAGGACAATAGCCTAGGAAGGGTTTGTCCTTTTGCACCTACAATTTCTCTACTCATCATGGCTTTGGGTTGATGGTATGTTGTTGCAAGAGTTTCTCCCTTTGACTCCTTGTGTTGTGCAGTGTGGTGTTGTAGCGAGCATTTACAGGGTCAATCTTTTGGTGCAACAACTGCCTGTGCAATAATTGGTATCATAGATGAGGTCACAAGTTCGAACCCCTCGCTTGCGTTGGGGAGAATATTGCAAGAGTTTTTCCCTTGGTCTCTTTGTGTTGTGTAGTGTGACGCTTGGGTTCATGACATGGTTTAACTACCTCCTGTGGATCTTGGATCTTGTATAAATCTGGCGGTTGTATCAGGCATTAATAGGCTCGATCTTTTGGTGAAATGACAACTCCCTGTGCAACATATGTGAGTCCCCTTCTAGAATTTTGTGATTAAACTCCAATAAGATAATAACATATCCATATAATACATTTCTCATCCCTAACATTGAATATTGATATAACCTCTAAGTTTATACATTAACACTAGGGTTAAGACTCACTTCCTATTTCAAGGAGACATGAGTAGTTAATCAAATAATGATTATCATTCAAGGATTGCATAACATTGTAATGATGACATTCTCACTAAGTATGAAAAGAAATCTTTTAGTATCTGTAAACGTTCAAATTATATTGATTGATAGTGTGCACCTGATCCTGATTTACTAACATCAGTTCTCCCTGAACCACTTCTTTACTAACTAGTTAATTAAATAATCCTTATTTAATTAAATCATCATAATTTCTTTGTTAATTAAATAAATCAACTTTATTTGATTAAATCATCATCTTCTTTTAATTAAATAAATCATTTTATTTGATTAATCCTAATGTTCTTCTCTTAATTGAATAAATCAATCATTTATTCAATTAATCCTAATGTTCCTCTTTTAATTAAATAGATCACTTTATTTTATTAAATCATACTTCTTCCTTTAATTAAATAAATTAACCTTTATTTGATTAAGTCTAACATCATTCCTTTTAATTAAATAAATCAAACTTTATATAATTAAATCTAATATTCATTGGGGCGCCGATCCTCGCTCAGTTGGTTAAGGTGTTTCCTATAGCAGGGCGCCCACCATGGGTTCGACTCTCCGGCGCTCCCGTGGTACCGGTTGGTGTGTCCTGCCAGCACTGCCGGTCACGGTAAAAAGTTTACCGGTGGTGGGGGGTTATATGGGGGGCCGTGCTGCACCCGATTCCCCTCGTTAAAAAAAAATAAAAAAATATAATATTCATTATTCCTCCCATTTGATTTAAATAAATCCAAAAATATAAGTCAAATGTCAAATCAAACTAATCTCCATCTAAGTTAACTAAATCCTAATTAACTCTAACTCTAATCCATCAAATCCTCTAGATTTTGCAACTCGCACAAGTAAATCAATTTAATTGATTTATAAATTCTTCTATTTCATTCAAAAAGGCATCTCTTTGGAATATTCCTCCATTTTGAAATCTCCCTCCTAAAAGGACTTGTCCTCCAACATGGCATTTATAACTCTTACAAGTCCATTTTCTTGAGCCAAGTGGCATTAACTCCTCTTTCACATCTTCCTCCACATGCCAACTTTCAAATTTCAAATTTCCACTTAATTGTATTTATTTGCACATTGATCAAAATGTTCTCCACCTCTCTTCAATAGCATGTTGACAAGTGGCACATTGTTATTGGTTTATCTTTAATCCCACATCCTATGTTTTGCATTCCTCCATCCTTCTTTCCTATAAATAGAGATCTCTTCTATTGATTTTGGATCCACAACTTGAGGCAAAGTCACTATCTACAAATTTAAAGCAAAGTTCATCCACTTCCATCAAAGTTATCATAGCATTTCATCACCATAGCTAGGTTATTGAGAATTTTCATCAAAGATCATCAAATCTTCATCAAAAGCTTGCAAGGAATTGGGAAAGGGCTACTTTCCACATCAAAGTAGCACCAATTCCCCCATGGGATACTAGGTTTGAGCATTTTAATAGGATTTAAGTAGCTTTCATTTGGTTTCTTTGCTTAATTTCTTGTTCATTATGGTTTAAATGAATCTCATGGGGAATGCTAGTTTAGATTTGTTTGTTGACTAACATTGTGTTGTTTGTCTATGTTTGAGCAGGGCTAGAAGGAGGGCAAATCTTGAGAAATTAACACATTTTTTGGTCAAAATTTTGTTATTTTACAAATTTTTGTGTGTCTACAGGAAAGAGTGACATTAAAAAAGACAAATAGTGACGTTATCAGTCCAACATCGCTATATGGTGATGTTGCTTCTGCTTCAAAAGGTGACGCTTCTATCATTTTCCTGAGGACCGGTCTCCAAAACTCCAAAGAACAACACTTTGTGAAACAACGATGCAATCACGACCTCTGTCTTTCAATAGAGCGTCGTTGGTTTCACTAGAGCGTCGTTGACCTTCTCCAAACAGTGACACCTTTGCAGATTGTGATGCCAGGGTGGGGTAAAATTTAGCTTCCAAGTTCATTTTAACATGTGCTTTTTTCTTTTGATCACTTTGAATTTCTAATCTATTTTGTGGCTATGTTTTTTGTAGATTAACCAGCTTTTGTAGGTTGAAGTGATCAAGAGGAAAAGGAGGAATCAAGGAGAAGATTTCTTATGGCATTTTCTCTCTATTGTAACAAGTGTTTTTGAGTACTTTGGAAGCACTTATAATTCCATCTTAAGGATTTTGTTACTTTCATTTTTAGGACTCACTACATTTCATTTGGGTTTTAAAAAGAACAATCAAAGGGATTAAAAAAACCTTAGGAACTTACTAGAGTTGGTTTTGGATTTAAAAATTGAGCAAACAAACTTCACACTTCATCTTGGTGCTATAAAAAGGATCCATTACTACTTTGAGGTTGAAAATGAATGTGTTTTTCATGTTTTGTAATATTTTTTACAAAGTAATATCATTTAAAAGGCATATGCACTTCTCTCGCACTTCATGGTGATCTTAAGAATCAAAAGTCTTTTGGTGATATTAAGTTGTATAAAATATTTCCTCCACATTTCAAATTGGGCTCTTAAAATTGAAGAAAGCTTGGTAGTGCAAGTTAAGTATATCGTGTGTGTTCTCTCTTTGTTCACGCAAACAAAGATTGATCAAACTATAGATGTGCTTGCTCACTTTTGTTTACCCTTTGTGGGGCTTGCCTAAGACCAATTTGAAGGTGACTCCAACTAGTTTTTCACTCGGGCCGATATACAAATGGATAAGACTAAACTGTCAAGTCCTCATGGTATGTAGGCCTTAGCCATACAATGTATTTTAGAACGGGGTACTACCGTAAAAAGTATAAGAGCCCCTAGTAGGATTGATTAAAGTCTTTAGTGGCTTGTTGGATGCTTACAAAGTGCCATGTCTCTGATCACCCTAACTAAGAACCAATTTGTATAGAGGCCAAAATCCTTACTATTTGTTGGTGCAAGAATGGTAATTCTGAAGTCATCTCACATTTTTGTGTTTTTTAGTAGAGATGAGAAGTATACCATGGGATTTTCATGGGTATTGAAGCTTGGATGACCCAAGAAGTGTGTGTGGTGGAGGGGAGCCAGTGTGGTCAAGCTTCTAATCATCTGCTAAGAATAGGTGCAGTTGGATTTATCCAAATGGAGATTCAACAAATATTGTCTCTTTCTATCCTAGGGTTGTGCATCATTTTGGAATCAAAACACTTTGATTGGATCTAAAACATTGGAAAAAAACATTCAACAAAAGCATCAAAATTTCAAACCCTTTAGGAGGAGAAAGTACCTTTGAAAAAATCCAAGTGCTATTTCTTTCCTTAGGGATTCCATCCTTAGAGGCTTATAAATATTTGGATTTACATCTCAATTTTCTTTTACTAAAGTCAACATTAGGGAACTATTGCCTTAATTTCCTTGATTTCCACATAATGGACCTTGCGGGATGAAAATAAATTGGGATATTAGAAATTTAGTTTGAAAAAAGAGACTGTTTGTGGTAAAAAGAACTCATTAAGCAAAGATAAGAAACAATTGAACCCCACACATGTGTTCTCTCAAATGATTTCTTGAAAGATAAAAATCCAAAAACCAAAGTCCAAAGGTCTTAGTCCAAAAGCTCTCAAGAAACGTCAGTCCATGCTTTACGAAGTTAGGGAAAGATTGGTCTATAACTTTTACAAACGTGCATCAAAAGACAATCCCAACTTGTATTCATTTTATTATTGCCAAAATCCAAGTCTCTTTTAAAGGTTTGAGTTTCTCACATAGGAAGTATAGCATGTTCTTCAATACCGAGGTCTTGTAAGAAAAAGTCTCTTTAGGTTCACTTAGGATCAAAATCAACACTCATCCATCTTCAAACATCAAATCAAAATCATCTCACAAACAACTATTGGAAATCTTGAAAAAATCCTCTATGCTAGACTTTTGGAAAATCCTTTAGATCAAATCCAAATCATCTTGTTTGACTAGGTGTGTGTAGATGAATCCTTCTTCATACATTTATTCAAATTATCAATCCTTGTGAATAAGTTTATCCCTTGATAACATCCAACATCTTGGGGTTTATAAGTTCATTATCCAAAATCAAAATCAAATCCAAATCAAAGCCAAATTCAAACCAAATCAAATCTAAAATCCAAAATCCAAAAGTCCCAAAGTCTAGCATCTCCTTCAAGATTTCTTAAGAGTTCAATCATTCACACCATCCATCTTTCATTTATCTCATCATCGCCCTTTGATCCTTAATATCCTATATTTTATTTTTTGTGCCTAAAGTTTAGATCAATCTAAGGAATTAGAGGTTCACCTCCCACATTCCTGAAAATTGATCCCTATTTTATGGTTCAAACTAGATCTCAACACAAGAAGAACATGGAAACCGACAAAGAAACATCTACTTCAAGTGACTTGAGTCAAACCACTCCCAACATCAATCCCATTGGATCTAGAAATCCCCCACTCAACCTTCCTCAATAGGATCCTCAAGAGGGAGGTTTCCAAGTGGAGGACATCATCAATAATGTCTTAGGGATGACTCGAGATGAAATCATATAAATGGTCCAAAATTTTGAAACTCACAAAATTGTTAATTCCATGATGAGACTCAATCCTTCACAATGCATGCTAGAATTGGTAAAAGAAGGGGCTAAACTCCCTTCTAATTTTGACGTAAGCACTATTGTGGATAAACCTCTTGGTATTATGCCACCGGTCTCATTCACACCATCTTTTCAAAGCATCATTCAACCCATCCCACAAGCCACATCATCTCTTGCTCCAACTCAACCAATTTTCAACAAGGGGAGTTCATTACTTCATGCTCTTCAAACACATCCCCTTGTGAACAACCAATATTTGGATGCAAACACCATCTTGGGTCAATCCATCCCTTAAGATTCAAAACATCCATACGTTCCACTGGTCTTTCATGATGCTAATAATCCATCCGCTTTCGCTGCAATACTAACATATCCTCTTAACACACAAGTCTCTCGCCCCATGACCTCACAGGGAGAAGGTGGATTATTTGGACAAGGGGGAATCTTTGATCCCTCATCATCATCATTTTCTCAAGAGAACACACCACCCATCTTCCCATCATTTCCACCTCTACAACACAATCCACACCAATTCTTGGTTTAGGGAAACCCCCTTTACTAATCCTCAATCAAACCAATCAAAACAATCCTCCAACCATAAATCAAACCATCATGTCGAATCTGCCAATCATGCCACCGATATCACAACAATAGGTGGTAACAATCCAAACAAACCCATCAATCACAACATCTCAAAATATGGTCTCCCAAGGACCTATCATATCAACCACACCATCCACCACACAACCTCCTATCATTAATCAAACAGTACCTCAACAACCACCTCAAACTCTTATCACGACATCTCATTCCATTTTGAATCCTCCACCACCACCTCCAAAACCAAACATGGCAAACCAAAATAGCATCACATTACAAGTTTCCCAACAAGCCTATCAAAAGGCACTTCAACAATTTCAAAATCAACAAGCCGCACAACAAGCACAATAGGTTGTCAAAGCTAAAACTTTATTGCAACAACAACAAACTATATAAGTCACATAGGTTGCTCAAGCCACACAGGCTGCCCAAGCTAGACAAGCTACTCAAGAGGCTTAGGCTCAGGCTCAAGCTCAATATCAAGCCCAGCAAGCTCAAGCACAAGCACAATACCAAGCACAACAACAAGCAGCCTCACAGCCCAACAACAAGCATTGTTGGCACAACAACAACAAGCCTTGTTGGCACAACAACAACAAGACCAACAACAAGCATTGTTGGCATAACAACAATTTCAAGCATATCAAAAAGCATTAATCACACAACAAGGCTCACAATAAACTCCCATGAACACACAAAGCAATCCACCCATCACTCCAACAGTCACACCACCTCAAAAGACTTTCATTCTGCCACCCAATCCATAGGATGATGTGTCAGCACAAATCAAATTTCTCTCACAACAAGTGCTAGACCTCCAATTAGGGAAAACAATGAAAAAAACAAAGAACTTATGCCCCTATCTGTTCAACATAAGTCTTGTGATGGTCCCATTCCCAAAGGGATTTGAAATCCCTAAATTTGACAAATATCGTGGGACAGGTAATCCTAAAGATCACATCAGGGAATTCTAGGTACATTGCATCGAAGTGGCATACGACGACACTTATCTAATGTGACTATTCCCTTGAAGTTTGTTTGGGCCCGTAATGGAATGGTTCTCTCACCTTCCTCCTGGAATTAAAAAGTTCAAAGAAATTGTGGATGCATTCATACAAAACTACGCATTCAACATTGGCATGGATGTGAGTCTAGAGGAACTATCTACTCACAAATAAGCTAAGGGGGAAATATTCACATCCTTCTTACAATGACGGCAATCTAAGGCCAATAGGAGCAAGTGGACCATGCTCGAAGAACAACAAATTTGCACCATCATCGCTAATCTTCAAGGAACTTTGTCCTTCCATCTAAAAATGCAATGTATCACCACCTACGACTAGTTGATCCCCAAGGCGCTCAACATTGAAAGAACCCTTATCACACAAGGGGGGACACCTACTTATCAAGATAACTTCCCATCAACCAACTATAACGAACAACCTCGCACATGGGCTAAAAAAAATGTCACTAGCGATGGTGTCCTTGATGCCAAAGTTGTAATCAGTGCTCCAAGGAAAAACACAAAAACATATCAACAACCGTAAAACAATAACCAAAACAACACGCAAGCCAATGTGGTATCACAACCACCCAATAATCAAGTAGCCAACAATCTGAATAATCAAGGGGGACTGCCCCTGTGGAACAAATATCCCCCTAAACAGAAATACACAGCCCTTGAGGAATCAATAGAAATTGTCATGAAAAAACTAGTATAAGAGAATCTCATTAAAATCCCCACTTATGAGAATTATCAAGAACCCCAAGTGAAACCACCATGGTATAATGAAAATCACCTTTGCAATTTTTATAAAATCAAGGGACACACAACAACCAGTTGCATGAGATTGAAAAATCTAATCCAAGACCTTATCGATGACAAGATCATAAATGTTGAAGAACCTACAGGAAATCAAGACCTGAAGATATACACAAATCTGATGCTAGACCACAATAAAGGGAACAACCATGGAAAGGAAAAGTATGGCAATGTAAACCATGTTTATGACCATTTTGTGGCATCCTTAGATGAATGGGTCACTGTTGTCAATGTCAAGGGAGCCAAAGACAATTGTGGAGTCACCACACATGTCGACAAGGTTACGATTGTTGGACCATCCCAACCATCTAGGGCATCAACCTCTAATCCAAAATCCATTCCCAATGGTTATAATTTATTGGACCAACTGAAAAGAACCTCCCCTTAGATCTCCATCATGGAGTTATTGAAGATCTCACCCGCACATAGAAGAATCCTAGAGCAAGCATTGGATTCATCCACTTTCCCCACAGATCTTGATGCAAATCAGCTCCAAGCTATGGTCGGACACATCACCATGCCCCATCTCCTAACATTTTTTGATTAGGACCTCCCAACGCAACCATCTCATTACTACACACTCCATCTCAAGGTCTTGGTCCATAAAAACAAAGTCAAAAGGGTCTTGGTGGATGGGGGTATAGGTCTAAATATTTGTTCTCTAAAGCTCATAAAGAATCTAGGATTCTCTGAGGACGTCATTAAAAAAGGTAAAGGTATTACGATCAAGGCATATGATGATCAAGAAAGAGTGTCTCAAGGCACTATTCAACTCCCTATTCAAGTAGGGCCAACCATTATGGAAAGCACATGCCAAGTCCTTGATCTTTATTTACCTTATAATATCCTCCTACGACGTCCATGGATCCATGGGATGCAAGCAGTTGCATCTACCTTTCATCAGTGTGTTAAGTTTCCCTATCAAAACCAAGAGGTCACAATCCATGATGATCCTAAGCCATTTTATTATTGCAAAAATCTGGAAGCGAAGTACTATAAAATCCCTCAAGTCCCAAAGAATGATGAAGACCCTTCAACCCCATATGTAGACCCAACTACTTTAGCCTCCACTCCTGACACAAAGACACTTGCTATTCTTGACATCTATTATTTCAAAGTCATTGTCCAAGACAATGGGTGTGGGGATTACAAAATGAAGAAGAGTGCATTTGTAATAGGAGAGTTACCTCAATCTCCTAGATCTCATGGGAAGTCACATCCAAATAACACTTCAAGCTAAACTTTCAAAGCAAACCCTTCCAGATCCAAATGTTGGGGGGACCTAAGTCGGGAAGTATTGGATGAAAAGGACATATCAAGTTTGTTGTACCAAGATGAAAGACATTTACCTGATCTTCCCATGGATGATAATAGCAAAGGACTGCAGATAATGCAAGGATGGGGCTATAACAAAAACAAGAAACTTGGATAGAATGACAATGGTCTTCTAGTACTGCTAATTCCTGAGAAGCATATGAGAAATCTTGGCCTTGGATGTACCCCTCTGAAAGTAACCATACTTGGAAAAGGTTCCCTGGTTAAAAAGGTCAAAACTCCCCCTCATTTATCAACATCTGCTCTTCAGTTACCAATATCCACAGGTCGAGTCATAGATAACTTTACCTTTGACATAAATAATGTGTGCAGTAGTGATGATGGAGATCCCATAACCAACCTACCCATGCTATTCAAGAATTCCTCCCTTCTCATGATTAGTACCCTGTCTTTCAAGTCAAACAACTAAACCCATGAGATAAACTTAGTCTATCCCCAACTCATCGACTATAACCAATGAGGACCACCGGTTCTAGACACATTCAAAAATGATGAGGCTCTTCTGGAATTCATGGGATTGCAAGATACGATACCATATGGAGATCACAAGGCCAAATTCAACATTGAGCTTGACACACATGCCTATTATGGGGAAACAATTGAATCCTTCAGCCGCAAAAGTAAAAATTTGAGAATAATCTCTATGTCTTTGAGTGAAAACCACACTATGGCACTTTCAGACCCGAAAATAGTAAAAACAAAGGACACATCCAATGGTGAAAACCTCTCTAAGGTGCTAGAGGATGAAGGATTCAATCTTCCCCTTAGTATTATTCATTAGGAGAAGTCAACAATTTTAGCAGAGAAGTGTAATCCAGTCAACCTAAGGATAGAAGAAATGCCACATATTACCTTCTGTGTAGAATCACTCTTGACAGAAGAACAAGAACTCCTAGTTGCGTTTCTAAGAGAAATAAAGATAAACTTTGCATGGACCTACACTGACATGTCTGGTCTTGATTCAGAAGTTGTGGTGCACCATCTAGCTGCATATCCAGAGCCAAAGCTAGTAAGAAAAAAGTTGAAAAGATGCACCCACAAATAGCATTATTGGTCAAGATGGAATTACAAAAGCTCTTGGATGTTGGTTTCATATGGCCAATTGATTATCCAGAGTGGATTTCAAATCTTGTACCTATTTCAAAGCCCACTGGGGGCATCCACATCTATACTGACTTCAGAGATTTGAACAAAGCATGTCCCAAGGACGATTTCCCTCTCCCAAACATAGACATGATCATGGATATGACAGTGGGACATGAAATGGTATCACTAATGGATGGATTCTCAGGTTACAATCAAATCATGATAGCAAAAGAGGACCAACACAAGACAAATTTCACTTGTCCATGGGGAACATACTGTTGGAACATGATACCATTCAGGTTGAAAAATGTAGGAGTAACCTATCAAAGAGTTATGATACTAATCTTTCATGCTATGATTCACAAAACTATGGAAGATTATATGGATGACATATTGGCCAAGTCAAAGAAACGTCGAGATCACATACTAGGTCTAAGCTCCATCTTTGACAAGCTAGAAGAGTACAAGGTCAGACTCAATCCAAAAAAGTGTCTTTGAGGTACAATCAAGAAAGTTACTAGGATACATCATGTCTATGAGAGGAAACGAGATAGACCCCGCCAAAGTCAAAGAAATCCTCAAAATGAAAGCACCAAGGACATTGAAATAGTTAAGGGGTTTGCAGGGAAGACTCCAATCCATCTGTCGATTCATAGCGCAACTAGCAAATAAGGCTATCCCATATTCTCATCTACTCCACAAGGGGGTAGCATACAAATGGGACGAGAAATGTGATTAGGCGTTCAACAAAATCAAGGAGTACTTGCTCACACCACCAGTTCTTATGCCACCAATTCCAAGCAAGCTATTAATCCTATATATATCAACAACAACAACAGCACTTGGTGCTCTCTTAGCACAACATGATGAAAATGGGAGAGAGAGAGAGAGCTATTTACTACATCAGTAGAACCATGGTGGGACATGAGCTAAATTACACATCCATTGAGAAGGCTTTCTTAGTAGTCGTGTTCACATCACAAAAATTCAAACATTATATGCTAGCACATCAGATCAAACTCATTACCAAGATAGATCCTATCAAGTACCTACTTTCTAAATCAAAGCTCACAGGGTGAACAACTAAATGGGTTATGATCCTGATAGAACATGGCATTGAGTATGTAGAATGAAAGGCTATTAAAGGACAAGCAATTGTAGATCAGCTGGCAGAGGAACTAATATATTTAGAGAATCCAATTGTATTAGAGTTCCTTGATGAATCCATCTTTAATGTAAGTGTGGTTGATCACTGGAAAATGTACTTTGATGGATCTTACACACAACATGGGCCAGGAGCTAGAGTCTTCTCCGTTACACCACAAGAGGATTGCATACCCAAGTCATATAAACTATCTTTCCCTTACACCAATAACATTTTAGAATATGAGGCTCTTGTCATAGGGCTTAGGATTGTAGTACAATGGCAGATCATGGCACTCAAATTCTATGGAGATTCACAGCTTATCATCAACCAGGTCAATGATGAGTATCAAATGAAGGACAAGAAGTTCACTCCATACAAGAAACTGGTGGAAAGCCTCAAAGAGTCCTTCATTGATATCACATTTGAGTAGCTTCCAAGGACAAATAACAAAGTGACAAATGTTATGGCAACAATTGGATCACTACTGGATGTCCCAAGCAACATCCCAAAGCAATAATTCCTCGTAGAGCAACTTCTCGTACCAACATTTGTGATACTATAGTCTGAATTCGTGTATAAAATCATCGATCTCGGTAATCCCTGGTATCATGAAATATACACCTACTTGAGAATAGGAGTCCTCCCTGCTAATATAACCCTAAACCTTAAAAGAACATTTGTCAAGAAGTCATCTTGCTTTGTTATCTTAGGAGACACCCTATACCGTAAGAGTATTGAGGGAACCCTTTTACAATGCCTAAATGTTGAGGAAGCTTTGACTTCTTTAACCAAGGTACACAATGACATTTGTGGTTCACATTCAAGTGGTATGACCTTGGCTAAGAAATTGATGAGGATTGGGTACTATTGGCCTACAATGGAGAAGGAAGCTCACGACTATGTCTAAAGGTGCTTGCAATTTCAATAGCATGGGGATCTCATCCATACACTAGCTCAGGAGCTCCACCCGATCATAATACCTTGGCCCTTTTCACAATGGGGGCTCGATCTCATTGGTAAAATCACCCCCACCTCATCCAGTGGACATAAGTTCATCATCACCGCCACAGATTACTTCATGAAGTGGGTAGAGGCCATCCCCATGACCTATATTAAAGGAAAGCAGATATCCAAGTTCATCCTAAACTACCTAATTTTCCGCTATGGTGTCCCTCAAGCCATTATCTCAGATAATGGGACACCTTTCAAAAACTAGGATGTTCGAGACCTATGCCAGAAGTTCAATATCCAACATCACTTTTCCACTCCATACTACCCTCAAGGAAACAACCAAGCTGAGGCTACTAATAAAACCATCTTAAAAATCCTAAAGAAAAAAGTCAATGATGCTAGTCATGACTGGCATTTGCAGCTAAATCTCGCCTTATGGGCCTACCAAACAAGTATCTGCATGCCAACAGGTCCCACCCCATTCTCCCTAGTCAACAGATCAGAAGCCATCCTTCCCGTTGAGATCAAGCTCCCATCCCTAAGGATATCATTACAAAATCTCATCACATATGAAGAATATCGAGTATCATGGTTAAACGAGGGTGAGTGGCGTATGGATGCCTTAAACCATGTGCAAGTCTACCAAAACCATCTCAAGTGAAGTTACAACAAAAAGATCGGGAGTCATACCTTTCAAGTCAAACAGCTTGTATTGAAGGAGAATCAGAAGAATATACCGAATCTAAATAGAAAAGGAAAGTTTGAACCCAATTGGTTGGGACCCTTCATTGTCACAGCAAGCTACAAGTCAAGGGCATATCAACTATCAACACCAAAAGGTGAGCCTCTATAGGATCCCATAAATAGCTCCCATCTCAAAAAAATTTATGCCTAATCTTATAAGGTATAAATCCAAAAATACAAAAAAAATCCAAAAATCCAAAAAAATTAGAAAAGGGATTAAAAATAGTAAAGAGCAAAATCGTCCTCTAGTAAAAACCACTTCGGTGGCGCTTTGGGCAAGTACCTTGGTGAAAACTTGGCAAACAGGTGCCTTGTGTAAATAAGCACTTTCCTTCCACCATGATCTATGCGGCTTGTTCTGCATCATCCATCCACCACGCTTCCATCACATCCATCCATCACCCATCTTTGTCTGTATCATAGCTTGAACCTGTGTTTATATCATGATCCCTCCTAGTACTACTCGGCCCATTCCTAAGGTCAGCTTGTCCTACCTATACCGGAGTAGTCTATCACATCACGTTGGGGGCATCTTCTTATACCTGCATCGGATCGTATTCGTGTATATTCTTGAAATCTTCCTTAAAATCAAAAAATCCAAAAACATTCAGAAAACCAAAAAAATACAAAAACATTCAAAACTTTAAAAAATCCAAAAACATTCAAAAAACCAAGAAAATCCAAAAACATTCAAAACATATCAAAATAAAAAATAGGTCAAAAAGTCAGTTGAAAAAAAAGAAGTAAAAAATAGAGTTATCTTGTTGAACTATAGGTCTCTGAGCTCTGAACGTAAGCAAGGTTGATCTTTGATCATCCCCCGAGACACCTAGGTCAATCCCTTAGGGGTTTATCATAATAAACTGACAATCCATCTATTCATATCTCATCAATAATCGAGTCTATCTTAGTCGAACTACGTGGTCTTTTCATGTATAACGTAGGCAAGGCTAATCTTTGACTAGCCCCCGAGGCCCCTAGGATAGGTCTTTAGGTTAGTCTCTTGGTCAAAATCTCAGAAAACCCAAAAACATCAAAAATTTTGAAAATTAAAATATTTGCAAAACAAATCAAAATACCAAAAAATAGACTCAAAACATTTCAAAAATACCAAAAACATCCAAATCTTTGAAAAAACCCATCCACCCCATCTCATGATCACCTGCAATAGACATCACTCATAATAAATCGTCATCATCCTCAACCTTTGGTGAAACAATCGAAAGCAAGTCTAGCAATTCAAAAGTGAAAACTCAAGTGTCAAAAGTCTCCAATCTAGGCCAGTAGGTAAACAATTTGGTCAAGTCTTGGTACTAATAGCCCATCATCCGATTTGTCCCAAATCATCTAATAACATCATGTCCTAGGATGCATCCTTCCTACAATGGACATCAACATAGGCATCACCATAGTTTAGTCTTGGTTAGTTGTATCAAGAACATTGGCTTGTTTGTTTACTTGATCTTTGTCTTTTGATTTATCTTATTGTGCTCATTCCAATGACCTCTTGATGATGTCCAAACAAACGGATTGAGAGAGAAAGGAATGGGGTAGTGATCATTATATTTTTATCTGTTGTGCTTGTTGGATATTCTTGTAATATAACCTTGGTCATGCGTACTTTGTTTGGTTTGTAGGGAGGGTGTTTTAGGTGTCTTTTTGACCACATAGGAAGGCTTTCCTTTCTATGTTTTGGTCTGAGATATTTGAAATATTTGAACTGCATTTTAAATGAGGTTTTGTATGTCAGGTGTGAACATGAGTATTATTATCTGATTGTCGAGTTAAATTCCATCACACTAGCTGCAACACCATCTTGGTTCTTTATACCTTGATGCATTGTGCCTACGTGTGTTATCAAACATAAGGTAAGAAAGCCCTTTTAAAATCCCAATTCCTAATAAGAAGTTCATCATTGTCATCATCCTCATCTCTAATAAAGTCTCATAGATCATGGATTTGTTGGATCCTCTTATCATCATTCTTTTCTTCTTTCTTCTCTCTGTGCTAACATGGTACCATGACAATTAATAAAAACATCACAAATGCATCCATCCTACATCCACAAACGGTCAACATACTGCATATCATCCATATCATATGATATAGAAAACATTTATCATCTCACATGCATTTCATTTCTATCATTTACATCATAATATAGATTGGTTATTCTAAGCATCTCATAAACCATACATTTGCATCCATTGCATAATCATAAAAGCATCATCATATCATCCATACATGCATCATCATATCATACATGAAAAAGATACTGAAAAAGAAAAAGAGCATGTCATAACATCTCATACATCTCATAATCATAATGTCATCCATTAGGGGAATAATATAGATATGTTAGTCTAAGCATATTAAAATCGTTTGCATATCATAAACATTTGCATCCATACATCATCATCATAAAAGTGCATCAAAATAATACAAAAAGAAATGTATCCATGACATCCATAAGCACCTGCATAATCATACATACATCACATCACATAATATAGAAACACATTGCATATAGAACATCAAATACATGGACATCTATAATGCATAAAGTAGACACATCTCAAAATGAATCGATCATACAATATATATATCAAAATGTAATTGTTATGGTACAAATCAGGATCATGTGTATGTGTATCAATCAGTGTATACAATGCCCATGAGGCTATAAAAAATGGAGCCTATGGATCTCAAAAAGAATAATGTAGATCAAAATCGTGTGAGCTAGCCCTTGTGGTTGCTCCCCTTGCCTGCCTGCCTCTCTAGTTGGTCCTGCCTATACCTTATCTGCTGAGAAAACTCTGGCACCTAAGCCACCGAAGGCATTACCTGTTGATAATGCAGCCTATAATACTTTTCCTCCCATAGTGCCTCATGGTACATTCACATCGAGATTATCTTTCCTTGTGATGCAACAACCATGCTCTCTAACTATTGTCGCCTACCGATCTCCTAGGCCAGTTGTAGCTTTGTCATCTATCGCTGCTGTCTCTCATGATCTCGCTCTGCCATGAGAGCCTAGACTTGTTATCTAGCCTAGTTCCTCTTCGTTGTAATGGCATGTACCTATTCTTGTAGCCCTTGTATTTTCCCCTATAGTTGTTGTATCTGGGAATCTCTCAAATCGGGTTGTGGTGGCTAGTCCCTCTGTTGGTCCCTCAGTAGCGGCTATTGGTCCCTCTCATCTGGCTAGCAAGGAGGTGGTCCTCCTCCTCCTCCTCCTCTGCCTCCATCTCCACCTCCTCCTCCTCCTCCACCTTTGTCTCTGCCTCCTCCTTTGCCTCCCCCTCCAAGTGCCCCTGGGACTTGTCTTGCCTGTCCCCACCCCGATGTCCGACCTTAGGGTCTTTGTCGTGGAAGTCCTGCCCCTGCAACTATCAATCAGACTGGAGGCCTGAACCAATCATCATAGGCATGTGTAGTGCTTAGATCTACCTATCCCTGATTGTAGACCCATGGCCTAGCAACCAGCTATTTGAAGGAATCAACTGCATCTGATGTTGGGATTGTCCAACCCATGTGGTCTCTCTGGTGGACCGAGCAAAGATAGCCATGTACTAATCATCTGGCATGTCCTGGGTATCCCCGAATTGACGGGCTACCCTTTCTGGCAGGTAGCGCTCGATGACGGTGTGCTCGCGCCCTTGCATCAGTCTATCCTGGTGGGCATAGAATAACTATTGTACGTCATCGTACCAGGTTGACATTTGTAACCAAGGTCTCCAGGTGAACACTGTCATCTAGTCCAAAACCCTCCGCCAATGAGGGAGACATGTCTGTCCTATATGTCTGAAAGTGAGGTCGCCCCTGTACCTCCAAATTGTTGGGTCATCGGGCTCAACATCAACCATTGTAACCCTTAGAAAGAGCATGACAATGTGCTCCCAGGGCCAGATGTGCAATAATGTGACCTCAACACCAATCACTCTGTTGTCACAATAGGAAAACTCGTACAAATTGTGGTATAGTGAGGCCGACATCACTGATCCCCAAGTAAAATGCCTCCTCAATAATATCAGCTCCCAAGCCAGCCCCCATCTTGGATTGAAATATCAACCTCGCTGATCTGGCATTACTAGTCTTGAAATGATCATGGCCACAATTAGTTGAAAGGTCGACACTCAACCTCTGTAGTACTGAAGATCGATCTGATCCTTAGTAAATATGATCTCATTTGTCCCCATGATCTCATAGCATGCATCATTGCCGACATCTATGTCATATATAACTCTCGCCGTGAATCGACAATCGTAAGATCTTCCAGACATCCTCTAATGTGATGGTCGCCTCGCTGGTGGGAAGATGAAATGATGAGGTCTCACTATGCCACCTCTCTGCCAACATAGTCATCATAGCTAGGTGGGTCCTAATAGCAGGCGTGTAAGCAACATACCAGAGGCCGATTGCATTGAGGTGCTCCTGTAGTAACTCATGCAATCCGCTTAATCTGCTTAGCACCAAGGGTTAGTGCTCACATGAATGCACTGGCTCTCTGTCCTCCTGCACTCATAAAGCCACAACATCAAGTTTCGTAAAAAGACTGGACCCTGTTTTGAAGTTTTTGACACTGAAACAACAAATGTGTCGATATTCGCAAAGGCATCGCTCTTTGAAAACTCCAAATAACAATGCTAGAACCCCAAAGTGCAAACCAAGCCACAACTTTGACGTTTGCATACGCGGCCCTATTTGACCTAAAACCCTAAAAACCTAATTGAAGTGTGGCATCACCATTCACAATGGCATCACCCTTTAGAGTTTGCAACCTAAAACCTAAACTACGACGCAGCATTGCAAGTCGCAGTAGCGATGCGATTTGAAGCTTAGTGTCATCGATTTTGCACCTTTAATGTCGCTATATAGTAATGTTGAGGGTTTTGACCTTTTGAAACGTAATAAACTTTTGAAATGTAACAAATGCACACAAAAATTGAAATTAAAAGTTAGGATAGGATAACATACTGCTGGTCTTGCACTTGGAGGACTTTGGTAGACTTGAACTCACTCAGAAATGTTTCGGGGAAGCACTCTTTGTGCCATTCTACATGAGGGTCAGAGCTCAAAATGAAGGAATTCTCAAAGCTTGAATGTGAAAATGAATTGAAAGTGACCCCTCGAAGGCTATTTAAGCATGAAAATTAGGGTTTTTTTGCCCTTTTTTAGCCACTAAACTAGGGTTTTATGCCTCTGACCCCATTTTTTCCCAACCGAAGCTCATTTCAAGTCTTTTTTTCTCGCATTTTAGCACATTTTCAGCATCTTGGAGCCTTTCTGAACCCATCATACAGCTTGTCCTCTTTTTTTCAGAAATCACCCTAAAATCTAAATTTTCATCCGATCTCTCAAGGGGGTAGTATACTAGCGTAATTATTCCACTGGGGTAGCAGTGGGGCATCCGAAAAAAATAATAAAAAAATGAATTTTGATCTCGACAAGTTTATTCTTTGAACCAACGTAGTAGGTACATTGCTTCAAAGAGGGGGAAAATATAGATGTTCAAATTATATTGATTGATATCGTGCACCTGATCCTAATTTACTAACATCAGTTCTCCCTAAATCACTTCTTTACTAACCAATTAATTAAATAATCCTTATTTAATTAATTCATCATAATTCCTCTGTTAATTAAATAAATCAACTTTATTTGATTAAATCATCATCTTCTTTTAATTAAATAAACCATTTTATTTGATTAATCCTAATGTTCTTCTCTTAATTGAATACATCATTTTATTCGATTAATCCTAATGTTCCTCTTTTAATTAAATAAATCACTTTATTTGATTAAATCATATTTCTTCCTTTAATTAAATAAAATAATCTTTATTTGATTAAATCTAACATCATCCCTTTTAATTAAATAAATCAAACTTTATTTAATTAAATCTAATATTCATTATTCCTCCCATTTGATTTAAATAAATCCAAAAATCTAAGTCAAATGTCAAATCAAATTAATCTCCATCTAAGTTAACTAAATCCTAATTAACTCTAATTCTAATCCATCAAATCCCCTAGATTTTGCAACTTGCACAAGTAAATCAATTTAATTGATTTATAAAAATTCTTCTATTTCATTCAAAAAGGCATCTCTTTGGAATATTCCTCCATTTTAAAATCTCCCTCCTAAAAGGACTTGTCCTCCAACATGGCATTTATAACTCTTACAAGTCCATTTTCTTGAGCCAAGTGGCATTGACTCCTCTTTCACATCTTCCTCCACAAGCCAACTTTCAAATTTAAAATTTCCACCTAATTGCATTTATTTGCACATTGATCAAAATGTTCTCCACCTCTCTTTAATAGCATGTTGACAAGTGGCACATTGTTATTGGTTTATCTTTAATCCCACATCCTCCATGTTTTGCATTCCTCCATCCTTCTTTCCTATAAATAGAGATTTCTTCTATTGATTTTGGATCCACAACTTGAGGCAAAGTCATTATCTACAGATTTGGAGCAAATTTCATCCACTTTCATCAAAGTTATCATAGCATTTCATCACCATAGCTAGGTTATTGAGAATTTTCATCAAAGATCATCAAATCTTCATCAAAAGCTTGCAAGGAATTGGGAAAGGGCTGCTTTCCACATCAAAGTAGCACCAATTCCCCCATGGGATGCTGGGTTTGAGCATTTGAATAAGATTTAAATAGTTTTCATTTGGTTTCTTTGCTTAATTTCTTGTTCATTGTGCTTTAAATTATTCTCATGGGGAATGTTATTATAGATTTGTTTGTTGACTTATATTGTGTTGTTTGTCTATGTTTGAGCAAGTCTAGAGCTACCATTCACAGCATCACAATAAAATAACCTTTCCCTATTAAGTAATTTATATAATTTCCCAATCAAGACAAACAATGTCACATAATCTTTTCAAACATAAAAAGTATAAAAGAGTAGAATTTAGCTTTCATGTTAAAGATCCAATCAATTGAATTGGATTCCTATCTTATCCTTCCCTTAAATTAGTATGCAATTCCTCAATTAACCTTCTCCCTCTTCACCTAAATCTCTCTCAAAATCCTCTCACCATTCTCAAAAATCACTCAACTAAGAAATTTAGGTATAGTAAATCAGAAAATCATAGCAAGAACATAGATATGTGTCCCTATTGAGGTAGATAGAACCTTTATTTATATACAAAGGTCAGCAACTAAAGGCTAGAAACAGGGTATCAAGAATGACACTTCTTAGCTCAAAAGGTTCAACTCAACAAGATTAAGAAAAGGTAGTAGCTATAATCATTGTACAGTAAGCACATACACAACCATGGTGAATGAGTCACTTTACTCAAATGAACAAAAAGTATGATAATAAAAAAATGCAAGGTAATTATCTTCTATAGGTTGACGTACTTGTTCAGTTGCACACTTGACCATTTCTCATATTTCAAAATACTTCATAATCTGAAATTCATATTACAAATCAAACTTCTAATTGATTCATACTTCTTACAAGTTGGCACCACATTGTTTCCTATGCGCCCTATTCCTTTGGCTACTATTTGCAATGACCAGGTCAAAGTTTCTTGTGCATGGATATTTATTTTCCCTTTGCATTTGACTTAGTCTTTGGTAGTTTACTTAACATGTTGGTTGCCATGCGCTTTACTCCAGTGCTACTCACATTTCATAGTACTCAGCATTTTAAATACTTTAAACTTAGCTTATACGTTGCTCCAAACTTAGGCACTATTCCTTTTATCTTAGCTCCTTATACTAAGTGTTTCCCTTAATATGTTTTAAACAACATTTAATTCATATGCAAAAATCTATTTATTTCATGCACTTGTGATGATGCAACCTTATACTTATACACTGGCATAAACATTTGCCTAGTTTCAATATATATCAAACTTCATGCTTTATACTAGTCTATGTGCTTCAATATATAAACCAACACTACTTGAATTTACTATCATATATTTAATGTATATAATATATATACATAATGTAATATGTATATATGTTTATATGTATATATATATATCAACTTGCAAGTTTATAAAATACTTTATTTGATAATCAAATACACATGGACATATTCTCATATTCTGCAAAATACTAATGCTTGTGTATATATATATACACATATGTTTATATATATTAATATACTCGTATGTATGTTTCTATTTATGTTGATATATACATGCATATTCGTATATATATCATCACCTCTATAATTTAAACATATATATTTTCAATCACATTGACTGACATATATACACGAAGTGTATATATAACTTATCTATTAAATATAAACACATAATGAAGAACTCGCATAAGACAAGAGACTCAAACACATAACCCGAATCAAAACATTCACAAACAAGATCATAACCTCTCCTAAATCATGCATAAGCAAGACTAAAGGTAACATACCATTTACCAAACTGTTGACTTGACTCAACTAAACTAGAAGTGAGTGTGTGAAAGCTTAGTTAAGTCTTATTAAGGGTTATCAGACCAAGCCCCTCTCCTAAGTGATACTTCCCCTCTCTTTTGGAGACTCAAATTTGGTGATAATAACAATAGTCAGACGTTCACATGAAATCTACTTGCATTATAAAATATTTGCATTAACAAAGCATTAGAATATTCACATTGTATTACATATCTTTTCATCGCTTTTCATCAATATAAACATAATCATTCATTTAAAAGCAATAACATCTTAATGCATATTTCAGTATTTCATTTTCCTACTAAACATATTAAAGTCATAGTTTGCATTTATCAACACTTTCAATCATGAAGGTAAAAGTAACTTAGTAACTAGGAAATGGGTTGTAACAATGGATTTGTAGTTTGAATTTATTATTAAATTACATTGGTGTAATTTATTAAGAATAATCCAAAAAGAATTGAAATGAATTTTGAAAATTTGGGTTGGTTATGAGTGTAAATTATTTGAAGTCATTCATTTAATGTATTAGTTTTAACTTAACAACAATTTGGAGTATACTCTAGCAATGTAATGTAGTAAACACAAATACACTAACCTTTTTAAATTAATCTAAACAAGTATAAGAGCTAGGATATGAATGTGTAAATAAGAAAGATTAGAAAGTGCATCCTTAAAAGTGAAGATATATTAGATTTGATGGAAGAAGTTTAGAGTAAATAATTGGAAGAATGACCCTCACAATTTTTAGCTTTATGTGATAGTCTTGGAGACTAACATTGAAAATGTACCTTCTTAACACTCATACAATTGGGGTCTTGGTCTCATTAATTCAAGGGTCCTAAGACTTTGAGGGTTCACTTGCCTTAGTCCCATGTTTCATATCCTCTTTGTAGAAACTCTACAAGTGTCACTAATCTCCTTGTACTTATATCTAAAGTTGGATGAGAAAGGAAAAAAAAGGATTTTTCTATTTTAAGATTGCCCCGGTCAATCCCAAGGGATGACATTTTCAACCTTAATAGTAGAATTTGGAAAATCTAAATGTGTACTAAGATATGACCAATAGTTACATAAATATGTACCAAATTGTCTACAAATGACTAACAAGAAAGAGCATGAGTTAGCAATTTAAATTTTTAAAATTTGAATGTAGGGTCAATCCTAAACAACTCAAAAGATCCCACGTGCCACTAGATTGAACTAGGATGTACAACTACATATTTTGAGGTGTAGATCTTGAGTGTTGATGGATTGACCTAAGATAAATAACTATAGATGTTGAGGTGGGTATCAAATCTATGGGTATGTATGCTATGGTAAGTGCAATAAATGACTAATAATGGTGAATACATGGGAATGTGTGCAAATAGAGCTAAGATAATATTGAATGTATAAAAATATGTGAAAGTAAGAGTAATTAAAGATAAATACAAATTGTAGAAGAAACTAAACTTAATACATAAATATCCCACTTTTGACTATGCAATTTTGTTAAGACATTTCATCAAAATACACCCAAAACTATATAAAAAATTATACAAATATACAAATTTCACCATTTCAAATATCAACTTGTAGACTTATGTATTATTTAATTTATCATTTATTTATCCATCAAAACACATTTATTTTCATTACAATTATATACTTAATGATATCAAGTTTCCACAACCCATATTGTAAATTTGTATTGCTTTTGGATTCGATTATGTAGAAAGATTTTAGCATCAACATTTCGGATCACACTCCGTGATCCATCATCATTAGCATTTTTCTCCTTTTGCTCTCTTTCATCCTGATGATGGATCATGAAATGTCATCCGAAATCGTAGATATTAAAATCTTTCTACACAATCGAATCCAAAAACAATACAAATTTTTAATTATATACTTACAAATTACTATCACTATCAATTCATAAGGATTCTTATTTACACCTCAATCCCTATGCTCCCTCCATTTGATTGTAACATTCATGTATGTCACATCAATACTACCAATTATTTAATTGCCATTATTATTCTACACTTCAATCCACATCCTCCATTTTACTTTACATCAAATAGAACAGCTGTTTACAAATGTGAACTATGTACCTCCCCAATGTGAGGGGATCCCAAATGTAGTACCAAAACCCCCTTGCTCTGTTGTTATAAATACAATTTGTAGGTACAATTGGAAAGGGTGCATCTCCTTTAGGTGTTTGGTTATGTTGATTGGAACCTTTCATTTTATCCCCATTTACCCACGCATGAATAAGTTATCTTAATTCTATTTCTCGAATTCCTTCCTTTGCATGTGCCTGCTTTATTAAATCCAAAAGAACATTTCAAGGAATGATATAACATATACAACTTGTTGATCTCGTAGAAATCACATCATTAACAATACCACTTTAATCTTGTACTCATGACACTAATTATGATTTCAACATATGGGCTTATAATATATATATTCTCTCATTGAAAAACCCATTTACTAATAATATTTAGTGAGACAAAGAAGCTATTAAAATAGGACAAACTTGGATAAAAGAACCATTCCTAATGTACCCAATTGGTATCTCCATTTAACTCACAAAACCCAACCATTAAAATACAGTACAAATGCTTCAATCTCACTCCTTTCATGCCAACAAACACACATTTGCACGTGTGAAGTAATATTTTTTAGCCATGCACGTGTGCACGTCAAAATAAGAGAGTCAAGCTTAGAGAGGACCAGGAAACAGAGATTGCTAGAAGTCAGTCAGTCTTCTCCCTGCAAAGATCTTAGTAGCAGAAAAGGGCAGTATAAAAAAAACCCCAAAAAAAGAAGATTTGACTGACTTATAAAGGAGTGTTTAAAACACATTGAATGGCATTTCACACATTTAGTCTTTACATTTATATTATAGCAGAGTATGATTGATGCATGGAGACATGCACGTGGCATGTCTGGTTCTATATTCTCTTTAATGGAGGATATGAACAGCAAATTGAATGAATAATTGGGTCAGTACACCTGGGAGGGAATTTTAGCATCAAACCCATTGGAAATAATGCTTGCCCGGATGGTAGATTTCCTTCCCTACCCATCTTGGGCTATTTAGTTCTGGCCTGGAGGCAGGCTCGTCCTTCCCAATCTGCAGAATGATCTTGGTAGGCGGGTACTTTGAATACAGAGTTTTGGGAGGCCAATCGAAAAGATGGGTAGGCAGAAATTGATCAATAGCACGGCAATCCAGTCAGAATATGAGACTGACAACCATCCTCGATCGAGCTTCTGGACCACCTCTACTCCCAAGGCGGGGTAGAGTTGTGAGGTCAAAAATAATTTAAGGGATAATTGATTTGTTTTTTGTTTTTTTATGGAGGATTTTATATCTTTTAGGAGATTTTTTCATCATTTAATGTGGGGTCACAAGTCAATGTTGATACCATTTCAGTTTAGAATCAAAGATTGAGAGGTATCCATTATGTCATAGTTATGTAGGGCATGATTCTAATCTCATCTCTCATATCATGTCTTCAAGGGTTTAAATCTTGGTGGATGGTGTAATTGAGGAACATAGCATCACCCTCACCAATTGCGCTTAATCAATTGAACTAGAATTTTTAGGTGATTTTATTATTTTTGTTTTCTTATTGTGGCTTTTAATCGATACCTTAGGAATTCTTGTTTGGTTCAAATCAGTATGGAGGCCACAAATAGGGGGCCTCCTCTCTAGCATGAACACAAGTGAACAATCCAAGCTCGCAAGCATGGTAGCCTAGTCGAGGCACAAAGCCCGTGAGCACACCAACCCAGCGAGAGATTGTAACAACATAGGCATAAATGTTTGTCTCATAGCATGAACGCCATTAACAACCTCAATATAGTGGGTCAAGTTTGTAAGCACATTGGATCGGTAGAGGCACAGTGTTTGCGATCACAATGGCCCAATAGAGGTTTGAGTCTTGGTGACCACAACAACACCACCACTTTACCATTGCACTGTGGGATGAACCTCTTTTGTTTTTTTATTGTTAAGTTTTTGTTATATATTTATTTATAATGATTTTTTTTGTTTTTTCATCTTTCTTTTCTTTGAATAAATTTTGGTAAAGAAATTGTTGCTATAATATTTATGTGATTGGCTTGAATGTCATTGTAAGCTTGATATTCTAAAATAAAGTGTTTCTCTAATTCAACTATTAGAACTATGTAAAAGACATGTAACCTCTCTTTCAATTATTCTTTTAACCATTTTTATCTATTTATTTTGCACCAAAAATGATGTGAATCAATCTTCAACTAAATTATAAATATATTTATTCTTCAAATTATATATTTCAAAAATTTATGTAATAATATTTTTTAAATAACATTTTATAATTAAATAATAAAAAATAGATTAGAAAAACCAATCCATAGGTTTGGATGTGGAAGTAAAAAAGCATACTATTAACTTTTTTAGTGGTATTGATATATCACCATGAGGTAACTTACATAAGAGGGCTTTTTGAATAATTTTAAACACTGTTTTTTTAATGATATGGTGTAATATATTTTTTTTTATTATTTTAGGTTTTTTTTTTCAAATATTATTATATAATATATATATTTTTTGATGGATACAAAAAAAATATCTTTTAGCATCTAATTTGATATCTTTTGATGTAATAATAAGCATTAACTTATTTTGAGGAGTTGGTGGCTTTTAATAGTAGGTGTTAAAGTGGTTTTGTTAATTACTTTATTAGGAATTGTAGATTTTTTAGTACATCGTGTTTATGTATTTATTATTCATGTGATTGTATTAATATTATTTAAAGGTGTTTTATGTTCTTGCATTTTTTATTTAATATTTGATAAAGTGAATCTTGATTTTTGTTTTCATTACAATGAGCCTAGTAGAGGAAGATCATGTCAAGTATTTGCATGAGATCATGCCTTCATAAGGTTATTCTAGATGTATAATGCACTTTTGGTAGCAATAGTCCATTTTAAGTAGAAATTTGATTTTGGGGTAGTATAATTGATCTTGACGAGTGGTAACTCATATTATAGGCAAATACTTTTCGTGGAGCTCCATTATAATTAACATATAGATAGGGGAACCTACCTTATAAATAGATTGGGGAGAGTTGACTTGATGTTATCATCGACTACCTCACCCCTCTATAGCTATCTAGGGAGGGAGTTCAAACATCCATCTATTATGTGTATGATTGATGATAGTCAGTCCCTAATCTAGCATCATAAACTAATATCCATGGCATCATGAACTAATATCTGGATAGCAATTCTCATATATTCAAGAATAGAACTCTAGATTTGAATTTGAAGAGACAATATCCATCCCTAAGAAATGAGATATGATACTTTAGAGATGGGAGGTTGCCATAGAGGACATCAACCTCAAGGGTTTGATCTCTCTCTAATTTTCACTCACATCAACATCAAGAAAATAATTCCATATATGACATCCTTCTTCACCGAATTGTATCAAGAAGGATGCTTCTAATATATAGTTGATTAGGCCATTAGGAGAGGTTGAATGCTCTCAATCAATCAATTAGTGCCCCTAGGGTTCTTGTCTTCTAGATAGATATATAGGGGGTTGAGTCCTCTTAAAACTATATGCATGTATGTACGTACGTATGTATGTATATGTATGTATGCATGTATACATATATACATATAATCATATATATGTATATATATGTTAAATAATTTAATAATAATAATTTTTATTGAGGATCAATATTTTAATATTTTTATAGTTTATAGGTTTTGAGTGTATGAATAATTGATATTTTTTGGTTTGATGTGAATAATTAAATGTTATTTATTTTATCAAATATTTTTGGGACTTGAACCTTAGTTCATCTTTTATGGAGTCAAGACTTTGCACTTGAAAATAATTTCAAGCTTGTGACTAGAATGTGTCTTCACTTGAGATATTTGTTCTATAAAATTTCTCAATACTCAAACACAACCTCATCTCTTGCGGCATTGATCCTTTGCACTTGACAATAATTCTTAAGAATTGCACCCAACCTCATATCTTAGGTTGTTGAGTGATTGAGGGGTGTCCCTTTTGTCAAGCTCTCTTAGGACTCAAACCCAACCTTGACACCTTATGGTGTTAGGCCTTTTATATTCAATAAAAAATAATCTTTGAACTCTAGCCTAACTAGTCATCCCTTTATGGAATTGAGTGCCTAAGGGGTATCCATTACACCAAATTATCCTAGAATTTAAACTTAACCCCATTCCTTATGTTTTCAAGCCTTTGTATTCAATGAGAAATTATCTTGGGACTTAAACTTGATAGTATCCCTTATGGTGTTGATTACTCAAGGGATATCCACTTTGCAAGATTATTCTAAGACTCAAACTCAACCTCATTCCTTATGTCGTTGATTGGTTGAAATATATCCATTCTACCAAATCCTTCTAGTAATTTTACTTGACCTCATCTCTTATGGTTTCAATATTTTACACTTAATGAGAATTGATATTGGGGTCTCAAACCTAGCCTCATCTTTATGGTGTTAATTGCATAATAATTATCCATTCTACCAAATTATCCTTGGACTCAAACTTGATTTCATCTCTCATGCTCATGTTGAGTGCTTGATGGTCATCTATTTTATGAAATTATCCTAATATTTGAACCCAACCTCATCCCTTATGGTGTTAGGCTTTTGCACTCAATAAAAATCTTAACACAAAAAAATGATCTCATCATTTATGGTGTCAAGTACTAAGAGAGTGCATCCATTTTACTAAATTCCCTTAGGACTCAAGCCTAGTCTTATCACTTATGACAAGGAGTCCTTTAGGATTATCCATTATGCCAATTTATGCTAATATTTGAACCCATCATCCCTTATGGTGTTGAGTGCTTGAAAGCTATCTATTTTTTCAAATTCTCTTAGAACTTGAACTTGATATAATCCCTTATGGTGTGAAGCTTTTGCTACTAAAATATGCTATAATAAGAGTTGGGTTGTTTGGATTCAAATTATGTAAAGCTTGCTTGTTAGATGAGAGCTCTCCAATCACAATTTTCCCAACTTGCCGATGACTAGAAGAATCTTGGGAAGCAAATCAAATAATTTAATGCTTCAATTAAGGCCTCTAATGAGCTTGGACATACTCTTTTTAAGTGGCCAACATTTGGATGATAATTTGTTTTTAATACACACAATATTCATAATATTGCCACTAACATGTCAGCGAAAAAGGAGTTCACCACAATACTCCCATAATCAAGGAATATGCTTTTGCAAAGGTCATCGATTTGATTAATTATATATGAGAAAATTGTTTTAGTTTTTATTTTTGTTACATGTTTAGTTACATGTTCAGTTATTGTTGTAGTTATGTCTTGTCTTGTTTACTCGATGCT
The DNA here is from genome assembly GCA_007258455.2 of Sequoia sempervirens. NCBI lineage: Eukaryota > Viridiplantae > Streptophyta > Pinopsida > Cupressales > Cupressaceae > Sequoia > Sequoia sempervirens. Next base: position 113,601,064 of record VDFB02270651.1, read on the forward strand.
GTAGCTATCTTTATTACATCAAGAGAAGTAACCTATAGTGGCACGAGGTGAAATGAAATAGCATGAGTGTGTCAACAAAAAAATGTTAAATCTAATAACTAAACAACTGACATATATGAAAGAATAATTGAAAGATCTATAAGCCGAAAAAGTGAATATTAATAGTTAAAAGACACATATATATCACATGAATCTATTCATAACTTTTCAAACAAAAAATAAGTAAATAAATTAAGACTAGAAGAAAAAAGTGCAGTAAATCATAATTATGGATTAAGAGCAGAAGTAAGAAGGTGTACTAAAAATAATTACATAACGAGGATATAAGAAATAATCAAGATAAAAAATCACAAGAAAGTCATCTACGTCTTAATTAAATATTTTTGATGTATTTTAATACTTCAATAATATTTTTTTTAAAAACTTGGTTTAGTACATGGACTCCTAATTCATGTGTTTTCTTTTCTTTATTACTTTTGACTTTTTAACTCCATCAATATGCTTTTGTCCTTTCACTTGATGATATTGGCAGTGAATTGTATTATATTTGTGGTAAAAGTAAAAATAAAAATTGATCAAGCTTCCCCACTAAATAATGCATATTAAGAGTGGTTTGTTTATCTAAAATCTTTTTATTTAACATTAATATCTTTTTACAATGAAAATGAATTATTTTATTTTATTAATATAATGATTCATTTGTAACCATGGTTAATGATAGTTTGAAAAATAAAGTTTTTTTATATCTATTTTTAGTTAAATTATGATTTTTTGTCATCTAATAATAATAAATTATTTAATAATTTTATTTAATAATTTTATTTTATTATTGATATTTTATATGTTTAAATTATTTTAAAGAATAAAAGAAGAGTAGAGGGAGAATGCAAATTGAAGCTTTTGGACAAAAAAACATAATTTGAATGATAGTTCAAAATATATATTTTTATATCTATTTTTAATTATATATTTAATTTTTTTGTCATCTAAAAGTTATAATAGTGATAATAATAAATCATTTAATAATTTTATTTTATATTTTAAATAAAGATAATTATAGTATTGAGATTTTGTATGTTTAAATTATTTTAAAGAATAAAATTGAAGAGTAGAGGGAGAAAGAAAAGTGAAGCTTTTGGGTATAAAAAGCATAATTTGAATGCAAAGGGGACAATATCACATGCTTCCTTGGGTCTCCTTCCCTCTTTTGTGGCTGAAAAAACAAAATAATATATTCTTCTTACAAACCTCAAAAAAATTCTTCCTCTACAAATCTAATACGCCTAAAAAATGTGCTACAAATAAAAATGTCTTCATATCCTCCTTAATGGGGGATTTATCTATTTGAAAAATAAATTAAATGATTGTAAGAGAATAAAATACCTTTTCAATAGTGGGTGGATTGGTGGGTGCCTTTCCATAGAAACTGTTGTGGAAAGGCTAGGGAAATTTGGCGATGGTGAAGAAATCATAACAGTTGGTGGATATTTTTGGCTATTGCTTCTATGGGATTGATGGCGTAGTATACTTGCCATCTCGACAGTGTTGTTGTTAGTTCGTAGGAGATAAGTCTTGGGATTTCCAACTTGGTGGGCTGATGTGGAACTTGGTTTGGTGACGTCAGAAGAATGTTGCCTCATTGATTATGTCAAATCCGATTGTCTTATCATTGTCATGATGATAGTGCAAGGCATTTTACAAAGCCCACACTATGAAGATTGGGTTTGCACTTCATATCCATCTTTGGGACTTGGTAGGGTGATTCATATGTGTAAGCTGGTGGATTCATAGTGATCACGGGCTGGTTCTCTGGACGACATGCTTAATACTTGCCATATTAATAATGGTTTGAAAAAATCATGACTCTCAACACAATATTAGATTTTCTTTGAGGGTTTCATTGCATTTCATTGTTGACCAAGTTGAGCATCTATGAGGCATAGGTTATTTTTGCATTAGTGTCTTGATGGGTGAATGATCCAAATTCGTAGTGCGAATGTCTGCAAAGACATTGACAAATATTGGAGTGGATAATCCAATTCATTTGGACAATATGGTTCTTTAGATTGTGTTTCATGGGGAGATCACAAATCAATGCCTTAAGTAGATCCTTAAAAAATATGATCCTCTCATTCTTGCAGCAGTGAAGATGATCTTGGGCAAGGGTTTCCTGAGGAACCATGAAACCTTCAAGGTGGACACAAACATAATGTCTTGATTCTTGGCTGTCATGTTGGACATTCAGATGGAAAAAAGGGATACAAAGGCATTAGTGAAGAAACTCTTCTTCTCAGACCTGCTAGTGGGCTTAGAAGAAATTCTTCTCATCGCTTCTCCTGGAATGGGTGTGCCTCGACCATGAGATTTGGTCTCATATTATGTGCTTGGGGAGGTTGTCAAATACTACCCATTCATATTTGACCTGAAACTTGGTTGACTCTAGTGGAGCATAAGCAGCTGGCTGCGGTTGGGGTGGACTATCTTCAAAAGGTATTGAATCTCTCTCAAACTTTCGGTCACAATAGGGTTCCATATTTCAAGACCTTTGCTACTACTAATGGCTTCCTTGGCTAGGTTCGACTCTGTTGTTTTTGGGAAAGTTTAATTTTCTAGTGTTTATGCTAATGAGTCATGGTCTTTAGTTTTTGATGGTGGCTCTTTTGTTTGGTTGTCAATGTATATAGGTTCTAGGTTTTGATGCAAATTTTTTTATATTATATTCCTGGATTTTTTGTATTGATCTGGGTAGAGGAACAATGTAAATGGTTGGTCGACCCTGTGTGGTCATATATTTTTGCATACTTAGGATTGTTGGGTCTCTAGTGTAGTCGGGGTGGAAGGATATTTCCTCATGATGGACACTTTGCAAATTTTGCTATATCAATATAATATAACTCTTACGTATAAAAAAAAACCTTTTACATAAATTTAGGGTAAGTAAATAAATGCAAAAAGCCAATATAAAAGCATCAACTAGATTATTTAAATTTATGATAGATAATTGCAATAAATACATAAAAATAAATATGATGGATATTGGTACTTATGTCTAAAGCTAATGATACAAGAATGGTTTTGAATTTGTGAAAAATACATCAAGAAATTATAGATAAGAAAAATATTTGTTATTGTTTATTCAAAACTAAAGATAATATTCATTCTTTATCTTTGAGTTTTTTTTGACAATGTAGAAATACATTCAAGTTATTTATATATTTAGTTGCTTATAATGTATAATTAAATTGTATTATAACTTGATGAATATATTTTGTTATAATTTGTAGGATGCCTCACCCAAGGTTAAATTTCAAAAATGACGAGCAACAAAGAGAACATCGAAGATAATATGCTCAAAATTATATGAGACAATGACGTGAACAAATGACTGATGCATAAAGAGAGGAAATAAGATGTCTTAAAAATGAAGAGAAACAAAGAGAACAAAGAGAATATGCTTGAAATTTTTTATGAGACAACATAATGAACAATTGAGTGATGCACAAAGATAGGAAGTAAGAAATCATCGTAATGAAAATAATTGAGAAAGACGTGTTAAACATAGGAAAAACATGATAGTGGAAGAGATTGAAGCATAAATGAGACAACATGCCGATGAGATGATAACACATCATGCACAAACATCTCAAGAAGAATAATGTATATTGAGAAGAACACATCGTCAATCTAATGGGAATGTTGATGTTAGTTATGAAGGGATGAATTCTATTACAATAGACTATGTGCTACAAACACCAAATAATATATTTCAAGATGCAATGAATGTTGATACTCAAAATCATGTAGAAAATAACAGTTCACAAGAGGAGTTAACATCTCAACTAAAAAGATGAAGACAATTGCAAAGAACACAAAATGGAAGGGATCAAGGAAGAATTAATAATAATAGAAATGTTGAGATTAATTTGAAGACTTTAAAAATTATATTTTGACATGGACTAGGTAAAATTGCTACACCAAGTATGTCCTATATTTTTCAAGAAAGTTATCTTGCAATGAAGATTATACAAATATTTGAAGGCCTTATTTGTAATAGATGTCAACAAGAGAAGCATGAACATCAATTTTCAACATTAAACAACATGGGTTCTAGTCCACATCCATTAGAACTTGCAAACTTAATACAAATTGAGGAAATGTTGATAACAAATTTAATATGTTGATTATGCATTTGAAAAAATATGAAATGCTTAAAAAAATTTAATATATGAGATTAATATGAAATGTCTCATTCATTATTTACAAAGGACAATAATACTTTATTCAAACACAATAAAAACATGCTAAATTAATATTTTACATATCACAATGTAGATGCTACTAGCATAGATATTTTAGATACATATATTTAAAAGACACCAAGAAATATTAGTCTCAAGGTGCCTATCTATTCTCAATAACAATTTAAATAAAGTGTTTCAAGATTGATATCTTTCAACGTCTTTTAAATAGATGTATTTAAAATATCTATGATGATTATATCTAATTATTATACTAAATTAATGATCACATTGCTTATATATATTTATATTTTAATTTTCATAATATTAAATTATCATGTAATTTCAATTATTTAACTTAATTAAATAGAAATCTTATTTCTCATATTAATTTGAAGCTTATAAAATAAATTACAAAACTATTATAAAATTAAAACTTTAATGTCCCTTGAAACTAAATACAAAATGGTATCCACAAGTCATAGAACATATAAATCCATACATAACATATAATTAAATACAAAGCTTCAAGAATGAAGAAAAATACGTAATTAAGCATCTACAAATCAAACTCATCTCTCACAAGCCACGAAGTATCAAGACCACCTTAATAACCTCCTAGAGTCCATTTCATCCTCTATCACTATCTTGCTTGCAAAACATCTTATTATAATGTCTTTGCAACGATTCTCATGAAAGGCATTGTATTCAATGAAAACACATTCTACACTTTGAATTGACTCTCATGAAATGAAATGAAATCACCACTTCCAACGAGCACCTCACATGACGTCCATTACAAAAGCTCGAGTGTGCACGCCTACACCCATCTCAAGGGGGGACACTCCTTGCTCTTTCCAAAATCATCCCCTTTTAACAATGCTGCTCCAAACCCATTATTATAAAACATTCATTCCTTTTTCCGATGCTAGCATTCTAAAAGTAGGAAAATCCCATAGTCATCCTCCAAAACCTCTTGAGCATGGTCTTCACTATTCACCTTTGCCACCTTCACACGCCACACCCATGAAACGATTTCAATGGCAGAGCTACAATCTCGCGGGGCAGCGTTGAAACCCAGATGGGAAGAGCATCATCCAGAAAGTAGTACAACAAAAGCATCATTTTATAGACAGTCAAATGTAAATCTAAGCGCAGATTTAGCTCCACAGAGTTCAAGCTTTGGTGGGTTCTTGGTATCCATTCCAAACTATTCATCTACAGTGATACCACCTTCTTCTTCATGTGCGAATGGCCTTGTTGGTCAGCCGCCCTATATTACCATTGGGAATAACAATAGCAGTGGTATTCATTTTTCATCATCATACAAGCAAGGAGGCAGCAGCAATATTCCTACCGAGCAAGAACCGAATAGAAATGGGGTGAATGGGCATGAAGTGAATGTGGGTCAGGTCTTGGCTGAACTTGAAAGAGAACGCCAGAAGAATGCTGAGCTACTGGGAAGAGTATCTTCTTTGGAAGCGCAGTTACAAGCAAAGGAAAAATCTTCTGCAATTTTATCTGACCAGGTATTACTCTTTGTTTTGTTTGAGGATGAGAAAACTCATAGTTTATCCAACGAAATTAGGTCTTCCACTTTCATGCATTCCCCACTTTAACATCTTAGCTTGCAATGCGCATTGGGTGGATAACCTCAAGGGACTAAACCATAAACCGTACTTATGCTTGAGCCCTATATGTTTTCCCATATAAAATCTTAGGTTGCATTGAGTGAATATCCTTACGGAATAACCCACAGTTTATCTATATCCCCACAGTAAAACTATGCTGTTTAGCCTGTCCAGGAAAAGAGAATACAATAAGCACCACAAGGCCATAAATGTATATCTCCGACGTCCACCCAACTTGGATTTCCGAGTCCTGTATACTGATTTCCTTTTTGGAAGAATCTTGATCACAGTGCTTGAATGTTCCACATTGCTGAGCATGACATGAATTTCATCAGCTTGGGTAGTGCCTTGAATTCTTTGAAACACATAGTCAAGCATTTGAGTCTTGAAATTATCTTTTGTCTTAACGTCGAGTATAGTTTCAAAATGGCAATCCTAATCACTGTGATTGAAGTAGGGTTTCACACATTGGAACACATAATACATTTTAATAACTACCAACTTTTCAGATCAGAAAGAAAAGCTTTGGGCAAAAACATCTAAACCGCAATTCAAGAAGAGCTTTGTCAAAGCACCATATTTTCACATTATCAGGGCAGATAACTCTTTGGAAGTCAAGCTTGTTTTGTGTAGTTGGTGATAGAATTTGGTCAGAGTTTAGAAATTACACACACAGTATATCTTATTTATAACTTAAACAAATATTTATACAATATCAATATTTTTTGTGAACCAACACTTATCATCTTATTACTATTCTCTCCACCTCTCCTACGTGAGTGTTATAATCACTCAACAATCTAACTACTCATTCTATCTAATTATTTATTTCTCACCGAGAATTAAAATACTATGGTTTGATAGCCAAATATCTAATTCCTCCTTCCCCCTAGTAATACAAGATAATTCAAACACTGGGAGAGAATCAACAACATATGTCAACTGGAACACTTTTGCAGTTCATTACGCTGATGAGCAATCTTGTAGTGGGAAAGGCCTCATTACACCTCCAAAATATCAAAGACAAACCCATCGTTCATTGGGATATACCAAATGAGTATGAACTACGACACACTCAATGGTTCATACATTTATTCCCATGTAAATAGGGACACACCCAGCTGTCTGCAACACACAAAAGTGGAAGCAGATCATACTAACTCTCCCATAGGGTGGATGGCCACACCTCAGGATCAACTATAAACAAATTTGTAGTAGCGGGAGTGGTCCTCACTATGCTTATCCTTAGGTGGGACTGGGCCTCACTGAATAGTTACAAAAGAACAGTAGGACTGGGTCCTCACTATGCTTTCTTAATGGGTGCTGAACACCTCACTGATCATCTTTTATGCAGCTGGAGTTTGGACTAACATCACTGCCAATACTGATCACCGTCGTCAGCTTTGTAGTCATTTTTGTTGAAGTGATGTAATACCTCACCTATGATGGTACTATATTCTAAATTTAATAGTACACCCATTTATTAAGTTTATTTAGGATAATACGATAATTTATTTTCCTTCACCTAGGTGGCAAATAAAGACGTGTCACCTTTGATTTGAGGTCATCAAGTGCTATCACTCCCTCATCAATTCTTGATTGATGGAAGTTAGGTGCCACCTCTGTCTAATCAAGGGCCACTTCTGTTGCACTTGACTAAGTTATCTTAGCTCCTAATTGGAAGTTAACTCATGACTTCTTTGACATCTGTCATCCTGACTCTTCCATCCAAGAGGCATATATATATTGTAATGTTCCCTTTTTGTATTGTATTTATTTTTTATATTTATTTTGTATTTTTCTGAAGTTTGACAACCAAAATACACTGTAACAGAAAATTAAATTTGAAAACCAATAGCTGGAACACTTGATCAAACCCTCAAATGCTGAAATACCATTTCATATGATGAATCTGAATGAAATTTTAACAATTGTAATTGCTGGTATGTCTGTTATAAACCCTAGGTTGCAAAAAAATCTTAGATCTGAGTTGTTTCAATGGTTAGGAACACCAATATAAACTCAATTCCACCAACCCAACATGTGGAGTAATAAGAAATGCAAATGACTACAGCAAATATAATGATTTGGAACTCCTCATATCATGGTAACGTCTTCAGCAGATTGATAAACAATGTTATATGACAGCAACTGAGATGACAACCCTCGTATTTCCTATAGATCATAATCTGGAAACTTACATTTTATTTGAGAAACTACTAACTACTAAGAATCACAATGATATGCTTGGAATCCAAGGCAGCACCTTAGGCAATTGCTACAGCAACTGTTAACCTGTGATCTAGGTCAAAACTGAAGCAGCCACTCCAATATTTGCTGATATCTCTGTGATCTGGGCAGAATATACTTAGTGTAATCAACATGGTATGGATGCTGCAGATAGTATACAAGCTCATGATTTTCTCCTTCAATAAGCAATGAATGCAGCAGCTGGTTTGGCTGATAAAGTGCCCTAGAAGTCTGAATTGTACTTCCTCAATGTGGTGCTCAGCTAGGGTAATTCAGATCCAGCTCCAAGTGATGTCCAAAGCCCACCAAAAACCCGAAACTCAATAGATAAACCTTTAGATATACTTATGTGATGAAATGATGATATTTGGTTGCAAAAAACACTGTATTGGCTCTGTAGGAAACTCCAAATCCTCCACAAATCAGCACAATTGTGATTCCTAGATAGAATCTCCCAAGATTGGAAACAAGAGTTTTCGCTCTCTCAAACTCCAAACACACCCAAACACACCAAGGGTTTTTGTTTGTGGATGGCCTAGATTGAACAAACTGCTCAAATCTAAAGATTGGATGCAAAAGATAGCTTGAATGAATTAGTTTCAAATGAAGATAGACACCTTTTATAGTGCTAAAAATGAGCCCTTGAGACCAAATTTCCAAAAGTATTTTAAAATACTTTTATTTATTTCATTTAGCATTTAAAAATGCTTTTTTATTTTAATATTAGTTTAAAAAGAAATACTTCTTTTATATATATTTTGATATTAGACGTGGTTTAGAACAAGGAACCACAATTTTTTTTATATTGTTCAATTGAAAAAGGATCCAACAAGTTGTAGGATCAGAATACAAACCACAACCCACTACCTAGACAGTCATTAACATTTTTACTAGTCTTACTATTCTATAACATACTACTATACGATATTATGTCAAGTTCAATAGACAACTCAAAACCTAACTAGCAGGTCGAGGCAAATTACAAAGGCCTCCCATTCACCCTAGACATAGACATACATTTATCACACCTTAAGGAAGATTTACCATGACTCGACGAAACCTCTTGAGCCGCACCCTTGCTATAATCCTCCATGATCAGATTCTTGTCATCATCAAAGAAAATTGAATCCAGAATGGCGTCCAATGGCAATTTTTTTTTTCAAAATCTTAACAATTGCCTTGATAACCCTTTGCAAACAAATTTTTTGTTATTTGATAGCATGCAAATGACCCAAAAAATGGTCAAAGCGAGCCTTTGCCTAGTGAAGTACATCACCAGTTTCATCATGTAACAGAAAAGAGCTAGCAACTACCTTTTACATTTATTTAGCAACTAAAAATGCTTTTTCTTTTAATATTAGTTTTTTACAAAAATACTGTTTTATTTTTATTTTAGTACTAGTGTTTAAAAATGCCTTTTATTTTAATTATAATAATATTATTAAGTTGCGCCTAAAATTAGAAATGACTAGGCCCAACTTAAATAATATTATTAATTATTTTAATTCGAAATGGGGGACATGACATATATGTACACTATTTATAAATTGTTGTTCAATCAAATCAATAGAAAATAACATTATTCTCTTTTTGGTTTTGTGGCTAATTCATAGAGATTAGGTCCTAGGTTTATTTTGTTCATCACAAAATTTAAAATGGTACTATGGTATGATGCCCTAGGATTAGTCCGTTTCTATTTTTGAGAACGTTTGGATTTGAGTTTTTGGCATATTCGGTGAATGGTGGAGATTATTTTGAGCACACCACTGTTTCTAGAACAATTGAATTAACTAGGTCGAGTTGTTATTTCCTCCGATTTGGACAACAAAGCTTATTGATGGTGAACAAGGGTTTGCAATGGTTTGTGCAAGGATCTTTTGTAGGAAGCCTCCTGGTGAAAAATGGACTATGCCACATTGTGTTTGGAAGATGATAATCTATTGGGATTGACTGTAAACTTGTCTAGGTTGGGCTCTATCTCCGAAAGCACTCCCAAAATTCTCAATTGCTGGTATGTCACAAATTTTGAGGCAAATACTAGTGGACTTTACATAACTAGCCTACCATGGTTCTCATATTCTCATAAAAGTACACTAGAATTTTTGTAGCTTAGCACAAAGTTAGAATAAACTATGTTCCATAGTATTTCAAGGACAGGGATAGTGGAATGACAATCCAAGGGCCATTTTTTGGGGATGCCTATATATGAGAGAGAGAGAGAGAGATAGAGAGAGAGAGAGATTTCTATAAGTTAACAGATGGTAATATAACATGACCTAGCAATAGTATAGTAGCAACAATATAACATGATAGCATTATAACAACAACAATAAATTTAAAATTAAAAATCTAAAAATATATTATGGCAACAGTATAACAACAATAAAATTAATCATGATAGCAATATATTATATAACAACAATAAAATTTCTAATTTAATTGTTCAAACTTTCAACTCAAAGTCTCAACCTTGAAAAAATAATTATGAGTCATCTAGGCTGTCAATATCAAAAGAGCTATTTGTGTCACTCTCTAGTTGAAACTGTGGTTCATCCGATGGAAGCTTGATCAATCTGGTAGCACCTCCTCCTCATCAATTGCCTAACATCTTTAGGACCAACATCCCAATGTGCTATTGGAGTTTGTCGATACTTAGTAGTCTGCTGATCTTGAAGTCTCAAGACATTATGAACTGCAATTAGCTTCTTTGCTTGTTTAGATGTAAGCTTGTTCCTCTTGATCGAGTGGATGAAGCCATAGGTGGACCAGTTCCTCTTTGCAATAGACGAACTAACAATTTGTGAGAGTAGATGAATGGCAAGTTGCTTCAATTGTGGTGTGTTCTTCCCATGAAATTTCCACCATCCAATAGGGTTGTTTTGTGCAATAGTGGTCCAATCTCTCCTAGCCTCTCGTTTATTAAATGTAGGACCTTGAAGATCAAAAGTTGAAGCCATTGCTCTCGAAGTATGGTTTTCCTTCTTAGCACTATACATCTTACTAAGGGCCTTCATAAACCCCACCATTACCTCTTTATCCTCAAAAGTAAGAACTCGGCCAAGTTTAGGTGCATATCACATGGGATTAAGAGCATAGGCAGCCATATGAAGATGGGTTTTATTGTGTTCCACTTTTTGTGATAATAGGCTTGATATGCTTTTCATAGAATTTGGAATGTCCCATTTTTATAATTTTTTGCTATTCTATGATTTTTTGGTTTTTTTTTGAAAACAAACACAATTGGAACAACAATTGAACTTGTAATATAAGTACTGATTACAACTACCAAGCTGTAAACTTCACAAAAATCCTTAAATAACCCTAATTTACACTCAGATCTGATTTGCAATCATTATGATAGTAGCAACAATGCTGATTTTTATTTAATTTTAGTCTGGAAAAATGATTACAATGCTGATATACAAGCTGGAAACAAGTTTAAAAATTACGAGTTTCCCAAATCAACTCACAAGTGATCAAGTGATGTGATTTATGCAATATGGCTGCTGGTAGGGAACTCCAAATGATTTTCCGATACTCCCAAAGTCATGTACAACACTATAAATGTCTGATATAATGCTCTAATATGGTACAACACCTTATATGACTGATATAACCCTTCAAAATGCTGGTACAACCACCTAGATGACTATGACAAGGTAGGAAAGGTTGTCCAAAGGGAAGATCGCTCACAATAAGAGGCTGAAAATGATATAAAAATGCTGATCACTTCCCTGGATTGCCAAAATGCTAAGTTACTGGGTCCTTCATATTTGACCTGGGTACACGTGTGGGTATGGTTTGGGTTCATCCTTGCGTACCGCTAGGGTATGGCTTGGGCACTTGGGTTCTTTGTGGATTCTTTTGTGAAGGACCCACAAAGAATCCAGGCACTCAGGCAGTACCCTGAGCATACCCAATAGGGGCCCCACATTCTAAGAAGAGAAAAACAACAACAGTTACAAAATTGGTCTATGAAAGGAGTATGACACCATCAATTACTAAATATGATATTGTTTTCTAATGAATTCCAATACAAATTTGATATTATCTTGGCAAACCAGGAACTTACAACCGGTGTTTAAAATTTTTTTAGGGCTATTGTTTCCAATTGAACATGTGTAGATAGCATTAATTGATCCTCATGAATACATCATTCCATCATTTACTCTCTCATTTGACCAGCACTATCGTAGGAGGGGGCAAAAGACAATGTTTGTGCTAGATTGTAAATTTGACATCATTTGTGATTCAACACACCCGATCTTCAACATTGACCCTCTACACCTGCATTGACCCTTGTTTGATTGACTCTTCTTAAGTGTGGTTATCTGACAGTGTTGACCAAAGAGCTCTACTATATTGACTATGTTGACCAAAGATCGCTGCTACATAGACAGCAATAACTTCTGTACCACTTACATTGACTATTTTGTTTGTTGATTATGTTGCATTGAGTGCAATATTCTACTTTTCACTGAGTCATGATCAATATTGACCAAAAAACTAGTAAGGCATGTAGGTTTCTTTGAGTTTTTATTTGTCTATTATATTTTTTAAGGAGAATGAATTACTGTACTTGTGAAGTGATTATTAATTGAACTGTTATAAGTTACTATGTCAAAATTATGTTGTATTCTATTTATCGGCAATTATGAGCATCATTGGTCTTATATATATATATATTCCCGTACCTGTACCCAAGGGAAAAAAATTTGCCGTACCGCTGTACCCATACATGTATCTGAACCTGTTCCCAAACCAGCAACTTAGCCAAAATGATTTTCCTTAATGCTGAACTGTCCCACAAAGTCACCAATATAGATGTTAAAAAGCAGATCGCTGCCCACAAATGTTGAAATAATGTCTAGAATGCTGATTGCCCCCTTCCTCAAAACTTGTCAAAAATGTTGCCAAATGCTGGTCACCCTTGTCCAAACTGATTCGCCTCTCTAGAAATGGTACACTTCCTGCAACCAAACACTAAGGATTCTACTTTCCCTATTGCTCACAATGTTGTTGGGCAATCTATGTAATTTAATGACTTCTTTAAAAATCAATATGGCTACTTGAAGGAAAGTAACAATGAAGTGCGCATAATTAGTTAGTTTATTCACAACAATAAGAATGCAAACTTTGGGGAGGTCCATGGCGAGCTCTGTAATTGTACCTTCCCTCATCTAACCAGGATTAGGCAAGGAATGCAACCAACTCTCAATGTCTTCCTCTTTGTTTTGATGGCAACTGATGCATTCTCACTGAGGCTCGAGGATATCCTCAATCTCTTGCAAGGCCAAGGGCTGCATTATGAACTTCCTACCATGTTTTCATTGTGCCACTATGTCATCATTATGAATTGAAGAATCTGAAACCTCCAATTTAGCATCATAATAATTTCTTTAAATTTCAATAAACCGTACAACTATACTCTTAAAATCTGCAACCTCGTGGCTATAGATTATTGATAACATCAGTCCAAAGCCCAAAACCCTGAAAATCAGCAATATGAAAATGGTACAGCAAAATACTGAAAATCGTCTGCAAAATTCAGCAATATCAGTAATATGGAGGATGGAAATTACCAAACAATGACTCAAAATCCTTCAACAAATAGCAACTTACTCTTGAAAGCTTAACAATCACCAACCTTATTACTGAAAAAACTTGTATGGCTGCAAATGGTGAATTGTAGTAGCCGGAAATGATGATAACAACAGTCCGAAAGCTAGAAATTATGATGGCAGAAACCCCTGATATGTTTCCTTCACAACATAACTATAATATGTTATCGTTACTCTCTGCTATTATGTCTTATTTGTAATCGTTTGAAGAATATTTGATTTTGAAGTTATTCCACCGTGCATCTGCTGTGCTACTCTAATATTACAATGCATACCTTCTTGAATTATTTTCATGGTGCCAATTCTTACTTCTTATAAGAGGAAAGATATCTCCAACATGTTTCTTACCTATCTCTTGATAAAACCCTCTGCTCGGTGGCAATCTTGGAGGTACAACATTGAACACCCTACTATGTTTATCCAAAGTAGACCAAATATTACTATGATGAAGTGTCTCACTTATGGATGAAGCCATGATTGTCTTTATTCGATGTGCAGTCCAAGCTACTTGGTCCATCCTTTTAGCTTTATCTTCAATGCCTCAAAGTAATACCTTTTACCCCTTGAAGTTTAACTCCGTAGTGAACTTTCTAATAGAATGTAACCATTGTATGCCCAATACTTTGCTGATCTCTCGTAGACTTATGACATTAAATTCGTCACACACCCTATGTATATGTAATGGCCGACCCCGTTCTGAGTTTTTGACTGACTTTTGGCTCAATGTTTTTTGTTTGGTCTGTGGTCCATTTTATCATACTTGTCTCATAACATTGCATGAAATATGAAAGTATTTGAAAGGGACACTAATACTGATTTAGCAAACAGCTTCTGAGTTTCATTTCATCAAACTCCAATCAACACAATGCATAAATTATATTCGTCTTTGAAATGTAATTGCATATTCAGGACTGATAATCAATTCAATGTCTTCCTTTCTTACAAATTTGACTGGCTTATATATAAAGGATTCATGCAAGATAAATTGCTGTCTTAAAAAGACATAGACAGAGCTAAACAATGGGCAGATTACGTGAATATGTACTCAGAAATGAGTTACAGAAGTAAACAGATTTCATACAAATAATAATATGAACCTGCACAATATTGAACAGCTCATACAATGTCATAGTTCAAACCTGGAGCTTCATGACAGCAATGACACTCAGAAATTATGCATGCAATCAGCAGACATAACATACAGAAATAAATACTAGGTTGTTATATGAGACCAGCAAGTCGACCCTTAAGGTAAACGAGGACACCCAGCAATAAAGATCTCAGAGTTAGGAAGAAGGTAGATATCAGCAATACCAACACCCATGCACTGGTTACCCCTTGTGCCCAGAAAAAAGGACCATGTGAATGGTAGCTTCAGAATGTCCGAGTTTTCAGTTTGCAACCCCAAAGATAGGCAATGTCTCCATAATTAGACCTGTGCTTGTGCAGACCTCACGTCCCAGCCCTAACTGCATCAGCGTCCTCCTAAACTGCCTCAGACTTAGGCGATAGGATGTTTCCAGGATATATGTGCCAAAGCTTAGAGATATCAAATAAATGTTGCCAATAAAGAAGCCCTAACACTGTAGCAGAATACTGTAGCACGGCACTGTAACAGAAGTACTGTAGCACGGCACTGTAGCATGCTTAAAGAAATCATAAAATCAGCAAAACATATTAGAATCCCAAGAATGACCAAACTCTTGAAAGCAATGGTGATTCCTGATGTAGAATCACTCCCTCCAGCTAGGGTGGATCTCTCACCACCGAAACCAGGGCTAAAGATGAGGGTTTCCGTCCTCAACCAGCTGCAACGATAAATTGGAAACAATCCAACAGAGTATCCTTAGGTTGTCAAATCCGTCATAACCAAATGAGAGCCAAAAAGCAGATTAAATAGGAGTGGAGGGAGAAATTAGGGCAACCTCCAATTTGAATCCCCTTCCCTCCAAAAACCTTTTAATATTTTTGCTTTATACTTTAAAACATTAACAAATAATCCTCAAAGGGGTGTCCTGCTTAAAAGGAAACTATTTTACCTTATCCAGCCTTCTAAAACAACGTTAAGTTATCTCATTAGGCACCAAGGTACTGACCACCTACCCCCCTCACTTAAGTTAGAAAGTTATTTTATTAAAATAACCTAAGTGACTTATAAAAAGCGAATATTAAATAATCCAACCTTAGGCTCTCCAATGCCACCATAGAAATAACACTGCTGAGGACACTATGAGTCTGGGACCAGTTTCCCGAAATAGACTTACTATAGATAGAAATTGCTAAAAATAGTAAGTGCTCACCAAATATCAAACTAGCCAAAACATTAAAGCTTATCAGACAACTCCCACATATTGCCCAAACAGGAAACCCTACACTGCACTGCCGCCTAGACCAGTTACTAAAACTAGTACTTACTAAAAATAGTGAGTCAGAACCAAACTAGCCCAAAGAAGGACATCGAAAATGGGGACATTACAATATACCCATTATGATGACAAGATCTTGTATCTTCTCGGTATAATGAATGGTGAAGCCGTATTGTAGTCTTTCATTCTCTACAAATTCATCTTGCTTACCACACCCCAATAATGAACATCTTGATGTCCCTGCAATTGCGATTGACTCCATTAGACCTTGTTTTGAATTGGGCCTCATAAACTTGTCTTTGTAATGTCCCTTTTGGGATATTCCTAAATTTAGGCCTACAAAATAGTAATAATCACTCAAAATTGATATTAGTAATAACAAGTGTAAACTTTATTGTTATATTCAAATTAACACATAAAATATTATAATATTGAGAGGAGTACATAGCTAAAACATCATAATAGTTAAATCTCTAGTTGTTAGCATCATTAACATTTGGATTCAAAATATCTTAACATCATTAATGGTTATTCCTAAGCATATTCCTATAGTCAATCATATTAAGAATTTTCTAGAAATGTCTGCAAACCGCAATTTCAAGAATGGTTGTCCTTGTATTGCGAGAGCATGGGTGGATACTTGTCCATCCATCTCGTGTGGTGTACTTGAGAATACCCTCAAGCCCAAGAACACTCATATGCCTCTTGGCCCACAAGCGATCCATCTCGAAGGTGGTGTACTTGAGAAGTCCCTCAAGCCTAGGAACACTCATCTGCCTCTTGGCCCACGAACATGGTAGGATCTTAGGTCCACTCCATTCCTCAGTCCACCTTGGAGGTGCTCCATTCTCCTTGATCAAGCCCAGGAGCACTCATTTGCCTCCCATCCCACGAGTGCCCCATCTCGAGGGTAGCATGCTTGATAAGATGCATGAAAATTGATTTCCTCAACAAGCCTAGGAGCACTCTTGCACCCCTCGGCCCACAAGCGCTACATCTCGGGGGTGGCGTACTTGATGAAGTAAAGGTCGATACTTCATCTCTCATGAACTCAAAAGGTTGATCGGCCTCCCTATTTGCAGAACACTTTTATAAATTAAATATAGATTGCTAAAGGAATCTACTATATTAATTGGTAATAAAATATCATTTGCAATTATGATATATGTTAGAGATAAGTATTGTTTCAACAAGAATATTATTGGGAAGTAAGTTGAGAATGTAAATTAAGAATAACTATATATATATATAGTTATTCTTAATTTACATTCTCAACTTACTTCCCAATAATATTCTTGTTGAAACAATACTTATCTCTAACATATATCTTATGTTTCAATTTCTTATTTTCCTTTTTCCAATTTCATTCACTTTATCATCCACTTGATAGATGAGGGATGATTGCTTCTTGAATGCCAAGGAACTGATTTACCCTTTATATCCATTCCTTGAAGGAGTCACCACTCTTCACAATAAATGAGTCACCTCCCTTCATAATAAATGAGTCACCACCCTTCATGGCTGCCTTTTGAGAATAATACTTTATTTCCAAATTGATTGATAGATTTATTCCCCATTGATGATTTCTTCTCAAATGAAATACTCTCCCTTTTTATCTCAAGTTTGAGGGAGTCGCACCTCTTCACCTCAATAGTTACAACTCTTCATCGCTGCACTTGGAGAATACTAATTTAATTTTAAATAAGTCAATTTGTTAGTGCTGCTGTCTATTACTTGTAATCAGTCCTAATAATTCCTCACCCTTACCTTTCCTTCTAGATCTACCTTCCTTATATACCTTATCTTGCTTAAGGGACACAAACTTTCATATGCTGGCTGACCATTCTTAAAAGCTTATTCCATATTTAATGCCAGTTTGGTGTAATATTAATCATCTTTATTTATTTCTTTTGAAGCATAGGCTACAGACAATTAGGAATTAAACACGACATTACGGTCCACCTTTCCCAAGATTGCTTGTCCTCAAGTAATCACAAGCTAATATGCTCCTGAAGTTACCAAGATCCCAAATCAATCTTGTAGATTTGTATTTCTTAGACATCACTCCTTGTGATGTAATTAGCTTTTGTGGCGATACTTTGATATAATTAGGAATTGAAAACTCTATAGCTAGTGGCAATTGTCTTGGTTATATCTAACTCTATAGTACAATGATGTCCTTGGAGAGTAGTCGTTAGTATACTTACCTCAACTTGACAACCAAAAAGGTTAATACCAGTGTTCCATGGAGTTTCCTGACAGGGACGGGGGGACAGAGGGTCTAAGTTTGGGGACGGCGGGGGGGTGGTGCTGATATACATATGGTACTTGAATAACTAGTTAAAAAAAAATGTTTAAGAATAACATTTCAAATTAAACTTTGGCAAATTAGTAAAATTGCAAATACTAACATTTTAAATACTTGAATACTATTACTAAAAGACTAAAAGTAAATAAAATATTAAAATTTGACAAATGAAATTGTTGAATTTGAGATTTCTATTATATGAATATCGATAATATGACATGTCACATCATAATATCATATCATAAAGATGATTACAATGAGTAGCATGATACATTGATATCAAAATAAGTACAAAATGCAAAAATGTAGTGAAGGAGGCCTCTAACTCTTTCACTCACTGGTTTTCCTCTTCTTCACCTAGCTGTTGCAAAACATCGAATGGCATATGTGAGCAAAAAAATGAACAATGAGAGTGTTTTATTTAGTTTAGAGGCTTTTAGATGGGTTTGGCCCCAGGTTCAAATTTCAATAAAATCAAAAGAAATTTAAAAAAAAAATGCCTTTTTCGACGTTCCAGCGTGGGGGACGCCTGGGCGTCTTCGAGACACTCGAGGGACGGTTGGGAGTCCTTGAGATGTCTTAGAGATGTCTAGGCGTCCCCGCCATTTCCTCGAAGTTTCCCAAGTCTCAGCGGCAGTGGGGGGACGTGTTGTGACCTTTTTCACACATCGCCCCATTGCAAATGGGGACCCCCTAATTTTGGCTTTGCTTTTCGTTTGTTTTGTCGTTGTCTCTCTTTTCTATTGTCTGTCTTTTCGGGATTGTGCCCGTCATTGAGCTTGAATTGAAGTTTTGGCTAAGTCTGAAAATTAGGGTTTCCATCTTTCCTCGTCAGTCCGAGGTCGAACGAAGTGAATAAGTTGAAAACAGAGATTGACACTATTGTCAGTATGCTTCCAGCAAGCTTCCACTAGAATTTTATCAGATTCCGGGTACTTACTATTTTTAGTAAGTGTGC
This sequence comes from Sequoia sempervirens, assembly GCA_007258455.2. Taxonomy (NCBI): domain Eukaryota; kingdom Viridiplantae; phylum Streptophyta; class Pinopsida; order Cupressales; family Cupressaceae; genus Sequoia; species Sequoia sempervirens. The sequence goes on from VDFB02270651.1 coordinate 113,620,436, forward strand.
AATTACGGGCATTCTGTCAGCATTTTTGAGATTCCGACAGTCACACTGCATTCAGATCACATCAAGCTGCTCGTGTGCCAAATTTGAGTTGAAACATACCACTTTCTATTTTTAGCAGTCCAGCTTCCGGAGCAGATTTTAAGGCTCAGATGCCGACTTTTTCTTTGCATGTCTGAGGATTCCTTTTGGGTTTTTTGAGACCTTCGCAATAGTCTAACATGCAAAACGAGATGACAACTTTCAGAATTCAGTCTTCCGAGGCTATTTTTAGGGTTTGCATGTCAGGGTTTTCTTTGCATGTCTGCATATTCCTTGTGGGTTTTTCGACAGCTTCGCGATGATATGACATGCAAATGGAGATAATCACTCGTTCAGGAACTTGCTATTTTTAGCAGGTACATCCCAGCAGCCGCCTCCCAGCACTTCAGAATCACGAGCTGATCGCAATGCAACAGAAACGAAGACAAATAGAGATCATTTGATATGCATGCAGAGCAAATTAGGGTTTCCAGCTTTGGGGCCTGAAAAGAGGGGTAAAAAGTCAGAATTTTCGAAAACCGGTGTAAACCATTGCGATCAGTATCCTTCAAGCTATCTGCTGGTAAAATTTGAAGGCAAACGGAGCACTTACTATTTATAGTAAGTCATTTCAGAAACAGGCTAAAAATAGAAAGTCTGTCGCATGCGCCAATGTCAACAGGTAGGTCATGTGGTGAGGAGCGCGTCATTCAAATTTCAAGTCAATCGGAGCAGTGGAGCTATCAGAAACAAGCAGTTACTATAAATAGCAAACCCCCTTCAAAAATGGGCTAAAAATAGCAGGCCAACCTGAAATAGCAGTGTCAACAGGCTGACGGAGTCATGAAGATCCAGTGTTCAAAATTTCAAAGCAATTTGATCATCTGAAGTATGAACATCAAGGGACTTACTATTTATAGTAAAGCATGGAGAAGTAGGCAGAAAGAAAGAAAAACGCCTAAGTGTTGAAAAAATCCTCCACCACCTCCCAAATGCGCCCATCCTTCTAAGAGCTGAAATGCACCATGAGGTCAACAAGTCAAAGGATTTTCATCCTTCATAAGGTGCAAAATGCGCCCAAATGAGGGCATATAAAGACAAAAACATCTCCATGCAAAGGCGTCCATGCAAAGAACAAAAGGACAAGGCGTGTGCATGAAGACAAGGAGGAAAAGGACAAAGGTATCCATGCAAATTTGGAAGAAGACAAAGGCGTTGAAAGCCATGTAATGACAAATTCAAGGGTGGCGTTTAAAGTTTATCCTCCTTCAAGTATGAAATGCGCCCAAGTTAGGGAGGAATTGCTAAAATATTCTAAGTGAGAATTTCATCCTTCCACACATGTGAAATGCGCCCTCACTTCAACAAGAGAAAGTCAAAGAAGTAAACAAGAATATCCTTCCTCAAGTGTGATATGCGCTCAAGTGTGTAAGGTGGAGATTTGAATGAATTTTTTTCCTAAGGCAAGTTGAATATCCTTCATCAAGTGTGATATGCGCCCAAAATGTAAAGGTGATGAATAAAACAACTAAGGCATTGAGATTAAAATCCTCCATGATATGTGCTTTCAAGAAAATTCTCTAAGTGAGTTGAGATAATAATAAAAATTCTTGCAGGCAGGGTGGATGAAGTTGAGTAAAATCTCTAAAGCAAAATTTCAAAATGCAAAGTGATTCAAAATTTTTCTAAGGCACAAAATTTTCTTCCTTAAGAAAATACGCCTGGGCTTGGAGGATGATAAATTTTTTTCAGAAGCACGAATGAAGTTGCTAGTGAAAAGTTAGCGGATGCCAGCTGCACAGGGTCAACAAAAATATTTTCAAGTCAGAACAACACAAGAGGTTCACGGGGATGAAGAAATGAAATAAATTGTTGAAAATTATTTTTCCAAGGTGCAAAATTCAAGAAAATTAAATGAACCCGTTCGTTGTGCACCCATGAGTTTGACGCGTTCTGAAGGAAATTTTCTTCTGGGTATTGAAGATTATCAATGAGGAGTTGATTTTAAAGTCTTCCATGCTTCACTGCATCCTTTAGGATGAAGATTTTTGATGGGCACTGGATTGATGAGTTTTCCTAAGGGAAATTTGAAAATTTTCTAAGGCAAAATGAAGAAAATGTGTTTTCAAGGTGAAATTCTCCAGACGATGAATTTGAAAGGAACTGCCTAGGTGAATTTGCTCAAATTCTTCGTGAAGATGGTCTTCTTGAGCCAGGGATGAATAAAATCAAAGTTGTTAGAACTCCAACAGGTGAAGTGAATTCCTTGAAGAAGATGCAGTTGAAGTTAACACCTTCACAAGATGATCTTAAAAGTACATCTTTGTACGCCCTTGAGGAAGATGGGTTGAAAATTTGGCTAAGGCATGAAGAATCATGAAGAAGGCAAAAGTTGGCTAGTGAAGACGACGAACGCTTGGAAGTTAGAGCGTGAAAATCCTGGTAAGTAAGTTGAGTTTATATTATGAGGTGTTCTGATGCTCTTCTCCTTGCTTGTTTTGCAAGAGGAACGTCGAGGCCGGGTGGTGATGACTTAAGTGATGAAGCAAATACTCCAACCTCGAAGGAAGAAAGTTGCGAAAAATGGCTAAGTATTGAGACTTAGTGACAAAGAAGGAGCGTTTTCAAAACTCAAGATGGGGAAAAGAGTGGAAGTTCGAGCAAGGTTGAAGAACAACGTCAAGAAGAAGATCAAGAGTAGTGTGAACGCGTTTCAAAGTTGGAATCTTCTAGAAGGATGATGGACATTATGGCTCATTTATTGCCCCACTCTCCATTATGGCGGTTTTTAGGGCGAATCTTGTTTAGGGCTGAGGTGGCACAATCCTGGCCATCCAGCCGATTGTAATCTGAGCCGTCCGTTGGACTTGGCCAACTATAAAAGGGGGAGTCCCCCTCATTTGTAACTCAGTAGACAGTAGAGAAGATTAGAATAGACATAGAGTAGAGGGACAACTTAGAAGTAGCTTAGTATAGATTGATAGTGTAGTTTGAAGAAGAGGGAAAGTTTTCCCTTTAAAAACTTTGTAAGAAATTGTTGTGAACACTCTCTCAATAAAAGAGTTTTTCATTGATGGTGAATTTCGTCTTTGTTGTGAGTAGCTAGTAAGGTTTCTTCGTCCTTCTGATTCAAATGGTAGTATAAAATAGTTCAAAGTAGTATAATTTTCATTCCATGCAAGTAGATGTTAATTGTGGAATGTGGTCTTCAATTTGAGCAAAGCTTCGTCTATCCATACCACTAGTGGGCTCGCTGATGGTGAGTTCGCCTTGCGTGGTCAACTGGAACATCGTGGATTTAACTTCGTTTGTGATTCACACGTTGGTATGCGTCGTTTTGACGGTGTCTTCGCGTTGAATTATAATCTGAACACCTTGAGCTACTCCTCTGAAGATTGCACCGGTTCTGTGGAGGCTGTCCGAAGTGAGGCAAAGCAGAGCCTGGTTGGAGCTTGTGAATTGATCGCCATGTCCCACGCCTTAGAGTAAATTAGAGCCTTCTTAACCTTACACCATTTAAATTCAGTACTTTCTAGTTAGAATAGGAAATCCGTGCTTCATTGATAAATTTGTCGAGTTGTGAAAACCCCTTCCTCTGCTGTTGAACAATTCCGTAAGTCCCCTTGAAATACCAGCAAATCACATCGAGCCAACTGAGCCTATTCGCACTGAAAGAACCTTGGAGTTGAACGCATGAACTTTCTTGCAATCTTAGCATGCTGAATACTTTGATCAAGAGAGAGTAGGGTAGCCGTTGGCGACTTTATTCTGCGTTGGTGCGGTCACGAAAAACACATCAACAAAATTGGCGCTAGAAGGAGGGCGAGCTTCGAATTGTTCCAGAAGCTGGAAGGAACCAGTATGAGCTTTGAAGTTCCAAATCGGAGATATGTTAGATGTCTCTTATGTCAAAAAATCCAAAAAAAATGAAAAGTTAAAAAAATTCAAAAAAATCGAAAAATGGAAAATCAAAAAAGAGATTTCTCAATGGATGGGCATATTTCTTGCTCTCAAGACAATCTTGTGGATATTGCTCGGATTCATGAAAGATTGAATGCACAGCTGTGGCCTGAGATTTTGTCTAAGTTTGCTTCACCAAGAAGATGTCGAATTCATGAGACCTCCCAACATGAAGAAATCAGTTGCTTAACATTCCTCTCAAGGATAGAGCTTGTTCTCCAAGGGAAAATTTTCTTTTGGGATGTTCCCAAGCCAGGAACATTGGATGTAGAACCTGATGATTATAGCCTTCCAGAAGTTGTGGAGGAAGCCTTCACGAGATTCATACTTAGGATCCAGAGTCAGTTGGAATTTGGCAATGTTTGTTTGAAGGGTGTTTTGCTTCCTCGTTGGTGTCGGATTCACAACGCACCTCATCCAGAGTTCACTTGCACAACATGTGAAGTAGCCATCCACTTCGCCAGATGTCGCCTCGGATTACCAGTGCTACCATATGGATTCTTCAAAGACAAAGGATGGATTGAATATGCCACACAAACATTTTTAGCACCAAATGAAGAATGTACCTCAACATCATCCAACAACAAGGAGAATGAGTCACAACAAGACGATATGATCGAGCTTAGGGAGCAAGCAGATGAAGATTGTTCCTACATCACGCTAGAACAAGAGGCTATTGGAGCAAAGATCAAAGATGTGATGGGATACATCCAGGCGAGAGGAAACACCCAAGGCAGTTGTCAACATATAGAAGTGAATGAATGTACAAGATTGCTAGTTATTGAAGACCATCAAGCCCCAGGAGTGGAGGACTTAGTTCAAAGTACAGATGGTGTGAGAAATTTTCGATGTTCATTCACTCGAGGAGGAGAACGTGAAGAAGGAAGCGATTCTAGTACGCTTCAAGAAGGGATGGTCCTCGATAAAAAATTCAATCATGCATGGACAAGATGGAAGAAATGGTAAGCAACTTAAGGCAAGATGATGTGTTTGACGATCAATGGGCTACCAAGATGGAGGCAAAATATGAAAGGCACTTCGCGTCAGCGCTTGATCCATTATTCACAGTCATGGAAGAGTTGCTTGATGAAATTGAAACAAATAAAACACTACTTGATGAAGAGATAGAAAATGAAGAACAATTCAGGTTGGGGCTTGATCCATTGTTAGGGACTCAAAAAGAGCCAGCGCATGAAATAATCCAAGCTTCCAAATGCTCTTTTGAATTGATTTCCCGCCCCACTCCTCCCGGTTTGGATCGTCCACACATTTTGAACGCAAGAGGTTTGGTTCACCATCAACTTCGACCTCCTGATGAAGCAATGGACGAAAGGCAAGGTTGCAAGCCAGCAAATGAAGACCACCAGGTTGTATCTTTCCCTACTATTGGCCACAAAGAATATCATTTTGATTATGGAGATTTAGGAAAGACGACTTGTTTATGGATCAATCATGGTCTAGATGAGTTGCCTCAATTGCTAATATTTCCTGAAGTTTTGCTTGAGTTTGAGATTTGTATTGTGAAAGATTACTTTTCTGAGTTCAAGGACAAATTTGCTAGGCTCCGCACTATCACCGTTGTTGTGTCATTGCTGAATGTCCTGAGAAATCATGCTAGGAGTTGTATGTACTTGGGTCTTTTGATTGTTGTTCGCTTAAAGTTTTTGTTTTTGTTTAGATTAGTTGTCTTGCTTTCGTAGTTTAGTTCGCTTTCAATAAAAGGGGATCCCATTTGTGAAGGGGGTGTTGTGTTTGTTTTCGCCACACTCCAATACAATGTTGATATAATGTTAGTCCATTTCTTGGATAATCATCCAGGAAGTGCTTTAGGATCCGAGGTTGTTCTTTCAAGTCTTATCATTTGGTTGGGATTTGTACTTGACTCGGAAGGGAATCATCTATTGTGTCTTGACACCAAGTCTCACGATTACTATATTTTACACACATGATTAATTGCTCAAAGTTATTGAGGTTTCTTAGGAGAAGTCTTGGCGAGTGAAAATTTTACATCTTGCTTCAGCGCCACTACAATTCTCAAACCCATTGGAGGCTTCATTGCCTGCCAGCCAATTGAGGAATTGACGGAAAATCAAAAGAAGAAAAAGAAAATGTGCTTGAAAGAAATATCTGAAAAACAAGAAAAGAAAAATATCGTGAAATATTGGTTTTGGGAACATACGAGTAACTCCACTGGGGCTATGGACGCCCGGCCGGCAGTGGAGCAATATTCGTGAGAATTGTAGCGATAACCTCGTCGGGGCTATGGACGCTTGACTGGCAGCGAGGCAATGTCCAGGATGCTTTTGAAGTTTATATATTTATTTAACTTGCTAGGACGAATTCTGGAGCTTCAGTGGTCTTTTGAGTTGGAACAAATGCATATGCACACACTTGTAATCAAAAGATGAGGTGCCTTGATCCAATTTAGGATTCCTCTTCCCTTTTGAGTATATCCCCTAGTCAGTTGATGGGTTGGAAAGAATTATCCAAAGGTTCTGAGTATGGGATGGATTTTGTCTTTGAAATGTTCAGGAACATTTATTCAGGTTGGGGCTAATGTTGTGACCTTTTTCACACATCGCCCCATTGCAAATGGGGACCCCCTAATTTTGGCTTTGCTTTTTGTTTGTTTTGTCGTTGTCTCTCTTTTCTACTGTCTGTCTTTCCGGGATTGTGCCCGTCATTGAGCTTGAATTGAAGTTTTGGCTAAGTCTGAAAATTAGGGTTTCCATCTTTCCTCGTCAGTCCGAGGTTGAACGAAGTGAATAAGTTGAAAACAGAGATTGACACTGTTGTCAGTATGCTTCCAGCAAGCTTCCACTAGAGTTTTATCAGATTCCGGGTACTTACTATTTTTAGTAAGTGTGCAATTACAGGCATTCTGTCAGCATTTTTGAGATTCCGATAGTCACACTGCATTCAGATCACATCAAGCTGCTCGTGTGCCAAATTTGAGCTGAAACAGACCACTTTCTATTTTTAGTAGTCCAGCTTCCGGAGCAGATTTCAGGGCTCAGATGCCGAGTTTTTCTCTGCATGTCTGAGGATTCTTTCTGGGTTTTTCGAGACCTTCGCAACAGTCTAACATGCAAAACGAGATGACAACTTTCAGAATTCAGTCTTCCGAGGCTATTTTTAGGGTTTGCATGTCAGGGTTTTCTTTGCATGTCTGCATATTCCTTGTGGGTTTTTCGACAGCTTCGCGATGATATGACATGCAAATGCAGATAATCACTCGTTCAGGAACTTGCTATTTTTAGCAGGTACATCCCGACAGCCGCCTCCCAACACTTCAGAATCACGAGCTGATCGCAATGCAACAGAAACGAAGACAAATGGAGATCATTTGATATGCATGCAGAGCAAATTAGGGTTTCCAGCTTCGGGGCCTGAAAAGAGGGGTAAAAAGTCAGAATTTTCGAAAACTGGTGTAAACCATTGCGATCTGTATCCTTCAAGCTATCTACTGGTAAAATTTGAAGGCAAATGGAGCACTTACTATTTATAGTAAGTCATTTCAGAAACAGGCTAAAAATAGCAAGTCAGTCGCATGCGCCAATGTCAACAGGTAGGTCATGTGGTGAGGAGCGCGTCATTCAAATTTCAAGTCAATCGGAGCAGTGGAGCTATCAGAAACAAGCAATTACTATAAATAGCAAACCCCCTTCAGAAATGGGCTAAAAATAGCAGGCCAACCTGAAATAGCAGTGTCAACAGGCTGACGGAGTCATGAAGATCCAGTGTTCAAAATTTCAAAGCAATCTAATCTTCTGAAGTATGAAAGTCAAGGGACTTACTATTTATAGTAAAGCATGGAGAAGTAGGCAGAAAGAAAGAAAAACGCCTAAGTGTTGAAAAAATCCTCCACCACCTCCCAAATGCGCCCATCCTTCTCAAGAGCTGAAATGCGCCATGAGGTCAACAAGTCAAAGGATTTTCATCCTTCATAAGGTGCAAAATGCGCCCAAATGAGGGCATATAAAGACAAAAACATCTCCATGCAAAGGCGTCCATGCAAAGGACAAAAAGACAAGGCGTGTGCATGAAGACAAGGAGGAAAAGGACAAAGGTATCCATGCAAATTTGGAAGAAGACAAAGGCGTTGAAAGCCATGTAATGACAAATTCAAGGGTGGCATTTAAAGTTTATCCTCCTTCAAGTATGAAATGCGCCCAAGTTAGGGAGGAATTGCTAAAATATTCTAAGTGAGAATTTCATCCTTCCACACATGTGAAATGCGCCCTCACTTCAACAAGAGAAAGTCAAAGAAGTAAACAAGAATATCCTTCCTCAAGTGTGATATGCGCTCAAGTGTGTAAGGTGGAGATTTGAATGAATTTTTTTCCTAAGGCAAGTTGAATATCCTTCATCAAGTGTGATATGCGCCCAAAATGTAAAGGTGATGAATAAAACAACTAAGGCATTGAGATTAAAATCCTCCATGATATGTGCTTTCAAGAAAATTCTCTAAGTGAGTTGAGATAATAATAAAAATTCTTGCAGGCAGGGTGGATGAAGTTGAGTAAAATCTCTAAAGCAAAATTTCAAAATGCAAAGTGATTCAAAATTTTTCTAAGGCACAAAATTTTCTTCCTTAAGAAAATACGCCTGGGCTTGGAGGATGATAAATTTTTTTCAGAAGCACGAATGAAGTTGCTAGTGAAAAGTTAGCGGATGCCAGCTGCACAGGGTCAACAAAAATATTTTCAAGTCAGAACAACACAAGAGGTTCACGGGGATGAAGAAATGAAATAAATTGTTGAAAATTATTTTTCCAAGGTGCAAAATTCAAGAAAATTAAATGAACCCGTTCGTTGTGCACCCATGAGTTTGACGCGTTCTGAAGGAAATTTTCTTCTGGGTATTGAAGATTATCAATGAGGAGTTGATTTTAAAGTCTTCCATGCTTCACTGCATCCTTTAGGATGAAGATTTTTGATGGGCACTGGATTGATGAGTTTTCCTAAGGGAAATTTGAAAATTTTCTAAGGCAAAATGAAGAAAATGTGTTTTCAAGGTGAAATTCTCCAGACGATGAATTTGAAAGGAACTGCCTAGGTGAATTTGCTCAAATTCTTCGTGAAGATGGTCTTCTTGAGCCAGGGATGAATAAAATCAAAGTTGTTAGAACTCCAACAGGTGAAGTGAATTCCTTGAAGAAGATGCAGTTGAAGTTAACACCTTCACAAGATGATCTTAAAAGTACATCTTTGTACGCCCTTGAGGAAGATGGGTTGAAAATTTGGCTAAGGCATGAAGAATCATGAAGAAGGCAAAAGTTGGCTAGTGAAGACGACGAACGCTTGGAAGTTAGAGCGTGAAAATCCTGGTAAGTAAGTTGAGTTTATATTATGAGGTGTTCTGATGCTCTTCTCCTTGCTTGTTTTGCAGGAGGAACGTCGAGGCCGGGCGGTGATGACTTAAGTGATGAAGCAAATACTCCAACCTCGAAGGAAGAAATGGCTAAGTATTGAGACTTAGTGACAAAGAAGGAGCGTTTTCAAAACTCAAGATGGGGAAAAGAGTGGAAGTTCAAGCAAGGTTGAAGAACAACGTCAAGAAGAAGATCAAGAGTAGTGTGAACGCGTTTCAAAGTTGGAATCTTCTAGAAGGATGATGGACATTATGGCTCATTTATTGCCCCACTCTCCATTATGGCGGTTTTTAGGGCGAATCTTGTTTAGGGCTGAGGTGGCACAATCCTGGCCATCCAGCCGATTGTAATCTGAGCCGTCCGTTGGACTTGGCCAACTATAAAAGGGGGAGTCCCCCTCATTTGTAACTCAGTAGACAGTAGAGAAGATTAGAATAGACATAGAGTAGAGAGACAACTTAGAAGTAGCTTAGTATAGATTGATAGTGTAGTTTGAAGAAGAGGGAAAGTTTTCCCTTTAAAAACTTTGTAAGAAATTGTTGTGAACACTCTCTCAATAAAAGAGTTTTTCATTGATGGTGAATTTCGTCTTTGTTGTGAGTAGCTAGCAAGGTTTCTTCGTCCTTCCGATTCAAATGGTAGCATAAAATAGTTCAAAGTAGTATAATTTTCATTCCATGCAAGTAGATGTTAATTGTGGAATGTGGTCTTCAATTTGAGCAAAGCTTCGTCTATCCATACCACTAGTGGGCTCGCTGATGGTGAGTTCGCCTTGCATGGTCAACTGGAACATCGCGGATTTAACTTTGTTTGTGATTCACACGTTGGTATGCGTTGTTGTGACGGTGTCTTCGCGTTGAATTATAATCTGAACACCTTGAACTACTCCTCTGAAGATTGCACCGGTTCTGTGGAGGCTGTCCGAAGTGAGGCAAAGCAGAGCCTGGTTGGAGCTTGTGAATTGATCGCCATGTCCCACGCCTTAGAGTAAATTAGAGCCTTCTTAACCTTACACCATTTAAATTCAGTACTTTCTGGTTAGAATAGGAAATCCGTGCTTCATTGATAAATTTGTTGAGTTGTGAAAACCCCTTCCTTTGCTGTTGAACAATTCCGTAAGTCCCCTTGAAATACCAGCAAATCACATCGAGCCAACTGAGCGTATTCGCACTGAAAGAAACTTGGAGTTGAACGCATGAACTTTCTTGCAATCTTAGCATGCTGAATACTTTGATCAAGAGAGAGTAGGGTAGCCGTTGGCGACTTTATTCTGCGTTGGTGCGGTCACGAAAAACACATCAACAGGACGGCGGGAGGACTTTTCTCAGCCATCCCCAAGTCTTCGAAACGTCCGGGTCGGGGAGATAGCTTAAATTGGGGGGGGGGGATGCATCCCCGTGGAACACTGGTTAATACCATCCTTAATCTAATGTTAATATTCTTTTTATTTATTAAAGGATAGTTAGTAAAAAAATCAAAGAAAGGAAGGCCTAATTATTAGGCTCTGTGAGCTCTTTTGCTCAACTGCATATACTTATTTTCTTTTTGATCTTCAGGCTGGCAGGTTCAAAGATTTGATACCGATTGTAATGTCCTCATTTGGGGTATTCCTAAATATAGGCCTGCAAATGAAGAGCACATAGAAAATAGTGAGAGGGGGGGGGGGTGAATCAGTATTTTAAAAACTTAAAAACTTATAACCATAAGGATCAACAACGAAAATAGTAAGAGCAAACATCAACAAGGAGAATACCAATTTCACGTGGAAAACCTTTTTAGGTAAAAAACCACGGCAGGACAATTGCTTTCATTAACTTCAAATGGGCACCAACCCAGGAGACTACAATCTCCAGATTACAAAATTGAGCACCAACTCATTGGGGGTACCAACTTCCTTGAAGCACCAACTCCAGTGTGAGCACCAACTCACTGAAGATTATCACAACACTACAACTCTAATTCTTGACACAAAATGCATACTTCCAAAACACATCTCTTTAGACTGAGCACTATCATAATATGAACACTACCCCAATCTAATCATTACCTCAAACTGAGCTCTACATCAATGATCTTGCAACCTGGAATTGCTTCCAAAAGGGGTTCCTTCTTGCTAAGGACGAAAAGTGACCTCCTTATCTGATTTATTTACTGAATAATAATCTCTTTTGTTATTTGACCGACTAATCTCTTTATCTTTTTCAATCCCCATAGAGATCTTCTTTTGCAAGACACTCTTTTTCCTCTAGCATCTCAAGGGTCTAGGATTTTTCTGAAAGATCAACAGCGTGCTTTGTACAGTTTCGGTTATCAAATTGCATACAAATCTTTGAGTTTCCAAACACTCGAATCCCTCCAACAACCTTTGAATATACACAACCTTTAGAAATAAGATTGAATATTAATATAGAATGCTTCTATCCCAAGGAAACACGGGGGCGTCCCCTACCCTTTTGCCCCCCGTACCCATATCGGGGACGGGGGACACCTAGGGGACGGCTGGCAGCCGTCCCCAAAAAGTCCCCTTTTTTTTGAATCGTCCCTGATTGGCGGGGACGTCTCGGGGACGGCCCGCTGTCCCCTGGACAGTTAGGGGACGCCCAGGTGTCTTCTAACCGTCCCGGGGACAGCCAACCGTCCCCTTTTTCCCACCAGGTTTTTACAAAGAAAAAAAACTTTGAAATTAAAAATGCTTATTTTTTTATTGTTTCTAAGTGGACCCCACACCCTCCCAAGCCTAAAATGAAACATAAAACTTGCTTTCAAAGCCATTTGAGTTAATTTTTACATTCCAAAAAAAATTGCAGCTAAGAGGCAAGTGAGCAAGAGAAAAATTGGCAGCGACTTAGACTCTGAGTCTGATTTTGATGCAATGTTGGCAAATGTCAAGTAGAGGCAGCCATCATACTTTTTATTACTATGGTTTGGATATTTGTGACTTTGTCGTTTTGACATTTGTAGTGCAAACTTGTAGCCTTTGGGCATTTTATTTTTAAAATTTTATATCATATGCACATTAATTGTTTGACATGAATTGTGGAAGCAATTAAGTAGTTGTAGTATTAATTTGTTCAACTCTAAAATGTATATGCCAATATGATTGGTGATTACATTTGCACCTTTATCAATGTTCATTGTTATGATTATCATTACTCATATGAATATCTGAAATTTCCCTATATATATATAGCTGTCCCCCCGTCCCCAAAAATCCCCTAAAAAAATGCTGTCCTCAAAACACGTCCCGTCGTCCCACCGTCCCCCCGTACCCCATACCAAGAACTTGGTGGAACATAGCTCTATCCAGAATCTTGAACATACACGGTACATACCACGATTTTCAGACTTTAGTGAACCAAAATATTTTTGATTTGCTTGGGTTAAAGGACGCGACTGCTTCAGGTTAAAAAAATTCCTGCTATATTCCTTTCCGCCTCACTTTTTGATTGTGGCAATGTAAATGGAAGCTATAAAACATGCGACGACCTCCCTATAACATTCCATTTGACCCACGTTTCTATCAAGCTACGCTGTTAGAACTTAGAAGACAAGCACGATTTCATCCACATTATTCTGTCCAAAATATTCGTCGCACTCTTCAAACATTGAGACAATATTATTAACCGACCGACTTAACAAGAAGAGGGTCGAAATATATGCTTAAATAATTGTTTCATCACTGCTACTGGGAATTCATGTCCAGCTCATACTTGCTTCATATAGGTTCGTAGAACTTCAATAGTAAATTTGAGCTTTCTGTATATCCACCATGCCACGAAGGCCTTCACATTGCACTACCACGACTTCCACACATAAAAATGATTCATTGAAGATTTTACAGAAACAAACAATAAAAAGAATGCACGAATATGCTTACACAGCTAACACCATACATAGTCCGCACCAAAAGAATAATGGCGATGGCGTTTTAATACCCACGACTTCACACAATGCGACTAAGAATAGGAGCAACTATTACATAATGAATACGACAACAAATTTAATTCATGCAAACATACACTCTTCACAACTTTATGAAGAATAAAATCCATGGGCCGTCTGCTACAGGGAATTGGCAGAAGATACTAAAGCCATAGCTCCATACACAATCACACGACAAACTTAAAACCATTTGTTTGACTAAAGTCATCGCTATAAGACAAAGAGAACCACAAATTCATAAGCCGCCCCACATTGCATTCAACAAACTGTAATCGTTGTTAACATTAGAAATGTTAGGGATAATTGAGCTGTCGACCACCAAATTGCTAGGCGTTACAAGGAGATTCACCTCAAAATCACGTCAAAGAAACTAATGCACCCATCCGCCCAACATCCTCTAAATACACCCAACTCTTTAAACATAAACCACCAAAAAATTGGTCGATGCTCACAATAGAATTTTGACATTTCAATGATGACATGGCATAGCTTCCACAGTGGAGAAGCCAAACATATTGAATGATAAACGATGGCATTTAGATGCTGAAATGAGGTGCTTTCTTGCCTATTGGCCCCTCTCAACACACAAGCATCCTTCAAAAAGCATTGATACAACCTTGCAGCCCCATGTCTAGATTAACTCACAACACAGTCCTTTGAAATCAATGACAAAACATTCAACAATCTCCCCCTTTGTCATTGATGGCAACACCTTTTGAAACCAAAACCATTATTGCTCCCCCTGACTCACTACTCCCCCTTTGACATCAATGGAAAATTGAACAACTTGCATAACTGAAACAACCTGCATAACTGAAACGACTTGCATAACTGAAACGAGGCTGATAAAATATGACAAGGAAAGCTTCCCTTAAGTGTAAACATCTAGTCAAAGATGGAGTGAAATTACTCCCAACTTCTCCTGCAAATATTCAAGCGTTTCCTTTTTGCTGATCTTAACAAGATTATCAAAATTTAAGTGTCCCATCCTTCTGTGCCATAACCATCCTTCATCTTCCCGACTAAAACAACATTTCTCACTTTTGATGTCATCAAGAATATAAAGATTGTTAGCAGCTCTACTAGCTTCAGTAATATGTCTACCATCCTTACTAATTTCACAACCATCAAAGTTGAAAACAAGAGTGTGCCCTTGGTCACACATTTCACTCACACTTAGTAAATTATGTTTTAGACCTTGAAAATACAAAACATTCTCTACCTTTGTTCTTCCGTCATTCAACATAAGAGTGCCTTTACTTGAAATTTTTGCACATGCATTGTCTCCAAACCTTACTGTACCAGCATTCATTTTCTTCAATATGAGAAAATTGCATTTGTCTCTTGTCATATGTTTGGAACAACCACTATCAATGTACCATTGATCACTCTCATTTTGTGCATGTAGAGATATTTGCACAATCATTGGTTCAACTTTTTCTACCTCATTCTTCTTCCTCCAAACCTTCTTATCAACTTCTTTTTCAGCCACCTATTGCTCTTTCTTTTTGCTTTGCTTGGAAGATTTTGGAAAATTGCTTCTACAAGTTTTTGCAGTATGACCAAAGTTATTGCATTTGTAACATATAATATTGTAATTCATCAAAGGAGCAAAAGAGTTCCTATTCAAGAATCGTTGATTTCTATTCACATATCTGAAATCATTTCTTGCATAAACTCTATAGTTTGTTGCCTTGTGACCAAAACGATTGTATGATAAACAATACCCATAAAAGAAAGAATTGTTAAACTTGGTCATGTGAGGTTGCCTTGAAATAGGAGGTCTTCTAAAAGTGCTGTTTCTGATTTTTGATTGTGAACTTTTTTTGCTATCAAAGTTGCTCTTTTGCTTTTCTTCTGTTGCTAGCACAGAAGTTTCAGTAGCTTTGGAACTTTGACCTTCTTCATATCCAAGCCCACCTTTATCAGTAGAAGTTTTTTGTGAGCTAATGATCTTTTCCAATGACATAGAACTTTTTTGATTTTTCATCTCATGATTCAGCTGTAACATTGATTTGTCTAATTTTCTAAGATAAACTATTTCAGCTTCAAGTCTCTCACAATTTTTTTCCTTTAGCTTAAGCTGATTTCTGATTTCTTTTTCTATTTTTCTAGCTTCTTCAATCCGAACTTTTAGATTAACAATCTTTTCTTCAGCTTCTTCAAGATCTTGAGATATCTTGACCTTTGATTCATTGTCTTCTTCTTGTTGTAATTTCAACTTCTTATTTCTTTTTCTGAGTTTACTAATTTCACTTAGTGCACTAACAAGTTCTACTTCAAAATCTACTTCTCCTTCTTCATCATATTGCTCATCTTCTATATCTTCATCTTCAATTTTAGACATATTTTTTTCTTCAACCATGAATAAGATTTCTTCTACTGAAGACACTTCGTCACTATCTTTTGTTGAGCTATTGCGATTTTGAATAAAAACTTTTTGTAGATTTCTTAAACTTATTCTTCTTACTTTGATACCCCTTTTTGAAATGTTTTGATTTCTTTTCACTATCGCTATCCTCACTCTTAACATAAGGAGATTTAGATGCAAAGTGTCACACCTTTCTGCAGTTGAAGCATTTGAAAGGCAACTTGCCTTTGTATTTTCCTGAACCCTTCTTCAACTTCCTCATGAAGTGAGCGTCTTCAGTATCTTAATCTTCATTTGAACTGTCACTAGTTGCAAGCTCCTTGTCTTTTCCCTTTTTTGAAACTTTAAAGGAAGCCTCCTTTTTGTATCGTCCTCATCTCATAAGTGTAAGAATACCATGTAACTCATCTACTATCAACTTATCAAGTTCCTCCGTCTCCTCAATAGCTGAAACCTTTGCATCAAAACTTAAAGGAAGGGATCTCATTATCTTCTGAACAACGGTGAACTCATCAATCTTTTCTCCTAGGCCTTTGATTGTGTTAACAATTTCATCTACACAAAGTAGATATGTAGCAACACTTTCTTCTTCCTGCATCTTAAGACTCTCAAAATGTCTCCTATGTGTCTGAAGCTTTGCCTTCTTAACTTTATCATCTCCTTCATAAGTTTTCTAAAGTTTGTCCCAAATTTCATGAGCTGTATCATAGTGCATGACCAACAAATTTAGATTCTGCCAAACCACAGAGAATGGCATTCATAGCTTTAGCATTATTTTCAAAAGCTCTTTTTCCATCTACATCCGTTGGAGGAGTTGCTGGAATTGTATTTCTAGTTACCACACTTCGCCATATATCAAATCGAAGAGACATCAAATAAGTATGCATTCGTATACTCCAGAAGGCATAGTTTGAACCATCAAATAAAGGAGCTCTAGTTGTAGGCAGTCCTTCATGAGAATGCATGTGTGCTAATAGGATCTACATTCAAGCGATTAAGCTCTCTTTTCGAAGGAACTTGGCTCTGATACCAATTGAAGAGCACACAAAAAATACTGAGAGGGGGGGTGAATCAATATTTTAAAAACTTATAACCATAAGAATCACAATGAAAACAGTAAGAGCAAACATCAACAAGGAGAAGACCAATTTCACGTGGAAAACACTTTTGGGTAACAAACCATGATAGACCAATTGCTTTCATTAATTTCAAATGGGCACCAACATATGAGACTACAATCTCCAAATTACAAAAGTGAGCATCAACTCACTGGAAGCACCAACTTTCTTGAAGCACCAACTTCGAACAGTTGAAGCACCAACTCACTGAAAATTATCACGACACTACAACTCTGATTATTGATACAAAATGCATACTTCCAAAATTCATATCTCTTTAGACTAAGCACTATCATAATCTGAACACTACCCCAATCTGATCATTACCTCAATTTGACCATTACCTCAATTTGAGCTCTACATCAATGAACTTGCAACTTGGAACTGCCTTCCAAAAGGGACGCCTTCTTGCTAAGGATGAAAAGTGACCTTATTTGATTTATTCACTGAATAATAATCTCTTTTGCTATTTGACAGACTAAACTCTTTGGGTTTTTTGTGATGTCCCCATCACAAAGATAAGTATATATTTAATATATATATATATATATATGCATTCAGATAGAGTAAGCGTTATTTACATAGTATTGAACATTCTCCTGACTAACTTGTTGGCAAGAGACACTGCAAATGTTTTCTAGTGTTGTCATTGATGGCAACCCTTGTCTGTGATTCGATCCTTATGTCATCATTTGATCATACCGACAGACAGTTTGAAGATAGTCAAGCTAAAACAAAGCATCCGACAGATTTGTGTTTATCAATACATACACAATTTTTTTGTTATCTTTTTGAGTTGTGGATCTCAGGGAGGGTTGTTTGGTATATGATCTACGTTTTCTGTGAATCTCAGTGCCTCGTATCGATCCGTGTGCAAGTTAGAAGTTCCGGTTGTTTAATTTCTTGTTCATCAGTGCAAGAAGGCCGACTAAGTGAATATAGCCATTGCAGATATTCGAGGAGTAATTGTTTAAGTGTTTTTGTGTTCGAGCATTTTTTTTTGGGTTCTCACTATGTTTTGGCCGACTTTGGTGGATGAGCATTGAAAATTAATTATGATTTGAGCCGATAGTTTGTAAATATTTTCTATTTTGTTGAAGTCGACATGAAGCGATTAAATCCTTAGTAGCGGATATATATAAGCGATCTATTATATCATTTTGATGTATGTTCGATGTATGTTGATGTGTGTTGTGAATGTCAGAAGGATTGTAGAGCGATTATGCACAATTTCACTTGTGCAATAAGGATTTTGTGATGTGAGTTAGAGCACAATAGAACAGAAGAGCAGAATCAGACAAAAGGTCAAGAAATCGATTGATGAGCCTAACTAGAACTGTAATCAGGCATTTGTAGATGCTACTTTATTAGTTCAAATCTTTGGACGTAATCCAAATCTTTTGTAAGGCAGTGAGCCTTTCTGTTTTTGAGTAGTGAGCTCTAGGTAGTGTGTCTGAATGCAAGTGCATTCCCATTTTGTAAACTTTCATTTTAAGTATACTCATATAATCTTGTGGATTGACCTCCACTGTAGTTTTTCCCCTAACAGGGTTTCCACGTAAAAATCCTTGTGTTATGGTGTTGTGGTTGTTTGTCTTATGTTTATGCATTTTTCTTTTGGTTGAATGTTATCAGTACTTTAAAGATCAGATTAACAAAGTTAAAAATTGCAGAACACTGATTCACCCCCCCCTCTCAGCGTTCCTTGATTCCAACATAACTTGGATGCTATAGTGACAGATTAAGCAAGGATCGATTAACAGCAAGGTCTCTACGCAATTGGAGAATAAGGAGATCAATAGATAATAAAGCACGCAGTCCAAACTGTGGAGGATAATGGCAGTATTAGTTTGCTCATAAAACAGCCACTAATCGCGTATGAAGGGACGTGTGGGAAGAAAGAAGAAACTGATCAAGGGATGTGTCCTTTGGCGTCACACCATATTAAGACACCCGTGGTAAGGAAAGAGAAGACATCATAGCGGGTGAAGAAGAATAATACGGCCTACAGACAAATCGACATTACAACAATTAAGAGTAATCTAATGGTATTACTTATTCTGAATATGACGCCAATGAACTGAGTTGAATGCTACTGATTGGATCAAACGTGGTTAGACTGGTGAAACTATTGATTTACATCTGATGCTCTGCGTCTAATTGCCAAAGTTATCCCTAGCATTTTAGCATCATATCATCTTTGTTGTTCGTAGATTTCTCACAAGTGTACAATTAATTTCAGTGACTTCTAGTTTTGGAAGATAGCTTATTGTTACAGTTGAAAGATTGATCCTAGTGTTATATTTGCAATATCAAAGATCTGAGTTTTGGAATTAAATTTGTTCTGGAAATTCATCTTAACTGTGGTTGTCATTGGCTAGTGTATTGTTAAGTTGTGTGCTATTGGACTAGGTGTCTCACATTTTTCAACCTCCATAGAGATCTTCTTTTGCAAGACACTAATTTTGCTCTAGCATCTCAAGGGTCTGGGATTTTTCTAAAAGTTCAACAGCCTGCTCTATACAATTTCGGTGATCAGATAACACAAAAATCTTTGAGTTTCCAATCACCCGACTCCCTCTAACAACCTTTGAGTATACACAACCTTTAGAAATAAGATTGAATATTAATATAGAATGCCTCTATCTTGAATCTTGAAAATACATGGTAAATACCACAATTTTCAGACTTTAGTGACCCAAAATATTTTCGATTTTCTTGGGTTAAAGGGCGCAATTGCTTCAGGTTAAAAAAAATTCCCGCTATATTCCTTTCCGCCTCACTTTTTGATTATGGCAATGTAAATGGAAGCTATAAAACATACGATGACCTCCCTATAACATTCCATTTGACCCACGTTTCTTTCAAGCTGCACTGTTAGAAGACAACCACGATTTCATCCACATTATTCTGTCCAAAATATTCGTCGCACTCTTCAAACATTGAGACAAAATAATTAAATGGCTGACTTAACAAGAAGAGGGTTGAAATATATGCTTAAATAATTTTTTCATCACTGCTACCAGGAATTCGTGTCCAGCTCATACTTGCTTCATACAGGTTCGTAGAACTTAAATATTAAATTTGAGCTTCTTGTATATCTGCCATGCCACAAAGACCTTCACCTTGCACTACCACAACTTCCATACATAAAAATGATTCACTGAAGATTTCACAGAAATTGCCAATAAAAAGAATGCACGAATATGCTCACATAGCTAACACCATACATAGTCTGCACCAAAACAATAATAGCGATGGCATAGTCCGCACCAAAAGAATAATAGCGATGGTGTTTTAATACCCATGATTTCACATGATGTGACTAAGAACAGGAGCATTCGTTACATAATGAATACATCGACAGATTTAATTCATGCGAACATAGACACTCTTCACGACTTTATGAAGAATAAAATCCATGGGCCGTCCACTACAAGGAATTTGTGGAAGATACTAAAGCCATAGCTCCATACAGAATCGCACGACAAACTTAAAACCATTTATTTGACTAAAGTCGTTGCTATAAGGCAGAGAACCATGAATTCATAAGCCACCCCACATCGCATTCAACAGATTGTAACTGTTGCTAACATTAGAGATGTTAGGGATAATTGAGCCGTCGACCACCAAATTGCTAGGTGTTACAAGGAGATTCGCCTCATAATTACGTCAGAGAAACTAATGCACCTAGCCACCCAACATCCTCTAAATACACCCAACTCTTTAAACATAAACCAGCAAAAAATTGGTCGATATTTCAGTGATGACATGGCACAACTGCCACGGTGGAGAAGTCAAACATATTGAATGATAAACGATGGCATTTAGATGCTGAAATGAGGTGCTTGCTTGCCTATCGACCCCTCTCAACACACAAGCATCCTTCAAAAAGCAGTGAAACAACCTTGCAGCTCCACGTCCCGATTAATTCACAACATAGTCCTTTGACATCAATGACAAAATGTTCAACAACAAAACAATAATAATCACTAAAAAATGATATTAGTAATAACAAGTGTAAACTTTATTGTTATATTCAAATTAACACATAAAATATTATAATATTGAGAGCAATACATCATAGCTAAAACATCATAATAGTTAAATCTCTAGTTCTTAGCATCATTAACATTTGGATTCAAAATATCTTAACATCATGAATGGTTATTCCAAAGCATATTCCTATAGTCAATCATATTAGGAATTTTCTAGAAATGTTTCCAAACTGCAATCTCAAGGATGGTTGTCCTTGTATTGCGAGAGCATGGGTGGATACTGTCATGTCCCTGAAATAGCAGCACTAAAAACCCAAAACGTTGAAATGTAAATGAATAAATAAAATGAATAATAACAATATAAATATTAAAAATATAAATATAAATATTAGCAATTTAAATACTATTATAATTATAATCATTAAAATATGATACTATAAATATTAAAACATATTTAAAACTGATATATTTACAATAAATTCAATTTATAAATATATTAGTATAAAATATGTAACATAAAATAATATATATATTAAAAGGAAACACAATTATAAAAATGAGCAGCCAAGCGATTCATTTAGTAAAAGATTAGAGGACAGTAATTTTCAGATATTAAAAAGTGTAGAGATTAATGGACAGTGGTTAATAAAGGCAGCGGTCAAGATTTAATCACCCAAGTTAAATTTGCCTATGCATGTATTAAATGCAGCTATTACCCTTGACCACAGCGATTATCTTTAGAATGGTTGTTGAAGGTAATCAAGACTCATAAAGGCATCGATTGGGTTTGAATGGTCATGTCTTTTCCCCACCGTGGGGATATAAAGGGAGATCATATTCCAAGAAGAGGAGCATCGAATTATTGAGGAATAATAAATAAATCTACATTCGGATAGCAGCAGCAGTGGAGTATGGAAGATAAATCATATACATCAGCAGAGATGTAATGTGGAGATCTAAATATAAAATATGCAGATCTAAAGAGATATATGCAGACCTAATAGAGGTATATGCAGATTGAAAGAGATATTAAGGAAGAATAAAATGGAATGAAAAATAAAGGAAATTTGGAATATATTTCTAAGTAAAGGAACAGAAGGGAATCATATTTAGGAATGTATTTGCAGATATGAATCAATATATGGAAAGGAATTAGAAAGCTGGATAATATAGCAGACTGGAAACAAGGAATGAAAAGAGTTTGGATAGATCAGCAGATTTATTCATGAAGAGTGTATAAGCAGATTGGGATAAGGAATGGAATATCATTTGGAATATTGAGTAGATATCAAGAAGTATGTGTGAAGAAGAAGATGGTTCAATGAGAGATATATGAAGACCATAAGGGAAGTAAGATTAATATACTTACATATACATATGTATAAATATATATGAATGGATATAAGTTCATATATATATACGATCATGCAATAATGATGCTTGCAGAGATTATTAATCCTTATTAGTAATTATTCATTTGATCTAATCTATTTGTTTCTCTTTAAGTTATATCTTCTGAATACAGATCGAATAGGAGAAGAGAATTCTAGGGACATCTATTAGAAGACCAAGCAATCTGCAACTCTGATATATCAATCAGATTAGAAATATTAGTAAACTACAGCAGCATTATTCAATTGTCGTATGCAAGATAATAATAAGATTGAGTTTATATATATATTCATAGTCTGTCTATATTTTATAATTGAATGTATAGTCTATCAATTCTCTATGATGATAGTAGTTAATCTCTATAATCATTTATTTATTTAAATCTCCTATAAGCGATCATGAAAGGGTTAAGGAGGAACCTCGATAAGGTCAGCAGGTGCGTCTTACCCTTCTAAACAGACCACCTCATGTTGGGGCAACAAGAGTTCCTACCACTTGGGGCCAAGAGATCGAGTATGGTTACTCCGCATTCTTGGGCTTAGATTTGCTGAAGTTAGGGCGTCTTATTGAGGAGTAATGATTAGGGATGTTGATGCGTCTTCCCCTTCTAAGTAGACCACCTCATGCGGGATGGACAAGAGTTCCTACCCCTTGGGGCCAAGGGGTCGAGTATGGTTACTCTGCGCTCTTGGGCTTAGATGTGGTGAAGTTAGGGCTCCTTCACATGCTTCCTCTCCAAACCCATCATGGTGGACTATAGGAATAGCCCTATTGATTCTTGATTTCTTAAATGGTTTATTCAAATGGATTGAAATAATTGATAATATAGATGTATTATATGTACCCTAACTCTTATTAAATCATTGGTAGAATTATATGTTATCTAACATGATTGTAGGAGCTATTCTAGGATTTTAGCTAAGGACATGTTTATTGGTAAAATTTAAAGTCTAACTATATTACACCTCTTGTTTCAATTGAACTTGTGACTCTAGGGCAAAAATCAATGGTAATCCCAAAAAGGGAACATTACAAATACTTGTCCATCCATCTCGGGGTGGCATACTTGAGAAGACCCTCAAGCCCAGGAGAACTTATATGCCTCCTGGCCCACAAGTGCTCCATCTCGGGGGTGGCATACTTGAGAAGTCCCTCAAGCCCAGGAGCACTCATTCGCTTCCCCGAAAAGACAAATTCAAATGAGGTTTTACCTTGCACACTATATAATTTTGCTTTGTCCTAGAAATGAAAAATTAAAACAGTAACAAAATTGACAAGATCTTTCTTTGTTCCCTCCAAGAAGTACTGATTGAGGAGCACCTTATGTTTAGGTTTCTGTCTACCATGGGATTTGAGTGAGGTATAATTGTCTTTAAAGCCTTAGATGGTTGTCTACCCACTTTCTTCCTCTACCTTGATCAAAGCTGTTTGCTCTTTTTCTTCAAAAGGCTCCCACATTAATGCGTAGGCCCTTTAAAGGGATCCACAGAGCTATTGATTGATTGCATCCTTTCAACCTATTACACATGTTAGACGAATTAAGTGCACTTGCATATCACTATTCAGTTACATTGCATCCATCTCACTCTTACCCTAGGTATTAAAGATCTTTGTTTTGGTGTCAAAGGCCTCAAGGCCCCTTGGACTGTAGTCTGAGTTAGCAGGACAAATACAGATTAATAGTTTTTTCTCTTCCACCAAAGGATTGTCACCCTTGGGTATTAGAAGAATTTCTTGTGGGATTATCCTGCTGCCTCCAAAGTTTTCCCAATCTGTTCCCCTTAGCTTTTGACATTTTTTAATGGATGTTATGAAATATTGCAGTGGTCCCTTTGTGATGATTGATGAAAATATTGTTGATCTTTTGGTCCAGACCTTGCTCTAGAGATGTGTGAATGATAGTTTCATTCATGATCTTCGACTTTGATCTTTGTCAGATTTCCACTTCATGGAGAGGTTCTTTCCTTACTTGGCTATTTATACTTGTTCTAAAATGTTTTGTTTTGGAGTTCAATGACTTCACGTTTTCACTTTTGCTTTATCACATAGCATTTAGTTGATTTTCATCACCTAGGGTACATTTCTGTCATAGTTGATTGTTCTTTTGAGTCCCAATGATCTAATTGCATCATTTGTGGACATTAATATAATTTCTTTCCTTCTGTCCCCATAAGAAATGCAATGTTTTTGAATCTTTAAAACCTCTCACCAGCACATGGAATGCCTTTTCTTCCCCAATTTAGGTAGTATCCATCTTCTCGAGTGGTCACATTCAAACCTCAGTTCAATTGATCTGCAAGAATTTGATTGATACACTCATTTCCACATGAATACTTCTCAGCTTTGACATGGACTAATTTCATCTAGCAAACAGGACACAATTCAAAGTGATACTCAAAGTGCAATTCACAGTCCTTACATGGAGAACATGTTTCCAGTCAGGTCATGGTATGGTTTTATAGTTTAAGGAATTGTAAATTATGGGATCCCAACAAACTATAAAATGGGATTATACATTTTGCCAATGAGAACACGCTCTCCACTTGATTTGTTCCTCTCTTATTAATGCAGCAGATATGATGTATGGTCTTCATCAGTATTTTGGCTTTATTTGACAGAGTTTTCTTGTTTGTAATGACAGATTTTCTTGTTTGTAACATTTAGTGTTATCCCCATCTTCATTCTTAACTGAAATTGTATATTACAGTCAAACTCATGGTGAAACAATTTTTTTGTCATTTAAGCATTCATGTGCATCTTCATAGATCATTCTACATCGCCTTTCCTGGAAAAAGGGTTACATATAGTCTTATTTTAATTTTGATCTTTTTCCATCTATGGATCATTAATTGTAATGATTTGAAAATATGTCTTTTGAACATAATTTATTGATTTATTTGTATGAAGTTAATAAGTGCTCTGTTCACTTTGCCAGGATGATTCTCCTGGGATCATGCAAAATGATATCAAGAAGCTCAAGAGAACTAGGGATGTAGAGGAAGGTGGTGAGGGTGAAGATACCGAGAATAACAAAACTGCTAATAATGTGTTGCACATCAAACATGAAGGCACAAGAGCAGGTATTAGACTGACTGCTCAACAGGATACCATTGTAAATTGGATGGGCCAGGAGGAGATACAAATTCCAGATTCTGATAAATTCCAAGATGGTGCTTCTGAGGAGGAATATGATGAAAGTGACGATTCAGATGATGATTCTGATACTGCATATGATGCTGATGAAGTAGATGAGTACGAGCATACAAAAAATAAGGATAGTGCAAGAAATATTATAGGCAGGCAAAGAGAGGATGAGGGAACAGAGATTCAAGGATTAGAGAGTGTGTCTAATGTTCTGAATGATGGGAAGAATTCAGGTGTGAAGGTAAAGGAGGAGCAAGATGAAGTTCATCTTCTAGCTATCACTGGTTGTCATATGAAAGATGTGGGAGATGAGACAAAAGTCAAAAGAATGAAGAAGAAGAAAGAGGGGAAGAAAAAAAGTTGTGAAAAGTCTTTTTATGGTGAAAAATATCCCTATTATGAAGTGGGCCCTTCAAAATCTCCAGGGGTTATTCTTTCGTATAAGAAGCCACCAAAAACAGCCTTTTGTCCCAGAGAGGTTAGGATGATTATGGAATCAGGAGTTCTTGCATTAAAAAATGCACAGTCACATACAATGCGTAAAATTATAGTGTTTGCTTCACTGGGAATAAGACATGGATGTGAAGATATGTATGAATTGGATTTCAATCATTTTACTATTCTCAGGAAAGGGGAGGCCTACGTGTCTCCAAAAGATCCTGGGGTATGTGATCCTTATTATATCTGTGCTATATTGTTTGTACTTGTAAAGTGCCTTGTGCTTTCAACCAGAAGACTGTTCATTCTAGTGATTGCTCATTGATAATGCATATACTTTGTTCATTATTTCACAAAACATATTGGGCATTTTCATTTGTTGGATGAGTGTATTTACATTCAATTTGGCTCTTCACTCCTAACAGGAGTTCAATATTTAGGAAAGATGTGTTTAAAGTTGATATCCAGCTTGCACTCCGAGTCTATCAAGATGCATTGTTGTCACCACTTTTTTTCTGCTTTTATTGTAAGAAACTGGATGCACGTAAAGTGTTTCTAGGTACAGATTTCAACTGTCATTGAATTCTATCATATGTAACTTAGCAGACTCCGACCTTGACACGGTCCTAACATTAGCTCTCATCATATAAACCAACATGCACTTATTGAGTGATTATCATGAAGATAAATGTTGTGATTCATCACACATGGACTTACTGAAAAATCTATGTACTCCTTAAAACAAGCTTCTCAACAAGATCATGAATTTATGTAAAAAGTAGCAGCATAGTGAGATTTTTTTGTTGTTTGTTTCCCTGGAAGATGAATAATAGAGAAAAGTTAAGATTTCTTGCACAAGTGGTTGAGTCCTTCCCTTATTATCTAGGTTCTTGAAGTGGCCAATTGGTGAATTGATTTAGGAGAGCAATCTCTTCGAGAGGCTGGAGTGCCAACACATAGAGATTATATACATTCAATGCTGATCTGAATGTGAAGCTTGGCCAATAAGTGGATGGTGAAAAGGTATACTCTCTGAACTGGGCCAACTCTCTGTCTGTTGGCTGAGCTCCCACAGTTGTGTTGCTCCAAACCTACCATGGGATGTGTTTGGACCCATCCAGTGTTATACCACCAAAGTTTTCATGTCCAAATGAGGTATATATTCCAGCTACTTGAGATATCTTCCAAGATTTCTACACTACTACCAATAGGCCTCACTGTATATTCTCTGCAAGATGGCCCTGGATTAGACAAAGACTATTCCGTAGATACTTCACTTTTTTTTTCTCAAGGCCTTGTTCCCTTGGTCAGAAGGAAATAATCTTCTCTTAAAACTACAGAAAAAGTTGTCATATTGCATAAACAAATTCCATTAGGCAGTCAAGGGATCTCATCTTCTATCTTTTAATCTACTTTTATGTTTATTGGATCCCTTTAATAATGTCCTATTGACATGTGGATCTTCTTTAACTATAGAGATTGGAAATGTTTTTCAATCTCGTTGATTATGTTGGCAAACTTGTCCAACATTGATGAGGGTTCACATTAACTGAAGATTGTTCTCAAATAACTGAACGAATTTTCCTCCTGTTACTTGTTTAGGAATAGGGCTGTGGACGAAAAATACTATTTTCCACTTTCCAATGGAAGGTCTTATAAAACTATTATCCATCATATAGTCAACTTTGACCAGGTTATTAATAGTCAAAGCTGATTAAACTGAATCCTAACATTAAAATTTCCTGATTTCTTTTTTTCAAGTGATCTTCAACAAATTTGATGCTCAATGTCCTAAATTTTCGATGCAGTGAATCTATATAAACTAGCTTTTTAGTAATTAGGAGATTTCTAATGAGAAAAATCTACCATATGAAATTTGTATATCATTTTTCCGACCATGTTAGTCTAGAGTTTAACACTCTTTTTTTTCTCTCTTTTTGAATATTTTGTTTACACACTTTCTCTCTTTTAGTTTCTTTCAACATTCTGAAGTACTCTAGGGTTCCTCTCTTAGGAGATATGTTTGCACTTGCTATGCTTGTTTTCGTTTGTATGTTTTTGATGGTCCCTTGAAGACAGTCAGAATCAGAAGGATATCTTGGTTGGAGTCTTAAATTCATGATACCTTTACGGCAGTGGACATTAAGAAACATCTATATTTGACAGTGATTTGATGAGGGTGTGGAGATGTCATTCTCCACAGTGTATTTCTATGTTTCCTTTCTTTGTTTTGTCTAATTCTTTGCTAGTGCCTTCAAATTTTGTGGTTCTGTTTAGGTAGCCTGGAATGGGATAATGGAAGGTATGTAACAGTGGCATTAGAGCTCACTAAATTTTGCAAGTTCTTCTGCATCATGGGAAACAATAAAACAAACCAAGTTAGGATATGTAAACCCTCAATATGTGCACTTTATGAACCATATGATGAAAGTCATGTGGAATAAATCAAAACTTCATCCAAAATATTGAGGAGATAATTAAAGAAATAGTAAAACATATCATAGATTATGACTGAAGAACTCCAATTCCTTTCTTACAAGAGTTTGAAGCAAATAATGGTGTATTAATCAAGCATTACTTAAGTTAGTTATTATTGGTTTCAAGTTTGTGTAATTAGTGAAGTGCATAGAATCCAATTAATAGTGTTACATCACTGTGCACCAGCCCTTGAGTGGTATACTATTCGTGAAACTATTGATATCTAAGTTTACACTCTCTCTATAGAACTTGCATTTGTATAGATATCTGTAATGTCCCCTTCTCAATGATCACCTAAGAGGACATTTTGGCCTATTTAATTCCCGTAGGCTAACGTTGGGAAAAGGGAATTAATTTATTTAATTGTTTAATATTACCTGGTAGGAAAAGTACATTTAAAAAGGCAATGTTAAATAATTAATTAACTATGTTATAAAGTGACTTTTGGAGATAAATTAAAAAGTAACTTAATAAAGTCACTTTATTATTATTTTGAGTGGGAATTAAAGTGAAGGATATAAAAGAGGTTTTCAAAGCTCATTTACTTTATGCTTGTTTATTATTTCACTTTCACTTTGGAGAGCTTCTTGGAGTTCTTGGTCTTGGGGAAGAGAAACCCTAGGGCACCCGGTTTTGGCGGTGAAATGATTCCACCTTAGCTGGTTTGAAGGGGAAATCGCACAGCTTTTCCAGTTGGACGTCAATGGCAATTTTGTAGTCTCCCACAGAGTAAAAAATTGGAGTAAATGAAGATTATTCAGGTTGAGAATATTGTGCAAGGGTTCATATCAGTGGTCTGAGAATAAGGTGAAAATTTTCCTAGTGACTGGCTGGGCAATATCCCTCTTTGAGCTTACATCTCATCACATTAATCTGGCCACCATATATCAGCTATCTCAATGTATTTGTTGCTTCATGGTGCTAGATGTTGGCTTTGAGATACTCATGCATATTCAACAACCCTTAGCTCTGGAACATTCAGTTTGTAGCGCAAGGTTATAGCATTTGCAAGGGTTGTGGGTTGAATCTGGAGCTCGTGGGGGTCATAAAGAGGACGTGGGACCAATTAAATCTCACTCGACCTTCCATTAGAAGCTGTGTGAGACCATAAAGGGGATGTGTGAGTAGTTTCAGGTTGGACGTGAGTTTCAATTATTAATAGCAGGCTTGTATTAGGCGTGAGACATCTTTCCAGTGGCATGCGTGGGAGTTAGGGAGCCCAGATAAACTGTAGCTGGGGTCGTAAAGAGTGCTGCAGCTGTTGTGTTTGGATTTCACAGCACACTGTCTATTTTGTAAGGGATTTCGAGTACCATCTTGGCCCAGGCGTGTATCTCCAGGTCTGAGAAACATATGCACATGTAATTTCTTTTATTGCTTCTCAGAATTATTAAATATAAATCTGCACATCATTATTTGCTACCGTTCAATCTGAGAATCGAATATAAATGTAACTGTGAATAGTTAATACTCAGTTGGTGTTATACATGACTGCTGTTTTGTATCCTCCATTACATTATTGTATCTTAGTCAGAAGTTATGAAAAGACAATGTGAAATCTGGTTTTGGATTTGTCTTTATATTTTTATTGAAATCTGAACTTCATCTATGCAAAGAACTTCAACATCTTTGATAAAAGGGAACATCTATTAAACTGAAACAATCGCTAAAATATCATACAATTGGGAAGGGGATTTTACAGTGGTATCAGAGCTAGTCTTCCTGCAAGCCTGTGTGTTTGGGGTTGTGAGTTTGGTTTCAGAATTTTTGTTGCATGATTATTTATGAATCTGGAAGATCAAGCCTACATAACTTACAGGAGTAGAAGGGAAATAGAAAGAGCATTGGATATATTTGATACAGAGTCTTCAGAAGAAGAAAATATGGGTGATAGGCATGAACCGCTTGAAGGTAGCACTTTGCAGATCCTAAATGACCTTGCACGGGGTCAACAATAGGTAGTCCAACTCCTCACTTAGTTGATGGATGATTGTAATAATGCTGGTGACAATGGTACAAGAGGCACTAATTGACATAATAATGATAATGGGAACAATGGGAACAACAATGAAGGGAGTAATACTCATATTCTTGCTCATAGCCACACAAGGGCAGCGAGTAGGGTGACTCCTAGACCCCTTATGCCTTAGTTTTTGGGTAGTCAACCAATTGGTAATCACAGATACTTGAGTGAGTATCAGTCTCTTGGTGACGAGTTTCATGCAGCAATGACCTTGCAAGACTTTTGTGCCATAAAATACAAAAATAGGCCAAGGGAT
This sequence comes from Sequoia sempervirens, assembly GCA_007258455.2. Lineage (NCBI taxonomy): Eukaryota > Viridiplantae > Streptophyta > Pinopsida > Cupressales > Cupressaceae > Sequoia > Sequoia sempervirens. Next base: position 113,650,948 of record VDFB02270651.1, read on the forward strand.
CACAATAGGGGTCCTCAGAATCAGAATTTGTAGTGTAAGGTTGTGTTGATGTGTTTTTCGTGACCGCACCAACGCAGAATAAAGTTGCCAACGGCTTCCCTATTCTCTCTTGATCAAAGTATTCTGTACGCTAAGATTGCAAGAAAGTTCGTGCGTTCAACTCCAAGGTTCTTTCAGTGCGAATAGGCTCAGTTGGCTCAATGTGATTTGCTGGTATTTCAAGGGGACTTACGGAATTGTTCGGAAGCGGAGAAAGGAATTCAAATGCTCGAAAGATTTGTCTATGAAGCGCGGGTTTCCTATTCTAACCAGAAAGTACTGAATTTAAAGTGGTTGCAGGGTTTAGAGAGTCTAAATCTATTCTAAGGCGTGGGACATGGCGATCAATCTTCACAAGCTTCAACCAAGCTCTGCTTTGCCTCACTTCAGACAGCCTCCACAGAACCAGTGCAATCTTCAAAGGAGTAGTTCAAGGTGTTCAGATCATAATTCAACACGAAGACATCGTCACAATGACGCATACCAACGTGCGAATCATAAACGAAGTTAAGTCCGCGATGTTCCAGTTGACCACGCAAGGCGAACCCACCATCAACGAGCCCACTAGTGGTATGGATAGACGAAGTTTGCTCAAATTGAAGACCACATTCCACAACTAACATCTACTTGCATGGAATGAAAATTATACTACTTTGAACTAATTTACACTACCATTTGAATCGGAAGGACGAAGAAACCTTGCTAGCTACTCACAACAAAGATGAAATTCACCATCAATGAAAAACTCTTTTATTGAGAGAGTGTTCACAACAATTTCTTACAAAGTTTTCAAGGGAAAACTTTCCCTCTTCTTCAAACTATACTATCAATCTATACTAAGCTACTTCTAAGTTGTCCCTCTACTCTCTACTGTCTAACTTCTACTTCTATGTCTAATGAGATACAAATGAGGGGGACTCCCCCTTTTATAGATGGCCAAGTCCAACGGACAGCTCAGATTACAATCGGCTGGATGGCCCAGATTGTGCCACCTCAGCCCTAAACAAGATTCGCCCTAAAAATCGCCACAAAGGAGAGTGGGGCAATAAATGAGCAATTAATGGCCACCACCCTTCTAGAAGATTCCCGTTTGTAGTCGCGTTCACACTGTTCTCGATCTTCTTTCTGACGTTCTTCAACTTCTTCTTTGTCACTTGAGTCTCAACACTTAGCCATTTTTCTTGCAGCTTTTCTTCCTTCAAGATTGAGATGTCGTCCTAAATCACTTGCTTCACCACCTTAAGTCATCACCGCTTGGTCTTGACGTTCCTCCTGCAAAACAAGCAAGGAGAAGAGCATTAGAACATTTCATAATATAAATTCAACTTACTTACCAGGATTTTCGCGCTTTAACTTCCAAGAGTTCATCGTTTTCCTCTAGCACAACTTTGCTTTCAATCCTTCATGCCTTAGCCAAATTTTCAACCCATCTTCCTCAAGGGCGTGCCATCTTTGAGAAATTCATTTCACTAACTGGAGCTCTGATACTCAATTTCGTTCATCTTTGACTTTGGAAGATTAGTCCCACGAAGAATTCAATCAAATTCACCTAAGTAATTGACTTAAAACTCATCCGCTGAGGCATTTTATCTTGAAAACACATTTTCTTCACATTTGCCTTAGAAATTTTTTAAATTTTCCTTAGGAAAATTCATCAACCTAGCAGAAACCTCGGCAAGCTGTGGAAGACCTTAAAATCCATTCCTCATTGATGATCATCAATACCCAGAAGAAAATTTCCTTCAGAACGCGTCGAACTCATGGGTGCACGACGAACGGGTTCATTTAATTTTCTAAAATTTTGAACCTTAGAAAAATATTACTCCATCAATTTAAATCCGTTCTTCATCTCCATGGATATCCCGTTGCTCTGACTTGAGAAACTTGAATTCATCCTGTACTGTCATCATCTTCTGACTTCATCTCTGAAAAATTTGCTCGCGCTCTATGAAGAAAATTTCACCACCTTGAGTTCTAGGCGTATTTTCTAAGGGAGAAAATATTTGTGCCTTAGCAATTTTTTTTTTATCATTTAGCGTTTCAAATTTATTTTTTTCCTTAGAAGATTTCCTATTCAACTTTATCCATTTTTCCTTGGTGAGAAAAATCATCAACTTCACTCAGAAAGTCTTCCTGCAAGTACATCACACTTAACATCCAACGCCTGGCATGTTTTACTTCACACTTGAAGGATATTTCATTTGAAACTCCAACGCCTTAGCAATACTATTATTCATCTTCACTCAACACCTTGGGCGCAAATGACACATGCTGAAGGATATTCATCACCACGCTTAGCAATAACTTTGTTTTCACCACCTTCAACGCCTAGGTAACATTCTTTGTTTTCAACTTCTTAACAATATTCACCTATCTTCTCCTAGGGCGCATTTCACTTGCCATATAGAAATTTCAAACTTCAACGCCTAATATCCATCCTCCCTTTTACTTTATCTTTTGGCGCATTTCACACTTGAAGAGGGTGGAACATTCAATGCCACCCTTAACCTCTTCTTGTTCTTGGCGCATGTGAGAGGGTGAGAGGGATTTTTTTAAATTTGTCTTTTACATGCTAAGTTGGGCGCATTTTACATGTCTAAGAGGATGAAAATCTGCAACGCCACCTTTTGGAATATTCTCTCCTTGTTTTGTCTTGACATTCCCTCATTTGGGCGCATTTTGCTATGGGAGAAGGACGAAAATCTTTGACCCCTTTGACTTCTCCCTTGTTAACTCTTCTTGGGCGCATTTTGGGCATGGTGGAGGATGAGAATTGTTGACTCACTTGTGAGTGGGCGCATTTTGATGGGTGAGGAGGATAACTTCGACACTTAGATTTTTTTTTTTTATGCTTGGCATTGCCTTGAGGGCGCATTTCAACATAGGAGGTGGATGAGACTTGTACTTAGAATATTTTGAACATGCTACTTCCTTGAGCTGGGCGCATTTAGCTAGGTGCGCAGGATGAAACACTTGCCTTAGAATTTTTTTTATGCTTCTACTCCACCAACTTGGGCGCATTTTGAGGTGGCAGGTGGATTTTTCAATGCCTTAAATTTTTTTTTCAAACATCTGAAGGCAAGCTGGGCGCATTTTGAAGGTGGTGAAGGATAAAGTTCCAGACTTAGCTGTTTTTCTCGTCTTCGCTAGCTTCTTACTATAAATAGTAAGTCTCTTGATTCCTGCATCTCTGAAGCTCAGATTGATTTGAAATTTTGAACACCGGATCCTTACGACTTCAACAATCTGTTGACACTGCCATTTTGAGTTGACCTGCTAAAAATAGCATATTTTGGGAAGTGTTTTGCTATTTATAGTAACCTCTCGTTTCTGGTACCTCCACAGCTCCGTTTGATTTGAAATTCAAATGAGGCGCTCCTCACCACGTGGTCTGCCTGCTGACATCAGTGCATGCAACTGATTTGCTATTTTTAGCTTGTTTCCAAATTGACTTACTATAAATAGTAAGTGCTCCGTTTGACTTGAAATTTTACTAGCAGATAGCCTGAAGGATGCTGATCGCGATGGTTTACACCGGTTTTCGAAAATTCTAACTTTTTACGCTTCTTTTTAGGCTCCAAAGTTGGAAACCCTAATCTGCTCTGCATGTGTATCAAATGATCTCTGTTTGTCCTCGTTTCTATTGCATTGCGATTAGCTCGTGATTCTGAAGCGCTGGGAGGCGGCTGCCGGGATGCATCCGCTAAAAATAGTAAGTTCCTTACTGAGTGGTTATCTCTATTTGCATGTCATATCACTGTGAAGCTCTCGAAAAACCCACCAAGAATCATCCGACATGCAAAAGAAACCCTGACATGCAAACCCTAAAAATAGCCTCGGAAGACTGAATTCTGAAAGTTGTCGTCTTGTTTTGCATGTTATACTGTTGCGAAGGTCTCGAAAAACCCAGAAGGAATATCCAGACATGCAAAGGAAAACTCTGCATTTAAGCGCTGGAATTTGTCCCGGAAGCTGGACTGCTAAAAATAGAAAGTCGTCCGTTTCAGCTCAAATTTTGCACACGAGTAGCCTGATGTGCTCTGAACACAGTGTGACTGTCGAAGTTTCGAAAATGCTGACGGATTGCCCTGAATTGCACACTTACTAAAAATAGTATGTTCTCGGAATCTGATGAAAATCTGCTAAGAACCTGCTGGGAGCATGCTAACATCAGTGTTAAGCTCAATTTTCAATTTACTTACTTTGTTTGACTTTGGCTTGACCAAAAGGATGCAAACCCTAATTTTCAGATTTGGTCAAATTTCACGTTTAAGCTCAATGGAGGAGACATTCCCCGAAAGGAAGACAGTAGAAAAGAGAGACAACAACAAAACGACCGAAAAGCAAAGCCAAAATTAGGGGGTCCCCATTTGCAATGGGGCGATGTGTGAAAAAGGTCACAACAGGTTAGCAAACTATCTATACCTTCATTTGATGGCTCAAGTAAATGCATAGCTAGATCTTGGGTTCAGAAGTTGGACACCTATTTCCAACTCAATCCTATGTTGGAGTCTGAAGCTATCAAATACGCAACGTTACATTTGGAGGGTGAGTCCCACGAGTGGTGGTATCATGGGTTAGTCACCTTGGGACATGCTAATATTACATCCTACTTGGACTTCACTCAAAAGCTGATGGATAGGTTTGACCAGAAGGATCATGAATTGCACTTCAAGGAGTTGGCGTAGCTTAGGCAAAGTGGTACTGTGGATGCATATAGTTATGAGTTCCAGAAACTCTCGGTGATGGTATTAGATGTTTCGGAGCACAGATTGATCATACTTTTTATTGAGGGTCTATCCGAGCCACTACATGGTTGAATTAAGGCTTTCAAACTAGAGTCACTTTAAGATGCTATCATATAGGCACGTGACATGGAGCATTCAGTGCCTAAGAGTAAATTTTTGTCCAAACCATTCATTCCTCAAAAGAACAAAGACAAAAAGCCCTTTTAGAAGGAGTGGCCCAGGAAGGACAAATTAGATGACGAGGCTCGTAGGGAGTTGAGGAGGAAAAAGCTTTGTTTCAATTGTAAGGAGCCTTGGGACCCTGGACACAGATGCTTGGGTAAAGGGAAGGTACACTATATTGAGGTTCTTTCAAATAGTGAGGATGATGGAGAGGCAAAATAGGTATAGGGAAACGATGATAGCAGTTCAAAGGATGAGTAGCCACAGGTGGAGACTAAGAGTGGCACTATCATTACTATTTCAGGCTCTTGCAGGTTCAATTCCTATAGGGTTAGGGGAGTATTAGAGGGGCAGCATGTTACTGTTTTGATTGATAGTGGGGAAACCCACAATTTCATAGATTCAACCCTGGTGACTAAGAGGGGTATACTGAAATATTCCGAGCCAATTTTTTTCAATTTTCAAATTACAATCAGAAATGCAACACACCCGTTAGGGTTAGATAAATCAAACCAGCAGTTACAATATAACTCTTTGCCAAGAATGCGCACTCAATCTCAACAAGAGAGAGGCTGTCATATGGCAAGAGGATCGTCAGTACATTAATCAGAACTGCAACTGGAAGTAACTCTAACCAAGAATGGCGCCAAGTGATGGCGAGCATATGGTCAGAGGGTCTTAATTGAAATGCTTATACAAAAACTCTAACCAAGAATGCGCCGGCGAACGACGAGCATGTGGTCAGAGGATCCCTACCATCTAATATACTGAAAGCAAACTCAACACCAAGTATGTGCTACCCAATTCCAGAATGGAAATGAGGCGACCATATGGCGGAGCAATTACATGAAATACAATACTGGAAATGGAGCTCAACGCCAAGTATGTGCACTCCTATCCAAGATGAATAGGCGCTATCATATGACGGAGCAACTAAAAAGTAAATACAATAGACTGAGCAAGGATCAGTCTCTTCCACGAAATGTGGGAAATATAATAAAGAGCTTACAAATGTGAATATTGGCTGGTTAGTACTACTAACAGCCTTACAATATAATATATCTCCTGCAAGCACGATGGATTATAGTGATAATCAAATTGCTGAAATGTAGAGCTACTCCAGAATGATTAATATGACTAAGATAAACAATCCCAGCCCTATTAATAATTTTACTAAGTCTGATATGACAGATCTGTAGTTAAAATGGTGAAATCAGCAACTCCAGAACTCACTTAAATGCTCATATCTCTCTCAATACTCACTCATTTAACTTGAAATCAGTTGCAAAACATTCTAATGATGATGACAATGAACATGGATCACAAAAACTTCTCACAAAGACCCCTATTTATTTTGCACGACTTCCAAAGCACTTACGAAGTGAAATTCCCTGCAAGCAAGGGCGATTTACTTTAGATAATTCATAGACTTCAAATAAAATTCTGGAAACTTGCACATATGGTCGCCCTACATAGGAAAATAGATTGGAACAGTACCCAGAACAATATTATTTCTGTTTCTTGAGTTGTGAGTAAAAACAACCTACAGCCATACAAATCAGCAACTCTAAAATTGACAGAAAATACAATAACTCAACTACGGAATGTGAGAAGAACCAACTACAATGAAAGGAAACCAACTACAACTAAACCTCTCAACTAGTGTCATGTCCCCTTCTCAGTGACATCTCTCAGACGACAGGATTGGCCTATCATACGACCCTCGTAGGCCGATGGACTGGATAGAGGGTCACTTCGGAGCTTGGCTCAGCTTCAGTCAGCAGGGATTGATCAGTTGTCTTTCGCCTCGCTCAATCGTAGACATTTTAAGTGTAATTGCTACTTTTAGCTGCATTTTAAGGTACAGGACCACCGCCATTTCCTTTAGCACTTCTACCGCATGGCATCAGGAAACACTTCAGAGTTCGTCAGCATCAAACGGATTGATCATCGGGTTAGAAACGAGGGAGATATTAATATTTGATCACATTGATTAAATATTAATTAATTAACGTTTATAATATAAAGTTATAATTTAATATTATAACTTAAGTGTTTATTCCTTGAGGGGTGCGCCATCATGAAAGGGGGCCAGTTGACATTTAAATAATATTTGAATATTCAGTGGAGAACTATGGAGAAGTGAAAATATTAAAATATGAATTTTTCATTAAAACCCTATTTTCAAGGGAATCGCACTTTTCAGTGTATTTGAGGGTTTGCCTTGGGAATTGAGCCCATTATGAGATTATTGAGTTTGATATTGATCAATTTTTGGTCTGAGCCTGAGACTTAGGGTTTC
>VDFB02270651.1:113671208-113694391 GCA_007258455.2 Sequoia sempervirens
TAGCCTATGCAAGGTTGATGGCACCAAAGGTGGACAAGCCTACAGCAACAAAAATTTGGTATAGTGGTCTTCCACAATACATGGTCTCCTTGGTGCACTACTGCCCGGAGATAGTTGACGCTGCCATCTAGTATTATAACCCTAATACCCACTACATCGAAGGATAAAACTTAAGGGTCCACATTATCCCACAAGCCATCTAGCATATGCTATGCATCCCAGACCCAAGTAAAAGAAGAGAGAACATTGAGTCCTTTTACCTTGGCAAGGGAGAGAAAACATTGAGGGCAATGAAAAAGAACTCATAGTTCTTGTTGGAGGAGACTAGTAGGAAAGGCATCCCAGCTGCTAAACTACCAAGTATTTTGTTTCCGCACGGAGTGTTACATGAAGATTTGCAGGATGCCATGTCCATGCTAGCTTTTGTGTGTGACTGAGACTCCGATGAGATCGTGGAAACTTTTCAACTAGGACCGGCATTCCAATTCCGCAAGCAGCATGATACCTTCTGGTATGATTTTGTTGAGTTCATAGTAGAGGAAATGATACGATAAATAAATAATTACCCAACGGAGGAAAAGTTTAGATTTCTTTCTTTCCTGGTTCACATGTTTCTGCATCAAAACCTTGATTTCTTCGCCCGGTATTTTCCATTATCAATTTTTGATGAAAGGGGTAAGAGGAAGCCAGTGTCCACGTGGATGCCTTTTCTTTCTATATCATATGATTATTATGCATTTTTGGACTATTTCATAACCCCGCTCTTGCATGATTTAATTAGAAAAGGTGACATAATTTGGCTCGACAAGGATCAGACCGGATATATGCAGAGTTTCACTCTTGCTTGTGACTGGTTCTTAGGAATGGATTTCACAATTCTTCGGATGCGGGGCTTCACTGGTCAACCTTTCCTACTCCCATCCTATGTCACAGATAGGGTGCTCGCACTAAAAATGTATCGGCAGGTGTGTATCATTGATTTTACCTTCTGTAGCAGCAAAAGTGTCAATAAAAAGGGATTATTCTCTTGTCTAAAGAATTTCATGTCGGTAACTCTGAGAAAGAAAAAATCAGACCAGTTATTGGAAGATAAACTGGCTTATTTAGGGTTGGTGTTGGTAAATAATAAGTGGAAATACAACCCTTTCAATTACTTTCTAAAGCCGCATATGAAGGTTACACATGTTCCCTGACCTTATTGGGAGAAGCGGCGTAACCCGCGGGCAAAGAAGGATGAAAATTTTGTTGAATTGGCATGTATTCCTACACAAGATACTAGAGGGCCATGGCACAAGTTCTACTTTGTTTTGGTGGTGGCCCAAGATAATTTCCTCATGCAGTGTGCCATGTATAATAAGTTGAAGAAGGATGAGTGGGCTGCTGAAAAAATAGAAGCTTTCTGGAAGTATCGCCAGGAGACAAGGAAATTGGATGCCCCTTACGACAGTCTCAAGGATGACAAGGAATTTGAAAAATGGTGGAATGAAGGCCACCCCAGCCTGAGCTCTAGTGTTAATAAGAGCAGAGACCCGAGGGAAGAGTCTGAAGTGCAGGAAGAGGAAGTGGTGACATCGGCCTCCTCTGTGCCGAAGGAGAAAAGCCCCGGACAGCCTGCCTATGTGGCCACGAATGTGTGCTTTAATATATCAAGGGTCTCGCGTACACTCACTTGGTCTGCTAAGTCAGCCATATTATCACTGCAGCAAACAGCAATAGCTGTTGAAGCCCAGGACACTCCGCCCGCAAAGCAACAGTGCATAGAGAGCATTCTTGGAGAAGGTTCGCAAGAACCTGCCAGAAGAAAAGTGCTTGCAGCTAGCCAAGAGCCTAAAATTGAGGAGGATTTGCTGACGATCCTAGGGCTGCCATCGACTAATCAACAAGTAAAATTCACTCCTACTTCCCTTGCTTCTCATTCCTTGGTATCAACCCCTGCCTCAATGTCGATCCCTGTCATCAGTATTAGCCTTATGCCTTCCACTTTTAATCCAGCATATTCAGGAGGTTTCACATAATTTTCGCAAACCGCTTCACTCGTCCTTACTCCTCTGCAGAACCTTACACCCACTATTGCCACTTAGATTATCCTTGCCTCACTTTCCAAAAACATACCCCCTGCGAGTGCCCCTTCTTTTTCTGCTATTACTGTAGATCCTCTTCCATCACAATAGGTTGACACCACATTGACAACTCCTCCACCATCCCAACCTATGAGTCCTATGGTTGATTCACCAATTCAGTCATTACAAGTGACTAGCCCTTCTATTGGACCTCAAACCAAACTTTGGTACATGCCCCACTTCTCACCGCAAACTGTCACTCTCCATAAGAAACAAATGCCTGTGCCTATGAGGGTTACCTATCCCTATGCTCTACCCTCTGGTGCTCCATTCGCAGGTGGACTAGTTTCGTCGCCATCCAAATTTATAGCACAGATTGATTGTGGAAAGGAGGCACACGCAAGTAGAATGCGAAAGCACAGGGAAAAAGATGACAGCACTTCTGCTGAGCCAAAAATACAGACTCTTTATGATGAGGCCCAGCAGGAATTAAGGTTTGCAACCATGTACCCGAGGGTAAGCAAGCCTCAGGGGGAAATGCACCCGGAAGATTATGAGATATATGTGGTAGGGCTCGACATGAAGGTGGCTCGACCGCAGGATCAAGTTGAAATCATGGAGGAAACACAACTGGTAGTCACTTCCGACTTCCTTAAAAATGGCCGCTAGCTAAAGACGAAGGATGAGCAGCTTAAAGCGGCAAGAGAAAGTGTTATTTTTTGGAGAAAAAAGAGAAATCCCTAGAGGCGGATGTTTCTCGTATGACAGAAAGGGCGCTGGCAACGGAGGACGAGACGAATAGACTTAAAGGTGAACTTGTGAAGACTCAGGTTGTCGACCCTGCCATGATAAAAAAGCTATAGTCTAAGAATCAGGAAATGAAACAAAATCTGTGACAGAAGAATGAAGAGTTGGAGCGACTTCGGCTTGAGTGTAGTCAAGTAACGGCACAAAGAAATGAAGCGTTGGAGCACCAACAAGCCCAATATAAGCAGAAAATACAAGAAAAAGAGGCTGAATTTAAGGGCCTGAAGGCTCAAATAGAAGAGGAACTCCAAGAGACAAAGTCTTCTCTAGACACACACTTAGCAAATCACTCCCGAGTTGAGGAGAATTGGAATAAAGAAATGAGCGGCTCTGCGGAACAGCTAGCATCCAAGAAAAAGAAAAGGGCAGAATTAGTTGAGGCTATTATTTCAAGAGACAAGGAGATTGCTTCTCTTAAAATATCTCCTATCTCCCCCTACACAGCCAGACATCATTCTGTTGGTTAGGCAATTGTACATTTCTCACTAGGAAAAATTAAAGTTTTTTGCCTAACACTGCAGCCTACCCTCTGATTCATTGCCAAGGCATCAAAGCTGAGCTAGCAGGCTCATGATACAATTGAGCAGTTCCCACATTTCATCTTAGAGAAGGTTCCTGAAGCAAAATATCTGCTCACCAAGCTATACTCAGTCTCTGATAAAAACCTTGCCAGAGCAGGTATTGAAGATCGAGATGTTGTTGCTCAAACGGAAAATAAGTTCATCCATTGTCACTCTGCCTTCTAGCGCACTAAAGCAACTACAGCTATTTTGAGCAATACATTGGACAGCATACACGGGAGTTTCTCCGAGTTAAGCAGGATGGGTTTGTCATCCCCGTTCCTTGAAGATGGCTCTATTTCCACGGCCGAGCAGATTGCGGAAAAAATAGAAGAGAAGGAAAATTATTTGGAGGCTTTTAGGGATTTCAGTCATCCTCCCACATGACCGACATTGAGGGAGTGATTCATCTGCTTGCACAGCTACTATTTCATTGTGAAGCAGGGGTCCGTTTACCCAATGTGCTACCTCACAAGGAAACTATTGATCTAAGTGGAGCGAAAGAGAATTTACACAACATGGTGAAGGAATCTGAGGATGAATGGTCACCTCTGTAGGAGGCTCTTTCTAATCTCTAACTTCATTTCCCAATGAAATGGCACTTTGGCCTATAAACTGAAGAAATTTTGGGTTCTTCTTTCCTTAGTCGAAACGCCCCTGATAGTCGCCAAAAGCTGTTAATAAATATTTAACTAGCTCCCTTCGAGTGTTTTTTTTCCTCTATGCATCGGCCCGTGCATCGCAAAGTCAGCTCGACCTTTTATCTAGGTTTTGCTCTGCCACACCACGTGTCTACTCCTCGCAACCCCGAGTCTCTACATTCCTTCGCATTCCAGGAAACTTTGTTATGCTTCCACGTATTGCGGTTGCGAGATACTTTTGATCATGTTTTCTTGCTACCTCATCAAGCTCCGAAAGGCTGCCACGAAGCCCTCATTCCTAAAAGGTTTTGGCGGGCCCCATAGTTGCTATATGCGGTGTACACTTGCTACGTGTTTGCTATTTGAAAATCTTTCAACGTAGAGATGAAGTAGCAACCGCGGGCAGTGAAACATTGCCACACGTCTCTTTTGCGCTTGGCTGGTAATCGTTCCCTCCATTGTTGATGAAGTGCTCAACCCATTCAACATGTGTAGCGTTAACACAAGTCCTTGGTGGCGAAAGAAAAGGGTTCATACAGGCAGCGAAAGGCTGCCATGTGCCTAGCCAGCAGATCTCATATTTGGACGATGGACTAGATAAACTGAATGATGCTATTGGCCACTACGTGTCATAATCATTCACACCAAAGGGTGACACTTGTCTGATTGGACCTTGTCAGGACCACTGCCATCATTTGCAGAGGATGCACCTGTACCTGGAATGACTAGATGCTTTGTTCTAGATCAATTATGTTGTAAGGCCTTGAGAATACTCTAATTCTTGCATCATTTCCAAGGGATTGTGAAATCTTTTATGTTGCTACTCTTTGAAGCGGTGGGGGTTTTTCCCTGTTATATAGAATTTTCTCTATTGTGAGAAAAGGGTCCAGAATTTGAAGGAAAACTTTTAGTTTTAGTAAAAGACACCAAGCTCCTCTATTGGTGTTTTATGTTATTGCAAAAACTCTCAGACTGTGCCAATTGTTTGGCCTTTCTATTTTTTATGCTATTTGATCAAACTGTAAACTATGTTTTTTATTGTCTGGACATTTCATTTAAAAATTTCTATGTATGTTGAATGCAATTTCGCTGACCTAGACCATGTCTAATGACTCATCTTGGCAGTAGGAATGTGTGCAATATTATTTTATGTTAATGAATGGATTTTCTATGCTATAATCTTATGTTTCTGATGTTATGGAACACTACAACACCATTCAGGCCCTTATATCTATGATTTATCGTGCCTATCATTAAGTCTTGGTGCATCGCCTTAGGTTAGACTTTATTTTATTATATTTATTTCATTTTCCCTTTCAAACCCCCATTATAGAAGAAGTTGGCTTCTCTAAAAACCTTGAGGTCACTCAGTTAAGCGTAAAAGGTCCCCATAAATTGAGTTTCCCATAAGACTTTGTTACCTCATCAAATTTTGGCGTCAACATATAGTTTACTAAGTTTGGAGGGAATTGGATCTTCAAATGAAGTTTTGTGAGATTTTGGAAGTGAAGTGCAATTGCTGCAAGTTCAAAATAGTAGTCTTAAACTCCATGTTTATCATTAGATTTGTCTTTACCATGATGCTGAAACTTTATCTTAACTTCTACTTTCAAAGAAAAATCAAAACAGAAAAGGGATAGAAAGGTTTCTAGACCTGCAACTAATGTTGAACAGTAATAATGGAGGATGCTACAGTGGATAGCCTTCCTAAAATTGAGTTCCACTTAACCCAAAATAGTTAACAGTCTCATGAAACTAGTGTTATCTTCTAAGGTTTGTAGATTTCAGCCATCCATTCACCATGAAGAGTGAAAAATACATGAATTTTAAGTGCAGAAATAAGTTAATGTTCAGACTAGCTTTACATTGTTGTTCATCATTAACAAAGATAAAAAAGCATGAACATGAAAGTCATCAACACTATAACAGTCTTCATTATCAATATGTAGCATGAAACTAACTACTAAGAGCAACTTGAAATACTTAGAACAAAAAACTAAATCTACAAATTTTGAGAAGATGAATCACAAAACATATGTGAAATACAAGAATCCACCAAAATAATGTAATTCTCATTAAAATTTCTAGAACATGCCTTTACACAACAACTCAACTCGAGCTCTTGAAAATGAGAGAAGACCCTTATTTATAGTTTTCCAAAAGTGAAATGAATGGCCAAGATTTACTTTCATTATGTGGCCAAGATTCATTTTACATTGGGTGATCCCACAATAGTGGTTTACAATTTTTGGCCAAACTAGACACTGAAATAATTTTTTTAAACTAAATCTTCACATTCAAGCACCTATAGCGGTTAAACTGTGAGGAATTTGAAGATAATGCAAAATAGAGTTTCATGAAATTTTATCTGTAGATTCTAAATATATTTTTTTCAAAGAATTTGGAGTCAAATTGCACTTATTTTTCCATCTCCCTCGAAAACTAGTTTTTTTTAGAAAACAATATTTTAAAAAAGTGATGCTCACCGTATAACGCATAAATTTTTTTCCATGAAGGATAAAATTCTAATTCTTTCGAATTTAGATTTGTAACTCCAATATCTAGTGCTTCCACTTGGTTAGATAGTTTTTTATTAAAAAAAAAAATTTAATCAAGTTTCAAAGTCAAACCAATTACAATTCAGACATAGCGCAATTGTATAACGCCTAACTTTTTTTGTATGTATCAAAATTCAATTATTATTTTTGTTGGATCAAGGACTTCAATATCTAGTGCACTCATATTTTTCAAAAAAAAAAATTGATAATATGCTATTTTTCCATGTGTAGAATAGAGAGCTTGATTTTCGATGAAAAACCTATGTTTACTAAATCTATAAAAAATACATAATAAAACCAAAACATGTTAAAATTATAGTCGTTGGATAGCTCATTCTAAGGACTACCTGATTCCAGTTGGGTTTGTGAAGTATCCTCCATTTTCATCCTCAACCCAAGCTTCGAAACACAAAAATTTGGACATTTTTTATGCCATAAGATGCCAAGGTGGGATTTAGGGGGTTTAAGCGAACCCCCTGGGGTTTGCTCGAACCCTGGTTCATTTGAACCCCCTCCCATAAAGTGTTTTTCTTTGATTTTTTGGCAGGAATGGGACCCACCTTTCATTTAACTGGTTCGCACGAACCAGGGTTCATGTGAACCCTTTTTTGGTTCGCTTGAACCAAAGGGTTCATTCGAACCCCCAAAACCATTTTTTTTTGTATGGGGTCATTTTTTGCCACTTTTCCTTCCTCACCCAAATTGTAAACCACTTTTGTGGGTTTACCCCATTAGGGTTTCACCTACCCCCAAAATATATCATTATAAAATACATTTTTGTCTCCTTCCTATTTTGTCCTCTAGTGGCTCTGACACTGTAGCAATTTTGTCTTCTAGTGATTGCCTTCTTTTTCAAGCTATACTATCATAAACTCTTTATCAATCACTAGATTCCCTGCATTTTTCTAAAAAGTGGCATACTCCACAAATTTCCCAATTAAGGCCTAGAGCTTATCCCATTCCATGATGTCTGATTGAAGGATCTGGAAGGTTAGCCTTTTAAATCTCCCAGTGATCTGCTCCCAATGCTTGGTGCACCTAGGCGTGGCCTTAACAACCTACTTAGATTGGGTGAATGCTCTAGCAACAAATTCCATGAAATTTGATGTTAGCGCATTTACTGCCCCTTGCTTCATCTTCTTGTGGAAGAATGGCTTGATTTTCTATGGATCTAGTTCCAGGGTGGGCATGTCATAATTTTTCATTGTCTTGAGGTAGTCCTCACTGTCAGTCCTGTGCTCCTCAACCCATTCGCGGTCATGCTCAACCTCATGCAACACCCTTTCCAAGACTTATCTCCTATGATCCAAGCCCATTTTCCATGTCTCTACAGGCTAGTGATCATCTTTCACGAGCCCCAGTTCCTTTTCCCATGTCCTTTCAAGCATCTTACGAATGGCCTTGAGCTTAGGATAGGTGATCTTATACAACTCAGTGAACTTGTGACACGTTTTCTTATACTTAGCTTCTAGCTGCTTTTGCAAATCTCAGAATTTATTGAACATTTGAGGAGCTTGGAAAATTCCCATGTCGCCATTGTAGATCACTCATTAGAACCAATCCGATGTAGCCTTGGTCCAAGTTTTCATTTTTTCCATTCTATTAAGCTCTTCTTGGGAGAGAAGAAGGGGCACGGGTGATGTTGTTGGAGCTTCTTCTTCCAAGGATGTCCATTGCTAAATGTAGGCGATGAGATCTGCCACTTGTTCTTTTAATTCCTCTTTAGAAGATTAATCCTTGTTCATTTGTTGCACAATTGTTGCCACCAACCCCTAGAACTCATCAATCTTTTGTTCCCTGGTTGTTGGGCCCAAGTTGATGGTAGAGATGTTATAGTCGGCTCCTTCACCTTTGTCTGGAATGTGCGTAGAAATATTTATTGTTCTCAACCTGAAGGCATCAATTGTAATGTGAGAGCGGACTATAGGCTTCTTCTCCTTCCTTGTTTTTGTCTGTGCTCTAGCCAGTATTTCCTTGAGTCAGGCCATTGGATCAATGACCACAGGGGATTTCTTTTTTAGTTGCCTCTATATCCAACTGGGCTCTTTGGTTTCTTCTTCAGGTGATTCATGATCAACTTCCTCTCTTTGTTCATGTTTAGGTTGTTTCTCTTCATGGCCCGACGCTTCTTGATCTTTTTTCTCTTCTTCATCTGAGTCCTCTATTTGTATGGCCTTTTCCTCATCCATCCCAGTGGAGGCTATGTTCTTTTCAATGACATCATCCTTCTGTGGTGCTTTCCCCACTTGATGTTCAAGCTCAGCATGATGCTCAAGCCCGAGGCTCTTCCGTGGTGCATCCTCTTCTTCTTTATCTTCTTCTTTCTCTTCTTCCTTTTCGAGAGGCACTTTTTGTTCTTGGATGGAGGCCTTGTCTTAGCCAATTGGTGGAGGCTCTTTGAGTATCTCCACATTGATGCCCGTATCATCTTTCTCTTTAGAAATTTTCTTCTCAGAGTCGGCCTTTTCTCCTACTTCCTTGAGTTGCTAGGACAACTCATCTTCAAGCTCCTAATCTGAGGTTTCTATTATATATCTTTGGTTGAGAGCATCAGTATCCTCCTCTGAAGAGTGTGAATTTTCTTCATCAGATGCCACCTTATCCAAGTTTATGTTTAACTTTCCCTCTGGGTGTTCAAAATAGTCCTCTTTAAAAGGATTCTAGGGCTCTTCAACTGAACCTTTAGAAGCCTCCCTTCGGCATTTCTCCATTTCTTCAAATATTTGCATGGTAGCCTCCATCCTTGGTGGCTCTATAGGTAGTGCAGGAACAAGTAGGCCAGAGACGATCTGGGCCATCAAGGCCTAAAAAGTAGGATTCATAATCACCCCAAAAATTTCAATAGGTATACCTTGCATGTATTTTGCAAAGGCATCTGGCAGGGTGAGAGGTGGCATAGTCGTAGTGGAAACTACAAGCATTGGGGTAGAGAGAGTGGACAATGGAGGAGGCAACGAGGAGGACAACGATGGGGATGCAGTGGCGGAGGAGGAATCTAGTACCAATATTGGGATCATTGGTGAGGTGGAAGCAAGGTGGACTAAGATGTCCACGGTGGGTGGAGATGAAATAGGTAGTGCCTAAGACACGGGAGGTGGAGGAGTGACAATGATAGCAGTAGAAACAAGAGAAAAAGTGGTAGGTGATGACTGCGGCCCCTTGGTTTCTTCTCCTCCCTCATGCTAGGGATCCTCCTCAATTGTGCGCATCTCAATTATAAATCCCCATGATTTATTTTCTTTCTTTGAGGATTCTCCCTCTGCAGCCTTCCTCGTATATACCTTGTGCTTGGGATGGCGTTCGAGTGCATCCTTCCTTTTCTTTGATCATGTTGCTTGAGGAGATTTGGGTGCTTCCTCAGTTGGGGCAGCAGTTGTTCCACTATTAGTTTCACTCTTGAGCTCATCCTTGAGCTCACCATAAGTTAATACAACACCTTGTACTTTGAGTTGAGCAATTTGGGAATCCACCCACTATCTTGTCTAGTTCTCAACTGGTCATGTTACTATATTGAGGTCATTGACCTCTTGTTCATCCCAGTCTATCAATGGCAATGGCAAGTTGCTACAACATCAAACCTTTCATCAACAATAGTGTCATCTTCTTCTAAAATTTGATCGAGCATAGGTAACAAGTTTATTGACCTCATAAATTGGGTCGTCATCCACATGTAGTGCCTCATTCGCACCTCTTTATCATCTTGGAAATTGGCTCAGATGTATTTGATGTGGGGCCAGTGGGCATACTGTCTCCCAACCAACTTCTCTAATTTCCCATATGGGTCCATTCTCCCTCGGGTTGTATGGAGTTCTAGATGGTATTCCACTATCTCCTTTTCTGAATACTCTGTGCAGTAGGCAGCGGGATAGGCATACATTCCTTGCCCGAAGTTCAGGGGATATGGGATCCCAGCTCTCTATTTTTCACTCAATAGGGCATGGGAATTCTATAATTTTCTAGAGACCTCCAACATGATCATTCAGTCATTGGGGTATTGTGGCAGCTTGTAAGGTCTTTCAGAGAACCCTTCTATTTTGATGTATGTAAATTTTGGGAACTGTATAAACAAGCACCCAAACCTCTGGATGAAGGCCCTAGCGCTATACAAGACTCTTCTCTCAAAGTCTCCCCTGAGGATTTTGATAATGTGCCCAATAAGGCATCATTTACCCTCTAATACTCTTTCTTGAAGTTTCTATATTGTAGCTGAGGGTAGTGGTCATATATTTTGAGTTCTCCTCTCCCTGGATCTGAATTATTTGCAACAAAGAGGCCCTTGTAGAATGGATCTGCTAGTAGATACACCCAGTAGGAGGTCATGTGAAACTGAGACATTTTCTTCACAGCCATAAGTTGGTTATGCATGTTATCACTGATGATTTTATCCTAATGGAAATTTGTTTTACCATGGACGATCTCCTCGATGAAGTAGAACATCCACTCCTGAAAGAAGGCAATAGTAGGGAGGCCCATTACCCTGCTCAACAAAGTGACCAAGTCATGGTACTCCTCATGGAAGTCACTCCTAAACAACTCTTATGGCACCTTGGTGACACTGCCCCTCTTTTCCTTCAACCAATGCTAGTTGATGAGTTTCTTGCATCCTAGAGGAACCGCTTTCCACATATTCTCATAATATTCCTTCTTTGTTTCTTCCATCACATCGAATGTTGGAATATTGAATGTTTGGCCTATGGACTTGGCAAACAAATTTTCCAACACTCTGTCATCATGGTCAATTATTTTTCTGATGCTATGGTAGCATTTCTTGCATACCATTACTAGTTCCAGAGCAATGAGCGTAGGTGGGAAGCCAACTGCCTTAGTGAGGCCACTCTTTCTGATTCTCCAAGCATTTTCAGTCATATGATGGATCATTACCCTACATCGGAAATCATCTATATCCACATGCCCAAGATTGGTATCTGACACTAAATCCCAGGTGGAGGTGATCTTGGAGGTTCACTCCACCCCATGGAACTGACACTTCACTTGATCCTTTTCCTCTTTCCCTTTTATTGTTTTTGCAAGCTTCTTTCCTTTCTCTTTCTCAGTAGACTTCCTCGATGGTACCGCAGCAAATTCCATAAATCTTGCATACAAAGACGCAATAAGAATATTCATATAAAAATCAAGGAAGCATTAGTCAAATCCTGCAAAATGAGGGTTAGATCTAGTAATTCATCACTAGGAGATCATGAAATTCATCAACATTTATCATTCAAGGCCTGTTTGGATCAAATACAAGAATGTGGGCCTAGGGATGCGGGTTTCCCTAGCCTTGAAGCTGTCAGGAGCAATCAAGTTTAGGAAGGTGTCAGGGTCACAGCGACCTACAAACAGCCACCCACAGTCAAAGTTCTGCAATAAGGGTTTGGAGGTCGAAATCTTCAAGGAGGCACTTAGCACATGTGTGAGTCAATTATAAAGTTCTTGGAGGCACTTGATTGGTCATCTAGCTCATGCAGGCTTGAGGAGCGTAGAGGCAGGAGGCTTCATGGACATTCAGGGCTCCGCCATTGAGAAACGGCGAACAGGGCACAGAAACCCGCACGATGAGCTCCGCAGTGCGGGACCCGCAAGCAGTCAGGATGGCACAAGTAAACTTCCTTCACTTTGATCATTTTGAGTTATGCAAGCAAGAATTGGTAGAAATTTATCGTGTAAAGGCCATTTAGGAATGACAATGATGAGACGACAGTCCACATACAGTGGGCTGCAAAGACAGACCTGCCAAACATTTTCACTTAGTCATTTTTCCTCACATAAGTTTGAACAGTAGGGGAGGGCACATCTTCTGCATCGCGAGCATAAGAGAAGGAACAACTGTTTACAAATGGAAATCAAGCAATAGGGGATCGCAGACAATGGCCCGCAAGGAAAGGTCTACATGATGAAGTCTTGAGAGGAAATGGTCCTGACAGAGTTCGCAGTGCATGCAGACAGGGTTCCTCAGTCGCTCGGAACAGCAGAGGAGGCGGGGCAGTCTACAGACGAACTCCCACAGAGATAAGCCCGCACGAAGGAGTTTTACCTTGGCATTTTGGTTTAGAAACTTGAGATGGTGCAAAGAGCCGCAAGGCTCGCAAGGTAGAAGGGAGCAATGACCTAGCCGTTAATGAGAGGCATTAAGGCAACAGCGAAGAGCAAACGGCGGTCTGCACTAAATGGCCTGCAAGGAAAACTTAGCTTAGTGATTGCTTGCATAGACTGTGGATGGCCAAGAAAGCAGCGGCGTCTGTGATACGAGCGGATGCGGTAGCCTAGGAGTTAGGGGAACGAAATTCATAAAGCGGCGGTCCATAGACAATAGCCTGCATGAGACATCCCGTATGAAGCATTAAGACTTAATCATTTTCACTCGACAGAGGAAAACATGGCGGGGCCCGCGATGCGAGATGCTAGCAAAGAGAAGTCATTTTAGAACGGTTGTAAAATGACGGCCACCTGCATTAGCGGACGCACAAAAGCTTAGAAACATAGATTTTTTTGTTGAACATTTAATCATTTGGGTCTTAATTCAGACAGTGGCGATAAGGTCGCGAGCTACAAAGGGAGTGTCGCCACATGAAGAATGACGATGGTATGATCCAGTTTCGCTTTGCTGCAAAGGGGCCGCTTGAATGTTTTAATCAAGTTTTAAATGATTTTGGCGAGCGGAGTTAACGTTTAGGAGAGTCGTTGGGCAAGGTTCTGGGGTTTTCCTCAAATATTTTACAATTAATTTAAAACCCTACTTGCAAAGGATGCATTTTAAATAGCGTACAACGGACTCACCTGGAAATTATAGAGAAATTTGATGAAAATCAGGCTTTAGATTTGAGCAGGTGCAATGCGGGTGCAGGAGGTTCGATCGTCATTCCTCTCTCTGACAGATTTCAAACTTGGTCAATGAAAATGACAGGTCAGAGGGATATTTATAGGAAAAAATTCATTAATGACCCACAATAGATATAGGTACATTGTTCGGTGGAGTAGCTGGGTGCAGAATTCAGCGGACCGGCGGTGGGAAGCGTGGAGCCCACAAGGAAAAAAGACCCCAAGGCATCGTCGTCTAGCGAATGTCAAAGAGAAAACGGTCGGGAAGATTGCAGGACCCACCATGCAGGCGGAAGCCCTAGGTTGGCCACAATTAAACAGCGATCAAAAGACAGTGCCACGCAAGGGGAAGCCCACAGCTGTGGACCTGTAGGAGCTACAAGACACTAGAGCAAAAGACTAAGGGAAACACGCTAGGGAAACCCCACAAAAGCCAAAGACTTCAAAAATTTTAGGGTGATGAATTATGGTCAACTGAGGATGATGACTTTAGGGCTCCTGACCACTTTGAACTCAAAATTAGGGGCACATAAAACGAGGTAAGCCAAAAAAAGCAGCCCGACGAAATCGAAAGGAGAGGGTCCCTGTTCTAAAGAGGGCGTGTATGCTATAGGCACAACGATTACAATTAAAAATAGAATTTTATATATTATGGCAGTGATTACTATCTATGCCTTAGAGGTGTGTGAAATGCACCAAAAATATAGACTTTTGATAATTGTATGTACTCATCTTATGTGTTTTACTTTAAAAAGGAAATAAAATAGCCTTTTTTATGTACACTCACCATGATACCCCTTGCTGCCAATAATAAATGCCTAACAATGTAATTAAAACCTAAATTTAATTATGAGTTAGGTGGATAAATGAATGATAAATGAGACAACTAAATAAACTTTGATAGGTGCAGTTAGCTTTAGGAACAACAATGACAAATTAAAGTTGTTGTCATGTAAAATCTAGTCTCTAAGTGCTTAGAATCATTGCTCTCAATCTTATGAATGTTTTGGGTTCTATGTAATCCCAAAACCTACATGGGTCAAATATGTGTCCCTTAGGATTGAACCTAAAAAATTTAAGGGAATCATTTGACATAAAGTTATGGTAGTGATCCTTTCATCTTTCCCTTCTTTATGTTTGATTTTGTGAAGGTGGTGTTTACAAACACCTTAGAAGAGATTGTCAATTACTAAGGTCAAATTCTTCTATGTCAAATTTCCATTGAATTCATTTTACAACTTTGAAGAAATGATTAAAGATAAAATGCACAAAATTATAGATGACATAGTTGATGCAAACTAAGATTCTTTGTCCTTTAGAAATAAAATATTTTCTATTACTTTTATCTTTCTTTTTCTTTTTTTCCCTAATTAAAGGAATGTCTTTAAATACAAAGATAACAATTATTACTACTAGCCAAAATAAATCAACCAGCCTAAGGAGGAGGTGCCCTAATCTTGTAAAATACTTAGAGACAGCAAAAGAATCGGTAGCAAGCTGGGAGGGTTCAAGCGTCTGTATGTGGAGACTGAAGCGTCTTTTGCAACAACATTTCTATATTGCTATATGATTCTTCACCAACTTTCACTGAAGCAATCGCCTTGTCTTTTAACTTTTTCACTCTAACTCTCATCTCTCTGCCTTCCTCCTCCTCCAAATTCATCAACTTCCTCACCAACGCTTCCACCTCTTCTCTTAAAACGTTTTCCCTCATCTCATAACCGACCTTCCAAACATCAACTACAAATCTTCTGTTTGTTGGTTGCTCTGCAAAGAATGGCCAGCATATCATGGGCACGCCCGAGCTTATGCTTTCAATTGTGGAGTTCCACCCACTGTGCGTAAGAAATCCTCCCACTGACGGATGAGACAGAACCTTACTTTGTGGTGCCCAGCTAACGAAAAACCCTCGCTCCTTCGTTCTCTCCACAAACTCGCCGGGCAGAACGGCAGAACGGCCTTGGACAAGATCAGGGCGGATAGCCCACAAGAATGGTTGATTGCTTGCCTCCAATCCCCACGCAAACTCGACAAGTTCTTCGTCTGACAACACAGTGATACTTCCGAAGCACACATATATCACTGATGATTCATTTTGCTTGTCCAGCCACTCCAGACACGACTTTTCTTCTTTCCATATGCTGATGTTTGTGCCTGCAATCGAATCGCCATAGCCTGGAGAGCTGAGTAAAAGTGGACCGATGGTGAGCACTTTATTACCGAATTTAGCATTCAGATCACTCAACACCGGTCCTTCTAACTCTTGAAAGGTGTTAAGTAAAACTAAGGAAGCCTGGTGAGTGTTTTGTGCCTCCCTCATCACGTACTGAAACATATAATCAGAGGCCTCGGTTACTGTCAGAAGGCTGGGCAGATCTTTCACACGCAGAGCTTCCATTTCAGGAATACAAGTGATGACATCATTCTTGCAGCTTCCTGTGTCGTCTGTAACCCAACCACCGCCACTGGTTAGTGTAGAGGAAAACAAACAAAAAACAAGTTTTTATACATAAATCAGTATAAGAAAACCAGGAAATCTTATTACCTTTGAGCGGGATATAACCTTGGTTAATGAGGAGAGGCATATAATAATAGGCAGAGAAACCGCAGGCACTAGTTGTCCAAAAGGCAACTCTGGGTACACCAAATTTGTCGGCGATCTGCTGTGTAAAAGAGAAAACTCCGTCTGAAATGATGATTGTAATAGGAGATGAAAACAAACTCATCTTTTCAACAATATTATTCACATGATATGGAGCGTGCTTTTGCAAGGACTCGCAGAGTTCGGGCACCTTCAGAGTACGTGGGTGATCGGGCGGAAGACCATCTGGAAAGCTCTCAAATGCAATATAATCAGTAGACGTTGGGATGAAGCGCTGGTGTGTGAAATCAGTGTTTACAAAGGTTACGAAAATGTCATTGGAAATGAGAATCTGAGCGAGCTGCATCATGGGGTTTAGGTGTCCCTGTGCAGGAAAGGGTAGTAGGAGTGCATGCCCTCTAATTCTATCCATTACTACAATCACAGCCAAACTCTAACAAATTCGAATGAAGACTCCACTGAAAAAAGAAAGAAAATAATTGATACCGATTATGTTGTTTCTCAAAGAACTGGCGAGGAGGGATTTTTAGGAGGGATTTTTTATAAGGATTTTTCAGTTGTAGGTAATTTGAAGACTCAATTTTCAGCTATACGGTCAAGATTGCAGTATCGCCACCGGCATTAATGATTCCCATACAGCTCCCCTGGGAGTGTCCGAACTGTCTATGCAGCCTACAAATCCACCATTTGACCACATTTATTAATCAATTAAAAATAAGATTAATGATTCCCATACAGCTCCTCTGGGAGTGCGAACTGTCTATGCAGCCTATAAATCCAGCATTTGACCACATTTATTAATTAATTAAAAATAAGATTAATGATTCTCATACGGCTCTCTGGGAGTGTCCGAACTGTCTATGCAGCCTACAAATCCACCATGTGACCGCATTTATTAATTAATTAAAAATAAGATTAATGATTCCCATACGGCTCCCCTGGAAGTGTCCAAACTGTCTATGCAGCCTACAAATCCACCATTTGACCGCATTTATTAATTAATTAAAAAAAAGATACAATGAATTCTTCATTTTTAATTAATTAATAAATGCGGTCAAATGGTGGATTTGTAAGCTGCATAGACATTGCCCGAGTGACCGGAACTAAATTATTCCATCTAATTAGTTTAGTTTCAATGCTACCTATTCAATTAAACAAAATTATTTCATTCAGTTGTGTAAATTGACTAATTTAGTTTCATTAGGTATTTAATTATATGAAAGTATTTCATCTGATTTTGTAAATTCTCTAATTTAATTTCAATACATTACGTATTCAATTATATGAAAGTATTTCATCCCCATGTGTTAATTGACTAATTTAGTTTCAATATATTAGATATTCAATTATATGAAAGTACTTCTTCTGATTGTCTAAATTGACTAGTAGTTTCAATATATTAAATATTCTATTATATAAAAGTATTTCTTCTGATTGTCTAAATTGACTAATTTAATTTCAGTACATTATGTAGTCAAATGAAATTATTTCTATCTGACTAGTTTGGTTAAACACACCACGTATTTAATTATATAGCTGCCTCCTAATACTGGTCAAACATTGAGCTATCATCACTATTTTCAGTGACGTGTAACTTTATGTATTTCATTCTTTTTTAAAGCATGGGTTGGGTCTTTAGATGACTTTCATTACTACTTTTATATATTTCATGATTATTTTTATTTACGCCGAAGGCGTATCCTATTTGAAGTGAACCAAGATGATTTCTGCGATCAACAGAAGAAAAAGGTTGGGAGACGATGGAAATGATCTCATCCATTCGTACAAATATTGAATAAAAGAGACGTGATATTCGGTGAAGCGTCGTAGCTGGCAGGCACAACACAGACCGTGTGAACAAAGCCTTTCACTTTCATGCAGTCCCCAAAGGCTATATCGGGTCTGCTATGATGGAGTAAACAGGGCCTGCTAAGTCTATGGAAATTTACACCGTTTTGGCTGTGAAAGCTTGCGAAAGCATTCCTCTGGATGCCAGGTTGTGTTGTCCGATACAAGTTCTGTACATAAGAGTCGCTCTCATGGTCGAAGGGACTCGAGATTGAAGAACTATTTGAGTGCTATCTAAAGTTTATGCATGCCCTCGAAGCTTTCTGAAGCTTTTGCTCTGTGCAAACAACCTACAACCAGCTCTTTTCCAAGAAGATATTACAGTGCCTGTTGCTCACTGCTCTCTCCAATCTGCTAACGATCCAAAAGTACCCTCTCCATGTATATGAGCTCACACGGCCTTCACATTGCATTGTGATTTCCACAAAGAATCATCATCGAACAAGGCATAACTCAAACTGCTCTATTAAAAAAATTACACCACACCCTCAACAGGATCACACAGTTGAAGGACTCTGTTCAATTTGTCGTGCCTTCATTGTTAGGCCAAAGCCATTTCCACCATGTACAGTCTCAGGCATCTTCTAATGTTAAACTGTAACATGTATTCCCTCTTCCCTTGCAAATCTTACCCGTCTAACCAACCTCCAACTTGGTGGCAATTCCTTCTTCTCCTCCATAGATGCTCGCTTTCGAAACCTTTCCAAGCTGGTTTCTCTCAAGCTTAGCAGCTGTTACCTCAATGGTTTCATCCCTTCTCATCTGTTGAGCCTTCCAAACGTGCAAGAAGTTGACTTATCTGTCAATCTGGACTTTGGAGGGAACCTTTCAAGCATTCTGCCGCAATACTCTGCGTCGCTTAACAATCTTATTCTTATAGCAACAAGTGTAGCAGGAGCCATTCCAGATTCAATTGCCAACATCTCCTTGTTAACTCTCTTGGATCTCTCTGATTTCTTTGTCCAAGGTTGCCTCCTTCCGCCATCGCAAATCTTATAGGACTTGTAGTGTTGCATATCTCAAACAACTATTTAAAAGGAAGTATACCTTCGTTTGGGGTTAAGCCTCCTCCACGAACACCATTTTCTTTGGTCCATATCGATCTTTCATACAACCAGATGGAAGGCAACATCCCCTCTATGTTGTTCGATGCATTTGGGAAGCTCAGCCACGTTGACTTGAGTCGAAACTGAATCCCATTACTACATTGTATTATATTGCGCCTTGCTGTTTTGTGTTCCTGTGTGTTCCTTGGGGCTATAGTTGAATACCCTGTTATAGTAGCCCCTTCTTCCTTTTATCTTGATATTAAACTCTTTAGTGCCAGTTGTCTATGTACCTTTCTGCTTAACTTGGCAATGTTTATTCTTGTGGGTAAAACATCTGCCCTTACAATGAATGTTGCAGGGGTGGTTAAGGATTGGATTCTTATTGCTATTTCATGGTCAGTGATTAAGGATAGGGTTACTGGGATTAATTTGATGGGGTATTTTTTGGCATTTTTGGGGGTTTGTTTCTACAATCATTTGAAATTGCAATCACTTAATGTTAAGCAATCTGAGAAAAGAATCTTATATGGAGACAAAGAAGTAAGCAGTTTACTGGAAGAAAACCCTCATGCAGAGGGTGAAAGTAATCATGATGGCAGATACAGAGATAGATGTGATTCTCGTTGGAAGGTCAATCCACATACTCATCAAATCCAGAACCTAAGGAGGGCCAGTAGCTTAGCGGTAGACACCCATATGGGACTCTGTATATTGACAGAAGCCAACACCATAATTTTGTGTTTTTCCATTCCAGAAATTGGATTCTTTATCTCTTGTAAGAAATCTATGTTTAATAAATATATTCCCAATTTTTTATTACATGAACTATGAGTATTGCAATTGTGTTCTTCTACATTTGTTTGATTTCAACTGTGTTGGAGCAGCTACGAAATTTTAATCTGAAAATAATAGAAATTCCCCATTTCACTAAAGAAAAAATCCGCCTTTAGAATGTAGTGTTCAAATCTTTATTTATATAGGGGCATCTGCATGGTAGAGATTGGAATGGAATTATGAGAGCCTTAATTAATAAGAGCTTTTGTTTGTAACAGCTGCAAAATCTAAATCTGAAAATAATAGAGATTTCCTCATTTCACTAAAAAAAATTAGCCTTTTGAATGTAGTGTTCAGACATTTAAGGGCTCCTGCACGACAGAGATTGGAATGAAATTACGAGAGCTTTAATTACTTGATTCTCTTGTTTAGAACATCTGTAAAATTCGAATCTTAAAATAATAGAGATTTCCCTGGATTGGAATGAAATTATGAAATCTTTACAATACTTGAACAAAAATCAGATTAGGGTTAGTTTTTTTGGTTTCTTTTTTATTTTTAATCTCTTTCGAAAATGAAGACGCCCTTATTCAGAACAATGAAAAAAATTAGATTTCTTACACAGCAAAGGGCTGCAGCCATAGCTTTTTTTCTTTTGTATCGTTAAGGGGCCAATATACTGCTAAAAGCATGAGCATAGCCTTACCTAGGGATGCAGCCAAAGTTACTGTAGAAAGAGGGGAAAACAAGCTAACCATCTCCAATACCATCTCTAACCAGTATAGCTAAGAAACTCCATACATTATGTATGATTCAAGGTCGTTGTTAACTAAGGCAAGCATTCAACTAGATTCGAAGAAATGTTAGTTGAGGGAAGCATTCAACTAGCTACAGGAACACAATTCTCTTGAGGTATTGACATACTAAGGCAGAGTATTACATGTTCAACAGCTGATGATGTTGAATAAACTCACAATCATTTCTGATTTGAATTTCATAACCAAATGTACAAGACCAATCCATTTTTTACTTGGGAATTTTCTACAGATCAATCTAGAACTTATTGAAAACTTCCCATCTATGGAGGTGTAAAAGATTTGGTCTTTGAACTATTCCTTGTGTTGAACAAGTACTGTGAAAGCACAAGACTGGATTTAGAGAAGAGTAGTGCTTGGACCTGTACTACTTTATCAACATTTTCAGTGTTCACGGAAAATGGCTTTGTTATTGTGCTTTTTTGGGCTTTAATGATTTGCTTCACATTTGTTGTTTTCAAAAGTGCAGTGAGTATTTTTGAAGGGCTTAACCAATAAGTTGAAGCAAAGAGTTAAAGCCTCTGCATATTTTTGGTCAAATGGGTATTTGGATTTTCTTTGTTGTTGAAATACTAAAATAAGTGTATGCACATTGCAGTCTACTTAATAAACTTGCAGGGGAGTTCAGTAGCAGGGCAGGCTATTGCAAATTTCATTCTATCATTAAGGAATTCTTATAAATCATTAATTGAGATATTATTTTCATATTCTAAAAGATTCATCTGTGAATTACAATCTTACTCATTAATTTCATATTATTTTCACATTGGAGTATTTGAAGTGGTTTCTAAACATTTGTAGACCCTGGCATTGTTCACCTTTGAAGTTCATCATTTCTAATTTTGCTAGAAATTATCGAAGGAGCCTTTTTCTTATTACTCCACACCATTTTTCATTACTACATTGTCCACATTTTATTGTAAAGAACCATTCCCCTAAATAATAGGCCTGTCAAATCCATATCCTATCTTACTCATTTCCTTTCTTGGATCAGATAATCATCTTGGCTTTGCACTTGGTGTTTTCGTTTGTGCTCCCACCTTGGAAGACAATTGTCTAGGTGGCTTTACTGCACCTTTAGCATCCATCATAGAGTGCATTTGCTTGTTGAATATTGCGGGTTTCTTCAATGACCTGGAATGTTTTAAAATTTTCTACTTTTGATAGTCATTATTTGTACCATAAAAAGAAAATATTCTTTCAAACATTTAATCAAACTTGGAAATACAAAAAAATGGAATCTTCATAATACACTAAGACCTTTTTTCGCACAAACAAATATCATTTGATAAAAGCCCTACCATTTGATGAATGCAAAAAGTAGACCCAAATGTTCTCTTATTGAACTTCCACACCTCATATGTTATATTTTCTACAATAAAATATAAAGTATAATAATAAATATAATATTAATATTATTGTAAAAATAAATTTACAATATATAAAATATTGTATATAATTATATATAATATATTATATTTATTATTAAATATAATATTCAATATAACATAGATCGTATCATTATTATATATTATATTTTATATAATGTACATTACTAAATTATTATTATATATAATATTTGATATGATATAAATTATATCATTATAAATAAAAATATAATTAATTAACAAATATACATAAATATCAAATATATAATTTTATTATATAATACTTTATTAAAATATATTTATTAATTTACATTATATTAAATATTATATAATAACAAATATAAATATATTATATATTATACTTATAAAATAAACATAGTGATATTGTTATCAAGATTTAAACATATTTTATGCCAAAGGCGTATCCAATATGAAGTAGAGCAAGCTAATTTTCAAAATCGATGGTGAGGAGAAGGTTGGAGACGAATGAATGTTTGCCCATTGTTGGATATTCCGTCCACCTTTTCATGCTTTCACTGCTTCTCACGCCGTCCGCTTTTCACCCGTCGGCTTTACTTTCTCGCCGGTATTAATGCAACTTGTTGGCGCGTCGTCCATATCAATGGAAAACGATAAAGCGAATCTCAGCCATTCATCATTTTTTGCCATTTGCTCAATTGTTTTTCGCCATTTTTGGCTGCTTTGCCCGATGCTATTGTTTTTCCTACTCCTCCAAACTCTTTCACGTCGGTATTGACTTTTCACTGCTCCAATTTGGCAAGCTGTCAACCTGAAAATAAGGGTTCGATGAGGGTTTTAGATTATGTTTATTTATGTGAGCGGACAAGAGAAAACATCTTCACTACAGGAACGAACATGTCCTTCTCCACTGTAGAATGGGCCATATCGGAGTTGATTCGGCACCCTGACATAATGGAGAAATGCCAGCACGAACTTGACTCTATGGTGGGGCGACAGCACAGACTGAGCGAAGGGGGCCTTAATAAATTGTAATATATTATTGTATTTTAAATTTTACATTGTTATGTAAAATTTTATATTTATCTAAACAATAAATGTTAACATTTATCTCTCTATCTCTTTGAGCTATCTCTCCCTCTCTGCCTCTCTTCCCCCTCTTCTTTCTCTCCTTCTACCTATTTCTTTCCCTCTCCCCCTCTTCTCTTTCTTGGTCGACCTGTCTCTCTCCCTCTCTCCCCCTCTTCTATATCTCTCCTCTCTCTTTCCCTCTCCCCCTCTTC
>VDFB02270651.1:113694411-113762036 GCA_007258455.2 Sequoia sempervirens
TCTATCTCTCACTTCCCATATATCTTTATCTCTCCCTACTCCCCCTCTCTCTATCTCCCCTACTTCTCTCTCCCTCTCTATTTATTTGTCTCTCTCCCTCTCCTCTTTCTATATCTCCTTATATCTCTATCTATGTATCACTCTATCTCTCCCCATCTCTCCCTCCCTCACGTCCTCGCTATCCCCCTATATATATCTCTATCTCTACCTCTCTCTCCCTTTCTCTTCCCACATATCTTTATCTCTCTCTTTCTTTTCCCATATATCTCTATCTCTCCATACTCTCTCCCTCTCCATCTCTATTTATCTATCTCTTCTTCTCCCTCTCCCTATATCTATCTATCTATTTGTCTCCCTCTTTCTCTCTTGCTCTATCTTCATCTCTACCTCTATTTTCCTCCCCCCTTCATCTCTAAACATGTCTCCCTCTCTCTATCCATCCATCTCTCTCTCTCTCTCTCTCTCTCTCTCTCTCTCTAGACCTCTATATCTACATCTCTTTGTCTCTCTATCTCTATCTCTCCCTATTTCTTCTTCCATCTCTCCCTCTATATTTATCTCTATATATCACTTCCTATCTCTATCTCTATCTTTCTATCTCCCCCTCTCTCATTTTCTCACTCTCTCTCCCTCTATATATATTTACCTCTTCTATATCTATCTCTCTCTCTCTCTCTCTCTCTCTCTCTCTCTCTCTCTCTCTCTCTCTCCTCTTTCTATCTAGTACATCTCTCCCTCTCTCTATCCCTCCCTCCTTATTGACTATTCTCTCCCTCCCTCTCTCTATCTTCCCCCATCCCTCTATCTCTCCCCATCTCTTCCTCCCTCGTCCCTCCCTATCCCCTATCTCTTTTTATCTCTACCTTATTCTCCCTTTCTCTTCTCACATATCTATATCTCTCTTTCTCTTCCCATATATCTGTATCTCTCCCTACTTCTCTCCCTCTCCCTATCTCTCTATTTCTCTCTCCCTCTCTATTTATTTATCTCTAATTCTCTTTATTTGTCTCCCTCTCTCCCTCTCCTCCTCTCTCTATATCTCCATATATCCTCCTCGTACTCTACTAACTCACCATCCATCACCAACTCTCCTCTTCCTCTATATCTCGATCTCTCCCTCTCTATCTCTTTGAGCAATCTCTCCCTCTCCCCATCTTCTTCTCTCTCCCTCTATGTATTTCTCTCTCTTTTCCCCCTCTTCTTTTTCTCCCTCTTCTACCTATCTCTCGCCCTCTCTCCCTCCTCTACTTATCTATCTCCCTTTCTCTCCCTCTATCCCCCTCTCTATCTCTCCTTATCTCTCCCTCGCTATCCCCTTATATATATCTCTATCTCTACCTCTCTCTCTCCTTTTCTCTTCCCATATATCTCTATCTCTCCCTACTATCTCCCTCTCTCCCTCTCTATTTATCTATCTCTAATTCTCTCAGTTATATATATCTCTCTCTCTGCTCCTCCCTCTCCTCCCTATATCCGTCTATCTATTTGTCTCCCTCTTCCTTTCTCACTATATCTTCATCTCTACCTCTATACCCCCCTTTATCTCTAGACATGTCTCCCTCTCTCTGTCCATCCATCCATGTCTCCATTTATCTATTTTCCTAATTATTCGGCGTACCCCATTGCACACCTAAAGTGCAATTGCTAGTTTATATTCCGATACTCAAATTGGCTTAGCGAAGACTATTTACAGCCACATCCGGTAGAAGTTAAAACAGATTCGGAAAGAATATACTGCTGTAGACTCGTCTCATTTCATAGCAATATCACAAACTACTCTGTGAAAACAACTTTTAGGATACATATGAACAAAATTTGAATGATTGATTTCTAGAAATACAGTCGACAAAGCAAGAACGCGTTGGAGAAGCCCCTAATTTATCTGTCTTCCAGCTGGTCGATGTCAGCCTAAGCCTTCAGATTTCGATGGCCAAGCTATTCTCACATAAAGAAAGAATCTTCTTCTGAAGAACTTCCATGTCTACTCTACTTCTGACCACCTGTAACAAATCAACACACCATAACAATTCATTACAATCTGCAATGCTTCCGCTTTTCTGTGTTTTAAAACTACTCAAAATACACATAAAATCAATGAAATGTAAGGAAACTCACCTGGAGACGAAAAATGCGACAGATTGTGTGGCGAGAGACGAACGTAGAAGCATCCATTACCTCCACTCCCTCTCTTTCTATTAAGAACAACAACGAGGATTCCAGCAAAGCAGCTCTGCACGTATAGATTGTCACTAACACTTCACCATGTTCCGAAGCTGCAGAATTCAGTGTAACGTTGGGAGGAAAGCACATGAAGCGATCATCTGAATGTGAATGCTCTTTACTTGCTTTCGATTTTGAGGCGACCACTGCGCTCTCAGAAATTCGTTTAGTAAGTAACAACTTATCACGTTGTCTGCGTAGCTTTGCAATTTCACTGCGCACTTCAGGAATGTATTTTAAAGCTCTACAAACGGTTTTCGGGATGCTCAGCTTCCTCTGCACAACAGCAATCCATAAAAAGGCTATCAGTATGTCACATAAACTACATTCAGGTACCCATATTTGAAATTTAAGATTTTCTTTAGAGATTAGAATAGCAAATACCTCTCCATTGGGTTTGGGCAGAAGTGCTTGGAGCTGCGCCTACAGAGCATTTTGCTTCTTTCGTCTATTTCGTTCATGAGCGTTGTGAGAGAGCTTCTTGTTGCATGGGTCCACATTAGAATTGAGCACATATCCCTCCCCATTAGGGGCCCGCGCTGAGTCCCCGGGTATAGTCACAGTCGGCTCATGATGAACCTGCTTGTAATCATGGTCTACTATTCCAAATCCATCAAAGAAATCCATATCCAACAGATTATCAAATCCAGCATGCTCATCGAACTGCCCATTTGGGTGACCAAATATTGCCTTGTGTTCCTCCAGAGGCAAAAATGAAGGATCAAAATTGTAGATATCTGCAACAGTAGCAGGGGCGTTCTCGCCCAATGAAAACCAAGTTGAATGGAATGGGCACATGATTAGTCTAGACAAAGCAGACAAATGGGAAAAATATGAAGATGACGCTACGGAGGAAACTGATGATCGAAAGTTACTGAAGAAGAATATCCACATGAGAAGCCTTTATACAAGAGGGAAGTGTGTGTCCTGTGATGCAGGGTCAATTTATCCTGAATAACTGATGGGGACCAATATCTGCTCGGCATATCCAGTTCACACTGGTCTTTCTACAACGTGGCATCCCAATCAGCATGCACAGTGTAGTTTCTGAACTGATAAACAATCCACAGCAATGTTGTAATGGGCATACCGTGAATTGGAGGATGAAGACACGTGCTCTCTGGACTCCCTCCACAGGTTCTTTGTGGGTGGCTGCGTATCAACACAGGGTTATTCTTTACTTTCCAAAATGATTATATATTAAGCATGACGTTGATCTCTCAATATCCAATGGGCATTTTAGCTACCTGAAATCTGATAAGATTTTAAATGATTTTAAATGCAACTAAAGACAACATTTTGTGGTGCGGCTAACATCCCTTTTTATTAATTAGTTTTTGTGGGCCGTATATTTATTTTCTTAATAGATGTATTAAATTATTGTAGTAAAAGGGCTATGATTTAAGAGCAAATAATATAATGACAAGGAATAGAGGGTCTAGGTTTTCCATAAAATTTTTGTGGTAATTCGCTATTTTTTAATTTCTTGATCATAAATTCTATGACATGATATTAATGAGTTGTCTCAATTTTGGCATTCACAATGTGGGGTTATTTTCAAGAAAGAACCTTATTGATTTTTTGATCATTATAGAGAAAGTAATGTTTTGGAAATTTGTCTCATGCTATTGTTATTTCTTGAGGTGCTTAGTTGCTCTTTTTATGTCTACAATTTTTTCTTGTCTTTTATGTCGCAGTTTGAACCTTGTGCTTAGCTATAAGATTTGAAGATAGAACCCCTTGAATTCTTGACATACAAAGATGAAAACTCTTTGACTTCTTAAGGAAAATATTAAACAAAGGTTGTATTTATATTTCAAAATTTTGTTTAGATTTCAACATATATTTTGGTATTTGTAGCAATTTTTGTATATGTAAAAATTTAACTTATTATGAAAACAAATATTTTATAATCACTAAAGCAACATTTTGTTGTGGACGAAACACTAATAATTTAACTTATTATTCCCCTAAGTTGATTAAATTATTAAATCATAATAATTTAATTAACTCACTTTCCCTCCAAATTTGAATAAATTGAATAAAACTATTCAAAATATCATCAAAAATCAAATCAAACTAATGCAACTTTGTTTGCAAAAGTCAAACTTGATTTGCACGTTCAACTCCAAAAAGAATTAATTAATTAAATTAATCAATCCCCCCTCACAAATTAAATAATATTAAATATTATTTTATCCTCTTTCAACTTCTACATTAAATAATTATTTCAATTATTTAATCCCACTTTTTCTAAATTAAATAATATTAAATATATTTAATCCTCATTCAACATCATCCCTTTGATAAATAATATTTTATTTATTAAAAACAATTCAACATGCACGTTCCTATTAATATTAATTAATTAATTTAATTAATTATCTTCTCCACATGGATTAATTCTTCTTTTAGTTAACTAAACAATCTATTTAGTTAACTATTCAATTCTCTATCCATGCATTATTCCCTTAAACATAATGACCACTTTCTCTCAGTTGACTAAACAATCTATTTAGTTAACTCTTCATTTAAACCTCTTTCAACTTCTACATTAAATAATTATTTTAATTATTTAACCCCACCTATTCATCTAATTTAATTAAATGATTATTAGTAATTATTTAATTAAACAACTTTCCCCTTTCCAAATTAAATTATTTAATTCATTCAACATCATCAGAAAAGCTTGGAGGATAATAAGAAAAACCCTAAAAGATTCCCCATCCTGCACACTGGGTTAATAAGGTTGATTGTTGAACATTTCCAAAAAATGGATGCCCCCGCTATACTGGAAACTATCCCTAATTCTGAGAGTGACGACACTAAGCCCAATGGCTCGGAGTATTTGCCTAACTCTAGTCCAACTAGAAAAGTCCTTAACTTGCATGTTGTCCCTTCTGGGAATTCTGGTAAAACCTGCACTGAGATTGAGCCTAATAGCCCCTCCCTTAAGAATAGCTCTATTGATAAGAAACCCCTGGCCAAAAGCCTTGTTTCCTATTCTGAAGAATCCTCTGAGTCGGAGGAGTTTGACACCAACAAAACTGAGCTTTGCGCTGAACCTCTATCGGATAAACATACTAATGATTACTCCCCTGTTATTCCTAACATTGAGAAAAATTGTCCTAATACTAGAAAAGAGCCCTCTCTGGATGTTTTGAACCTTGCCAAAACCAATTCTGAGTCCCACTTCAAACTCTTGGAATGGACTTTCATTGAAATTAATGAGTTGAAAATAAAAAAATTGGGCCCTTCAAAGCAAGATTGAAGAGTTGGGTGCTAAGATTGCAGAGATTGAAAAGAAAGATGTGGATCACAGTAACAAAAATATAGATTCCAAGGTTGAGAACATAAGGAATACCATCAAAACTGTTGTTGAGAAAAACAACCGTATAGCAAGACACAATGCCATTATCATTAATGTGATAACTGAAAAGCTAGATAAAGCCCAGCAGGGTTCTCTGGTGGTGGATCTGGAGGAAACAAAGGACAAAAGCCAGGATACGGCTGCGGGCATTTCCAGAAGAACCAGAGCCAATCTGAAGCGCAAGGTCCCCCCTACTTCAAAGATGATTCAAACTTTTAAAAAGGGATTCAATGATATGCAGAATCTGGAGGTGGAGACGGAGTCTGTCCTCAAGACTCTGAATTAACGGCTGGGGTTTTTTTGGTGCTTACTTTGCTGTTCCTTTTGGTTTGACCTTTCTGGTCTTTTTTGTTTGGTTGCTGCTGATCTTTTCTCGGGCAGCTGGTCTTTTTGGTTGGACTTTGGTGTCCTCTTTTCTGTTTTGTAAACGTTGTGGTTTCGGGTCCCTGTAAAACCCGTTTTACCCTTTTATCAAAAACATCATCACTTTAATAAATAAACTTTATTTATTAAAGTCAAATTAACATGTGCACATTCCTCTTGATATTAATTAATTATTTAATTGATTAATTTCTCTGAAAAACTTAACTAGCTCTTCTAAATCAGTTGAAAAAAAATCTATTTAGTTAATTGTCTCATTATCTCTTCATGCACCATCTCCTCAAACATAACGAATACTTTCTTCTAGTTGACTAAAATATCTATTTAGTTAACTATCTCATTATCTCTTCATGCAAAATCTCCTCGAATGTAATGAATACTTTCTTCTATTTGACTAAAATATCTATTTAGTTAACTCTTCATCAACTCTCTTAACTCACACACTCTTTCTGTCAACTAAGATTGACTATTTAATCTATCCAGTTGATTGACCAATCTAAATTGGTTAAACTTTCTCACACATCTAGTCCTCTAATCAATTAGCTCAGTTGACTGATCAATCTAATTCCTCTCAAAAACCTTCAACCGTCAATCTTGATTCAACATTTTTTAATCTTGATCATTCATCTAAAAACTTGAAATCTATATTACGACCTCATTTCCTCTCAAAAATGATCAAAGAATCAACACACCTTACACAATGAATTGTTTTCAAGATCGCCATTGATAGAGCTTCAAAATGCTTTCAGTCAACCAACATCAACATCATTCTTCAACCTTTCACGATGCAAAAATAGAGGCTTCGCAATGATACAAAAAACCCAACATCATGCGAACACACTCTGACATGGGATACTAATCTCTCCTTTGCATTGAATTCATTGTGTTAATCTTAGGATTTCATTACGTATTTTCAATAACTTAGATTTTTCATTTCATGAGTGATGGAATAAGATCTTAGATTAAGTGTTTTTAATTACATAGATTCTTCATTCACTGCATTTGTCTTGCTTTGTATTCTAACATTTTTCCCCCTCACAC
This sequence comes from Sequoia sempervirens, assembly GCA_007258455.2. Lineage (NCBI taxonomy): Eukaryota > Viridiplantae > Streptophyta > Pinopsida > Cupressales > Cupressaceae > Sequoia > Sequoia sempervirens. The sequence continues at coordinate 113,701,424 of VDFB02270651.1, forward strand.
AATATGATTCTCTCATTTTCCACCTTTTTGGGATACTCACCTAGTTGACGGCCTGAGGTTCCACTACCCCAGAGTGAGCACATGTGTCATTTGCATAGTGGACATTGTGTTCCTCTTGTAAAATTTTTTGGACAAACAACCTAGACCTAGTCAACATCATGTTGGACAGAATGTCGAAGCTTGATCCTTTTCTTGGACAAATAGCCTAGACCTAGTCCCCATCATGCTAGACAAATTGTTAAAGCTTGATCCTTTTCTTCGACAAGAAACTATGTTCCACATCATGTTGGAATGCTCAATGCTTTATCCTTTATTTTCCTTTATTTCTTGATCTTTGATAGTGTATGATTGAGTATCTTTGCCATTGTTGCATACATAAGTGTCTTGAATGTCTACTTTAGTGTGAGTTTGAAATGGGGAAAACTCTCACTAAAGTGGGGGAAAATTTAGTAATGGAAAAAGTGTCCCTTTTCCTTACTTAATTTGGAATAATTAACAATAAATTAGCCTAATGTTGCCTTGATTTAGTGTTGTAATGTGTTTTACACATTCACATTAAGTGTAAGACCCTTTTTAATAAAATAGACTTCATGATGCCTTATTTAGGGTGTTGTAAAGTGTTTCTTTACACTTTCACATTAATCTAGGGCTTTATTAATTAATTGATATTAATTGAGCTTAATTGTCCCCTTAAATTCAAATCCAAGCTTTATTTATTACATTTTTTGAGGGCTAAATCCTGACACTCATTAATAATATTTCAAAAAACTTAATTTGGCAAGGTTTGAGTCCTAAGCTAGTGACCTAGGACCCATTCACCACCTGGGGAATGGGTTTTGGCTAGGTCCTAGGAACCCCTTTTGGCATAACATTTTACCTCCCCAAAATGTGTCCTAGTTGAGTGTGCTAGGACCCATTCACCCTATGGTGAATGGGTCCTCCTTAACTTAGGATACCCCTTTTTGAACATATTCTTGGTGGGATTTTAATGATTTCAAATCCTAGATCTAATGTCGGCTTGTCTCATTTGAATTTAGCAATTAAATCTTAAGTTAATTATAAATAAAATGCTATTTCACATACTTTCACCTAGAAAATTCAAGTATTCAATCATTATACCAAATTTATGATCAAGAGAGCATTCAAGAGAATTCAACAAGGCATTCAAGGGAAGATTGTTGAAGTTTTATTGTAGCAATCAAAGATCTATTTCATCATGTCAAAGGCTATAGTGCATCATGCATGTTGTTGAGCTAATGTGTTGATGTAGCATTGAATATCCAAGTCCAACATTATTTCACATCCAAATTCAAGATCAAGATCTACATTCCTAAAAGCCACTTCATGCTAGATTTTTGATTTGTATTCCAAGACTTCATCCAAGGTATCATTGTTTCATGTTTCATGTTTCATTGTTTCATCATAAGGTTTAATTACCTTAACAAGGTTTGACCAACACAAACCCCTATTCCCTAACAATCCGCAATTTTTTTCTCTCTTGATGTTTGATTGTAGGTTTTAGGTTGAAGATCAAGTGGAGAACAAAAGTTGCAAAAGTGGTAAAAGTTGTAAAGTTGTAAAAAATTGTCATCTTTAGTGCAAGATCATGGAAAGTACTCTACAAAATTTATTTTTGACTTTCGGGAGCTGAACACCTAGGATTTAGAAGTGCAAACATTGAAGTATAGGATCTCAAAATCACTTTCCTAGAACCCTAACAGGGACCCATTTTCCACTGGGTGAATGAGCCCTTAGTGAGGCCCAAAGCAATACTTTTTCAAAAAGACTGTACACATTATTTCAGTATCTTAAAACCTTCCTATTTGTTGTTATAAAAGTTAGGTTTATTTTCTAATTGTTATTGAGGTATTATACCCCTTGTAATTGAATGAAACATCTACCATAAAATTGGGTGCACCCATTTGATTCATCTCATTTGGTGATTTTACCATCTTTTTCTATGTTTCAGTATTTTCTTGGAAAACTTTATTATAGCTTTTAGGAAAAAGGATTGGTGCAACCTATTCATGCATGGGTTCATTCATATTGAAGTTTAACTATAATTAATTATTGTAGTAAATTATATATTTATTTAATTGAATAAATAAGATTAATTATGGTCATATAGACATTTATATTTTTTCTTAAGAAAATTTGTTTTCATATAAAAAATGTATATTATCATTAAATTAAAATTAAAAACTGTGTAAACATCATAAAGTTTTAGATATAGCTTTTTAATAGGTAGAGGATAGATTTTGAAAGGACTCCACCCTTTTAAAAAGAGAAAGAAAGATGCATCTTTGGATTTTATAAAACAAAATTGAATAAAAACATGTATTAGATAACGCTAAGGTTATAGTACAATACAAAACCATTAGCAAAACACAAACAAGAAAAAATAAAACAAACTTAGTGTAAACTATCCAATAATAATAGTGAACCAATGGGGAATATAGGAAATGGGTGGAAGAGACCCACTCCTATTTCACCTTGGCCACTCAATAATGTCCTAGGAGTCCTAATTGGATTGACTATCAACCTCAAAGGTAAGTCAATTCTCAACAAGGAAGAACTAGGAAGGGGTTATTTAAGAGTTAAGGGGTTCACCACTAAGCAAAACCTTGGAAAAGACACTTAAACATTCAACCTATGAAACATAATAATGCAAGCTAAATGAAGGATGCAAATGATGAAATAATGCAACAACAAGTTAGGATATGTGTACCTAGGAAGTTTGGAAATGTTATGAGGATTCCAAAAATGCAAAGAAGTTGTCAAAATATGCTATGGAGGACAAAGGTGCCCTTATTGTTGTCTTAGTCCCATTTCTATTTTTTAGAGTAAATGTGGAATCTTCAAATGTCGGGATTGGATCTGGAAGAATTTTTGAAGAATACCCTTGGGAAGACTAAGAAGCCCTAGGTGGTGACTTAGTCTTGTCTTGAATTTCGAGAATCTTTGAATGTGGTCTTGAGGCTTGATGTCTGCACTTCCTTCTTCTCTAATCTCAGGTTCTGAAACTTTTGGATTTAGCTTGTAAGTGAGTTTCTGTGAAGATGACAACTTTGCAATACAACTTTGTAACTTTACACTTCAAATTATCTTCAAGTCTTCAATATAAATCTACAATCACAAACATGCAAAGGAGAAAAACTTGTTGATTATTATTGAATGGGGGTTTGCCTTGGTCAAACCCCTTGTTGGTAATTAAACCTTGAAATGAAATAGAATAATGAAGGGAAATGATGAATGAACAAAATGAAATGTTACAACTCACCAAACCCTTGTCAAATAAATTCTACAAACTTGTGTGAAATGGCTAGCTTGGATATGGATCTTGAAATGCTTGAATGCTTGATAGATGTGGACTTGAATTGATTGCTTGAATCAAAACCCTACGTCACAAATGTTAGCACAAAAACACACATGATGAAAGAAGATATTTGATATGATGCTTGAATCTTGATGATGGCTCCAAATTCTTGATGAATTGCTCTTGAATGCTCTTGTGAACTCAATTATGCTATTAGGAATGCTCTCACAAAAGACTTGATTTCTTAGATATGAAATGAGAGAAACAAAACTTGTATTTATACTTATCTATGCTTAATATCTTGAAATTACACCACAATAAGCCAACATATGAATTCATTAATTAAAGGTGGCTAAACCCCACCAAAATTTGAAATTAAATCCCGAAAATACCTCAAAGGGAACTAAGATTCCCTAGGTGGTGTCTTAGTCCAAAGGCATGAAACTCAAGGCACAGACTCCAAAAAGGGACCCATTTAGGTACTTTCAAAATTAGGCTCCCAAGGTATTTGGGGGACAAAGACACTCTAGGTGGCATTTTAGTCTCAACCCAAAAATCAGGGACACTCAGACATAATCATTAAATTATCATTTACCCTTTGAAGTATGTTAGGATTGGCCATAAAATATATATATTTCATTGGGCTTGTGGATGCAAAATAGGACCAATTAAGACATAAATAGGGATAAACAAAGCAAGGCGGGCCCAAACAAGTGTGAAAATGCAAGGGTATGCATTTTACTACACTACAAATAGTAGATCAATAGACTCAAGAAGGCTTGAAGTCATGAAACTTTAAGGAATTATAAATCCTCCCAATGCCCCTATCATTTGACTTACTTTGCTAGATTCCATTTCTAGTGGTATTCACATGTTTAAGTTCCAAGATTGAATTAGAATAAAATAAGGGGCTTTTAGAATGCTTCTTGACCAAGTCCATCTTCCTATTTTCCTTATTAGGGTACATCAAGGTCGATAAATGTCAATACAAAAGTGTAGGTTTGAGTGTGTTCATTTCTTGAATTTCACCATCTAGATGGGCTCCCTAAAAATTTCCTTATCCTTAAAAATTTCTTCCAATCTCTAACACTAGGATGATACCCACTTTAACAAGAAATAATGAAATATCCAAATTAGTCTTGTTTGAAAGAGGAAAAAAAAAATCCATTTCACCCCCAAGGATACCTCATCCATATTTTGAGGTAGAGGATGTACATTCTAATCCTTTTTATTCATGTAAAATTTCCTCCCTCTAGTGATCCTAGTACCATGACTAGGCCTTTGGCAATTTTGACACACCACTAAGGAATTATTATAAACTATCTATTACACATGTTTTCTCAATTTAGAGGATAAGGTGATAGATAAATTTGGTAAAATTATCATCAAAATAATTTAAATATAATTTACAACACAACAAGTAATTTTTAGATTTGGTCAATACATCAACTACAATAAGTTGGCCAAAGGACCTAACAATATGAAACAAAATTTTCTCTCAATAATCTAATGACAACTAAGTTAGTATAAAAAAAAATAAGGTCTTTATTAATCTATTCCTTCTCTAGATAAAATCATAATTTCTATCTCTTAAGGAATATATTAGAATTGACTAGAAAACATGATCCACTTAAGAGGGATTGAAGAAAATATTTTTGAGAGAAGATGAGATAAAAGATAAGCTATTTGACATGGTTGACATCTCCAACATACCATGAATTTTCTATTTTCACTTATCTCAATATTTAAAATCATCAATATGAGTCTTAGCCCCAAATAATTCTTGATGAAAGAATTCCCCAACTGGGAGGATGATGCATCAATAATAGAATTAGGTAATTTAAGAAACCAAGCATACCTTCTTCAACTTAGTCCAAATAAAACTATTGATTAGAAGAAAAAATGAGTTAAAGTTTGACAATATGAACCAATGAATACTTAATATGTACCAAAATATTTTCTAGAAGCATTCCTTATAATAGGTAATGACACAAAAGATTGAAAGGAAATATACATCCACCCAAGATAGTTTTGACATAACCCAAATAGAGATATCTATGAAAACAAGTATTTAGAATATATATGCAAAAGAATAGACAATATACCATGAAAGATGACACAAGATATACCCTAGAAAAACTATCAATAGGGAAAAAAACCAGCCTCCAAAAGCATTCATCACTCATGTAAGTTATTCAACAATAAAGATTACAATACATCTTCAAAGTTCTCCATGAACACATTTTCATCATCAATCACTCTACAAGCACTCTATTTGAACAAGAATGTAACCAAACATCCCATGCCATGATTAAAAACTCACAAACACTAAAAAAAGATGTTCTCAACTAGCCAACAAGCCAACTAGCCAATCTTAGACAACTAACCATGTTATTTTCTTTTACAGAAATAATCCTACACAAAACCACCAAGTGGTATTACATAAAACAATGTGACTAATACCATGAGCTTACAAAACCATTAACCCCCACATTTACTTTTTGGTACTATTTTTTCTCAATATTAAATATTTCCCAATGTGCAACCCCATATTAAATATTTATCATAATGTTACATACAACACCCTAGAATGCAAACTCATGTGATGAGAAAATCCCTAGATCCTATAGGTTCACCATAGAATAATAAAATATTATATTATAACATTATGCAAGGTGGAAAACACATAGGTTTTCCTAACATTCTCCCACTTGTTGTACATAAGGGGTAAACAAGTAAACTCAAACATGAACAAGGGAACAATACCTATAGCCACATTTTCCATCAAGGAATTAAGATACCTACAACAAGAATCAAGGTGACCACCATTTCAAGCATGAATGATCTCATCATCCATCACTCCAATGCACAAAGATAAGAATACATCTAAAAATATGACACACTATCTGCCATAAAGAATCATAATACCTACCTCCAACCAATATCCCAAAACATAAACACTCAATCCAAAAGTAACAAGTATGTATCAGTAGTTGTTAAGATATAATCACCATAGATGAAATATCACCCATAGAAAATGCTAACACATGAACCTATCCATGCCTCAAAGGTATACAAATCATAACAAGTAAACCATTCCATCAACATATACAACCCATAACATGCAATCACAAGCTCCAAGTGTCAAACCTTTCAATAAAGAACATACACATCCAAGAACTCCAACTCCATAAATAATGTCAAATCTAAAAATGGTCAAGGAAACCAAATATCTACCAATATTATCACACAAAAGGTGTAACCAACATCATGTAGTGCTAAGGAACATCCACAAAGATATGCAATTCCTGCAAACCAATATGCTACAATATGTCTCTCACCATGAGTCTCCATAGCTCTCCCAAGTTCTTCACACAAAAAAAAGAAAGAGATAAAGAAACCTCCATGTCATCACCAAAGAACAATGAGCAACATGTAACCATAAAAATAGTGATCACCATAGCTCCACACAAGATCTAAAGTCAATGTCATGTGAAAACAAGCATCCAAGAAGTAGAACAAGACCAAAGAGAGAACAGGAAAATCAAAACCTATAACATGTCCTACACACACCTTTGAATTTTAAGTTGTGATAAGTATGATCTCCTCCATAAAACCCTAAAGAGAATGGCATTATCCACATTTAACCTTAACCAAGATGAATGCATCTCAAATAAAAGGAAGATAAAACCAAATTCATTCCCAAAACAAGGCAATACACCCAATAACATCTCCTAAACTCGGCATCAATGAAAAATCTTACAATTCATAAGGAGATAAATATGTCAACATCCCTCAAATGAACTCTCTAGAACTAGAAAATAATAGCTCAATATCCAATGCATGAAAAGAAAGAGCATAAAATATAATGCATATTAAAATATTTTAATGAGAAATATCTCTTAGATGATAAACTATTGAGTACACGAAGAGTGAGAAATGAGAATGCACTTGCAAGATATCTAAGTCATCATGACTCATCTAAGAACAATATCCTCATAGGTCCATGTTGAAGTCATGTTCAACCAAGGTGTAGGCTCCTTGGACTTCTAGTTGAAACCTCATCAATGATTAATCTCAACAAATATCTCTAATCATAAGAGATCTCCTAGCCTCACCTATGTCTCCAAGTATCCATGAGCACATGTAACCAATCAATCCATTCCAAACTCCAAATACAACATAGAATGATCATGAATCTACCAAGTCAATGATTTATGTACTCAATACAAAGAGAACCAAGAATATCAAATTTAAAGCCCCAATCCTGAATTAAGAACTCAATCTTGACATCATCATCTCACATCTCATCAAAATAAGATTATATGCTCCAATGAACATCTATCAATTACCTAGGGTATGTGCAGGATCATGATGGGCCAAAAAGTGGCAATATGATGGGTATGTGGCTAACAACTTTTTTAACCAAAAATTGATGAAACGAAAAGGGTTTTTAAAGGAGATTCTCAACTTTCCACAAATATAAATTATGCTTTACTTTGAATTTAATAAGTAATTATTATTCATTTTCTATTTGAATTACGACTAAAGTCCTAATTGATAGGTTGATTGAAAAACATCTATAGCTTTCAAACGGTATCAAATTTTTTGAATCCAAAACGTGTGTCACATTCTATGCTTCACATACTATAGGATTAAAAAAAAGAAAAATTGAATTTCATGAATTTTTGACCAAGTTAAGGTGGTTAGGCATACGAGTTTTTATATTTTTTAAAATTTGTAATAAAAAATTCATAATTAATTATTTACTTGAAAAAAATTACAAAAAATATGCATCACATCGAGACATGAGTCCTCTACTTATATATAAAATCTTATAAAAAATATTATCATTTTATTGTGGTTAGGGTGACAGGACACCTACTTCTTATTTTTTCCCTAAAATTTAAGTACTACTACATTGAAATTTCAAATTTTCACCAAATAGATTTTTTTTCTTTAAAAACCTAGTAGTTTAGAAACTACATTCAATTTGCTACAAATTATATTCTTACTTATTTTTGAAATAATAGAGATAACTTATTCAAATGTTTATGTCAAGTTGCCTAACTCTGATTTTTCTAAATTTTTTGCCACTTAAGGGCCTAATTTTTCCATGATGATCCTGCACATACCCCCTCTATCATGCCAAAACGCTAAACTAGTAATCAATCTAGTACATGATGACATAATAACATAACCATCCAATTAAAAATGGATCACATGTCAAATGATAAATCGTGACACCTCAACCAAAGAATAAAGAGTCCTCCATAGCTAACCAAGATTTCAACATTTCCAAACCATGTGAAGATAACCATCTCCTTCATAGAAGATCATCCACCATCAAATATTCAATCCACATCATCATCAAAAAGCTTCCATTGGATCGTGATACTATGCTATCCATGGAATCATGGAAACCATCCTCTAAATAAAGATCCTCAATAGCCCCAATAAAATCAAGGAAATCAACTCTAAGATCTTACAAAGGGAAGATTCAAACCACGATCTCCAAAACCAAGAAGGTACAACACTGCCAAACCATCACTATAACAAGCTCTCATCGAATCACGTAATCAAGATATGCATGACATCATGATAAAGACCTCCTCAATTAGGATAGACTAAAGGCCCTCACACAATCAAAGAACTCAATTGCAACACAATGAGCTCCCAAAAAGAAAATTAAAATTGTGTTCCTAAAACCAATAAGATACACTACCACAAAGAAATAGGAACCAATCCAACACCGCCATTAAATCACGTACATAAATAATCATGTCATGCCAAAGTGCCAAAGGAAATTGAGGAACATCCATGACACCATGATCACCACAGAATATACCAATAACAAAATCCAACCATGTCACATGTCTACATCACATAGTCAACTATGTAGGTCCCACATCATGACTATACATGGTAATACCATCTCTCCATCTCAACATGAAAACTAAACCAGTAAAAAAAATAACAAATCCAAGCCACAAATCTAAATATTTATCAACACTAAAGCATTTCTAGGCATAAACAACCCACATCCAAGGCATGTATGTAACCTGTAAGTGTAGATAGCCTACAACACTGCACAACTCGTATATCTAACAATGTAACATACAAATCCAACAATATATTGATAACCATGTCAAATGAGAGTAATCAAAGATGTACATGTGAGTATAAAATGACCCAAACACCAAATCACTAAGATCTAAATAGCCATAAGCTCACACAATCACCATAGTCAAAAGGACCCATAAACACCTTACATGGAAATAATAAAAAATAAATCATGTCAGAACATCTTGAAACCTAATCTAGTGTGTAGTCCTTTAAACAAGTTTTCATTAGACTATAAAAAGTCCAAAATTTGACTATGTATGCACAAGTTATGACCTCTCCAATTCCGAAAAGAAAATTATCTAACTTCCAACAAGAATTTCTCTATCAAAAAAGAAAAATTTGGAAAAAAATAATTGATACCATAACGTACTACTTAGAACCACCATTCTAACAATTATAAGAAGTTGAAAATCCAACACCCAAAGTGAAAGATATGCCCCCTAGAATAAAGTTTCCAAATTAGACTAGTGGATGGATAAAGGGTGGGTCTTGGGTGGCTAGGCAATGACCCATCGGTGGCCCATTAGTGGTGGCCACACCACCCAGGTGGCGCCACCCATAAGGACTAGACCTGATAGCAAGATTAAAACTTGTTAATAAAATTTGTTTGAATTAATGGAATTTAAATTTGGTTTATATTTTTTTCAAGCCCCATAGGGTAGGCTTTGGTCAATCTTGGTGACTGATTGCCAAACCAAGGCCAATAGCCTACTTGCCAGGGGGTAGACAACCCCTATGATACAATAGAAGTGTCAATACCCTACAATATTGTGAGATACTATAGGTATGGGTGGTCCGCAACGCCCCACACATATATATTTATTTTATTTTATTTTAAATTTTTTATTAATTTTTTTAATAAAAAAATTTATGCTGGAATTTTTATTTTTATTTTAATGATTTTTACCTCTAAATGAATTGAAGGTTGTACGATCATACGATAGGGCTAGAAGGGCAATTTTTTCATAGTACTCAAATTTTATGTCAATCTTCATCTCTCGGGCCTCTTGGATCCAATGGTGACGTTTATTTTGTCCCAAGGGGTCATCTGAAACACCCCTCTACAAATTCTCAAGGTGAACACTAAGAAATACCCTTTTCTCCAACAATGATTCATAAAATCATATATGCAAATTATAACCACAGATTTGCATCCTCAAAACCCTAATTTTAAAAAAAAAAACCTACAAAAAACCCTCATACTTTGCAATGCCTTGATTATTTCTATCCAAGGCCTAGATTCAACTATACACCATATTTACTCCAATAAAGGTTATACAAATCACAACCATGGATTTGATACCAAATAAAAGGAAATATAACCCACCCAAGATAATTTCCACATAACCCAAGTAAAGAATTATATGCAAACAAACATTTAGAATCCAAATGAAAATAATATGCAACATACCATCAAAAATGACACAAGATATACCCAAAGAAACCCCTAAAAATGGAAAAACCCAACCTCCAAAAATATCCATCACTTATGTATTATTCAACAATAAATATTACAATACATCTTTGGAGTTATCCATGAACACGGGCTTTGAAACATCAATCCCTAAACAAGCACTCCATGTGAGAAAGCATGTAACCACACATATCATTTCATGCTTCTAAACTCACAAATGCTCACAAGAGATTCTCTCAACCATCCAACTTTAGACAACTACCCATGTGTTTGCTTTTATAGAAAAAAGCTCACACAAAACCACCAAGTGGTACTACATAAAACCATGTGACTAATAACATGAGCTTATAAAGCCATTAACCCCCACATTTACTTTTTGATACTAAGTTTTCACAATATTAAATATTCTCCCAATGTGTAACACCATATTAAGTATTTATCACAATATTACATACAACACATAAAATGGCCCCAAGAATGCTAACCCATGTGGCACACATCCCTAGATCCCTTAGGTGCACCACATGATAATGAAATATTAAATTACAACATTATGCAAGGTGGACAACACACCTTTTCCTAACAAGAACAAACTAGCATCCTCTACCTTCATATTCAACAAAGAAGATATCATAGTAGATTATCTAACCCAACATCATAAACTCTATGAGGGGATTGAAGAGAGAAAAATCTGCACTATATTTGCTTTAAGACCACTGATAACCACATCCTCAATGCCAACACCACACTTAGATGCCACATCACTATCCACATGAGTGTTGGAAAATAAATCATAGATAGATCACAAAGGGAATTAAGGGACCTGGAACCCACTATCTAATACTCCTCACTATAAGCATAAACTTCAACATTAGTATACTCTCAGTGGCACTCTCAAGATAGAGTTAGAGAATATGAAATGTCTACACAACCTTGACCTAAAACACAAGATTTCCCAAAGAGTTCCATGCTCTAGGACCCATCAAAGCACAAGCACCATGATTTGTAGTTGGAGAAGAAAGGGAAAAATACACACTTGTCAAAGCATGTTGAAACTTAGAGGTAGGGCTAACATTTTGATAAGCATCCAACCAATTATTTATTAGATGAACATATGTTTCAACATACAACCCATTCCAATTGTATTCAAATCTATCATTTGTATTGTTGTCACCACTTTCTTCACCCTGACAATTCTTTTTATCTACTTGTTCAAATTTTTTTATTTACATCTCTCAATATAAAAAAATAAAAACAAAAGTCTTCTTTAAATTTCTTAATTATATTGTATAAATTAAATTTTATAGTCTTTAGAAAATTATAATTTTAAATTTAATAATTTAAAATATAATGATGATTACCAAATTGACATAATTAAAGAGTTGATTTTAAATAACCACTATATCTATATCTATCTATCTATCTATAGTAAACAACCAACATATTAACTATAAACAGAAAAAAATATGATTAATATGTATTCATAAACATCTATATCTACGTTTTAACATGTTTTTTTTAAATTTAAACATCTCGTTTCTAAGTCTTTATATTTATTTTTCCAAATTTGTCGTCTCTCTCTTTTTTTCAAATGTCACATACCATTATCCGTCATCTTCTCCCTGAGGTAAATAAACCCTTGTCTCCTATGATTATAATATTCAGATGGTCGTATAAAGATAATGGTAGAGCTGTAACAATCCATCCATCAGATTACATGATCAGCATGCTGGGTAGCCTACTGGTTGGCATTTAGCAGAGGAATCTCAAGGTGATAATCATGTCTTCTGACATAAGCAGCGGCTTATAACCATTTTCAAAATCTATTAAAACAAAAACTTGATTCGTCTTTACAGATACCTTAGTTTTATACTCGAAATATTGGTAAAACTCAACGATGGCGATGCCTGAGAGGTAGGACTGGTGGCCTACATTATGATTTTTGCAATTAAAAATATGCTTGTGTTGATGTGAAGATACCCACGAGCAAACTGTGACTAGAATGCCACGAGTGCGTGTCTTTCTCCTCCCACCACACGCAAGCTCACTAAATTATTGTAAACTTTTGAAAATCAATGACATGGCTGTTCACGTTTCCAGAAACTCTAGTATGGCTGCTGACTGGGATCGTATGAGTCAGAAGGACCAGTGTGAACGGGGATATCCAGAGGAATAAACGTCTCGATTCTCAAACAGTACAATGAAGTTGACACTCGATCTTATAACCAAACATCTATTTAACTCTGTCATATTCACTGCATTCGGTAGCTTACTTTCAATTTACTCTTCATCTTTTTATTGTCCTTCCTTGTCTATATAAGTCTATAACCATAGTAATCATGAGTAAATTTCAATCCTTTTGCTATCCATCCTCTGGGAATTCTGCAGATATCTGTAGTATGGATCCTTCGTTTATGGCTCAGCTGCAAAACAATCCCATTTTAAGTCCTCTGAACGAGCAGTTTGATCAGCATGGTGAGTTGGAAAATCTCTTGGATATGGAATTCACCACTGGATTTGGAATGGTAGAACATCACCATGACCAACTTCTTCAAGAAGACACTCTGTCTCTACCATTTGTCTCAGAGCAGGAAGGGAAAAAAGAAGAATTAGTGCATAATGCTTACACTAAGCCATGCCTTAAGAAGCTGTCTCACAATGCTAACGAACGACAAAGAAGGAAGAAGTTAAATGCACTTTACGCTCGCCTCCAAGCATTGCTACCCAGGCCAAATCCCAAGGTATTGTTCTTTTATCATTGCAAAATTTATGATTGGTTTAAGTCTCTGTTTCAGTGGAAGAACGAGCTTAGAACCCAGGGAACGGGTTGGGTAAAGTAATATTAATTTTAGAGTTTTGTAAATTATAATAATTATATTTGTTAATTGGACATTGAAATTTTGATTCATAAAAGTGAAATAATTATTTATCAAAGTGTTTGGGTTTATATTACTATTTTTAAAATAGTGTTTTATGTATTAAAAAAAATAGTGGAAATAGTCACATCTTTAGAGTTTAGATAGGGCAATAGTCCCGAATATAAAATCATAAAATAAAGTTGTTAAGGGGTGAGAGCAGTAACAGTGGGAGGAGCAGTGAGAGGAGGAGGATCCCAGTCATTCAATTTACCTCATATATTAGTAAGGTCCAAAGTGTTCATAGAAGAATCCCACCCATCGGTATCATTTTCCTTATTATCTTCTTCTTCATCGCATGATCACAAAAGATAGGAAGAGCCGGTTGAGAGAATAAAAATGAAATATAAAATTTTTATTAATGATATAATCGAACAATTGATCAATTGACTACAACACACTGACTATTCATAACTATCTAACCATCTTCAAGAAAAGTAATAGCCAATATCTTTCTCTATAAAAGTATCATACTCTACATCTAATGCTCATTAATTGGTCTCTGCAGAGAAGGCTGAGCATCCCAAATACCGTTAGTGCAGTTCTAAACTACATCCCTGAGCTGCGCAGTGAAATTCAAATACTACGTCGACAACATGATAAGTTAATATCTAGTAAACGAATTTTTGAGAGCTCTGTGTCTACCCCAAAATCAACAGCACGTACAGGGCATTCGCATTCACATGGTGGTTTAATGTGCCCTCCTCCTGTCGTTACACTAAACTGTGCAGCTTCGAAACATTCAGAGCTGTTGATTACAGTCTATGCTTGCAAAGCTGCAGTTGAGTTGTCCAGGCTATTGGTGGTGGTGGAAGAAGAGGGACTTGAGGTACTCAACGCTTCTAAATTTGTATCTCGCGATACGGTCTGTCTCATTCTTCACCTCCAAGTGAGTTTCAACTTTCTTTAGCTTTTACATTTTCTTGCCCGACTTATGAGTGTAGCTTGTGTTAAGACAAATGCAACTCAGGCAACGCAGATTGTGCTAAATTATTATTGTGGTTTATTTGATACAGGTGACTAGGAGTACATTAACCATGGAAGCTCTGCAAAAGAAGATTGTTTTCTCATGCGAGAATGGCTCGGCTATGAAAGGCCAAGATAACACTTGGCCAGTGAAATGTATCTAACAAACTGTCATCAAAGTCAAAAATAGTTTTTGACAGATAAATTAGGTTGTAGAGAGTAAGAGTGGAGTTGCTTCTCCTATTCATTCCTGCCATGATGACTGTATCTCCGTAAATCAATTACAGGATACGTTTATTGGATTTCAGATATTTAATGGGAAATGACCATATATACTAGTTTGTGATCGTACTTTGGAAAAAAAATACCCCTTATTTTTCTACTCTACATTAATAACCTGAGAACTCTAAAGTTACATATTTTTTATTAAAGAAATGCATATCATGGGAATTGTAAACGATACGCAGGTTACCAGGTTAATAAGTCCCAATTCATTTTCAAATAGAGATAGCAATTCGGCGTAAACAGTGAATCCATGACAATGGAATATTTATTTATGACACTATCACTCTCAGAACAGTAAAGAAAATTCTTTCAACCTTATCTTCTACCTGGGAAACGTCTATGCCGCCCCCACAATTAATTAAAAATAAAAAATAAATATTTTCAATCAATTAATAAATACTTTCAAATGTGCATTCTGGGGCGGCATAGACAGTACTTTCTACCTTGTACCTCATGAAATGTATTTGCTATCCAAATCAATCTGATTTACGGAAACGAAACAACGTTGACTTATACTAGATAAGCAAGGTAAAAATTTCGGCGACACCTAATAAAGGTCGCAATGACAAACCGTCATATATGTCACGGGGTGGTATCCGGCGCCCCCTGCCCTACTCTTCTGACATTGGCGATCCCTACTCGCATTCCCCATTGTGGATACGATCTTTCACAAACCCCAAGCTACGCTTTTCGCCAGTGCTGCTATGCGCATTGTCCAGAACTTTTGGCTCGTGCCCTTGTAGTCAAACTCCAAACTTCTAATCTTCTCCATAAGTTATCACCTTGTCCTTGCATCATACAAAAAGACCACACATTGGAAGACCACCCTAACACCAACCTAGTTATGTAAGCTTCACTTTACTTTGCGCACTAAGTAGTATTATACCTCAGTCACTCCTATCTTCAACTCCCTCAAGTTGACATCCTTCACCTTTGGCTCGTTAACAGTATTTTGTTGTGCAATTCTAGTTGCATATCACTTTGTCAATACACATTTCCCAAGCCTAGTCCAATGTGCAACATCACAATCTTAATAGCAACATCACTTTGAATTAAATCACCTCTTACATTTAATGCTCCATTCAAAAAATTGCCAACTCACCACCATGACTCATCCCTCAAACTCCTTGAGTCTATGGATGCCCTTCCTTGAAGGTATTCTTCCAACTCCAAGTCCTTAAATCATCCACTTTGATTTTGACTCAAAAACCAACCAATCATCCAATCATCTTAGATGCACATCCCCAACAATCTTTCCATATAAACCATATCCCTCGCAGGCTAGGCACTCTTATTCCCCCAACTTGACTTCTTCTTCTAGCCCAAGTAAATTGTCATACTCTATGGCCCTGTAATGCAAGCCTAACTCTCTGTCCCCATCATGTTTCTTTTCCTTATGGTCCTAGCATGTAGTTTTGGTCCATGGTCCTACCATGTCTCTTTGTTCCTTGCACCAATTATCGTATCATTAAGAATTACCCCCTAAGCTTATAGGCCTACTAAAGCACTAAACCCCATTAATCATTGTAGCATCGTAAGTTATCATCCTTGACAATTTCACACTATGATTTGCTCCCTCCTAAATGCATGTTCCTAACTATGCTTATAATTTATCCATTTAATTGTCATTTTCAAAAAATTGCATTAAATCTAGGAAATTAAATTAAATATTTATTTAACAAACATTTAAAAAGCTAAATAAGGTTGGACTAGGGCATGCACACCCCTATCATTCCTAATCAAACCCTAAGTCTCATATTTTATTGTCATCTTTAATATGTTCATAAATCCAAAATCAATTGTTGAATTATCAAAATAATTATTGTGAAATATGTTGAAACTCATATAAATATAATTATTTTCCTCCATTTGAACATCTATTGAATGGAATATCAATCTAGCATCCTCAAGGCAATTAATGCAATTTCAAGAGTAGGATATCCACAACACTCTTTCAGCCAAAATCATTTCTACAACATATCAACAAATATGTGTTCATGTATTGTAAGATGTTTCATGATTATGTTTGTTATTATGAGCACTAACACTTGCATGATCTCCAAGCATCCTCTAGTTTGTCCTTGTATGTGATGAGCAAAGTGACTTCAATCCAACAAGGAGTGTAGAGATGAGTGGTAAGTTACAACAATGTCATCTATCATCCATTTTAACCATTTGCCTCTGCTCTCCATAGAGCACATAATTTATATCATTTTCATCATATTCATTTGTGGAGGTGGAAACACCAAAATGGGGTTTGACTAAGGAAAACCCCTATATGGCATAACCTTTCTCCCCTTGTCCTTCTTGCAGGTTACAGATCTAAAGTGGATTCAAGTGGATTGGAGATCTCAATGTCTCAAAACCCTAAGACAAACATTCCAATAGCTTCTTTCATTGAATTAGGGAAAGTTGATTACTCACAAAATATTAGACTTCAAAATATGATCTTGACTATCAAAAACCCTCAAACTATCATGCATCTATACAAGTTTTGAAACCCTATAAGTCAACATTTCTAGACTAGGGTGCCCACGCCCCTATCCAACCAATTATGCACCATATTTATAATATGTTAGGTTCCTCTTTTTCTACACTTTTCCATTCTGCTTCTTGTTACTATCTTTTTGTTCTAAGTTCTCAAGATTTTGTAATAGTTTGTTTCCTTAGGCTTGATTTATCTATTTTAAAATATTTGGTTCACAATCTCGAGCCTAAATGGGTACCCATTTTTATGAAATAGGCACCCATTTTTGTCAGGATTTTTTCCAAGAATAACTTCCCCTATATGTTGACCCAATTTATTGCTTTTAACCTATTCACCTCCCCTTCACTAGTTATACTCATATTTCTTTGTTTTTACTCCATGTTCTTACATTTTTCTTCGGTTCATTCTTATTTTTCCTTCCCTAAACATTTTTAGCTTCATTTTCTTTTGTCAAGAGCTCATCCATGCTGCTTATATTTCTTACCTAACATCTAAAGGGGACATCAACTCAACATCATTTTTATTCAAAAAATATATAATCAATTGGAATCCTAGCTCTCCTTTCTCTTCCTAAAATGTAATATTTTATTTTTCTTTGAAATAACATTATTCTAGTGTCGTTTCAAAGAGAAGGGAAATGTAGACACCTAAAATTGGCATGCTATCAATTTTAATTATTTCCTCTATAATTGATCATTTGCATTTAATAAATTATCTAATCTAATCTAATTGATTATTTAATTTTTAATTTTACTATCCTCCCACTTTCATTTCTAATCTAAAATTATTAAATTTTCCCTTCTTTAAAGGTATAACCTTGATTAATAAATACTTAGTCTTTGTTTATCTAATCCTTATTCTCTTCTCATCTAGAAATAAATAAATAAATACCCATATTTATTTATTTGGCTATTTTATCCATTTGGCCAATTCCCCACATGGATACACATGCAATTATTTGGACATGTTAGAAATCCAATGCACTTTGAATTACTCATAAAATCTTCACTTCATTCAAAATCTTCTTTTTAAATTCCTCCAAGGTACTTGGGACATGGGAAAATTCCAATCATTTACTTTTTCAATCTTCTCAAAGAACCTCCAAGTACCCCATCAATCCTTATCATCCATTTTACTTCAAACACATCTCTCACCAATTATTTTTCCTTATATCATGGAGTATCCATCCTCACCATTCAAATCAAGCCGCGTCTTCATCCCCCATCCTCCAAAAGATATTATTCATCATGGGATCTTTATCTCTCCATCAAATCTCGGCCATCCATGTTACATTACCAAAAATCTATAAATCGAGGGCTCTTCTTGTCATTTTCATCCAATATTTAAGTGTAATATTATGATACTAGTGTGAGAACATGATATATTGTAGCATCCATCAACTATATCTTTGGGCACAACCATTGCATGCTAATGAAACGAGGATTAGTAAAGGTATTATTGTGTGCTTTTATTTGTGTTTGTTTTCTTATATTTAATCTTGAGTGTTGTGTCTTGATGTGAATCGAATAGATTAATTGTTTAACAAGTGTTGAATTTATGTTCACATTATTTATGCAAATAATCCTCACTAGAATAGATAGATCATATAATTAGACTTCAGTTTGGACATGACAAATTCAACATATCAACATATCAACCTAAGACAATGCATGTGAGTAGATCAAGATATCCTATAGACATTTGTTTTCATACTCCTATTGTTTTAAAATGTTTTTATAGCAAGATCTCTTCATTTTTATTAAAATTAGTTGTGTTGAGGATTAAAAAATGTTTTATCTCTAGAATGGATGTTGTTAAGTTAATAATTAATAATAAAATATACTTAATAATTAAGAATAAAATAGACTAACATTCACCAAATTACCATTGTGGTAGCTTCTAATGGGGAGCAATACTAATTGAAAAATTATAAGACATAAGGATACACAAAAAGGAAATCGCTACACTAATAGAAAGCTATATGAACATCCAACTTCACCACAAGGAATAAGAGAGATAAAACAAAGATAGGAATAGGAACAAGGATTAGATACTACCCAAGAATAAGTGATTTGTATAGCTATGTTTATGGTAGAGACTATAAATTATATGAAGGATATATGATATGAACATATGATAAAACCTATCTTATGGTGCCTATGAATGTGCAAATTACTTGAATCTTTAGGTTATAAATATATATCTACCTCACTATTCAGATTTCCTTCTTATTACATTACCCTAGGGTTATTTTCTTTGACATAAATAATCCAAACCTTGGGCCTATATTTTATCATCAATAATTATATCTTCCATATATATTAGAAATTTGAAGAAAAAATGTATAACTAGGAACATTTTAAGAGAGAGATAAGATACAAAAATTGTAAATGTATACAAATATCAAGTCAGTGATTCTAAGAGATGAAAATTTCAAGATGATTAAATTTCATTAAGAGTCTCCAAAAGAAGCTACAACAAAAGTGTGTAAAAATACACAATGAGATCCTTGCATATATAGGCAAGGATGAGGAGGTGAGAATATAGGAGTGAAACTCTAACTACCCCTCCAAGGTGCAACTGTGTGAGCATGTGTGAAGTTTGTATGCAATAGGTTTCTCAAAATGTGAGCAAATGTGTCTCAACCAAATTAAGTGATACAAAAAGTGAAAATTTCCTAAGTGGAGACTTAACAAGTGTGAACAAATCAACCTATAAAGGATTATATGTTTACTAGATATTAAATAACCCTATTTACACTAACACGACCACCTAAGTGCAACTTAAGGAGCAATTAATTTAATTATGGGTGTTCTCGAATACTAGGCCATGTTAGGTACCCATCTAAAAATTCCTCATAATAAAAGTAAAGGAGAAAACCTAGTGGAAAATAAAACTCCTCTCCAAAAGAGAAATGATACAAAGTAAATGTACAAGTGGATAAGATAGGAGAAATGAGGACTCATCATGACCCCCCAAGGAATAATTCTAACACAATGTAAAATTATTTTTCCCCCTAGGAGAGAAAAGAGAGACGATCTATATGACCCCCAAAAAAAGTGAAGGAAAGAAATTCACATGAAGAAATACTCCCTCCCAAAATTGAGATGAGAAGACAAACCATGTAGCCTCCCCTCAAATTGGTTCTTGTAGTTATTGGTAGATTCTCAACACTATATACTAAAGATGATCCACAATTGATGAACAACATTTCTCCCCTTGGGAAGAAACATCACCACAAATATATACAAGATGACTTACCATTCCTAATAGGAATATGCAGGAATCAGGATGAAGTTCTCTAAATTTTGCACATGATCCAAAGATAATGATGCAATCTATGATTTTTTCTCAAATGCTCCATGTGTGAAGGCTAAAGTAAAAAAGGAACCAAAGAAGTGATTTCTAGAATTCCACTACATGTCATATGGTTATAATCCAAATCCCACATGAATTTCTACTACAATAAATCTCTATAAGCCCTCAATGAAGCCTCTCTAAACTCTATAGTAGTGCAAGAACTATCAGCAAAGAGAATACTTATGTCATCAAGATCTAAGATGTGGGACTCTATAAATAAGGAAGAGATGTCATGTAGAAATTTTTTTGACTGATCTAGAAAATATTGCAAGGAATCACTGGAAGTTCTCAAGAAAACAACATGGAAATTAGAAGTAGTAATAGGTTATGGTGGAGATGAGATTTCATTGCAAGACATGGGCCTTCATTTTTCATACTCGAATGATGGTGATATCTCACAAGATGGAAGAGTGAGACTATATGATGTTTATGCATATGTTGGAACTAGATGATTAAATAAGGCTATACCATGATCAAGAAGAAATTGTATCACTTCATCAATTTTATAACTAAATTAATATTTTATTGTATTCCTTTTCTTCCAACAATATCCACACTTGATGTTCCATAAATATCAAGAGAATAATGATAATACTCAAATGGAAGAGATTTAGTGTGAGAGACATGATCGCTTGAATAGAAAAATAAAAACATAAATAAAATATCAGAGAAATATCGAAATACAAAAATACACAATACAAGACCCCCTCTTGATTTGATTATTATTGATTTTAGGGCCCTCTAAAAAGATATGCAAGAGAAATTTACAAGTTTTTGAAGCTCGGATGCCAACAAAATTTGTTTATTTAACTCATGTATATTTTTATATTTTTTGAAAAACTAGCAATCCATTTTTTTTTTAATGGAAATTTGAATTCCTTGCAAAATTTTGATATGAATAAAAAAGAGTGCAAAATTTTAAAAAACAGAGTGAAATTTATGTCTTGTTGAAATTATCTTACAAACTTTGAATTTGGAAGCTAAAAAATTAGTAAAAATAGTAAAAATTTACAAAAGCGGGGACAACATTGTGTTTGTGACAAAATCAATTTTTTTTATTATTTATTTGCAAAACTCTTCCTCTAGGGAAAAATTTGTGTCAATTATAAAAAAAGGCCCAATTTAGCCTATAGGAGGACCTCAGTGACCCTCTAGCGGCATGTGGGTAGTTCCTCTAGTAGAGGTGGTCCTTTGGTGGCAACTTGGGTAGTGGTGTAGAGTAGACATGGAAATTTCGTTAACCTAGTCATTTTATTTTATTTTTATCATTATTAAGGTTTTAGCGATGTGGTGGCAGACTACTAGCCCTGGCTTAAGGGTTTTCTAGTGGCTTAAAGTTTGTGAGTGCCTAGTAGCTATGCACAACACTGATAGTGTTGAGAACTTGAGCACTATAACAACTTAGTACAACACACAAAAAAAAAAAAATTTATTCCACCTTGAACTATGTGTAGGAGGCCATACAACCTCCTCTACAATTTTTTTGTCTCATATAATCCTAACATTGAAAGTAGGAAAATTTTATATCAAAATTCCCTTTTTTGACACTCTAAACTTACTAGCAGCATTGTTTTCCAGACTAAAAATTCTTTGTTTGAATTTTTATCACCAAATATGAGTGTAGTCACAGAAAAAGTATCTCTTCTACTTTTCCTAGCTTGTTTGGGTTGTCCTTGTGAGTTACGCTTAATGTTGCCTTGATTTAGTATTGTAATGTGATTGACACATTCACATTAGGTCTTGGGCCCGTGTGAACTAATTAATTTAAATGGTACCTTCCTAAAGTTTTGTGAAGTGTTGTAACACACTTTCACACATTTCTAAGGTTTTATTAATTAACTGAACCTAATGAACCGCTTTTTAATCAAAATAAACCTTAATCTTGCCTTATTTTTAAGTGTTGTAGAGTGTTTTTTATGCTTTAATTGGCCCTATTTTAGATGCACAAGCTTCATTCAATGCATCTTTTTTAGGATAATCCCGACACCAATCATTAGCCAATCATAATTCAGGTGTTACAAGTTTGAATGGCCTAGATTTAGTGAATTGGGACTCATTCGCCACCTTTGGAAAATGGGTCCCACCTAGATCTTTTGGTCCCAAACCTGGTTTTACACATTTCTAAGCATTTTTAAAAATGGTCCCAAAACTTAAGCCTAGTGGGACTCATTCGCCACCTTGGGCGAATGAGTCTATTGTGGCCCAAAATCAAAATCTATGCAAATTTATGGCAGTATTTTATTCTCTTAGATCTGATGTCAACTTGTAGTGTTGTGATTTCGGGAATTCTTGCATAATTGAGTATAAATATAACGTTCTTTCACTCATATTTTCACCTAACAGTCTAACAAGAATTCACAAGAGAATACAAGAGCATTCTTGGAAAGGGCATATTATCAAACATTTTAGAGCATTCTTCAAGCATCAATCATCATGTCAAAGATTGCATACATCATGTTTGTTATTGTGCTAACAATTGTGATGTAGGGTTTATGATTCAAGCAAGTGTTGCTTTCAAGATCAACATCATTCAAGCAAGAATCAAGAGCTACATCCATTGTAGCCATCTCAAGCATATTTTCAACACTTTATTGCAAGGTTTTGGTGAGTTCCAACATCATATCTTGTTCATTCATCATTCTCCATTTCTATTTGATTTCATTTCAAGTTTTAATTATGAATAAGGGGTTTGACCAAGGAAAACCCCTATTCACAAACCCAACAACATTTTCCCCTCTCCTTTGTGTGTGATTTTTAGGTCTAGGTTGTAGATTTCCTAAGGAGCAAGATTGGAAAAAATTTCTCAAGAGCTCAAAGTTGTCAAAGTTGTCATCAAGCCTTGGAGAACATTGGAGAAGACCTACAGGTTGCAAATCAGGGTTTCAGATCTGGAAATCAATTAGGAAGGACAGAGCAGTTAGAGAAGAGTAAGATCAACCTTTGAAGTTTTATAAAATCCCAATTGGACTGGTTCACCACTTCTAGTGAATGAGTCCTAGTTCCAGTCAAATTTCAAGTTTTTCAAGATTCGAATACCCATTTGGCAAATTCCTATTCCTATACAATTTTCCAATTTTTGGAGTGATTCACCTAGCTTGGAGAATGAGTCCCAGTTAGCATTAAAGTCAAATTTTCCAATGTTCTAGACCTCCATCTAGCCATTTCTAGGTTTCCAGGTGCACACCTTCCTTTCTTAACAGATTTTTGTTTCATTCCATTCACTTTTCTAGTCCATTTAGTGTTAATTTGCATTCAATTAGGGTTTACAGTTACATCTTGCATTTCATTATCTTTTCCAAGTCCAAAATTGGTGGTGAACCCCTTTATTAGTCTACTTTCAACCCCTAGGATAGCCTCTTGCAAGATCTCTAAGTTCTCTTTTGCATTGAGATATCTAGGGTTATCCTTGAATGGAATATCTTGAAAGTGGGTGTGATATCACTTAATAATTATTATTTTTCACACCCATTTTTAGAGGTTCCATTTTGGTGAACCTTCCTTCAGAACATTAAAATTTTGATTTGGAGTGCATTATCATCCTAGATCTTGCTTGCATTAATATTGCATTAGGACTTGCATTAGTTAATTTGCATTCTAGGGTTTCAAACTTCGCATTAGTGAAAGCTCATATAGCTTACATTGTTGCATCTAGTTTCATTGAAAAACATTCAAAATTTGCATTTCCATCTTAGATAAAAATCATAAAACATAAAAAGCATAAAATTCTTGATTGAAAAATTCCAAAAATCTTGAAAAAAATCCCTACTGAGACTCATTCGCCACCTTGGACGAATCGGTCCCTCTACACATTCTGAACTACATTTTCTGGGATTGAAAGTTTTTTTTTTATCTTCTATTTTCTATTATTTCCTTTCTATTTAAGTTTCCAAAATTTTTATTATAAGCATTTCATTGCATTTGCATTCACATTGCATTTAGTATCCCTTGTATGAGTATTTGGTGTCCCATTGTTTTTGATAAAAGGATAAATAGGTTTTGAATGGACCCAAAACCATTTACAATAGGTTTTGAATGAACCCGAAACCCAAACAAGGATGGCCAAGCTACCTAAAGAGAAGTCAAAAAATCCCCACAACAGAACAAAGACAAACCAGCAGTTAAAAACCAGCTGCCCAACACAACACCAAGATTTTACATGGATCTTGAACCCATTGGTTTTGACAGGACCAAAAACCCAATACAACCAAGTTTTGGAAGGGACCTTAAACCCAAGAGAGAAGCCTGCAACAACCAAACCATAGCATACCAGTCACTCAAGAAGATTAGTCTTTCTATTCCACTGGAAGAGACTTCTAAGTCATAGTTCTACAGAAGCAGAGTCCTGCATGTAGACAAAACTTTTTCCAACAACATGCCCTCTTCACCTCTATTTGGTGTCCTATTGTTAATATTGTAGTGAGAGGAATTTTAAGACTCATGTCATCCTATGATAGAACAATCATTGTGGATCTTGGGTTGTCTAGCTCTTTCACTCCTAGTATTGACACTAGTACACTAGGTATGGATCATACCCTTAACAACTTTTTGCCTTCAAGTAGTATGCAAGTTGAAAGAAGGAATGATAGTGCCCTACAAGAAAACATAATTCAAATTCATGAGGATCTAGAAAAATTACAACATCAAGTGAAAAATGACAACATTTCAACTATTGTCATCCCTACTATAGATAACATTCACCGCATGCTTGAAAGTGAAGATGGACTTGACCTTGTGAAAAACATAGTTCAAATTTTTGGAAAAAGTCTCACCTCAACCACTAGTTGTTATTTACCAACAAGCAATCTCACAAGCCAAGGAGTAACTCAAATTCTTCCTTCCACGACAATTGCCCCAATACCTACCTATACCAATCTTCAAGTCACAACAACAATGCAACAAACTAGTAATGTGATTCCTTCCATTGGTATATCCACTAGCATCCCTAGTTCCTATGTGGCATCGCACGTCATATCTCCTCCCACCTTACCACCTATAAGCATAACATTCACTTGCCCCATACAACCCTTCACCATTTTCACTTCCATCTCATAACACAAACAATGACAAGTTATCATAACTCAACTATTCCAAACCATTTCATCCCTTCAAAGACAAATTTCCACCATCAACCAAAATCAAAATGGCCCACCTACATATTATATCAAAAGCAACCCATTATCCTTGGAGATATTGCGAACACTGATGCCACAAGGTGTAGAGGTGCCTAGATTTGAGAAATGCAGAGGAAAGGGAGATCCTTCTAACCAACTTAATACCTATTTTGATTTATGTAGTGACTTTTTCCTTGATGATAAACTCCTAGCTAAGCTTTTTCCTAGGTTCTTGATACTGCCTTGGAATGGTTCTCCTCTTTACTAAAAAACTCAATCAGTTCATTCACTGAACTTGTTGAGGAATTTGTAAACCATTTCCAAGTGCATATGACTCCTAAGATTACCTTGGCTGATTTGATAAGATGTAAGCAAAAAGAAGAAGAAAATATAACTGACTTTATCTTACACTATCAATTGCTTTATTCCTAAATCGATGTCAAGGTTCCCATTCCTCAGCTTCAAAAGATGTTCACAAAAAATTTGCAAAGCAAGATTCAAGAAAAGCTCACCATGATGAAATTCCCATCCTTCATGCACTTGTGTACTTCCCTCTATGATTATCAAATTTTGGTTAGTAGTTAAGATACAAAGTCCACTTCTATCCGAACTAAGAAATCCAAGCCCGCAAACCAAAGAAATTCCCAACCATTTAGAAAATACAACAAAGGGTTCCTTCAATTCAATTCCCCTCAACAAACAACTCAAAATTTCAATAACCAAGTAGCTATTGCTAAAGCCATGATACCCTTTAGCTATGGGGACCCGAAAAGATAATTCACTCCCTTACCTGATACCCTTCATAACACAATGTCCCAACTTTTAGAACAAAAAATGATTACCTTGCCTCCCATCAAAAAACCTGATCCTAATAAGCCTTTACCCCTGAGCTTTAGATCAAATGCTTATTTCCATTACCATCAACAAAATGGACATGACACGGAACATTGCAAGCATCTTAAACATCTTGTGCAAGACCTCATTGATTTTGGTCGTCTTTCTGTTAGAGGTGTTAGTGATCAAGGAAATAAGTCTATTGCCCCTCCTTTAACCAAAACTTGCAAATATTTGCCAACCCAATGCCACAAAATACTATTTCATTCGTCAAAGCCAGTGAAAAGTTACAAAGAATGATGTGATGAATATTGACATAGATGATGATAACAATGAATCTATTTAACATGATCCTATTGATAATGATCATATGGATGAAATGGTAGGAGTGATAGACGTCATTCCTCGTAAGGGTTGAACTAAGAATCCTCTTGAAATTGCTTTCTCCTCTAAGGATATACTTAAACATGCACCTGATGGTCCTCTTTACATATCCAGTCAAATCTATGACAATCCCACTAATAGGATACTAATAGACCCCACCTATGGAGATAATGTGATCACCGAGGAATTCTTACTTTTGCATGAGCTCTATCAAGATATATACGATAAACCTAAAGCATGAATGAAGACTCGCAATGATTTTTCTTGCCCTACAATGGGATCGATCACCCTTCCTTTACAAATGGGACCGAAAAAATTAGATGTATCATTCTCCATCATCTCACAATTGAACCAATTTCATGCGAAACTAGGCCATCTGTGGCTTCGCTCCATGAAAGTTGTCTCTTCGATTATTCATAAATTCTTAAAGTTTCACTTTGACGATGAAGTATTCATTGTCCACCATAGTGGCGCTAACCCATTGTTCTCTAAAGGTAACTTTTCCTTAGATTTCTTTTGGACCAAGCTCATGGAACCTATAAAACCATGACAAGACTTATTTTCCTATCCTATCAAAAGTTCAAGGCAAATAAAATAGCAGAATTATCCCTCCAAACCATGTCTCCACCCAACACTAAGCCTACTATCCTTGATGAAACCATGCTTGAACCTAAATAAATTCCAAACAACCAAGACCAACCTAAGATGAAAACTTCACCTACCTCCTACAAACAACCAAGAGACAATGAAAATAACCTCGTCACACCCCCTAGAATAAAAAAAGTGTACAAAGTCAAAGAAAAAGTGGTCAAGCAACTTCATGTGGTTCCTTTTGTTCCTCCCCTTAGGGAAGAAAACAAACCTATGGTTGAACAACCCGCTCCTACACAAACGCAACTTGAAAACTAAACTAAAATAAATAGAGGTGCTAGAGAGTGTAGACGTAGACATCGTGCCCTTGCTCGTAGCTTATGTGAAGAATTAAACAAATAAAATCAAGATCCAGACTTGACTGCAACAATGCATGATGACTCTACCCCTACCCCGAGACAAAACAATCCAATATAGCAACCACAACAAGAGTTGAACTCTTTCATGGACATTATCATTCGACCTTCTACTGTGATCAGCGTAGACGATGATGATGAGGTTGCTAAAATTGAAGAAGAGGTGCATAATGAATTGAATACATTGTTTTCCTCTTCCATGAGCTTAGACGACAATTCTCCTAAAAAGACTTTTGAACTTGGTACTTCTCCTAGTTCAGAACTTACTCTTTTCTCTTCGGCTAGTTACCTGCCTTTGGTATACAAGGAATGTGATTGGGAGGTAGAAAACTTGCTTTAGGTTGACTCTCCTATGCCTTACAAGTCATTTGTATTTTTTTCTTTCTTTTTTATTTTCTTTTGTGTGATTGCATGTGTGTGATGTGATCCCCCATGATGTTCTATTTGACACTCTCTCTCTCTTTGTGACATTCCTCTATTTGTACCTTCATTCTTCTCTATGTCATAAATATTTTACTTTTTTCTTTGTATCTTTTTCATTTGTCTTGTGTTTTCCTTTTCAGGATGATGCAAGGCATCAAGACATTCATGTCTCTTCCATGTTGACCCAAAAATCTTCTCCTTTGCTTTTCTTAAATATTTCTTTTCATTTGTCTTGTGTTTTCCTTTTGGGGATGACACAAGGCGTCAAGACATTCATGTCCCTTCCATGTTGACCCGAAAGGTTTTCCCTTGTTTCACTCTCTTTGTGTCATTCTTCCAGTTCTATTTGTATTTGGGGAATGATGAAAGCTCCAATCTCTCTCTTAAAAACATTGCAATAAGAACATACTGACCCCAAATCCATATATCCCTTATGTGTTTGGTGTTTTCATTTTGGCGGCAACCCCTCTCTTTTCCTTTTCTCTTACATGGCATGGCTTTACCTGGAAACATATGACTTGGCATAGGGATTTCCAAGTTGGCTCTCATGTCTTCTTTATTGTTAGCATTTATCATTTGCTACTTTAAAGTAATTGCTCAAAGCATGCTGTTTAACATTTTCTTTAAAGTGGGGGCATACATTGGCATTATCCTTTTGCATTTTTCTTTACATGGTTCATGGTGCAGTTTTCCCTATTTCACATGATGTGTTTTTCATTTTGTGGATGAGATTGGGTGTGATTTCCTTCAAGAGCATGATCTCTCTTAGCATATTACATTCCTCTTAGTGGCTTGATGTGACACATTGCATCCCCTAAGTTGTGAATTTTCTATTCTTTGATCGGTCCTTCCGTGGAGACATTAGGCACAATGTTCCCTAAGTTAAAGACCTTGCATAAACTAAGCAAGACTCCTTTGAACGTTCCTTATTTTGTATTTGCATTTATATGGCCATCTTTCATAACACAACTTGCATGCCTGTAGAGACATCATGTTTGTTCATGAGCTCCAAGCATATGAATTTTTGCTTGCCTCATGAAGCTCATAAACCCTTTTTTGTGTGGCACCATATTAAATTTATTAGAAAGTATAACTTTGGTATGGTTTGAGCAGAAATCCCGACCGAGGCATGACTTTCCCCATAACCACTTGCGTGTGAGTGTGAGTACATACCATCCATGAGTGTATGTTTCTCACCTTCTTGGACTTCTCACCTAGCGGACAGCCAAGAGTTTCATTTCCACAAAGTGAGTATGCATTTTTTGGATAAACAGCCTCGATCTGATACACATCACAATGGAAAGTGGTTGAAGCTTGATCTGACTCTTTTATTTTTATCTTTTCTCTCTTTTTTCTTTGGTAGTGCATTCTTGAGCCTTGTTGTTTCTCTTTATATCATTCTCATGTGTTTTCTTTTGTGCCTATGTTGGTTTTCCATGAGATCTTGATCCTGGGGGCTTGATCACCCCTCTTAATCATTTTCATCTCATCTTACTGGAATTGGTACACTTGGGCCCCTCTTGATGCATGTTTGTCTACTTTAGTGTGAGTGTGAAGCAAGTTCATCCTCTCACTAAAGTGGGGGCTAAATGTAGTCACAAAAAAAGTATCACTTCTACTTTTCTTGGCTTGTTTGGGCCGTCCTTGTGAGTTAGGCTTAATGTTTCCTTGATTTAGTGGTGTAATGTGGTTGAAACATTCACATTAGGTCTTGGGACCTTGTGAACTAATGAATTTAAATGGTACCTTGCTAAAGTGTTGTGAAGTGTTTTAACACACTTTCACACTTTTCTAAGGTTTTATTAATTAATTGAACCTAATGAACCTCTTTTTAATCAAAATAAACCTTAATCTTTCCTTATTTTTAAGTGTTGTAGAGTAACTCACTTACACACTTTTCTAGGCTTTTCATTAATAATTGGGATTTCTTATGCTTTGATTGATCCTATTTTTCATCCACAAGCCTCATTTATTGCATCTTTTCAAGGATAATCCTGATACCAATCATTAACCAACCATAATTCAAGTGTTTTAGGTTTGAATGGCCCATATTTAGTGATCTCAGACTCATTTTCCACCTTGGGTGAATGGGTCCTACCTAGATCTTTCGGTCCCAAACCTAGTTTTACACATTTCAAAGCATTTTTAAAAATTGCCCCAAAAATTAAGTCTAGTGGGACTCATTCAACACCTTGGATGAATGAGTCCCATGTGGCCCAAAATCAAAATTAATTCAAATTTCTGGTGGGATTTTACTCCTAGATCTAATGTCGACTTCTAGTGTTGTAATTTTTGGAATTCTTGCATATTTGAGTATAAATACAAGGTTCTTTCACTCATATTTTCACCTAGCAATCTAACAAGAAATCAAGTGTTCACAAGCATTCATAAGAGCATTCAAGAGCATTCAAGGGTAGATTATCAAGCATTTTAGAACATTCTTCAAGCATCAATTATCATATCAAATATTTCATGCATCATGTTTGTTTTTGTGCTAACAATTATTATGTAGGGTTTATGATTCAAGCAAGTGTTTCATTCAAGATCAACATCACTCAAGTAAGAATCAAGAGCTACATCCATTGCAGTCATCTCAAGCATATTTGCAACACTTTATTGTAAGGATATGATGAGTTGCAACATCATATCTTGTTCATTCATCATTCTCCATTTCTTTTTTATTCCATTTTGAGGTTTAATTACCAACAAGGGGTTTCACCAAGGAAAACCCCTATTCACTAACCCAACAACATTCTTCCCTCTCCTTTGTGTGTGATTTCCAGGTCTAGGTTCCAAATTTCATAAGGAGAAAGATTGGAAAAAAAATTGAAGAGCTCATTGAAGTTGTCAAAGTTGTCAAAGTTGTCATCAAGCCTTGGAGAACATTGGAGAAGACCTACAAGTTGCAAATCAAGGTTTCGGATCTGGAAATCAATTAGGAAGGACAGAGCATATAGACAAGAGAAGGATCAACCTTTGAAGTTTTGGAAAATCCCAACTGGACCGGTTTGCCACTTCTAGTGAATGAGTCCTAGTTCTAGTCAAATTTCAAGTTTTTCAAGATTCGGATACCCATTTGGCAGATTCCTATTCCTATACAATTTTCCAGGTTTTGGAGTGATTCACCTAGCTTGGTGAATGAGTCCCAGTTAGCATTAAATTCAAATTTTTCAATGTTCCAAACCTCCATCCAACCATTTCCAAGTTTCCAAGTGCACACCTTCCTTTCTCAACAGTTTTTTGTTTCATTTCATTCACTTTTTTAGGCCATTTAGTATTACTTTGCATTCAATTAGGGTTTATAGTTGCATCTTGCATTTCATTATCTTTTCCAAGTCAATCAAGAAGGATAGAGCAAACAGAGAAGAGCAACATCGGCCTTTGAGGTTTTAGAAAATCCCATTTAAACTGATTTGCCACTTTTGGTGAATGAGTCCCATTTCTAGTCAAATTTTAGGTTTTTTTCAAATTCAAATACCCATTTGGCAGATTCCTATTCCTACACAATTTTCCAGTTTTTTGACTTATTCGCCCAACTTGGCGAATGAATCCTAGTCAGCATTAAAGTTAGATTTTCTAGTGTTCCAGACCTCCATCCATCCATTTCTAGATTTTTAGGTGCACACCTTCCAGGTTTGATTTGTTTTCTCTTTCATTTCATTCACTTTTTTAGGTCATTTAGTGTTACTTTGCATTCAATTAGGGTTTAGAGTTTCATCTTGCAATTCATTATCTTTTCCAAGTCTAAACTCGGTGGTGAACCCCATTATTATTCTATTTTCAGCCCCTAGGACAACCCTATTGCAAGATCTCTTTCTCTTTTGTATTGATATTTCTAGGGTTATCCTTGAATGGAATAGCTTGAAAGTTGGTGTGATAGCTCACTTAATAATTATTATTTTTCACCCCCATTTTTTAGAGGTTCCATTTTGGTGAACCTTCCCTTAGAACATTAAAATTCTGATTTGGAGTACATTATCCTCCTAGATCTTGCTTGAATTAACATTACATTAGGACTTGCATTAGCTAATTTGCATTCTACGGTTTCAAACTTTTCATTAGTGAAATATCATATAGCTTTCATTTTTGCATCTAATTTCATTCAAAATCATTCAAAATCTGCATTTGCATCTAAGATATAGATCATAAAACATAAAAAGCATAGAATTTAATTGAAAAATTCTAAAAAAAAAATTAAAAATCCCTACTAGGACTCATTTGCCACCTTGGGTGAATCAGTCCCTCTACACATTCTAAACTACAGAAATTCTTGCATTTAAAGTTTTTGTTTCTAAGCTTTTGTTTGTTGTTATTTCCTTTATGTTTCAGTTTCCAAAATTTCTATTATAAGAATTTCATTGTTCTTAGCTTACATTGCATTTAGTAGCCCTTGTATGAGTATTTGGTTTCCTATTGTTAATACTATAGTGAGACGAAGTTTGAGACTCATGTCATCCCACGATAGCACAATCCTTGTGGATCTTGGGTTGTCTAGCTCTTTCACTCCTAGTATTGACACTAGTACACTAGGTATGGATCATACCCTTAACAACTCTTTGACTTCAAGTAGTATGCAAGTTGAAACAAGGAATGTGTCCCGCAAGAAAACATAATTCAAATTCATGAGGACCTAGTAAACTTACAACATCAAGTGCAAAATGACAACATTTCAACTACTACCGTCCCTACTATAGATAACATTCACCGCATGCTTGAAAGTGAAGATGGACTTGACCTTGTGAAAAGTATAGTTCAAATCTTTGGAAAAAATATCACCTCAACCACTAGTTGTCCATTACCAACAAGTGATTTCACAAGCCAAGGAGGAACTCAAATTCATCATTCCACAACAATCACCTCAATACCTACCTATACCAATCCTCAAGTCACAACAACAATGCAGCAAAATAGTAATGTGATTCCTTCCATCAATATATCCACTAGCATCCCTAGTTCCTATGTGGCATCACATGTCATATCTCCTCCCACCTTACCACCTATAAGCATTCCATTCACTTGCCCCTCGAACACATACACCCCTTCACCATTTTCACTTCCATCTCATAACACAAACAATGACCCTCTCATAACTCAACTCTTCCAAACTATTTCATCGAGCTTTCAAAAAAAAAAATCCACCATCAACCAAAATCAAAATGGCCCACCTACATATGTCAAAAGCATCCCATTATCCTTGGAGATATTGTGAACACCAATGCCACAAGGTGTAGAAGTGCCTAGATTTGAGAAATATGGAGGGAAGGGAGATCCTTCTAACCATGTTAATTCTTATACTGCTTTAAATAGTGACTTTTTCCTTGATGATAAACTCCTAGCTAAGCTTTTTCCTAGGTCCTTGAAAGATATTGCCTTGGAATGGTTCTCCTCTTTACCGAACAACTCAATTAGTTCATTCAATGAACTTGTTGAGGCATTTGTAAACCATTTCCAAGTGCATATCACTCCTAAGATGACCTTGGCTGATTTGATGAGATGTAAGCAAAAACAAGAAGAAAAGATAACTGAATTTATCTCACACTATCAATCGTTTTATTCCCAAATCGATGTCAAGGTTCCCAATCCTCACCTTCAAAAGATGTTCATAGAAAATTTTCAAAGCAAGATTCAAGACAAGCTCACCATGATGAAATTCCCATCCTTCATGCACTCATGTACTATTGTCTATGATTATCAAAATTTGGTTAGTAGTTGAGATACAAAGTCCACTTCTAGCCAAACTGAGAAATTCAAGCCCGCAAACCAAAACAGTTCCCAACCATTTAGAAATCAGAATAGAGGGTTCTTTCAATTCAATCCCCCTCAACAAACAACTCAACATGCCAATAACCAAGTAGCTATTGTTAAATCCATGTTACCCTTTAGCTATGGGGACCCAAAAAGACAATTCACTCCCTTACCTGATACCCTTCATAATGCAATGTCCCAAGTTTAAGAAGAGAAAATGATTACCTTCCCTCCCATCAAAACACTCGATCCTAATAAGCCTCTATCCCCTAGATTTAGATCAAATTCTTATTGTCATTACCATTGACGAAACAGACAGACAAGGAACATTGCAAGCATCTTAAACATCTTGCGCAAAACCTCATTTATTATGGTCGTCTTCCTATTGGTGGTGTTAGCAATCAAGGAAATAAGTCCATTTCCCTTCCTAACCAAAACATGCAAATCTTTACCAACCCCATGCCAAAACATACTATTTCATTCATCAAATCCAATGAAACTACAAAGAATGATGTGATCAATGTTGACACAAATGATGATAACAATGATTTTATTCAACATGATCCTATGGATGAAATGGTAGGAGTGATAAACGTCATTCCTTGTAAGGGCCAAACTAAGAATCCTCTTGACATGGCTTTCTCCTCTAAGGATATACTTAAACATGCATCCAATGGTTCTCTTTACATAGCTGGAACAATCTATGACAAGCCCAATTTCATGTGAAAGTAGGCCATCCATGGCTTCGCTCCATGAAAGTTGTCCCTTCGGTTATTCATAAATGCTTAAAGTTTCCCTTTGACGATGAAGTATTCATTGTCCGCCACAGTGGCTTTAACCCATTGTCCTCTAAAGGTAACTTTTCCTTATATTTCATTTGGCCCAAGCCCATGGAACCTATAAAACCATGAAAAGATGTTTTTTTCCTACCCTATCAAAAGTTCAAGGCAAAGAAAATAGCATAATTATCCCTCCGAAACATGTCTCCACCCAAAACTGGGCCTACTATCCTTGACGAAACCATGCTTCAACCTAAAGAAATTCCAAACAACCAAGACCAACCTAAGATAGAAACTTCATCTACCTCCTACAAATGACCAAGAGATAATGAAAACAACCTTGCCACAACTCCTAGAATAAAACAAGTGTACAAAGTCAAATAGAAAGTGGTCGAGCAACCTCTTGTGGTTCCTTTTGTTCCTCCCCTTAGGGAAGAAAAGAAACCTATGGTTGAACAACCCACTCCTACATAAATGCAACTTGAAAACCAAACTAAAAGAAGCAGAGGTGCTAGAGAGCATCGGCATAGATGTCATGCCCTTTCTCATAGGTTACATAAAGAATTAAACAAAGAAAATCAAGATCCAAACTTGACTGAAGCAATGCACGATGACTCTACCTCTACCTCAAGACAAAACAATCTAATACAACCACAACAAGAGTTGAACTCTTCCATGGATATTATCATTTGACCTTCTGTTGTGATCAACTTAGACGATGATGACGAGGTTGCTAAAATTGAAGAAGAGGTTCATAATAAATTGAATACATTATTTTCCTCTTCCATGAGCTTAGACAAAAATTCTCCTAAAAAGAGTGTTGAACCTGGTACTTCTCCTAGTTTGGCACTTGCTCTTGTACCTTTGGCTAGTTTCTTGCCTTCGGTATACAAGGAACATGATTTCGAGGAGGACGACCTGCTTTAGTTTGACTCACATGTGCACCTTACTAGTCTTTTGCATTTTTTTCTTTCTTTTTTATTTTCTTTTGTGTGATTGCATTTGCGTGATGTGATCCCCCATGACGTTCTATTTGACGCTCTCTCTCTTTGTGACATTCCTCTATTTGTACCTTCATTCTTCTCTATGTCATAAATTTTTTACTTTGTGCTTTGTATCATTTCCATTTGTCTTGTCTTTTACTTTTAGGGATGATGCAAGGTGTCAATACATTCATGTCTCTTCCATGTTGACCCAAAAATCTTTTCCTTTTCTTTTCTTTAATTCTTTTCATTTGTCTTGTGATTTCATTTTGGGGATCTTATGCAAGGCATCAAGACATTCATATCTCTTCCATGTTGACCCGAAAGGTTTTCCTTTGTTTTCACTCTCTTTGTGTCATTCTTTTGGTTCTATGTGTATTTGGGGAATGATGATAGTTTCGAGCTCTCTCTTAAAAAAATTGCAACAAGAACATACTGACCCAAAATCCATAGATCCCTTATGTGTTTTTTGTTTTCATTTTTGGGGCAACCCCTCTCTTTTCCTTTTCTCTTACATGATGTGGCTTTACTTGGAAACATATGACTTGGCATAGGAATTTCCAAGTTGGCTCTCATGTCTTCTTTATTGTTAGCATTTATCACTTGCTACTTTAAAGTAATTGTTCACAGCATGGTGTTTAGCAATTTCTTTAAAGTGGGAGCATACATTGGCATTATCCTTTTGCATTTTTATTTTCATGGTTCATGGTGCAGTTTTCCCTATTTCATACGATGTTTTTTTCACTTTGCGGATGACATTAGGTTTGATCTCCTTCAAGGGCGTGATCTCTCTTATCATATTACATTCCTCTTAGTGGCTTGATGTGACACATTGCATCCCCTAAGTTGTGAATTTTATATTCTTTGATTGGTCCTTTCTTGAAGACATTACGCACAATGTTCCCTAAGTTAAATACCTCACATGAACTAAGCAAGACTCCTTTAAATGTTCTTTATTTTTCACTTGCATTTAAATGGCCACCTTGCATAACACAACTTGCATTCCTATAGATCCATCCTATTTGTTCATGAGCTCCAAGCATACGAAGTTTTGCTTTCCTCATGAAGCTAAAAAATTATTTTTGCATGACACCTTATTAAAGTTATTAGGAGGTATAACTTTGGTATGGTTTCAGTGAGAAGCCCAACCGAGGCATGGATTTCCCCATAGCCACTCGCATGTGTGTTTCTCACCTTCTTGGATTTCTCACCTAAAGGACAGCCAGGAGTTTTGTTGCCGTAGAGTAAGTATCCATTTTTCAAACAAACAGCCTAGACCTAATCCACATCATGATGGAAAAAAGGTTGAAGCTTGATTTGACTCTTTTATTTTTACCTTATCTCTCTTTCGTCTTTGACAGTGCATGCTTGAGCCTTGTTGTTGCTCTTTATATCATTCTCATGTGTGTTCTTTTGTGCCTATGTTGGTTTGCCATAAGATCTTGATCCTAGGGGTTTGATTACCCCTCTTGATCGTTGTCATCTCATCTTACTAGAATTGGTACACTTAGACCCCTCTTGATGCGTGTTTGTCTACTTTAGTGTGATTTTGAAGCAAGTTCATCCTCTCACTAAAGTGGGGGCTAAATGTTGTCATGAAAAAAGTATTCCTTCTACTTTTATTGGCTTGTTTGAGCCATCCTTGTCAGTTAGCCTTAATGTTGCCTCGATTTAGTGTTGTAATGTGGTTGACACATTCACATTAGGTCTTGAGCCTTTGTGAACTAATGAATTTAAATGGTACCTTCCTAAAGTGTTGTGAAGTGTTGTAACACACTTTCACACTTTTCTAAGGTTTTATTAATTAACTGAACCTAATGAACCTATTTTTAATAAAAATAGACCTTAATATTTCCTTATTTTTAAGTGTTATAGAGTGTTGTAACACACTTTCACACTTTTCTAGGCTTTTCATTAATAATTGGGATTTCTTATGCTTTAATTGGCCCTATTTTGCATCCACACACCTCATTTAATGCATCTTTTCAAGGATAATCTTGACACCAATCATTAACCAATCATAATTTAGGTGTTTCAGGTTTAAATGGCCCAGATTTAGTGATTTGGGACTCATTCACGACCTTGGGTGAATGGGTTGCACCTAGATCTTTTGGTCTCGAACCCAATTTTACACATTTCTACGAATTTTGAAAAATGGTCCCAAAAATTAAACCTAGTGGGACTCATTCCACACCTTGGGTGAATGAGTCCCGTGTGGTCCAAAATCAAAATTAATTCAAATATCTAGCGGGATTTTATTCTCCTAGATCTAATGTTGGCTTGTATTGTTGTAATTTTAGGAATTCTTGCATATTTGAGTATAAATACAACGTTCTTTCACTCATATTTTCACCTATCAATCTAACAAGCAATCAAGTGTTCACAAGCATTCACAAGAGAATTCAAGAGCATTCAAGGGAAGATTATCAAGCATTTTAGAGCATTCTTCAAGCATCAATCATCATGTCAAAGATTTCATGCATCATGTTTGTTATTGTGCTAACAATTGTGATGTAGGTTTTATGATTCAAGCAAGTGTTTCATTCAAAATCAACATCATTCAAGCAAGAATCAAGAGCTACATCCATTGCAACTATCTCAAGCATATTTTCAACACTTTATTGCAAGGGTTTGGTGAGTTGCAACATCATATCTTGTTCATTCATCATTCTCCATTTCTATTTGATTTCATTTCAAGGTTTACTTACCAAGAAGGAGTTTGACCAAGGAAAACCCCTATTCACTAACCCAACAAAAATTTTCCCTCTCCTTTGTGTGTTATTTTTAGGTCTACATTGCCGATTTCCTAAGGAGAAAAATTGGAAAAAAAAATTTAAGAGCTCAAAGTTGTCAAAGTTGTCATCAAGCCTTGGAGAACATTGGAGAAGACCTACAGATTGCAAATCAGGGTTTCAGACCTAGAAATCAATCAAAAAGGATAGAGCAGACAGAGAAGAGAAAGATCGACCTTTGAAGTTTCAGAAAATCCCAACTAGGCTGATTCACCACTTCTGGCTAATGAGTCCCAGTTCTAATCTTGACTTTCTCAATCCTTTTAGACATGTTGGAATACTTATAAATGCTACCGATATAACAAAAAATGATGCAATAACCCAAATCTAACCAAAAAAATATGCAAAGAGGGGTTAATATATCTTCATAATTCATTTTTATTCTCCAAATCATTCAAAATGCAAGAGAAGAGCTTTTTGGAATTTAGAAGATCATAAGAAAACTCTTATTCTCTCAATTAAGGATCATGAAACTCAAAAATCTCAAAATAATGCTTTGATACCATGTTAGAAATATAAAAAACATCTGTATAACCAAGAAATTTTTAGGAGAGATATAAGCTATAAAAAATTTAAATTCATAACAAAAGAAAACCAATGATTTCAAGAGATGCAAATACAAAGATGATCTAGAATTACAATAAGACTCTCTGAAAGAAGCTACAACAAAAATGTGTGTAAAATATATAATGAGAGCCTTGCATATATAGGCTATTAGAATACAATGATCTCCTAAGAGGGGGGTGAATCAATAGATAATAGAACTTTAGTTCCTAGAATGACCTTTTGCAGATTTAAACTTAAAAACCTAGAGTGACCTTTCACATATTTAAACTTAACAAATCAAATGTGGAATTCAAAGCATGGACAACTATAGCACTCACAAGAAAGATAGAGATCAACACATAACACCATATGTACATGGAAAACCCAATGTGGGAAAACCACAGTGAGAAATGATGCTAGGATCTACTGTCCTAATCCAGCCTCACAAGCATCAAAGTTCAGTTACAAATTTTAAGGGCTACAACCCTAAGGAAGCTTCAAATCCCTATTTTAGAAGCAACCACTTCAAGGATGCTACAACACCCTGATCTGAGCTACAACTTAGTGAAAATGGAGGCGACAACCTCTTACAAAGTTCTATAATCAACTATGCATAACGTGGTTCTACACAACCTACAACATGCATCAATTCAGTACATAAGCTTTCTCTCTCTGTTCACTCTCACACCACTGTCATCAAATTCATGTATGTTTAGGTTCTTACTTTTTGTTATAGTAACCTATCTTCAACATTACATTATGCTCATATTACATCTCACATATTCTCTTATTTCAGCTCATACAAGTTGACATCTCTATTAGGGTTTTTTCACTTGCTACCTTCTTCAAAAATTTGTTAGTTCATCAAGCCACACACACACTGTTCAATTCATAAATGAATACATCCAATCAGGTTTTCCATATCTCACATCAAGTTGCACACATTCAATTTTGTTATAGAGAATTTACCAAATTTAGCTCTCTTTTTCACCCTAGAATCTAATATGCATTTAATTTCTACTTCTGTTCATTTGATCAAATTTGATCTTGATCGATCATGACTCCTTTTTGGTGCCAACCAGTAGATTAGATCACCTTCATTAAATGTTCACTAGATAGTTAGGCAATATGATTTTGTTCACATGTCAGTTGCCAGATTGAAACCCCTATTTACACGGACCAAACAGTTGTAGATCATCAAGTTTGAATACTGGTCGTCGATATTATCCTTTCATGCCTTGATTCTATGCTCCTTGTTCACTTTGACACCTTTAAACCTTTACTATCAGATAATCAGTCATTTAAATCACCATCGTCGATCTTGCATCATTCACTTAGTTGCTTGTTATGTCGCTGGGACACCATTCAGACTCCCATCAATGTATCAAAGTCACACCAATGTGAATTGCCTTCAAATGCATGGACCCACAACCTAGATGTTATCCATGTCACCACCTTGATCAAGTGTTGTTTTGCAACAAGGATGCAAAACAACGACTCATCGATTGCCAAGTATCCGCCTTTGATCATCTATTGGGTCCCACATGGCACCTTATCACTCTATCCGGGGGAATGCCATCCCCAGTCCTACCAATGCACCTCTGCTTTGCTGATAAAGCTTATCGCTTTGTCAAGGGGACTTCCATCTCAATTATGCTGATGCCCCTAAGTCACACTAATGTCCTTGATGTTGCAGATAAGTGGTTCCCATTTCATCGTCCACTATTGCTTTGTTCCATGTTTCCTTTTGTCATTCGCTTTCAAATTGTATGTCATCCTCAAAACACTGGCTCCCATTACCATATCCACCTTAATGGGTCCCACACTCAGCATCACACTCCTTTAACCCTATCGTTGGCACTAGCTTTCTAGTCCTAGTGATAGCACTCTATCACACCAATGAAGAAACTTGATGATGTCATCTATTTATGTCTATGCCATATCACTGCCTTGTAATCCTGTCATGATGTGTGTCTTCTTCATCATGATTGGATCCCACTCGGGCACTACCTTCACATTGCCATATTGGGGAGAAATCTCCCATACTCTCACCAATCATGCATGGTCACACCGACAAAGTAACCATCAATCCATCAGAGGAACACCAACATGCCTCCCACCAATCCACTAATGTAATGCCAACCACAAGGAGATCATGTGTTACCTTGAACTCTAGGTGGAGGGGTCGGTCAACCTCATGACATAAAGGGCTTAAGTCACAACTTAAGCAACTAGTAACCATTGATACCAAGTCACCATCAAAATAGAACATTTTGAGTATGCCAAGTCTATAAATGCATTAGGGTTTACCTATAAACCTTAGAATCACCCAAGAGCATACTTAAATCAATTTGGGGCACATCTTTCACTTTCTAGACCTACAGAACACATCACTGGACTGTTCTTGAAAAACACACATTGAATATGTAGCTTGTTTCCTCCTCTATTCTACAAAAGACTCTCTATAACTTCATGAAAACATTGTAGCGCATGCATTCACAAGCAACTTGTACCCATGCTCCCATATTGATAGCAAACTATATCTTCTTGACATCAATGACACTTTCCATTAATGTCAACACACTGTTTGAGATCAGATCCAGCCTTTCCATCTGATACCCTTTTGACAACAATGACAACATATTTCCAACAATCGCCCCCTTTATCATTGATGTAAAAATCCTAACAACTCATCCAAGTACCACTGAAGCTCTGCGCCAATTTGATTAACACTGTAACACAGCAACTCCCCCTAAGACATACATCTCTTCTCTTCTTAGTAAGCTTCTATTTTGCATCACATTTCTCCCCCTTGACATCAATGGCAAAGGGTAGACTCCCCCTAACACATTTCTCCCCCTTTGAAAAACAAGATTATACAAATGATCAATATTATACAAGTGGGAATCAACCATCAAGTCCTTAGAAATTTGTAAATCAAGATTTTACATGACTTGATCATACTACTCTTAACTAGGGTGAAATGAATGATCAATGAAGCTCCCCCTAGATATATAGGCCCTATCACTAGAGTTTAGTGATATGAGGTGGGAGAAACCACTCCCATCTTCTGCCTCAAGTATTCAAATTTCTCTATAGGAAGAGGCTTAGTAAATATATTAGAGCTACTTGTTCCTTGGTAGGAACATACTCCATGTTGACTTCCTTATCTACAACCTTTTCTCTGATGAAGTGATACTTGATTGAGATATGCTTGGTTTTGGAGTGCATCACTGGATTCTCTGAGATATTGATGGCACTTAAATTGTCACAAAGAATCGAGATAGGCTCATTATACTCTACCCTGATGTCCTTTAATGTTTGCTTCATCCATAGTACTTGAGTACAACATGTAGTTGTTGCAACATATTTTGCTTCTACAGTAGAAAGGGTGGCAGACTTTTATTTTTTACTCATCCAAGAGACTAGTCTGTTTCCCAAAAATAAAGCTCCTCCACTAGTACTCTTCTTGTCATCTACACTTCCTACCCAATCTGCATCTATGTATGTTATCAAAGTGAAATATTTTCTTTTGGGGTATCATAAACCATAGTCAATAGTGCTTTTGATGTATCTAAAAATTCTCTTGATTGCATTGACATGTGATTCTTTAGGTAATGCCTAAAACCTAGCTACCATATAGGCTATATGCATTATGTCAGGTCTAGATGAAGTTAGATATAGTATACTTCCAATCATGGATATGTATGTAGTCTGATTTGCATCAGGTGACTCATCAGATTTTCTCAATTTGCAGCCTATAATCATGGGAGTACTAACTAGTTTACAATCCTCCATGCCAAAATTTTAAGCATTTCTTTTACATACTTGGTTTGTGATATAAATATTCATTTATCAACTTGTGTAATTTGCAAACCAAGAAAGAAACTGAGTTCTCCTAGCATGGACATTTCAAACTCATCTTGCATGTTTGTAGCAAATATTTTGTGCATTACATTACTGCTACCACCAAATATAATGTCATCTACGTATACTACCACAACAATCATGTGCTCACCTTCAGATTTGATTCAATGTAGATTGTTATATACACATCCTTCTTGAATCCTTATTGTTATTCTTCAACTCGTGCACCTATGTCATCCTCATCTGACTCAACTTCAAGGTTGTTTCTACTG
Organism: Sequoia sempervirens; assembly: GCA_007258455.2. NCBI lineage: Eukaryota > Viridiplantae > Streptophyta > Pinopsida > Cupressales > Cupressaceae > Sequoia > Sequoia sempervirens. The sequence goes on from VDFB02270651.1 coordinate 113,745,037, forward strand.
GGCTTACCTTGATTTTCACTTTCATGAACCCTGACATGTACACTCTCTACAATTTTATGCAATCTCTTATTGTAACACTTACAAGCTTTTCTTTGAGATGAATACCCCAAAAATATCCCTTCATCACATCTTGACTCAAAACTTCCCAAATCTTCAATTTCTCTTTTGATATAGCATTTACTCCCAAATGCTTTGAAATGCTTGATTGATGCAGGCCTACCGAACCACAACTCATATGGAATTCTACCACAATTAAATCTAGTAAGACCTTTGTTTTGAATGTATATAGAAAATTGTACTACTTCTTTCCAAAAGGTATCTGTCAAGTTTTCCTCATTCAACATGGCTCTAGCCATCTCCTTTACAATTTTGTTTCTTCTCTCTACCACACCATTTTGCTATGGTGTTCTTAGGCTGAATACCAACGCTTGATTCCATGATCTTCATAGTATTCCATGAATTCTCCACCTTTGTCTGACTTGAGACATTTGATTCTTCTCCCAGTCTCATTTTCTACCAACTTCTTATAACTTTTAAATGCTTCAAAGGCCTCATCTTTCTCCCTCAAAAATGTGACATATTCCATTCTGGTATAATCATCAATCAACAACATAAAATATATTTCTCCTTGAAATGCCTTTGTCCTCATTGGACCACATAGATCAGTATGAATTATCTCCAAGGGTTTTGTAGTTGAATAATCCTTTGTGGGAAAATTAAACTTTGTTTGCTTTCCCTGCTGACATCCTTGGTGGATGATATTTTCAAGCTTTGCAATCTTAGGCATGTTTCTTACCAGGCCTTTTGAACTTATTTTCACCATGTTACATCAAATTTTACATGTCCTAGTCTTCTATGCCATGGCCAACTTTCATTTGCTTGACTGATTAGACATGTTTGGCCTTCCACTTCACATAGATTATAGAGATTACTATCAATCCTTACCCCTTGAGCAATTGTTTTACCATTCATTCTTATCTTGTAACCTTCATAATCAAATACAACTTTGTATCCATTATCACACATCTGGATAACACTAAGGAGATTATGTTTTAGACCTTCCACATAAAGCACATCTTTAGTTTTGTTCTTCCCATCTATACTCAGAATTCCTTTACCACGAATCTTGATAGCAGTATTATCACCTAGGCTTACTGAACCTCCTTTTCTCATTTCAAGTTTGATGAATTTTTTTTATCTCCAGTCATGTGCTTGAAGCAACCACTATCAATTACCCATAAGTCTTGTTCCTTTGAATGCAATGTTGTTTGAGAAATTATTGATTGAGTAGGAATCTGCTTTTTCTCCTTCCATTCCTTCTTGGGTTTATTTACAACTTTTTCTCAATGACCTCAATTTTCTTTTCAACTTTAGAAGGTGTAGTTTTCTTCTTCTCAAATTGAGTATTTTGTCTTCTAAAATTTTCTCTACAATCTCTATCTATGTGACCAAAATTATTGCAATTGAAACATACTACATCCATATCAATTAAAGGATTAAATGGATTTTTACTTGTGAAATTTGTATTTCTCCTTGGAAAAACTTTACACTCTCTAGCCCTATGACAAAAATTGTTACAAGTATAGCAATACCCATTAAAATGCGATGAGTACCTGGTCATGGTGTATTCTTTGGCTAGATGAGGATATCTTCTTTGTCTAGGTCTCCTTGGATAGTGTACTATTGTGAAACCATCATTGTCTATCCTCTTAGTATTCTACTTCTTCTTTTGTTGATCAGGAATCAACCAGTTAACTTTCTTGTCTTCAATTGGTTCCTTCTCTTTAACAAATTTCTCAACTGCAGTTAACTTCTTTTCATCTTCAGAGGCTTCTCCTTTGTTATATTTTTCACTATGGGGGACTATTTTTTCTTTTGCTCCAAATCTTTCATAGAGCTTTGTAGAAGCATCAACAAATGAACTTTTTCCCTTTTCAAGTCCCAAGCCTGATTTTTCTTTATTAGCTAGCTTTTGTGTACTTAGCAATTCATCTAGAATATTAGTACCACATTTTAACTTCAGACCTTTATTGATCTGCTCATTAGCTTTCTCTAATTTTTTTCTTAAGGAAACTATTTCTGCCTCAAGTTTTTCAGAGAATCTATCCATCTCTAATTGCAACTTAGATTTCATAACATCTTCAAATCTTTTGAGTTCTTCTACATGAACTTTAAGACCAACTATTACCTTATTAGATTCCTCAAGTTCTTGAGTTACTCTATCAGTCTCCTTTTCAGCATTCTTTTTCAATTTCTTGTTTTCCTTCTTAAGATCATCATATTTATCTCTTAACTCATCAAGGTCTTTAAGAGCATTGATTAATTCTCCTTCAAGATCAACAACTGCCTCCACTTCTTCTTCAAGTGAATCTTCAATTTGTGCATCTTCCCGATCCTTAGTTTCTTTAGCCATAAATAGAAAAACTCTTAGATATCTTCTCTCATTACAAGAGCACAATCTTAATCTTCTTCTTAACTATCACTAGTTTCAGATGCTTCACATTCTTCATTGATGTATAGACTCTTCTTCTTCTTTCCAAAGTTCTTTCTTTTAGGGTAGAACTATTTCTTCTTTCTATTATCAACTTCTTGCTTGGAACTATCTTCTTTACCATATGGACACTTTGAAGAAAAATGACCTATTTTGCCACAATTAAAACACTTGAAAGGAAGCTTACCTTTATACTTGTTGGATCCTCTCCTTAGAATTCTTATGAAGTTTGCTTCTTCGTCATCAGTTTCTTCATAATCAGAAGCAATGATAATAGCTTTGTCTTTCTTATCAGCTTCATCTTCTTCTTTCTTACCAACCTTAAATGCAACTTCTCTCTTAGATGATTCAACACTTGTCATTCTCATCTCATATGCAGTAATTATGCCATGCACCTCATCAAGAGTAAGTTTATCAATTTTTCTTCCTTCTTTGATAGCAGAAATATTGGCATCATATTTAGTTGTCATAAACCTGAGAAATTTCAACACAACATCTTCTTCTTTCAGATCTACACCATATCCTTTAATGGCATTTACCACATCATCAACTCTCTAAAGATAGTCTGTAATCTTCTCTTCTTCGGTCATCTTCAAGCCTTCAAATTTTTCCCTCAACACTTGTAACTTTTCCAACTTCACTTTGGTGTCACCTTCATAGATCTTCTTCAGTTTTTCCTAGACATCATAAGTAGTTTTACAATGCATAACTTTGTTATGCACAGAATTAGACAAATTGTTCATAATAATAAACCAAGCTTTCTTATTATCCTCATGAATCTTCTTTGTTGTAGGATCAGTAGGAATAGTAGTAGGAATAGTATATTTGGTCTCAACACATGCCCAAACTTTGGTTCCAAGAGAAACTAAGTATCCTTCCATTAATGAGCTCCATTTATCATAGTTTCTTCCATCAAACCTAGGTGGCTTGTTTGAACCTTCCTGAAATTCCATTGTGTTCACCTATCCAAGATCTACCCAAGCTGGTTAAGCTTCTCCTAGGGAACCTAAGGCTCTGATACCAATTGTTAGAACACAACAATCTACTGAGAGGGGGGTGAATCTGTAGATAATAAAACTTTAACCTAGAGTGACCTTTTGCAAATTTAAACTTAACAACTCAAATGTGGAATTAAAAGAATGAACAACTATAGCACTCACAAGCAAGAGAGAGATCAACACATAACACCATATGTACGTGGAAAACCCAATATGGGAAAAATGAAGGTGAGAAATGTTGCTAGGTTCTTTTGTCCTAATACAGCCTCACAAGCATCAAAGTTCAATTACAAATTTTAAGGCCTACAACCCTAAGGAAGCTTCAACTCCCTATTTTAGAAGCAACCACTTCAAGGATGATACAAACCCTAATCTGAGCTACAACTCAGTGTAAATGGAGGCTACAACCTCTTACAAAGTTCTATAATCAACTATGCATAACATGGTTCTACACAACCTACAATGTATCAATTTAGTACATAAGCTTTCTCTCTTTGTTCACTCTCACACCACTGTAATCAAATTCATGTATGTTCAAATTTTTAATTTTGGTTATAGTATCTTCAACATTACAGGTTGCTCATATTAAATCTCACATATTCTCAAGTATTTCAGCTCATACAAGTCGACATCTCTATTAGGGTTTTTTCACTTGCTACCTTCTTCAGCAAGTTGTCAATTCATTAAGCCACACACACACTATTCAATTCATAAATGAAGACATCGAATCAGGTTTTCCATATCTCACAGCAAGTTGCACACATTCAATTTTGTTATAGAGAATTTACCAAATTTAGCTCTCTTTTTCACCCTAGAATCCGATATGTATTTAATTTCTACTTTTGTTCATTCGATCAAATTTGATTTTGATTGATCATGACTCCTTTTTGGCACCAACTAGTAGATCAAATCACCTTCATTAAATGTTCACTAGTAAGTTAGGTAGTCTAATTTTGTTCACATGTTGGTCGCTAGATTGAAACCCCTGTTTACACAGACCAAATGGTTGTAGATCATCAAGTATGAATACTAGCCGTCAATCTTATCCTTTCATGCCTTGATCCTATGCTCCTTTTTCACTTTAACACCTTTAAAACTAACCATCGGATAATCTATCATTTAAATCACCATCATCAATCTTGCATCATTCACTTAGCTTGTCATTTTGTCATTGGGACACCTTTCAGAATCCCACTGATGCATCAAAGTCACACCAATGTGAACTACTATTGAATGCATGGACCAACAACCTACATGTCATCCATGTCACTACCTTGACTGAGTGTTGTTTTGCAAAAAGGATGTAAAACAACGACTCATTGATTGCCAAGTATCCACCTTTGATCATCTATCAGGTCCCACATGGCACCTTATCACTCCATCAAGGGAACGTCGTCCCTAGTCCTACTAATGCACCTTTGCTTTGTTGATAAAGCTTATCACTTTGTCGGGAGATGTCTATCTCAGTTCTACTGATGTGCCTAAGTCACACTGATGTCCTTGTTGTTGCAAATAAGTGTTCCTATGTCATCATCCACTATTTCTTTGTTCCATGTGTCCTTCTATCATTCACTTTTTGTCTATACGTCATCCTCACAACATCGGGTCCCATTGCCACATCCACCTTATTGGGTCCCACAATCAACATCACACTCCTTTCACCCTATCATTGGGACTAGCTTTATAGTCTTGGCAATACCACTCTGTCATACCGATGAAGACACTTGATGATGTCATCTATCCATGTTGACACCATGTCACTTCCTTGTAATCCTATCATGCCATGTGTCATCTTCATCATGATTGGGTCCCACTTGGGGACTACCTTCACATCGCCATATCGAGGCAACATCTCCTAGACTCTCGCTGATCATGCATGGTCACACCAACAAAGTGACCATCAAGCCATCAGAGGAACACCAACATGACTCCTGTTGATCCACTAATGTCACGCTGACCACAAGGAGATTTCTTACCTTGAACGCTAGGCGGAGGGGCTGGTCAACCTCATGACATAAAGGGCTTAAGTCATAACATAAGCAACCGGTAACCGCTGATACCAAGTCACCATCAAAATAGAACATTTTGAGGATTCCAAGTCTATAAATGCATTAGGGTTTACTTATAAACCTTAGAATCACCTGAGAGCATACTTAAATTAGTTTTGGGCTCATCTTTCACTTTCTTGACCTACATAGCACATCATTGGACTATTCTTGAAAAATCCACATCGAATCTGTAGCTTGTTTCTTCCTCTATTATACAAAAGACTCTCTACAACTTCATTAAAAAATTGTAGCACATGCATTCACAAGTAACTTGTACCCATGCTCCCATATTCATAGCAAACCATATCTTCTTGACATTAATGACACTTTCCATTAATGCCAACACAGTGTTTAAGATCAGATCCATCATTTCCATCTGATCCCCTTTTGACATCAATGACAACATATTGTCATATTTCCCAAAAGGCTGACCTGCCAGGAAACTACCACTATCCCAGATCAAGGATCCACAGGAGGTTGTTAGACCATGTCACAACTTGTGTGGTCAGTGTTGACTAGAGGGTGGAAGCGTCGAGCTTCCAACAATCCCCCCCAACACAAGCATGGGAGTTGAACCCGCAACCCAGGCTCCGATACCACGTTTGGGAGTTGAGCTAGCTGTATTTCCCAAAAGGTCGACCTGCCAGGAAACCACCACTATCCCAGATCAAGGATCCATGAGAGGTTGTTAGACTATGCCACGACTCACATGGTCAGCGCTGACCAGAGGGTGGAAGTGTTGAGCTTCCAACATAGGCAAGGATGAGGAGGTGAGAAGGTAGGATTGAAACTCTTACTACACCTCCAAAGGTGTAACACATGTATGCACATATGACAAGTGTGTGAATGAAGTGTGCATGTAATAGGTGTCTTAACCAAATGAATTGAGACAAGAAAAAAATTCCCGAAAGTGGAGATTTAACGAGTGTGAATGGGTCAACCTAGAAAGGGTGATATGCTAACTAGATATGAAATAATCCTATTTACACTAAAATGTATTACATATGTAGATCTCTTGATAATAGATTAGAACAAAAATAAAATTGACATTTGGCTCATGTATTGGGAGAGATGTGTGATGAGTGGAAGTTAAAGCTTTTCTCCCTATGTGTTTTTCATAATATTGGTAGGTGTTCAGATGGTTTTATGTACTTGAATAAGTATTTATCAAGAATTAATTCTTTCTATTGTGTTCTCACTTTAGCTCTGTGTTGTGAGTTTGTACTCTTTGGTCATGGCATCCCACCCTATATGTTTGAAAGGTGGCTCTTCAAGTGCAAATGGGTAGGGGAAAGGAAAGATAGTGATAGCTCCTCTTGGTAAGAGAAACAGGTGTGTGTTGAGTGAGGGGATTGTAGCAGTATTTATGGGGTTTATAGACAAATATTTTAGTGGCCCTATATTTAAGGCTTGGTTGGCTTGTATCATGGCTAAGGAATTGGATGGGTCATTAGGGGTTTGCATTTGTGATGCCATGGGTAAACTGTTATTGGACCCGAGTTGCTCCAAGGGTCACTAGAATGTATTTGATGTGGCACAACCTTTGTCTTATGTAGTAATGCTCTCAACTATTACATGTTCCTTCCTTCTACATGAGGATGTGGATTCATGACATGATTCCTACAATGAACAACCATCTTAACTATATTATGGAGCATCTTCACTCCATGAAGAGGTGAGAAGTGTGTTTTCAATTGGTGATGGAATTTATTGTTAAACATCAAAATGTTTTCCTTTTGGTGAAGGTGATTCCAAGTCTCTCTTATTTTTGTGACTCTAAGTATGTGGAGGTTATCAATGTTGGTAAGCAATCCCAAGAAAAGGTGATATGTCAAAAATGTAAATGTGTTTGTTATGGGGATCTTGGTCTATGTAATTTGTCGAGATCCCCAATTAGACTATGTAAACTCTTTTGTGTTTTGTTAGTGTCTACGTTTAAGTTAGGGTATATTGGTGGCCTTGGCCGATTTCATTGGATAGTTGGGTTAGCTTTTTGGTTTAATTTCTCATGAATAGTTTGTTATACTAGTACATGGATGTGACCTAAACTTAGGGGATGACCCCAAATTTTGGTTCTTGGACCTAAACCAAGTTTTATTATGAGAAAAAGGCCTATGTCTATACTTATATTTTCAAAGCAAGCACATTGGGTGCTATTTTTGTTGTTTTTCCTAACACTTCAATGAAACATTATACATATGTCATTGCCCAGTTCCACATGTTAGTTTTTATTATATCCTCACACAATCTTATTTGGTGAAAATATTTTGTGAAAAAACATGGCATAGATTTTAAGGCCTCCAATGTATGTTCAAATCCATTCAAAAGGAAAAAACATGGCATAGATTTTAAGGCCTCCAATGTATGTTCAAATCCATTCAAAAGGTTCAAGGCTATGAATGTGATTATTGGGATCACTCATACAATTTTGACCCCTAACAGAGCATAATTCATCTTTTAATTTGTAAAAACTCAACTAATACAAATCCAATAGCTGATTTCTAATTAAAATCATAAAATTTATATTAGAAAAAATATTCCTCCTTACTCTCATTTCTATGAATATATATCCCTCTTTATCTATGTTTAACTTATTTTCAATAGTAATCTAAACTCAACTCCTTTATCTCAATTAGTTTGATCATCATTTACTTATTGAATACATTAACATAGGTATTTAATGAATTGTTTTCATCATCTACAAATTTATAATAATGAGAATTTCCTTGAAATTTGATCTATGTCATTTTATATTTCATATCTAATATTTTTGTTTTGTATTCATTATGCTTAATCTTGTTCATACAATTTAGAATTCTTATTTTTGAAGTAAATTCTAAAAATATAATTTGTCATTTATGTTATTTTATACACACATCTGTTATAGTTTCTAAATAATCAAAACGAATAAATAGGATCAGATAAACATATTTCCTTTTCAATAATGAAACACAAGTTCAATGCACATTTACCCGTGCTTATTCATTAGTTGAAATTTAAAATATAATACATTGAGTGCTGAATGGACCTTGCCCAAATTCCTACACCCATTTGAAAACACTATAAACAAAACAGCCAAACACTTGTTTACTTCTCTATGAGAGCTTGGATAAAGACCATCACTTCTCAAAATAACTATTGAGAAAACATAACAGAAAACTCGATTTCAGCTATTAAACTGAATTTATTGATGATTCCCATATATTTTTGGAACCAAAACAATCCACTCCCTTAAGCATTTTTCTTATTCTTCATTGACACGACGGCAGTTCTTCCTCACTTCACCAGTGACAAAAGTAAGAGGATTTACGATATTCCCCATGCTAACCATAGAATCTGAAAACTGCTTCAAAAATGCGAGAGGATCATTGGCGTAGTTCTTTACAATGGCAGCGGTTGCGCTTCCAAACCTGGTTAACTCTTGGTCAGAGATGAGGAGACCTTGTTCACTCATTAAGTTCTTGTAATAAGCGTTGTCGACTGCAGTTGGGCTTACAAAATCCAAGGGTGATGTGTTGTTGTCCCCACCGGATTGAGGGCAAGTGGCTTTCAATACACTGAAGCGTTTATCATTTGAATCAGAACCGTAAATTCTATCCCTAAAGCTTGTGCAGCGAGCTTGTCCAATTGTATGAGCACCTACCAAAGAAAAATCAATCAATGAATACAAAATATATATATATGAAAATGTTAGTGATGAGAAGGTTGATATCAGGCCTCAACTATATTGAATATGGTATCAGGAAAATTCACTGTCAGTAATTCATCACTAGCAATTCATCATTAATATTTTATCATCAATAATTTATTGTTCATGTCATCGTGTATACAATTCACCACGAGCAATTCTTATATCACAGCAATGAATTATTGACGATGAACTGTTGACGATAAATTACAGAGATGAATTGGTGACGGTGAACTTTCCTAAATCTATTGAATATAAATTATTAATAAATGAAACTTGATTATTGAGGAGCTTTCTTGTAAATGAAGCTCATTCTGAGCATATTTTTTATCAAATATTTATGAACTGTAATGAATAATGATTTTGAAATTGAGATATGAATATTTATTAACTAATGAGTTTCTAGAGACTAAAAGTTCGATTGGAGTCCAGACAATTAAATAGTGTTTAACATTACCACTGAGTGCAACCAAGTCTATGGGTGTAAGGCCTTGCAATAAAAACTTTCGAATAAGAATTGGAAGAGTAGAATTTGGGGTAGGAATGTTGGTGTTTGCTTCAATCAAGCTTGCAGTCCTTGAGTCTTTCCTTCCAAGGGGAACTTCCCAGTAAGGTCCTCCATTCTGACAAAACACTCATATCATATATATAGTTTATAAACTTTATCTGTAAACAGTCGATGCCTTCACTATGTAATAATCATCATTTATACAAAACTGAAAAAGATGTTCGACCATTACCAGTATAACAGCATCGCGAGCAGCAACTGTGAGTATGTCAGCGCATGAAACAACTCCAGGACACACTTTCTCCAATTTTTCTTTGATGTCATCAATAATATCAAATCCTCGAATAGAATTTATATTTGCATTGGCTGTCTTTTCCCCTGTGAATGTGGGTGTGTCATCCAACAGCACCGAACCATCACAGCCCTGTATTGCAGATGCACCAAAATAGTGTAAAATAAATTGTAAAAAATTAAAACTATTGCCATTCATCTGCATTGCTATCCTTAAATTCATTATGTTACAATCATTTTAAGAAAGTTTTTGATATATCTTCAACGATATGTTCATGAAAATATTTTAAAAACATGAAAAAATAAAAGATCATTTTTCCTTTTATTATCAAGTGAAACATCATATTGATATAGGAAACCCTCTTTGTTGATGTTTACTAATAGATTCCTTCATATATATTATTCAGTTACATGTACATATCATATTTCTTTTTAAATAAAATATATGCCTCCTCTTTAGAGAGGATATGACTTCATCATTCTATGGACTTTAGTAAAAAGAATTAGATTTATAAACATTCTATAAATAATATAAATAATTCCTCTCTATGCACACATGAAAACAAAAGAAAAAATAAACAATTTATATTTCAAACTTTTATTCACCAAATTCCTATTGCTTAAATAAAACTGTCCTTGTCATCTTCTACTATTTTATTAAAATATTTGATAAAATATTCACAAAATTATTCTTCTAATGTAAAATATATTTATTTATATTTAGAATTAAATACCTATTATACACTCACCTGTCCAGATGATTGAAAATCATATGTACGTCATAGTTATATACCTTTGTATGAGAACTAAGTCTATAAAAGTGAATGGAAATCAGCTAAATACAGAAGTTTCTAGTAGACTAATTTATGTGCTTGTTTACTGTCGTAGAACATATGCAATATGGTTGAAACCAGAAAAAATAAACAATTTATCAAACTTTTATTCTCCAAGTTTCCTATTGCTTAAATGAAACCCATCATCGTCATCTTCCACTATTTTATCAAAATATTTGAAAACAATGTTCATAGAATTATACCTCTAATCTACAATATATTTATCTATATTTAAAATTAAATACCCATTATGCACTCATCTATCCAGATGATCAATGCAAAACTTATGTACCTCATAGCTATTTACTTTTGTATGAGAACTTCTAAGTCTATAAAAGCGAATGGAAATGAATAAAATACTGAAGTTTCTAGGAGGCTATGGAAATGAATAAAATACTGAAGTTTCTAGGAGGCTAACTTATGTGCTCGTTTAGTGCCATAGAAAATATGTGATATGACTGAAACCACCTTGATGAGTCTGCAACATTTATGAGCTCTATAAACTATTCACACCTTGATGCTTGAACATAATTTCTAATTACCTGGACGAAGCAGTCATGAAAATGTAAGCGTAAAATCACAGCTGCATTTCGAACTTCTTTGGCAACTGCTGCATCCATTCCAGACCTTATGATCTGGAGTGCCAAGGGACATGACCTTTCGTAATAATCTAATGACAGCAAGTTTAATGAGGACACAGGCCATATGGATATGGCAACAACAAATAGAATTCCTGCAAATGATGCCTTCCCCATTGCTTCTAAAGCTCTTCTTGTGTTAGCCTTTGAAGTTAGTTTGCATTGGAAACTGTGTGCAGTATATATGTTGTTGTACCAGCTCATCCCTTGGGCAGCACGAACAATCCATCAACATTTAAAATTCTTGGATGGTAGGGTGGTTATACCAGTTGATTCATTTTCCCACCATTTTTCAAATTTATTGATCAACCACTCACGTGACATTTTCAAATGTAAATTGAATTTATCAACATTCCAGAGATCGTCAGAGACACCTTTAGTTTCATTGCAGAGATGAGAAACGATGAAGTGAGGATCACCCAATAGACTGTTTCTAAATTAAGTTTTCTTGATATGATTAAAACCGTTACAAAGTTACAAAGTTTTCTTTATTGATTATTTTAATAAGATTTTACCCAATGTGCTGAATGGGACACTGGGGAAACATTATCATCGGTCAAACACGTAAACCAGAACAGACCAATTAAGTTGCTTCCAGCATTGATACAGATCATGGGTTGGGCTTTGTCGAGCCCAGATGGTAAGCAGTACTACCAAATGCATTTCAATTCTATAATGGCCACTAAATTCCTGTCGCCATTTTCTTCCCTACATAGCTTAGATATAGGCCTTAACTTAAAGATTGTATTAATTGTTTGGTATTGTTTCAAACAACTTCCATAAAATTAGAAAATCTCTATAAACCAGGCTTATATCTCATGAAAATTATTATTATTAATTTTCACAAAAGATAATGTAATTTAGGGGATCTAAGGTGATAATATAAATTATGGATTACAACAAACATAAACAATAGAAATGCTGCTCTTAAATTTAAAAGATTGAGCTAATTTTATTTAATTATCATGAATATTTATAATGTATACAGGTAAATGAGATTGTTTTATAGAAAATCCAATCTATTAGTATATGTAATAATTAAAAAGAAAATCATCAAAAGAATTTAAATAATTAAATAATATAAAATTTAGATTTTTTTAAAATAGTTCAAATCTATGAGGTCAATAGTTCAACAAGGACAATGCAAAGGTTCAAATTGACAAGTACAATGGATTACTAAGAGCACAATGTCCATGATCACAATGGCCTAGTAAAGATTTGAACCATGATAGCTACAACAACAATGCAATAATTCAACTGTCAAAATGTGTCATGATCAATAATGCAAAATGTAATTTTGTTTGAATAAGAATTTGAAATATATCCTCAAGAATTTGGACTATATGCACATTGTTGTACAAAAATAATTTCAGCCATTTCAAACAATTCTTTAATATATATATAGAATTCTAAAGATGTTTTCCAACACCCTATTAATGTATAATCCATAAAATAAAATTTTCTTTTATATAGGCCTTGGCATTATAAGATCATATATTGCCTCTTTAGACTTTATTGAGTGTTTTTATGTCCACCTCTCTTGTTATTGACACTTTTTATTTTTTACGCCTAAAACTTTTAGTGTTATTACAATGTTTTTGTTTTTCTTGGCTACCTCTTTAGGTCTTATAGAAAAATTCATCAATCTAATTAGCACTTAAGGAAATAGATAAAGCATATTCACTTACCAACTTTTTTAACATTGCGAACATTTTTATGATTTTATTTGGTGATGTTGTAATCTTACATGGAATACAAATATAATAACCATCTTCAAATTTTTGTATGATCATTAGTCCATCTTACTAGAGTGAATGTGTAAACAACATTGCAACTATCGAGTAAACTAAAAAATGCTATAAGCACTAGGTTCACTCTAGAAATCATTTTATACTTTAGAATATTAGTTATTGAATTGAACAAGGTAACCATCAATTATTTCATTCTAGTATATTTTACAATCGAAAATGGTTAAGGTCTCCCTTGATTATGTAATTATGGGTCTTACCTATCTCATTTTAGATATTATAACTTTTTAGAAAAAAATTACATTAAGGTTCAACCATCTTCACACATTGTCATGCTTGTATGTTTTAATATCATCATGGTAATCACCTTATAGAACTAGAATTTTAGGATGCCAATATTTAGTTCTTACCTTAGTCCCAATTTTCCTTGAAGAGAAAGTTTTTTCTTATTTTTGTACTTATTCATCTTCATTTACTTTTCCTAATAAATATGTGTCTACATCCATACATTTACCTTTCTTGTGTAAGATAAAAAAAAATCTTTTAATTTTTTTACTTTTTTGGGAACCAACTATATCTTTCAATTGAACATAAGTACACAAATTGATAAGGAACCTACTTTAATGTAGGGACTTTCGTCAATATTTTATATTTTGACCGTGTAAATTGGAAAAGTGGTCATCATGTATGGACATACTTACATCATATTGAGACCCTTAGATAACCCATTGTAATATTCAATAGTTCTCTAATAAATTAGTCTTCATAAGTGATATACCCAAGTCAATCCTACACAACATAAATTAAAGAGAACACACCTACAAGTTTAAAATTTGATGTTTACATTAATCTTTTAATATGGATCTTATTTCTATTTGTACTCTTCCCATGAATCTATACTTGGTCAACCATCAACAAAATCAACATTATTGTCATTTTTTAATTGTATTACATGGACATTGTTAATTTTCACTATGTTTTTATATTTATCTCTCCATGTCAACATCGCATACCTATACACATTGGAGATTGGTTTTCATTTTGAATCCTTCCATAAAAAATAGTTCAATTCATTCAAAAATTTGTTTCTCATGAATAATATTTTTTTAGCTTTTTTTATGCCCGACCTCTTACAATTTACTAAAACTCAAGTATTTGTTAAAAAAAATATTTAAAAAAGTGATAACAAATATTAAAATATTTTTTAATAATTAAGATATATTGTAAGTACCTCTATGAATTTTATAAAAAAAATGTGATATCATTTAATATATATGAACTATGGTTTTAAAAAATGAAGGTGTGAAAAGATGAGGGTGGAATTAGAGGTAGTTCTTTAGTGTTTAAATCTTTGAAACCCAAAATTTAACACCTATGTATCAATATCTAATGAAGATGTGTCAAGTCAAGTTCAACACCCAATTTTGGTTAGGTATCTAGTAGCATCAAACATCCAAACAAACTTAAAATCTAGTCTTAATAGATTGGATATCTCATTTGAATGGACTAAACATAGTTGGTACTTAAAACTTCACTTTGATAATATAGTTGATGACTTTACATTGCTAATTAAAAGGAAAAAAAAACTTAATAGGTTTTGTAAAGGTATAATATGTATACTTTCATATATAAGAAAACAATTAAATTATAAGTCTAATTTATAAATTATTATCATTTTTTAAAAATATTTTATAAAAAAATTGAAAAGGTATACTTTCTTGTCTTTTTAATAACATTTGATAGACTCATCTATTTGAAAATAAAATATGAGCTCAAGCTAGGGATCATGAACTATACTTATTTTTCTCAAAAATATTATAATTATTTCAAGCCATGTGATGGTGATTGTATATGAGGGATATATTTTTCTATCTTAATCAGATTCAATTGTTAATTTAAAATATAAATTTGATTAAAAAAATTAAAATATACACCCAAACCTTCAACATTAATTATATGTGTTCACAATTTAAAACAAAAACAAATATATTTACTAATCCTTGGGTTATCCATGCATGCACATCTTTTTGCATCCACTAAAGTAGAAAAAAATGCCACTTTTGAACATATTATACTTAACCAACATTTATCATCTAAGTATTAGAATAAATTATGCATGTAAAATCTAAGAATGAAATTCTATTTTTTATATGTTTACACCATGTTCATATTATATTTAGAAGTGATTTGAATTATTGCCCCAAATACAAATAACTCTAATTTTCTATAAAATACTTACATATTTATTGCATTTTAAACCCTCATTAGTTTGCACTCACTGCCTTAAATTATTTAAAATTATATATCTATGTTATTTTCATTTATTTTGGGAAGATGGTGATTAGATTATCTTAAAATGCATCAACAAGTATATAAAATGGTAAGTTTCTACATTAAAGTAGGAAAATTAACCTAGTCACTCTCAATCCCAACATCGTTAATCCCCATATGTTCATATCATGCTATAAAATATCTCACTCATTAAAATGGTTTAGATCTATGTGTGTGGAATTGATCTAGACCACCTTTGCACTAATAGATGTAAACCCTTCTTTTCAAAAATTCAAGTTCGAAATTAAAAACAAAAAATTGCTTCTTTTTCACTAGCCAACTAAAGTGTGAATTGCACCAAATTACAAACTAAGGTGATTTATTTAGAAACTAACCCTAAGTTAAAATGAATCATTTGGAAATTGAAGAGAGAGAATAGTGAAGCAAGTCACATTTAGATTTGATTTTGTAAAAGTACAAAAAGAAATTTTCATTAACATCACAACATCTTAGGGTCATTACATAATTAATTTTTGTTCTCAATTGTTCACTCAAATTCATAAAGTCATACACCAATGATTTGATTATGAAGAAAATGGCTCACGATTTGGTAGAGTCCTCGAACTTGTTTGTAAAAATTGTATGTCCTTAAACATTGCATTATATCAAATATCATGAAGAAATAGTTCCAGATTGTAATTGTTCATTAGATTGTTTATGCCAAATTATAACTTCATGTACGCACATTAGGTTCTCAATCAAACATATAGAGATCAAATCTATACACACATTTGTAAACCCAAAAGAAATACAATCAAATCTATAGGTTATTAACAAGGTGGAAATTTTTAAGACCTTCGTGACTAAACTCATAACAATTAAATAGAGAATTTTACATCAAAATAAGAGTGAATTACCCATATAATTAATCTATTTAATTTGTTTATTTATTGAGCACTTAATTTATTGCAAATTTCTATTATCGATCAATCTAAGTTAAATAGTTTCTAATTATTTATAATTATTTAATTATCATATACTTATGTGGATGTTTCTTTCATGGATAGATATATGCACGCACATAGTGACAAACATGTGACATATTACACTTTAAAAAATTATTAGTATAAAATGTACTCAATGTTTAAGAAAAGTTCAAGAATCTTTCCTTTATAAACTCATAAATAACACAATTTTGAATCAAATCATCTTTTATTAAAACTATTATGCATATAAATCAATATGAAAGATGTCAATAGGCATCTCTTATGGAGGTCCTTGTTTTTAAATCAATTTATCATATTAAATAGACACCTCAAAAAAGATATCTCTTGTCAATAAATGTACTAATCTAATTTTACTAACATTATTTTTGAAACAATTATATATATATCCCTTCAAAATCCGCTTATCCCCTGATATCAAAAACATTATTTTGAAACAATTATATATATATATATATATATATAATTTATTAAAAATATAT